>OZ030378.1:10144427-10855075 GCA_964023945.1 Ectemnius cavifrons
TTAAATTAAGCATATGAGATGAGTCCTCTCGAACAACTCGCACAAATCATTGATAGAATTTAAACGTTCGATCGACTTTTGCATACCAACTAAATTCAATCGAACTGATCAGCTTGCATAACAAAACTCCAACCCAGCGAGAGTGAAAAAGGGTTACGCAAATATACTGTCTTTCGCAGGTACGATTCTCTTTGACAGTCTGCAACTAGCATTCACAGGCGGCAGTCGGACTTTTTGCTAGGTCCGAGTCATTTGTGTCGACTATGGGTGCATTATGCGCTGCGAAAAACAGAGAGATAACGAGTGGAGGGCGCAGAAGGAGGGTTGAGGGAGCGTTTTTCGTACTGGACGGAGCCATTTCCGCCTCGGTTTTCCAACTAACGAAGCTGAAAAGTCATTCTCCTTTTTTTTTTCCCCCTCTGTTTCCAACGCGCGGCCCACTGTTTTTTCTTCTTCTTCCCTTTCGTTGTAAGTGCGGGGGTTGGGGGCGGAGTTAGGAGGCGGAGGAAAACTTCTTCGGCGACATTTGCAGTGTTCGCGGCACGATCTTGTCTCGCATTCCGCCTTGGGAGAATTGTGGGGACGCTCTCTCGCCAGTTTTCACTTCGAACATGAACTCCTCGCACTGTGAGCGAGTATGGGTCTGAGAGCTCCGCCGGTGCAAAGCCGGATTACATGAAACGAAACGAAAGATGAGCAAGCGGCACTAGCTGTGAAATAAGTTTGGCTTCGAGTCGTAGCTCGATACCTAAATTTACTCGCCTCGTATATGATTTAATACTACAAAAGTATAATGTTTGTAGTTATTTCTTTGCAGTAGTTATTCTCCATTCTTTTCATATTCATTAAAGAATGAAGCAGACAAAAGAAGATGGTTTTATGTTAGTCATAATTGTATAAAGTTTAAGAATATATATTTAATAATTATTAAAACGAATAATGGACAATAAACAATTTAGGAGTAAGAGTGTTCATGAAATACGAATATGGAGTGTCGCCGGATAATCAACGCATCACGAAATCTCACGAAATTTCGTAGATGTTTAATAACGTCCATTGCAGTGGAGAGAAAGAGTCGAACTTCCAATGAATGTTCGAGAAGATTAACTTAATTTCGCCGTTCGTATTCGACCGCAGCTCGGCTGGGTGAATAGGAATACTTCGTTTAATATGGTATTCACCGTGCCGAGGCGAATATTAGGTGAATGGTCTGCGTATATCCAAGAGGCAGCAATCTTCGAGTAGGGAATATCAATTGATTATTGCTACCAATAGAGCAGTGAAAATTGATCTTGTACTTTCTCTCTTTATTCCAGAGTCTCCTTACAAATGCTGGATTTCGAGAGATTTATCATAAAGCACGATTAACCAATTGAATTAATTGTTCTTAATTAAATACATCAATTATATTCAAACTAGAAATGTTTATTAGTTATATTATAGTTAATGTAATATTTTATAATTACTACTTTGAAAATTTATTGTAATATCTATTTCATAATCAAATACGAAGGCAAGCGACGTTTGCGACTTGCTATTTCCACATAAGAGCAAACAATGTAGTAGTAAGTGCATCTAAGCATGCGGAGAACTCGAGAACACGGCTCGATACTCCCGAGAAACTGACGATCAATGACGTAATGTAATTAGAGACAACGAAGCCGTGTTAAAGCCCACGAGCACAAGTTCTTTTCGCTCAAGTACAAGTATGTTTGGCTTCTTCTACCGATTCGCTTGATTCAAAAATCGGAATCTCTACTGCAACGTCCATGTTAACCTTTGCGTTTGAATTTCCTTAAATTATTAATTCTACAATTTCGTTCAAAGATTAATGAAAAATTAGTGGAGGCAGTTAAATAAACAAATGTCTTACCTCGCACTACAAACTCAAACATGCATTTTTTCTTCATATTTATTAACGAACTTATAATTTTAAATGTTATAATTAATACTACTTAATCATCCTGCGGTGCACTAATTGTTCGACAGATAGAAAAGCTTCAGTGACAAACTTCCGTAAATGCCGAGCGGTTTGTTAAGCCCGATTCCTAGGAAGTTCACTCAGGCGGCATTAGCATAGACCCATTGATTCTCGGGAAGCTTAATCGAGCGGTTATTGGATGCCTGTTGTAATGGTTAATGCTGATAAACTACTTTCCGACCGGAAAAATTATCCGAGTCATTTCCGCTCATTGAGTCTGTCCAGTGCAGCGTGACTAGATTGTATGTACATATGACACAGCTCTATGTGCACCCTTGGAACAAGCGGTATGTACAGGGTGAGACGTTTATCTTGGAATCATCAAGCATTTTCACTCACTGCTTATTTTACGAAACAATATAGATTACTCAAACTTATTATTGCTTTATTTCTGGTATTTTTTACATAAACTGTTAAGTAATCATTGACAGATCACAGTTTACGGTAAAAATGACTCTGATTAACAAACTGAATTTTTACAAAATAATTGTATCATTTTCGATATGATTTGGCATGAATAATTTATGGTTATCATACTTTCTTGGGAATCACACTGTATATTATATGTATAATCCATCAATTATGTATCACGCAATCGGTAATACTGCTGATATCAAGAAAAATCGCATCACCCTGTACATACAGGGTGCTCGGTTACTCGAAGATCCACTGCAACAAGTTTCCATTCGCTTTAATCATCTTACGTGTGCATGTGCACCGGGAACCCCGATTTCCCACTCCACTACTTCCTCTTATCCCATGTATGCCGGCCTAACTTTCCACCATATATTTCCGGCGCTTATATTAAAGACACTAATTATTTCCCTTGAGGAGAACTGCTCTTTGGGCCAAAGAGCGGTGCTGTGTCATGATTAGGGAGTCACTGAACGAGTCGGATGGAGAGAGAGAGAGAGAAATTGTCTGTGGCCTCTGAACTTCGGAGATCCTCCAAATCGATTTCTATTTCTGAATGTTCTATTTGAATGTGGAAGGTATTAGTATGATTAAAGTGGAACAATGATTTAGGAATTCTACGAGTTAAGTATAATTTGTCGAAGTCATAATGGGAAATTTTCATTGAAATGTATGGAATTCGGTATATTCTGTTGGAATCATTTGAGTTGGATGATACAATGATTATTCCTATTGTTTGTTGGATTATGAGTTTGTTACAAAGCCAAATATTGGAGAAGTCGATACTTAATAAATATACTTTTTTTCTCAAGTTATATGAATTATAATATTTTACATTCTAGATTTTTCCATGATTTCTGTTGTAAATTATTATTACAAACGAGGAATTTAATGACGAATGAGTTTTCGAAGCTAGCGGCCGGATTTCCAGTTTTTCAGGCATCACGGTAGTTTCGCATACTTTCCGCTCGGTAGCCTGACACTCGCTCATCGTTATCGTCATCGGCGTAATGCGCAGCGACGCGTCGCGTCATTAATCAACGACGCCTGAAATTGCACACCGGGCAAATTGTAATTGAAGGGTAATCCTGGCGTTCTGGATAAATCACAGTCACAATAATCCGCGGTAATTACTATCAGCCGGTTCGGCGGCCCGGTTATTTCGCTCTATAAGTGTCATCATTACAGTGTGCCACCGCTTTCCATTGGTGCTCGTTCGACGCTCGAACTGAACACTGCCAAATGAGGACGTTTTTGCTTGTCATTGAATCGCGGAAGATTTCTTCTGCACCGTCGGCTCGAATAAACAGAAAAATATTTATTTTTGCCAACCACGGCGAGAGTAGAATTATCAGAGCAAAAGAGGCAGAGGAATTATTGACAGCGCAGTCAGAAGTGTTCGACGAATTATTTTAACGAATTCGCAAATGCGGAAACAGGTGTTTTCCACAGGACGACTCTCACATTATTGCGATGTCAATTGATTTAAATGCGCCAGGATTGTTCGGCCTTATTCCGATGCTCGCTAAATTTAATCTACCCTGACAAATGAAACGAATTACCACAGCACTGAATACTTTTTTTAATGACTCCGTCAGTCTCAACTGTATACAACAGTCCAAAAACAATCTCATAAATACATCTCCTGCGTAACTTAAAACGAATTCCAGCAAGCTTTCCCTGAAAAACCATCTCTTATATGCAAACCCAGGAAAAACCAGGGTTGAAAAAAGGTAAGAATAAAATATTGGGAAATAAAAATTCGAGTTTACCCGGTGCGTTTCGAAGCGAGCCACGAACGCATGATCTACGAGTAGGTTAATCTCATTGGGTAAGCGAATCGCGTACCGGTCCGATCACCCTGTATTCTCATGATTTTATTCGACTGGCGTGTATCCAAGATATTTGGAAATCTCGAACAGTCTCCGTACCGGAAGTGAGGGGCTTGGTGGGTTCAGGTGAACAGGACGATGTTGCGCCAGATTTACACGGAACATATGCGGCTATGGGAATTCGGGTTGGGTATATGTCTGGCGATATATCAATATTACGAGATCTCACTGGACCCTGTATACTACAGATCGCTCACCCTGATGCAATAATCGCTCCCGGGCATCCTATTATTCGATTAGCGCGCCCTCCTGCCACTTGCAGAAGCGAATTTCGACGTACTAATGAAGAAAGGTTTCACTCATATTTTTGAAAAGCCGAAAATGAGAAATACACGTGTTTTAGAGGAAAGAGAAATAGCTTCAACGAGACTAACACAGAATAATTTAAAAATAATAACAAATTTTATAGGTGTTGTCGGGTTTAATAGTGGTTTCATTACTTCGATTGAAAGATCGAAGACAGAAATACGTCATGATTTAATACATTCAAATTAAAACAAATCAAAATTACAGTTCGGAAATATTTCAAAATTAGCTTATCAAAGTGGTAAAAGTATCGGTAGAAGTCATTAACATAACATCAAAGGCAAGAACCGCAGCTAGCTAGTCGAAAGACTTGAAGCAGCCTACTGCGAAATCACCTACTTCTCGACTGAACGGTGGAATCAAAAGAGGAGTGGCGCAGCTATAGTATGCGCTAAAAAAAAGTGGCTTGGAACGGGTGTATACATAAGTCGACGGTGCACGTAAGTCAGGAGGGGTTTCGGCAGCAGAAAGAGATCGGGGCCGGGGATTTTTTCAGGTAGAAAATTAAAGTGAGAGCTTAGGAGAAGCCCTCGACATAAAACACTAATTCGGCGGATCGATGCGTTCTCTAGAGTCCGTTAACGGAGAAGAGGGAAGAGAAGTGAGTAGAAGGAGGTGAATTCGCAGGGTGGTTCTTCGTGTATGAGGATGAGAGTTGAGCGAACGCCCGATGCACCTAACTTCGAAATATGTATCCCAAGTAGGGCTGCGCCAAGGATTATAACCCTCCAATTAAAGTCTCTACAGTAATAATAAAGTGGCGGTTCGAGGCAGAATTATCCACCTCGAGATTACTCCTGCCCGATACTAGAATTAAGGGGAGCAACATTCTCGACCGTGAACGAGTATTTATATGAAGAATGTAGGGAGAGATCATATTATATCGTATTCTCTGACACAATGAAACCATTAGTTATCTAAATATCTTCCATTTTCATTCTGCTTTGTAAGACAAATCATGCTCTCACATATTAAAATCACATTTCTTATGCTTGAGTAATTTAATTCTTCACCTCTTTAAAGTTAACGAAGTCCTTAGAATGAGAACTATTAATTTCAATTTCAAACAAACTTGCATTCTATTAAATAAATCTATCAACAATTATCTTTAAGACTATAACAATCAGACTTCTATAAACGACAGATTCCTGCCTATTTAAGATTGCATCACCCATAGATAACACTAATCGCACAGCTTATCAGGGCGAAGGATCTTCGACATCGTTTCTCGCCACTACTTAGTACTAAGTCCGTAGAAAGGGTAAGGAACGACCGAAAAAAGTTGTGCCCCTGGGACGAGGGAGGTAAAGAGCGTGTGTCCCGATACTAGATTCCAGCTTGCGCCGAGCGGACGGCCGTTAATTCTAGATAAGATAACGTTAACGAGTACAAGCGAGAGTACAAACAAGAAGCTCTCCGCATTGGGTGGAAGCAGGACGAAACGAGAGAGGCCAGTCACGAAGCAGCAGCAGCAGCAGCAGCAGGCTTTTATCAGCCGGCCGGTTAAGATAGAATCTCCCGATGAATATTGCAAAGCCAGTGAGAGCAAGAAGAGGTTCGGTCCCGGGGGCGGCTGGGAGCGTGTAAAAGGGGTAGCCACCCCATCAGGTTTCTCGGGGGGCGGACTTGAAAGGGTCTCGAAATCGCACAAAGTGTCACAAGAATTATCGAAGCTGCGGCTCAAGAACGCGGAAAACTTGGCTTGCCGTTGCTTCGACTTCGCTCACGTCTCTTTCCACCCGACGAACTACCTCCTCTGGGTGCATCCACGCCCTTCCTCCACTCGATCCTAACATTCCTCTTGCGATCTGTGTCCCGGAGAGCCCAGCTGGGCCTTCCTCCCTCTGCGAGGCACCGGTGAACCCTCTGACAGAGGCACTCTTCCAAGAAGTTCATGCGTTTCCAAACGGAAAAGACTCTGCTGGCACGCGCATTCCTCCTCCTTTTTTTTCTACGTCTGTCCATGTGTGAGTGCATATGGTAGATGTGTGGTGGATACCTGCACCTTTTCCAGTGAGGAACCCTCTCTCGGGTTGCAGGCTCGCGCGTGCACGCTTTTTACCCCATTGTACGAGGCCCCTTCTCCCTCGTTTCTCTCTCAATCACCCCTTAATGCACACTCCAGCCGTGTCTACTTCAATCCCTAATGCGCGCCGAGTCCACCCCACCACTGCCACCAAACCCTCCTACCATCTCCTACACTCCTTTTGTTTCTCGCCCGCGAAACTCGGGCGAAACTCCTTTTTGCTTTTCGGAGCGCGCAGTATGTCGCACATGTCACTGACTTGCAACGCTCTTTAGGAGTTAACCTTTGCGTCTGTTTGTTGTGTCGGGTTAGTTATGTAGTTTCATAGAGATTTTTGCTGATTTTTAAGATTATTGTAGATTTAATTGCTATGTGATAATTGTATTATTTTCTGGTGAGAAATCATACAAGTCATTAATATATTCCGAATGATCGAAATAATTATATATTTCTTATCAATTATATTATTAATACGCTCTGTACGCATATGTTTCAATGAGGAAATTATAATAATCCACAATTCTCCAGACAATTCCAACATTTCCGTGTTTCACAGAGGGATCACTCGAAGCTTGGATCTCAAGGCGGTTGAAGATCAATAGAAGGCGAAGATGACACCGTAAAAAGAGGCCAGAGGCACTGGAGGCGAATAAGGGGCGCATAGAGCGCGAGATATACGTAGTAGGAGTTCATAGGTGGAGCGGACAAAATCGTGCTCTACGTCACCGAGGATTTTCCAGGTGGTATTCGCCGAGGGATAACGAGTGAAGTGAGAGGGTTATGGTCCGGAGATCCCTATCGGTTTCCAGTTCCTTCGAGGCTTCGGCTAAGACTTCTCCGAGTGTGTCGAGGGTCTGAAGGGTGGTCGGAGGGGTGGTAGTAGTGGTGGTGGTAGTAGCAGTTTCTAGAAATTGCGAGGAAAGGGTGAGGGAGGAGTGGAAGCTGGCGAATCGAGGATTGCCCGGTGGCTGAGCACTCACTTATAGGTTTCCCGAGCCCCAGGGCACCGTATCTTTGTCAATGGTGTCTCCGACACTACATCACCCTGTTTTATGGCGTCTAAAGTCCCAGGAAAGGACAGCCGTCCGCCTTCCAAGCGATTAAGGTATTGCTGCTGGCCAGTGCACCGGCGTACCACTTGCCAAATTGCTAATGTATCGCCACTTCTGTACAGTATTCCACTTTACTTTTTCTCGACTCTTACATCTCATGCAAAGTGCTCTAATAGATCACCCCGTGCGAGTTCTCTTCCTGCACTTTCCGATGCACTTTACTTTCCCTTAAGGCGTCGATTCATCGACGTGTACTGTCGACGAAGTTTCGATTTATTGTGCAATTTTTATGTTACAGGGTATTGGAAATGCGTCTGCACATTTCTAAACTGTTGTATGAACTGTATCTTCGCTGGGAATGAGCGACGAAATTATTGGGATCAGGTGAGAGCAATCATTGTTACTCTCCTGACTGTTACAGAGAATCTTGGCTACGATTAAAGTATTGCTGGCCAGTACAGCTCCTCTTGCCAAATCGTTAATGTATCGCCGCTTTCGTATAAAATTCCACTTTGCTTTTTCGTACTCGTCTATTTCATGCCAAGTCCTCCAATACATCACCCTGCGAATTCTCACCCTGTACTTTTCAATGTAACTACTTTTAAGTCTTTATTTCATTAACGAATTACATAAATCACTTATACAATACTGAAAATATGTCTACAAATTTCTAAACTATCATACAAAGCATTTTAGTTATATAAACCGGTTGACGGTCGGCTTCAGAGAAATGAAGTTCCACTGTAGTCTGTCTGGACACGATAATCGCGTAAGCTGAGCCAGGGCAGTCGGCAATGAGCGGCGAAATTGCTGGGACCAGGTGAGAGAGGAGCATTGTTACTCTCCTGGCCGTCACACACAACCTCGGACACTTTAAGCCAACCTAGCAGAGTGAAGCCCCTGCGTAAGGATTAAAGCCTGTCGCGCGCGCGCATCTCCGCCTTGCACGACCTTTCGGTGCCTCGCACGTTCCTCCCTCTCGTGTCACGTCCTTTAATCCGACGCACCGTTTCTAGCGCTGATTGCAATTGCGCCCACCATCACTACCACCACCGTCACCATCCGGCAGTCGGCTGTCACTGCATTCGTCTGACAGAGTGATTAAACATTTCTCCTGATTACTGCACTGCAGATACGAACGCCGTTCCGACCAGTCGATCCTGCGCGCTCCAAGGACTTTTTTCCCATCTACTTCGATGCTCTAGCCTCGTTAGATCGCGCAAGCTTGCCCAGGATGAAGGCAGCATCGACTATTCGACTGGGGAACGTATGATGAAGGAAAAAGAGAGTATTCCGAGTGTCATTTATAGGAATACTGCTTCTATTAGTGTCTGTGGAGAGTTTCATTTTTCTTTTTATTGATCTCTTGAAAATTGTTGAGATGTTCCTGAGAAATTTGATACTGGGTATTTTAATTAAATCTGTTTAATAAGATAATATGATATGTACAACTTGGATTTTTTGCTCCTGGAATAATACGATCCTTAAAAATTTCTTTTCAATTTTCAAAAGAATTATTTCAGATTAAGATTAGTTAATGATTTCAATATACTTGACGCAATGCCATTCATTACATTTAACTCGAACGAGTATTAACACCTGCTCTATCTTTTTCTCTAACTTATTTATAGCCAGCCCGTCCCGTTCTTTCGGCGGGCTATCTGTTAGGTCATCCCAGTCTGTTGGAAACTTTATCCACGTGTCAGCCGAAACGTGCACGCGATGGAAAACTGGTGGGAAAAATGTGGCGAGTGAGTGCGACGGGAAAGGCGACGAAGAGAGCACGTGGAATTGCGGGGAAAGTGAAATGTGCTCGCAAGAGAAATAGAGTGAGAAAAGAGAGCGCTAAGCACCACGTTCTCTCTTCTCTCTCTGTAAAAGCGTATAAGGACGAGAATTCGAAAAGCGTGAGTGAACGTATGCGCAGCACATGCAAGAGGGACGAGTTGAAAATGTCGCATTATTAAAGCGCGCTCTCTTTTCGTTCTCGGTATTAATTAAAGCCGCTCTGCGGAGCAAAAGCGAGACAATTACGGGGGGGGGGTCCGCTTCTGCGGAGGCTTCCCATCGTCACTCAGCTCGATGACGCGCCTGACGGAGTCATTTTTAGTTATAAAGAACTCGGTATCATTGTAAAATAACTGCCAGTATACTGTGTTCTTATTTGCGGTTACCGAATCCTCTTTCACCATTTGTTTTCATCGTCAATTTTTTATACAAAGAATTCTATATATTATTGTAAAATAATTGCTAGTTTACTAGCTTTTTATTCGCGTCTACTTGAATCTGCTTCCAGTATTCATTCCTGATTTCCTGGATAATTTTTTTACATCACTTCAACTTTTTCTTTTATGAATTTTACGTTTGAGAAGTGGTCGAATCGCCGCTTTTTCTCTAACTAGAAATAAAAATCCTTTTTGACGCTTTTTATTGGCCCTTACGTTTGATTCATACTGCTTCGCTAACAGAGCGTAAGTAAGCAAGGCGTCCTTGATGAGTTTCCGGCCTTCAGAGTTTTTAACGCGCTCCACAAGGATACTCTGCCCGCTCGGTGCTCTGGTTTGCGCGAATCAAAATTCAACTGCGTTCTAGCATGCTATTACACGGACAGCGCGAAAAGGATGGTAGATGAAAAATTAGCTATAAATATTACGAATCTCTTTAAAACAAAAATCATAAAAAAGAGTGTGCAATAACTAAAATAAAGGCAGACAAATAACAATGAAATTTTATAATATAATAATAAAAGTACAATCACAATCAGTTAAATTTGTATTACTTCTGTTCTACAAGAAGTGTTTGTAAACGTAATAACAAACATTCCAATTATACACAGACTACTACAATTGTTCCCGATTCTCTGTCAAGAAGTTTTGAATCTCTAACAACACGAGGACGAACAGGATTCAGGAGGCCTCCGGCATTCATGCGAATCTCTTTATTCAGTCGCATAAATCAGACTTAGAAAGTTTCGACACTGCGCGCGCGCTCGCTCGCTCGAGAACTCGTGGAAACTCTTCGAAACTGGCCTGACCACGGAGGTCAGGTGCATGCTGCCGCGCTTCATCCCTGTGGTTTTTGCATTTCTTTCGAGTTGCGCCCGGCTTCTCCTGCGCGCTCCTCCAAGCTCCGAGAGCACGGAATAATGAAATGGTCGACCCAAAAACCTTGCGTTAAAAATTATATTCTCCCGTGAGTTTTCCTTGCCGACGGCGGCGCAGCGGCGGCATGCATAATCGTGCAGCCAACGGCAACCGGACGAGTGCTGCTTGAATTTTCATCCGATCATTAAGGAGGATGCATCTCTGTCTCTCTCTCTATCTTCTTCTTCTTCTTCTGCTTCTTCTCTCTCCTTGTCAGGTTGAGCCTTGCTCCCAGGCAAGCCTCGATTTATGTAGCGCAAATTTATGAGGAAATGCCTCTTTTAATGTAAGAAATTATTGATTCGATATTTTAAGTCGCATGTTTATAGTCTGGATTAATTTAAATAAAAAACATTGAAATATTAAGAGTTTTTCTATTTATTTTTTGGTTTAAAGTTTGTTACGATTACGAATTGTCAAAACGTAAAGTTGTAATAAACACCTTTTTAGTACAGCTTTCAGTACATTATCGATACTTTGATTCGATACTCCCATTGACGAGAAAGCAATATACAATATAATTTATACTGACTCCGTAGAAGCTTCTGTATCCAATATTCGTTTAATGCACCCGGCAATGCAACACGGATATTAAATGTATGTTAATACCTATAATATCGAACAATTTAATTTGAGGATTAACGGAAATAACAATATTGTTACCGCAATCTGGCGTATGTCCCGCGAGACAGGATATTATGAATAATAGATTAATACATGTGTTCCCACTAATTAACATTTAATGCGATTCTTCCCGGAGATGCTGACACTTTTGAATATATTGTTCAACAAGAATAATATCGTTTCTGGCATATTTAATTTTCCATAAGAAACAAAAAACAGATTGCACAATCCTCTCATCTGCACAATTATCTCAACCCTAAGAATTCCTACCATTAATGACACCCAAGGGATTTCCACTCTGCGCATGCTAATATCATTTACGGTGCTTTCCCGAATCTGACAGGGCGAACAACCATTTCGCGGTGGTTAATTACAGGTTAATTACAGATGTGTTTTTGATAGCATCAGCAGTTCAGTCGAGAGTTTCATGGGTTCGCGCACGAAGACTATAATTACACCATTACACGGTTGCTAAATGGACGAGAAACAAAAAAGAAAGAAACGATACCCAACTTTTTTCTTGTTGAATATCGTGCGGGATTGGTGATTGGGTGGAGAATTTCGTGGTAGGTGTACGAGCGTGTAGTGTATCGCGTTATCCCGTGGGATTTCCGGGAAGCATCATGATTGGCAGCGCGAATGAATCCACCGGGCGTAGACTAATGTGGCCGAGGCTTCTTTTCTGTATCGCTGTCATTCCTGATTGATAATCCTCAACACTCTCTTCCCTACCATCGTCCTTGCAGGACCACTTTCGCCACTCCCACCACTTCCGGGCCACACCGGGGACGAAACTTTCAGAAGTCTTTTCGTGTCAGACGTCCTAGCGGAAATTCGCCGGTGGGGACGCAGGATGACGGACGTGTTATTTAGGATAGCAGGACTAGTGAAATTTTAAAGTTAATGTAGGACATTTATTGTTTCCTTGAGGATTTTGTTACTACTGCAAATCGAAATATTTAGTATTATTGAAAAGCAGAGTACATTGCTTAGTTGCTATTTCATTAAGTTATAGGATAATAAAGAAAAGAATTTAGTATCGTTCTAATTAAACTCGCAACTCCAATTTCGTGTAAATCAAACACTTTTAATAAATCTCGAACGACCTTTCAGTTAAACTTCCCGTATAAACCTCGCATTTCTAGCATTAGCAAAACACGTCGCCGTCACATATGAGGATCATAACGCGCCAATGAAAAGATTATATCATTTACAAGATTTTACCAACGTTACTCGTCCTATCTAGTTGAAACACGTATTAACATCGCATCGCACAAACCTCCACTGATTTAGCTGCAACGAGTGAGATCAGTTTTAGCGTGAATATAACCGCAAAAATGATAATCAGCAACTATTCGAATGCTGCAGCGGCGAGCTCGACTTTGGAATGATCGTTAATGTATTCGTGTCATGCACTCTTATCGCGGCTGCGGTGGATTTATGGTGCATGCACACACATCTCTCTCTTTCACTCTCATTTCATCCCCATTCCCTCTCTTTCTCTCTCGCGCACCTGCTCATTAGCATAGGCTGCGCCGAGCAGGTGACAACCGAATGAAATGAAACCGAGCGCATCGTAATATCCTGGGAAAATGGATTGTTTGTATCAGCGTCGCACAGCGTGATACAATAAAACGATGATTGCTTAATTAAATCCCGGCAAAGTTAGAACGACCCAATGGCAGGCACAGTGATAGAAACGATTTCGGGCGTCCAATGGAGCGTCACCGGCGTCGGGCGTGATAGATTTAAAAAATCCGTCTGCCACCTCTCGAGTATCAAGGGTCAATGTTTTCCGGGCATTTTTTTTGAGGGAGGCGACTAATTAATTACGAGCGGTCCATCGGCCGCTGCCAAAGGGAGGAGAAATCACTGGCAATCTGCGAGTGGCTGGCAATGAGTGGGCGCTCCAATGATAGAGCAGGACGCGCGGAGGGTGATAAATCCTCCGGCAGCCTGTCGGAATTAACGAAGTGAAAAATCGGAAATGATTCTACTATGGCTGCCCGCTTCCCATTGTGATTGATTTGTTGTAGTATACAATTGCATTCTGCATGCGATGTAGCACTTTGGATGCCCTTAACTTCAAAAGTGAGCGATGGCATTTTGTTTTTTCGCTCTGTTTTAAGTTGAGAGGAATGGGAATACGAAATAGACGCCTGCAGATGTAAATCATTGTACCAGTTATATGTAATTTCCATAGAATTTAATTCGACGAAAGATAGATTATTGATTGCATCATTTTAATCGAAATACACTGTTTATTTTTTGACATCGATTGGAAAAGTACTCCAATACTCTACTGCCATATTAAATAATTATTTTGCCGAGTATAATCATCCAGAATGTATCAGCGGCGCTGGCTACTTTGCACGAGTAACAAATTAATAAATACCATTACATAAATTGGGTTTAACGCTTCATTAATTATGCCGATCAATTTCCAAGATATTGCGATCGGCAAATGAAACGGATCACGTGATTTCATGATTATTAATTAGGAGTCAGCCATTTCGTCAGTGTGTGGAGTGTTTGGGTGTGTGTCCAGCTGATTGCAAAATGGGCACGAAATTTATCTTTGATGTCGTGCAGCTCCACCGTTTTTGGAGGTCGCCCGGCTGCAAAGGGATTATATTGTGGCCTCTGCCCGATGGTAAATAGAAAATTGCGGTTAATGACGCTGGCACAATTGCGTTTTCCTGCTCGATTAAATCTGTGACCGGTGTTACGATACCCGCGTCATCCCCTGAAATCATGCATTGTCCGGCGACGCATGCTGAATTAATAAACAGTGGCATGCATCCGCCAAAAATTCTTCCGCGCGCGAGCACACATATTTTAAAATAAAAATACATTTATTATAAACAGAAATTGAAAAGGATATTTATAGTAAATACTGTTTCATTCGTTTGATTCATTTAACGTCTCAGATTCAATGTGCATAGCTCTGCCTTCGAAAATTAATAATTAACCAAGACTAATTAGAAACTCGCCGCGTTTATATAATATAGAATTAAATATTGCATCGTATCAAGTTATTCGTTTAATATCGAGGTACCATATCGATTCTATTCTATTTGCAATAACCTGAAACTAGTTCTTGATTCCAATTAACTCATACACGAAGCAGACCTATACACGCGCAAGACATGTTCAAATATGGCTGGCTAGTATTAAAGTGCGGCTTCCAGTATTCGTGATATAGCAATGGAAATCACTGTCAATTTCCGGCGGGTGAGTTAGAATAAATCGAAAGCCCGACAGATATTGCTTCGCCGGGCTCGATGACTCGCTTGACGTCAATATCGAATTGTAAAATCGGAACACGCGTTCACCGTGGTTTTAATGGCTCGCCGAAGCCCAGTTATAAATCTCGCTGTTTGCTCCGCCCCGAGTTCTCCGGTTAAATAACAAAGGTGAAAAAGATCCTGTCGCGAAAATTTTCAGTCCTATTGGTCCGGAAATCGCCTGGGATTTTAGACTGTAATGTTGCAAACTCTTGTTAAAGAAACTAGATATTTTTTTTTAATGCGATAGTGGCGCAGCTGTTCGGACACCCTGCGAGTCTCATTATTTTCATGAATTCCATCCCTCGCCAGAGAAGAAGGCTGGAAGGTTTTTGTAAATTGTCCCTGAGAATTTGCCTCAGGTTGTGTTCTATAATTACTTTTTCTAGTTTTAGTATACATATGTTGGACCTCTATGTTCTTTGAACCACATATTTCTGTATAAAAGCGTGTACATTTGTAACTACCGTTTTTAACTAATTTTGTATTAATAGACGTTTTAAATAAATACTTATAGATTTATCAACGAAAACTATATATCTTGTTGTAACTATTATCAAAATCAAGTCTACATTACTCGAATTCTTTTTGAAACTTTTAACTTACATAGATATTCCACTATACAATATTAATCGTATACAGAATATTATTTACACATTGTGTGAAACCTACTTAAATATAACAGAGCGTACATATAAATAGACACATTCTCCTTTGAATCTAACAGTTTCCCATGAAATTAAAGCTCAGCAAGGACAAAACAGGGGCTTCACAGGACACCGAGAAAAGCTTACCACCTTCCCATTACCCCCGGAGAAAAACCACAGGCACATCTCCATGCGGAGTCCTCGATAAACTTTGTTTCGCCTGCGAGTTATCCTTTGAGGTGTGCAAGTAGCACACGCGCGTTAGTGTTCGGAGGCGGCTTTCACGGAGGACTCAAAGCTTTGCCCGCCGAAATAATCGTCGGAACTAAAAGCTCCGGCAAAAAGCATCGCCAACCCGTGGAAACTGACGTGCGAGGTGCAATCTGTGTATATGTACGTTTGTGGTATATGTGTGCGAGCGTATTTAAGAACGTTGTTGCTCTGGCCACGCGTTGGCCGAGTTTCTTTGTCAGCGGCTCTCCGGGCAGCAACGCCAAAAGGCGAGAAGATAGTGTTAATTTTTTTCTTCTCAGTGTAAACGCAGAAGCCCCATTTTCCTGGCTTTGCTTTTGAAGAATGTAGTATATTTATACGTATATGCTGCAACTGAGGATTTTCTACTACTCTCTAAGTAAATCGCTGCTACTCACTTTTCCATCTGGACTGCATACTTTAATCCCCGCGAGCGAGACTATCAGGAGAACCGGCGTAGACCGATCGCTGTACTGAAACAAACCAAAAGAGGTCGCATTAAAGATATGACTAGTCTCGTTAATACAAATCTTTCATTAAAATTAAGAGCAATTTATATAGATAGACTGTTATTTTAATTAGTATATTACAATAGATTTCTTGTGAAGGTTCGAATATATTTAATTTCCCAATAATACGAGATTCACCGACAACATTACAAACAAATACTCCAATGTCCATTGAACTTCATACATTTCATCGCACACTCTCTCACTTCCGAGTCATTTCCTTCCAGTATCATCGGAGTAATTCTTCACGAAGACGTTTTCAAGCACTCTCTTAAACGCGCTTTAAACTCTCGGTGCTTCTATTACAGTGCGATTACATAGTCCCATTGTCGAGAGGACACTACATCCATTAGAGTACGAAGTCGGCCGAGAAGCGTTACATTATTCAAAGGGGTTGATCCGGGGTGGCGCAGCTAGGCTCTCGCCCAATTTCGAAATTGGGAAGTTGGCAAAGCGAGCGGTACGATTGAAAATGGGCTGCGAAAGAATTCCATCCCTCTCTTTCTCCTTCCTTTTTATCATCAATCCTTCCTTCTCCCACTCACACGCTTACTGTTGGGCGACACGGCTCATTGTCTTAAAAACCCACTGTGAGGTGGATAGACATTGCCGCTGTTCCAGCCACGACTATATAATATGCGTGTGTAAGTGCGAGAGAGGCTGGTGGGATGGTCGAGGTATAATTACTGTCAAGCAAGGGGTGCTTTTCGATAAAGGAGGCTCTATCTTTTTCTCCCACTCTCATTCTGTCTCTCGTTCCCCTTTATACGGGGTGACCCGCAAACTCCTTCCACCCATGGCTTTCTTCGCTGGGGACTTCGAAGGCTCGATTATTGTCTCGGATCTTCAATGAATATCTCGTTACTCGATTCAGAGTACTCCAACCACCCCTCTTCTATTACTACTCGCTTCGGCGAATGATAGAGACAGAACGATTCAGAGCTCTGGAGAAAAGTGACGTCAGCTAGCTGGCTTAATTAATTAGCACCAGTAATTCGCTTCTTCTCAATTCCATCGGACGCCCGGTATACTTATTTATGCCCTAACGCTGCCGAGCACCGATGACTTCTTCGTACACAGGAAGAGCTAGAGTCTCTAATGATAAAATAATATTTGACCCGCTTGCTTCCTGCTGAACTAAGAGTTAGCCCAGGATTACATCCGGTTAGCAGTTCCTTCGTCGTTCCCAGTGAATCGAGTGATTTGATTAATAGTTCCGCCGAGAGTTTAGTCAGAATTATTTTGTTCTTCATTGGCAGTGAAAGTCTACTTCTTTTCGAATGGGTTAACATATGTATTATTAACAATTTGTAGAATCAATAACACAATACGCAAAAATAAATGTGACAAAACTATTTTATGTCGCTAAATAAATAGTGAGTAAAAATACTTGCTGATTCTAACATAGAAACAACAGCAATACAATTAAAATATTAATAGTACAAAAGTGTAAAGAAAAGAGTATGTCTTATTCCGCTTGTCGACACTTGTCGAATGCCTATGAATCGAAAAGTATCTGGGGTGGATTGAATGGTTACTGCGATTAGTGAAGGAAGGGGTTAAATCAGGGCACCGTGAAATTGATTAAGCCTTTATTAGGGTGGCGCCCAGTGGGCCAAAGAGCCGAGGGGATGGAAACCACGAGTCCAGTAAAGGACAGGCCAAATAACGGCCCGGTTCCCATTGACCCAGTGTACGTCGAGCAGCCGTGTTTCCACGGTAATCACGCTTACTCGTTGCGAGTACTTGGCCGAGACGCGTGTATTCGTATATGAAAGCTCGGTAGGCTTCCCATCAACCCCATCGTCCATTTCAGAAAAAGGCCACTCTCCTCGCCGGAATTTGTTTCGGGACACCCGGTGTGGCGGTAGCTCTCAGAGCCGGTGATTAAAAAGTTGCCGAGAGAGTCCTGCCAGAAGGACACACTGAATACCCGTACAGAGTGATTCAAAATTTCGATAGCTTCTTAAATCTCCGACAATCGACTATAGTTGAATTATTTAATCATGAATATGTGAATAAAAATTAAATTAAATTAATTGAAGAGTTTCTATTAGTAACTTGCGAATTTTAATGGGAATAGAATCACCTATTATTCTTTAAATTAAGTTATTGTTAACAAATAGCTGGTAAAAGTCAGAATGAAAACTAGAAAAACAATGATTTCTCACAGTGTAAAATTGAAGCTTGCGAATAGTCGGCGAAATCAATTACATGGAGAGTAAAGGTTAAACCCTGGCGATTTCCATCTGATTCACCCTGTATAGTCCGCATGCAGAGATAGACGAAGTGCCGAGCAACGGAGAAAAGAGGGTGGTCGAGGAAAGAAAGGAAAAAGGCAGAGGGAGAGAAAGAGGGTGGATTGCGAGGGAGACGGACTGCTGAGGGGTTGCCGGGTATCGACTGCAGAGCCACGTGCATCGTGGATGGACGAGAGGAGAAACAAAAGTCCGAGGAACGTCGTGGTACACCGGAAAGCCCCGCGGAGGTGCGAGAAATGATGGACTCGCATGAAGACGCGGACATATAAAAATTACGAGTCCACGCGCTCCAAGCCAGATGAAAAAATCTAGACAATGAGGCTTGAATAAAAACATGGATGAAGACAGTTGGAATTATGAGATTCGTGATGATTCCGGAAGGCTCAGACGGTGATGTCTGTTGCGAAGGCAAAGATTAAAGTGCAGCGTTTAAAGCACGATAAAACACAAAGACTTTCAATCCATCTATACTACATTAAAAATATATATATATATTCATAAGTTATATTTGGATAAATAATAAAAAAATATTAGTGTTATTACAAGTAACATTGTACTACCTCTGCTTCTATCAATTCAACTAATCAAAACCACCCAATAAAATAGACCAAGAATAAAAAAAGAAAAGCCGATACATCAGCTCCCATTTTTAATCCAGCTCCGCGCAGTCTTGTTCCCAATGCACCATCGATGCACTTGATCATTACAGTCCTAATAATTCTTATTGTACCGTTAGCAACAACACTTCTCTTGCAAACGAGCAACGCCTCTGCTAGGTCACCCTTGCTGACGTATTGAAGGTTCTCCCTGAAGTCTGTTTTTTTTTTCCTTTCAAAAGCGTATTGTGTGCATCATGCGAGGTTAAAAAGGGGGTCAAGCAGAGAGGGTGGAAAATACAGGATAGCACGCTGGCAAGCCTGGGCATTGTGAGTGTGTATCGAGGGGATCGGCAGCAACAATATCGAATGTTCCATTGGTACGATCGTCTAACGTTTTCATTCTGTTTCCGATCTATGCGCCTATCGCGCCAGCCACCCTTTTCGTTCGTGGCGAGCATGACGCGACTCTGACTCTCTTGTTTCCCACAATGCATTTGCAACTGGTTGCCTAGCACTACTTTTATCCGGTGTTTTTCTCCTCCTTCTCCTCTCCCTCTCGCACTCCTCTCTTGTCAGTAATTGATACGTTAACCAAGCGTGTAACCCACATGCGAAACCGCACATTGGATTTACTCCGAAATGTGTCATTCATGCGGTGCTACCCCCTTGCGATAGACCATCCCTCGTGTTTAGTAGAGCGTTTCGTGGTTTTAGTATTTTTTTTCTTGCATTAATTATTGTTGTATTAAATTAAGAGATTCGAAGAAAGTTCTAGTTATTAATGAGAATAATAGAGTGTTTATATGTATTTCAATTAATTGGAATTTAATAGGATCGATTGGAATGAAATATGATTGAAATATAAGTGGCATGTTAAAGAAATATTAATAACAACAGCTGCTACTTATAAATGTAATATGAGTATTCCTAAAGTCTACTTTCCATTGAGTCAAATATACCTCGCTCGGTGACAACAAAGGCATCTATTGACTTCATTGGTTATTCGATAATTAATAATTTCAAGATAATTTACATATCGATTTGGTTGTCTCCTTTCCAAGCGGAGAAGTAACTTCAAAGGCACAGAGCTAATTACATACGTCTCGATAACCCGTTGTTTTATTCATAGTGAGCCGTCATAGTTTCCCGTGCGGCGCATGTGTTCCCCGATTGGAGAACAGGGCGGCGGCGGCGGCAACCGAGTTGGCTGCTCTCGAATCTCTCGGAATTGGGAATTAATTGGTTTGTCGTCTGCAGACACGCTCTTTCGCATTTCGTGGTAGACCAGGAGTGGGGCGCCTCTCGCGGTTGAAACGTCGATTAGCTCTCTTCCGACAGTGCCGAATTAGGACAACCGCCTGACTCTTTGTCAGGTATTCACTGGCATTTCTGCTCCTTTAATGTCAGCTATGCGCATGCCGAGATTGAAATAATTAGGGCGAGCGCCGATATTTAGAAGAGGCTCTCAACGATCGCTACTCGTTCGATATTGCCAATTCGAGGCGGAAGAAACGAGCTTGTGTTACGGTAACTAACACCGGCATATTAATTGTAATTACATGCTACGTAATTATTGAGAGTAACCCTATTCATTACAATTTCCCTCTTGTTCCCCAATTAGCAAGTGATATTAGTCTCCGTTAGAAATATGTACTGCTCGATTACCCATGATTTTCTATTAACAATTACGAATTCTGTTCTACGTGCCACTGGCAGTGATCAAACGACTAATATTATTCCATTCAAATTACCAAGTAGATGAAAATAAAACTAAAATAATCCCAACAAAAAAAAAACTACATTTTTAACAATCAAAGATTACAAAACCCCAAACCCCACCTCGCTTACTGCAAAGATCGACCCACTATACTCTTCCATGACTCAAAAACCCCATTCAACCCCATACATATAAACACAACTTCCTAAAGCCATCATTGTACGTCAGCGTTGACAATACCATCGGCACAGGATCAGTTACGGATAATAAACTAGACCATTCCAAGAGACGCTATTATCTCCGAGTGAGTCACTCGACATGAGTCAAGTCAAAATGCGTGGATCCCAGCAAATTGTATGGGGGGAGCGTAAACTTGGCGAGGGCGTGCGGAGGAAAAGTGTGTATCACTTTAACAGGGGTAGGGGCGGACTGCTGCTCGCCAACTTACAAATTTGTCAGTCGACCAATTGTTTCTACGAGTGCACCCGCTGTATCATACATATGATGGTAGCAGAGGAGGGGGTGGGCGGAGGGGGTTGCGTATCAAGCATCATCCCCTCGTCATCGGGAGACTGGAGCAAGGAGAGCACTCGGCGAATGCCTGCCGCCATCAAACAGGAAGGGTGAATGTGTGCCTGATGAGAACGAGAGCACTGATTTCGGCTCGAATATTCTCCCCCCCCTCTTGTCCACCTTTTTCACCCATCTGTCATTTTCCGCAACTGTTATCAGCTTTTTAGCGAGGGGCGAGAAAGATAAAAGCCAGTTATTACTGGAAATGCAAGCCCCTCCCTTTACTCTTTGAAATACGCAGCAGCTTTTGTACATAAAAGGCGGGAACGTGATCGGGTGATCAAAGTGACGCTGAATTATAAAGTTAGATACGTGCTGTTTCGCTTGATGGTCATGCGATCGTAGAAGGATAATGTGGGGAATTATCTTGAATTAAAAGGATTTTGATTTTTGGAGATGATTATTGAGTTTTTGTGGCTGACAAAGAAGAGGGAAGTATTTTTTAGGATTCGTTATGTATTGCTTCAACTCGCTAAATCGAGCGTGATAGGTCTTGAAGGAGTCATCGACAACGTGCCTTTTACTGGAGTTATTTTAATAAATTTTCATTTGGCCAATAATTCAGGAATGTTATCGCTAATTCGATTCAAATTCGAGATCAATTCCAGTAGATTATACCATTGGTGTAATAGGCTAAAGTAGCTTTTTTATGCGAACCAATTCGAACGTAATTACACATGCCGAGGCTGCAAGAGCTGGCTTTAGTATAACGAAAACGATTGAATCAGCAATCGGTAATTCATTGATCTACTAATGGCCTTTGACGGCTCAAAGACCTTTGAAATCCGAAATGCACTCGATGAATAACGTCGAATCCGATTTCATCCCATTCGGATGTTAGTAAATGCCAGCGAAATAGATTGATCCATCGTAAATAGGTATTCGAAGAAAAATGACTGAAAAATGACATCCCAATGAAGTATCAATATAAAATGTTATTCCTTCGAAACTGACAAAAACAAAAATATTTGACATACTTTGAATTTGACGGAAATTCATTCTTGCCAGAAACACAAAACTTTTGTTTAACATCGCACTGTGTAAAACTACAAAAAATGAGTAAGTCTGAAATATTCGAAGATTCTCCTAGAAATGCGTTCACTCACAAACTTAGTTGTCCGGCAGTACATTCTGCTTCATGAATCGCAGGGCTTAAACCCTCGAGACAAAAGCGTTGAAATATAGTTATTGGTAGACAACTTCTTGCTCGTGGAAGTTCGGGGATAGATATAAAGATAGGATCAGGAAGTGGCGTCCATTTGGCTTGCAGTATTCTGCGTATATTACAGTAATTACTGCGTCGTCCCTTGGTCCCTCTGGCCATGTGTGTCTGGGCTGTGCGTACAAGTATCCACGTCCCATTTAACTAGAGCGAATCTCTCTCGGCGGTGCAACAATCTCAGATAAACTGTACGACAGGACAACGGCCAGTATATGGCGTATTTCACGGTTATAACGCCAATCCCCCATAAACAAAAGAGATTCTCAAGCTTGCAATGGCCGCTTTTCCGAGCTCGAAAGGTGCATAAATGTTCTCTCTCGTGCTAGACGATAAGCTGGAATGCGTAGTCTTGGTAGTGAACGGCTCGGATACCTCGCTTTGTACTACTTTCCACGGAACACCAGGTCCGAGGATTAAAGGCAGCTTTTCTTGGGAGGTAAATCGTTTTCTTTGCAGCGAAGTACACCACTTACCTTTAACATTACGCACTTATGTGCATTTAATGTTGCAATAGCTTTCACTGTAGTTTCTTTGACATAGCGATATTAGGTATTTACAATCTGTTTGAATTTCGTTTGGAAGATGTAATTTAGTGTTTTGTAATACTGGTGAAATATTTAAGCTATTTTTAAAATTGTTATGTGCCTCAAGGTGTATTATATTGTTTGTCATTAATTCATTCATCCGCATAATTATTTTTTTATTGAATAGGGATGGGAAAAAGTGTACAATCTAAAAGAGTCATCGGCAGTATGCGAATAACTGGAATTTTCCAATGCCATACTCGTTTAAACGCTCCGATGGAAGCATTAAATTATAGACGAGCGAAGCCGGGAGAGACTCCTGAAAAACGCAACAGTGCCGCGCGATATAGCGCGTTCGTAATAAAAGCAAAACGCTGTAATAGCAGAGCCCGAATAACGAAAAGCTCTTCGAAAGTCTGCCGGGGACTGCTTTTAATCCACTATTATGAAATGCACTGACGTCTGACAGAGCGCCCGGTAGAAATATCGGAAGCATCGGACGGAAATTAAACCGATTCCGCCTCGCATGTACTTCGATCTGGACCGTCATTTTCGCATCCTTCTCTCGTCCTGCTTTTTATGAGGTATACGGGACAGCAACGCTATGTGATTCCGCTCTCCGATAAACTTTACTATAGCTTTTTTCGTTCAATACTTTTTTAGTGCGCTGCGAAAAATAAAATGTTGATAAATTGCGATCGATGTTTTTAAGTGAAATATAGGTGGTGTTTATAACTCGATATTTCCTTGTCTAGTTATTCTCGAAAGAGATATCTGGTTCTAAAATTAATCAAATTTTTATGGTTATATTGTATTTTCTTTAATAAATATTTGTTCAACTTTTCCTTCATTTACACATTCAGGAGTACTTAATATGGAATCCAACTTTCTCATCGAGTTATTTATTCGCCACATGATTTATTCTCCCTCGACATACCTTTTGCGACACTCGTCCACCGCAGTATTTTCTCTTACGCGAAAGTGTGTCAGCCCAATTCAGTTAATATGAAGGAATCATGATTAGAGAGAGAGAGAGAGAGAGAGAGAGAGAAAGCGAGCGCAAACTTCCAATGGTGCGAGACCCTTGAAAACATTCCGGGAACTAACTTTCATAGTGGGTTTTATCCCGCGGGTCCATAAGAACAACTTCTAAAGTAGGTTGCCGGTGGTAGAAGGGTCAGGAGCGAAAAGATATTTCGTTGACGACCTAACCCAATTTTCTGCTTGTTGCCTTTTGTTCGTTGCTTCCTTCTCCCAGGGGAATGAAGCTCTGGCGCGATATACGGTTATGCCTTGCCTACGAGAAATTATTAACAGCCGCGGTGTACTCCCGGCAATTTTGCGTTTACTTCTAAAGCACGATCGTGCGTAAAGTCACAGAATTCAAAGGGCTCGAATTATACGCTTTAAAAATAATGAATAATACTTTTAAATAATGTCGAGTATGCTTTCTTAATATTACACTGAATCAATTAATAATTAACTATATATTACTTATATCTTATCAAATTAACTTTCTATCACGAAATACTAGATTCTTTCCCAATAAAAATCCCAGATTCATCAACATGATAAATCCAAGAGGCTCGTACTCATCGTGCTAATCGATACTATTCAAAACAGGATGTTTCTTTCAAAGCTCTCCTGTCCGCCGTCAACACCAGCGGTATATCGCGGTGGCAGATTCATGGGTTCGGTGGCATCACACGCGTAGTGCGGCAGCAGAGAGGGAGGGGGTGGGAGCGTCGGGGAGGCATGAAATATACATTAGCCCCCAGGTAGTAGATATGGTGGTCCAGGCGCTGAAAGTTTCAGCGCGCGTCCCAGTATCCGGCCGAGTGAGATCCGATTAGCGGACTATTCGATATTGCACGGCTGCCTGCGTGCCTGCGAGTATTAAACGTTACAAGGCTGGCCGGAGTGCGGCGGCTGTTTGCGTGTGCGGCCACTTACACGTGTTTACGTGAACTCGCCGACTGGCGGGGGTGGGCCTGGCTTCGGCGGGGGTAGTTCGCAGATTTTACCCCGGGAAAATAGAGAGACTTATGGAAGAGAGATGCGCCCCCCACCCCCGCCGCTTCCCTCCTCCACCAACGGAACAAGGGAAGGTTGCCATGGGAATAAGCCAGCAACCTCTAATGGAGATGGATTTCTGCATCGACGGCCACGCACCGTGACAGATAAGCTTCGAAAATTTCCCGTTCAACCCCCCCGCCCTCCGAGCCTGCCTCTAGTGCCCGGGACGACTTGCCGATTTTCAACGATCCCACCCCTTGTTTCTACTACCTTTCCATTTTTCCTTGATGCCTGATGGTGAAGTGCACTTTGTACTCTGAGAAGAGAATACTGAATGTTGGAAAAGGTTCCTACGAATCCGTAGGAAGTGTATAAAGAATTGGTGATTTTGTGTGTTGAAGTTAGTTGATATTGTTGGTTGTAAATTTTGGGGGGTATTTTATTTAATAAGAGGAGATTGTTTGAGTATGGCAAACAGTTGGATTCACATGGCGGAGCATACGAAATTATTAGATGATGTAATATGGTCAGCCTGTTGGCAGAAGGCTAATGTAACAGTTGGACTATGTTTAACGCGATTGGTTAGTTTGAAAGTACCCGGCGCGCGAATAATCCATAATGCTATTATCTACCGCGGGATAATCGCCGACATGTTTAATGGAAGCAGCTAAACAATCATTGGAATTGGCCATTAGAATTTCCATGGATCGCGACTTCCTAATACTCGAAAGTATACACTAAATTCCTAAAATACACACGTCTATAACCAATTACTATTACCACTATTATTTCTTATCAATTCCCAAACAGTATACAAATTATTTCACACTCAAGAAAATTTCAAAACAATCAAAACGAAACAGTCACACAAGAATTCGCAATTAGAAAATTCAAAGAACTACATTGAAACAACCAGAAATAATCCAACTGTCGGAGGAAACAGGTCGAAGCAAGCGCGCAAGGGTGTTAATTGAATTCAGGTGGAAAATTAACGAAAATACTTGGGAGCGGCCGAATACATTTGTATGACGGAGCAACCCGGTAATTGAGTTGTTAGGTGTACGAAACATTTGCGGCGAGCGACAGGAGTCGCAAAAGGGGTTGGGTGCGGGGAGGTTGACTGGCTGGCGGTGGAATCGGCAAACTCCTATTAACTTCCGGATATTTGTGTTGGACTGCGCTGACAGCCAAGCAACTGCTTCTGCTACGCCCACAGTGACTCACGTCTTCGCACTACGCACTCGCCTACGCTGGCATGGCGTGATCCATTAACGAAATTCGATCTGCTATCTCTGTACCAGCCCTATTCTGGCTTGCTGTCAATGTAAACTTGCAGCTTACACGCTGCCTGTCAAGATTGCCAATGGAGATTGGCTGGTCGAATCATTCTTCTTGACTGCGGCGAGCTGCTCTCCGTTTTATTTCTGATAACAGCTTGTTCTTGGTTATAATTAATGAGGTATAATATCTATCATATTTTTTTTTATTATATTTGTGACTAGTTTTATTTAATGTTCGTATTACTTTGCTTGATACGGAATCTTGTTGAAACTATCGAATAACTGTAAAAATAGGTAGATTTAGCAGTTTCTTTTGCGGGAAAACACAACTGCCTGACCTTTTCAATTTTTGCAATTATAATGAAATCATGATACATAAATGTATTGATAGCTGTTTACTATCGGCATTCATATTCGTTGAGCGTTCGGTACGAAATTTACAGGGCAACCTGTCCATTTTCCAGAAAATACTGACGAAGCGCCGATAAAAGTTTTAATAGGGTCAGCATAAAAATTCGAGTGCCTAGCGCGATTTTATATTTTAAAAATGCAAAAAGTCATTACATGTTTTGCGCTCGGCGTCAACAGGGTGCTTTGTGGAGGGAGCGGTGCAATCAAAATTTCAAAAGCGGCCTCTGCTCGATTTGTAATTTCCCTCGCGAGAAATTCACGGGCGCGTTTCAACTTTCAATAAAGGACGCGTCGATCACGCGTGAATTTTATTAGAATGCCGCGATGTCCGACAGGCCACCGAAATACCATTCTAATTTTTCAATAGTTCCATGGCAGCGGTGCGCGCGCACCCTCACTCTGACAGTGTCATTATTCCGGCGTATTAGGCAAGAATTTAATAACGTGCCAATATGTTTTACCGGACAAAAGCGCAGCCATTCGACCAACCTCCGCGGGGGGTGCCACGAAGGGTGAAAATTCGTGCTATAAATCAGGTCCTGCATACTATACATATACATGTATATTCGCCAGCCAGCCATGGCTATTGTCGATCTCGTCTTCGGCACTCTGTAGAACCTGCTTTTGTGCTATTCAAAGGCTTATGTTAGAGATCGAGTATATATGTACATATATGCATATATTTCTTACAATTGAAATATATGGTTGTAACACATACTGCAATATCTCTATTTCGATTTTGTTAAAATATTAAGGCAATGATTTTAGATTACTTTATATTTTTAAATTTATTCAAGATCTATGTTAAAAAAATCTGCTTTATATGATTAAATAAGTTGTAACAATTAATTCTTGTCATGACGTACCTGCAATTTTTAACAACGCTATTAAATATACATTTTACCAAAGAACTCGACAGAAAATGGTACATCTCATTACTACGTTACTTCGACAAAAAGAGATTACAACGAAAAAAGAAACTACCGAGCATTCAAAAAATATGTATACTACGAAAGTCCATTTACAGAACAGGCAAGCACTCGCAATAACGGGCGGATATTAAACCGGGGCGGGCTTTCCTTCCAATTAAGTAGTCTCAGGAGGATTTCTATGGGGATGCCCGATAAATAGTTGTTTCCACACTACAACCCTACCGGCCGGTGCCTTCTATTACGCCTACAAAGGCTCTGCCCGAATGAATAACTACAATCCCCCCGCCGCTCATTGCGCGCTCTCTCTCTCAAGAAGAAGAAGAAGAAGAAGAAGAGTGAAGTAGCATTATGAGTATTCGACGTTTCCGTCGTGAAAGTGCTCAAGACTCCCGAGAGTCTTAAGGAGCCCGTTGCACAATCGTCGCCCAAGCAGCCATTAAAATCAACGAAACAGCCATGGAAAGAGTTCCCCCGAAAGCTCTCCGAGCGAGCGCGACAGCAGCCACCCCAGGTAAGCAACATCGAGGAAGGATCCGCGTCAACGATGATTCCCACCACCATGAGAACTCGAGCCAACGAAGAGCAGGGACTCAAGGAATTCCCGATACATTGTACAATTGGACAGCAAGGACGAACAGTTACTCCATAGCGTTTCCTTCATTTCTTCCTTGGCCGAAGAGGCTACAAGAGCATCAAGCGGCGAACAAAGAGGCGAACAAGAATTAACGACCAATTAGGACAGTTAAGAAAGAATGCCTGGCTTGAGATAATGGTGGAAGCGATCCAGCTCGACGGGACACTGGTGTATAGTTGTTGTTGCGAGATATAATTACTTTCTCCCTTCTTCTATCTTTCCTTCTCTCTCTCTCTCTCTCTCTCTCTGTCGGGTACTCGGTAACAATTTGTGGAAATCATTAGCGAGTGGTGGTCGTGCGATTCCGTTAAACTGGTCGTCGAGCAGAGGGCGCGCGTCAAGGGCGTGCAGGATTGAAAGAGGATCGAGTCCTGGACAAGGACTAGTACGAAGTTCGAGTCAGGGATGAGGCTTTTCCCGGTTACGGGGCATTCTTATTATAAAGAGGACCCCTAATTATTGTTATGCCTCGAGTAGGAAGCCCTCTCCTTTTCTCTCTCTCTCTTTCTCAGTTTCTCTTTCTTCCTGCAGTGCGCATTTAAATGATGCTTTCGACGCCAACGAGCAACGTCGTCAGGGTGAACGGGCGGCGTCGAGAAGCTTCTCCCCGTAGAAATGCCCGGCACCCTTTTGCGCTCGGTCGCACACGTGCATCGCGGCCAGGCAATCCGCCCTTGGTGTTGCTTCGTTTCGAGCACTCCCCACTCTTTGCATTTCACCCCCTCCCCGCACACCCGCGCTCTTATTGTCCGGGAATTATGCTCTGATTAACCCCTTCCTGAGAGCGCATTCTCTTGAGAAGGAAGCTTTCTTTACGCGCCGACTCTGAGAAAGAGCGGTTGCTCCCTCGTTCCCCTGGTTACTGTTGGCTGCTGGCCTGCTTGACTCGCCATTATACTCTGGTTTGTTTTCATGGCCTTGTAAGCAACAGCATTCTCTCTCTCTTTCGAAGGACTTCAGCCGGATTTCACCGAACTTAACAAACAATTGACCGAGGATGTTTAATGTTTGGGGATTGTACGCGTGGATGGTTCTTAGTCGGCCGAGAAACGCCGAGGGGAGAGTTCTGTGTTTGAAATGTATGAGCATGCGAGAATAATAATGATATTGTTGTCGTGACAGGTATTTCGATTTAAGGGTCTACTTTGCTCTGTCCTTAAAAGTAACAATGCTTCGACTGATCTCGGTGACAAGATTTTGAATGAAAGTATACGTTGATTATGATGGTAAATAAAAGTTTTAAAAGCAAAGAGTTGTGTATTATAATTAGAATTAATTAACAAGGAAAGCGTATGAGATATAATAAATTGTTAAAGTTATACAGTAAAACTATACTCTGAAATATTTATGTTTCTCTTGGCAAAGTTCTGCAATTCCAAGGCTATCGCATTACGCATTCCGTGAGTACAGCAGGAGGCTGAATGGAGTGACAATTTGGGACAATTAGTCGGCACTAATTGGACAAAGAGTGCCCATAGCATCCAGTCAAAAGAGCCCGGCGAAATAGAGGAGAGTGGCTCCTGCGTGGCTTGAAAATGTGCTCGAAAATCCGGAAAAGCCGCGGTAATGCGTTGCGCGGGAAAATTGAGAAATGTGGGAAAGCTTGGATTGTTCACAATTACCGGCAGCGCCAGCTGCGATAACAGTCGCGAAAACTCCGCTTTATTCTTATTCCGTGCGTGGCAGTGGCGAGTTTTCCTAATTATAGCGGCGCCGGACGCGCGCGCGCACCGTAACAAATGGCAGCGCCGCTAGTTCCAGCGGTGCTCTGTATTACTGTGGAAACTGGGTCAAGTTAATGGGCCCTTACTCTGATTACACAAATGCGCGCCCCGTCTGCTACGCAGGAGAGTTGCACTTAACGAGCAAATTGAGCGTTCATACGACAAGGAAAATAACAGAGTGTGCGGTGCGCCCTGAAATTATTCTGACGCATAGCGCAGGTGGTTAACATATGTCAGAGAACATAGTTGCATTGTCATGTATCATAAGGGGCCACTGGTACACAAGAGTCCTTTTAAGTCTACTTTGAGAAATTGTCAAGTGAAAATAATTTTATTAAAGTTTCTTTATATATTCACTTTCTTCTATTCATTTTTCATTGCTCTAACATTGATAAAACTGTTTTTCTACAATTACTTCTACTTTGTCTGTTTTATAATAACTTAGCGCGAGTTTGCAACACTTTCACTAAAACAGCATTTGCAATCTATAAGATTCAACAAATAAACAAGCAAATATAGTAAATAATTACAACTATATTTCTAATACAATCTCTCTATTAATCTTTGTGTTTAAAGACCAGTTTAAACGTTTGTGTGCGTGTAATCCAGTAAAGCGTCCCCTTAATTTCCCCACTAAGGAAATAGTTTATTGCCTTTAGAGTAATTATAAGCCGCGCACCACCAACTCCGTAAATCTCTCGACGACTTAAACTCTTTAAGCAAACAGAGTTGAGTTTCCACACAGTGGACCGACTCCCCGCGGCTGTTTTCATTTATTTTCGGGTAGCATTGCATTACCGTGCCTGTCTCTGTGTTGTTCGTAAGTTGCCGCGCGCGCAGCGTCGCCGGCAGTGGACGAGCTTCTCCGTCAGTGTGGTTTCTCCCGCGTCGTAAGTGGAATTTTGCATATTCAAATGTGGAGCGCGCAGCACGCCCGGAGCACCGAGTGCCTCGGCCCGTTACCCGCGCGCCTTCCTTTTAATTATTGCGATTAATTAAGCTGTAACAAGTCTGCGGAGAAGGGTCTCCACCGGCAGCCGGTGGGACGAAGCTCGGGGAAAAGGCGAATTCATTAACATCGGGACAGTAAATCACGCACGCGGAATTGTTAATATCGCCGAAGTGAATATGGAAAGTGGTTCTTGTGAAAACGGTTTCGATAAAGGATTGTTCGACTTCGTTAGAGTCACACGCGGCTTTGTAGTCGTGTAATTACAAAACGGGTATGAAAATTCATTTAAAATATATTAAAAGGAAGTCTATAAGGAAACAAACCACCCACGGGCTAAATGGAACACCGAGAGGAACTCTGCCAAAGTCAAAGTGCGCACTAAAGCAAATTTAATATTACATTCACGATGGTAGTTACACGTGCATTACCGGAGTGCTGTTAATTAGTCGATTTAATTAACTTTTGAAACACGAGTTAAAATTCTTCTTTCCACGAAGATGAGTTTATACTTTAGTTTTTGTTATTTTCTCTAATAAACTGGTAATACGGTAAATGTAATACAGTAATTTCGTTCTGTAGCTCGTCTCGGGCGTAATCCAATCTAGGTCGGGATGTTGCCGACCCAAGGATGGAAGGTACGACAGCTGCTATCCCTCACGTAGTCTTCGCGTTCCCCGGAGAGAAAATATTTTAGCAATAATTCATTTAGAGGTTCGAACTTCCTCAATTTACATTTCGACTTTGAAATGAGCACACCGACTTTATAATCAGTTTACAATCTGTATACATATAAATTTAAACTTCACACCAGCACTATAACTTTCTTAAATATTTCCATGAAAATCATCATCAAGAAACCAACAGTTCTACCCCAAAAAATACTTCTATCCAAACACTCGTGTTCTTCGCTTACTTCGAATGAAAGAGCTTTTCCTGCATTTGCTTGGCAACCTCATTTCAAACAGAAGTATCAGTCAGCTGGAATCACTCGAGTGAAGGTTTCACTGACGTCTGATCTCCCAAGCGAGTCATGTTCGTCCGGGTAATGACAGTGCAAACAGCGGTCCAAATGAGAGAGATGTCAACGGAAATTTTTACTTAAAAAAAAAAGGGATGAGCGAGTGCAAAGAGAGAGTCAGTGAAGCATGAAACAAGATGGAAATGGGGTGGCGGAGAGTAGGAGTATCCGGGGACAATCAGCAGGGCATATTTCATATTCAGCGACCCGTAACCTTGCAATCTTCAAGTGGAGGGTGAGCTAACTCGAGGTGGACGCCTCTGAAATTGAATCGACAATCGGGACGTTGGAGAAGACGTCCGTCGCCGCCAGAGTAACGTATGCATTGGTCAGGCTAAGTGGACGATGGCCCCCTCGACACGTCCTCAGCCCTGGCCAACGTGATCCTCTACACATCCTTCTCTTCTTATTTGGCATCCTTTATTCCGCTCTACCTCGTCTCCAAGTATCCGCCTTTCCTTTTCCTGCTTCTATCTTTCTCATACGTGCTCGTCTACAGCGAAGACGTACTTTCTACATGTTGCATGTAGAGCCCAGGTCAGAAATATCTTGAATGTTTAGTCTTCGTGACGTGCTTTAACTCTTTCACGAAACTCTTCCGACATTTCGACATGCGTGACACAGGATCATTTGATGTTAGGTGTTTCTATTATTCAAGTTTACTTGTGTATATTTCGACGTGGTATTGTTTAAAAAATTATTAACTTTGTATAATCCAAGTATTTGTGAGTAACATTCATATTTAATATGGTAGACTGTTAAAAGTTCTTTTTGCCAAAAAGAACATGTTTGCCGGATTGTGAAGTACAACTTCGTCAATGTCATTTCTCTCGCACGATGTACCGTCTCGTTTCCCGGCTGTTCCTCGAGTATTCTCGGAAGTGTCGGCGTCCTATTCGCACATTTAACGTGTCCACGTCACCCCAACTGCGTATCTATCTTCTCTCCCTAATCCGCTTTGTTGACTGTAACATGCCTACACGTAAAGTCTCGAGTGCGCGTGTTGGGCATGCGAGGGTGGCCACTCGAGTGTACGCGAAGCTTTCGATCTTCGTCCGCGTATCGTCCAGCTACGTTTTCATAGGAGCGAGCTTTACAAGTTGACCGAAAATCAGCCACGCCTCGCATCCCACTCCGCTTGATTTGCTCTGCTACGGAAAATTCTATCGATTCCCAATTGTTTATTCGGCAAACACTGCACCCAGCTTTATTTACTGACGGTATTGAAACCGTTACCGTATACTCGCCTTTTATATCGTTCTATTTGGACGTTCTACTCGATGGATTCTGCCATTCTCCGATGCCAACCGGTTACAATAAACATGCCAACCTACTATGATTCTTTTGGTATTTTATATTGAATATGAAGAAATGCAATTTTATATTTCGTACATGTTCTTTTCTGTTAGAATGAAAATTATTGTAATGATGATTTGTGAAGCTAGGATATCATAATACCGAAAGATATAAAGATATAAAGGAATTGGAAATTTCCTTGCATTTACTAATTATTTCGAGCAGAAAATTAAAAGTAAATGCTGCTGCCGATTGATTGGTAACCGTAGCAGTTGCCACAAAGTATTCACAGAAAGTTCGAACGCCGTTCTCGATTGGAATAATTCCCGTCCACGGAACCGAGCGGGTTTAATTTAATTAAACAACAGAGACCGCTAGTGGTTGCCCTTTTAAAGACGGATCTCCGTCGTAATCCTTGAGCCGAGAGTTAAGAAACTTGAAAACGAATATTCGCCTTCGGTGAAGCGGTCGAACTCTGCCCGATAAGAAAGGGATTCGAAGGAAGCAATTAAAAATTAATGCCGGAGAATTATTAAGGGAAACCAAGTGCTAAGCAGATATCTCCGCGCTGGGAGGCGGAAGTTTCCGGCACTGAGTGCCGCGGGCCAGAAATAAGTTCAAACTTTCCACTTCCGTTACTTAACACACCTGCGAACAAACAGAGCCGGCCAGGCCAAATTAAAATTTGTCGTGCACCGGCACTGGCACTTTGCAACTTCCGTACTTTATGCTGGTACGTGTCTGCGAGCAGCGCATACTTCGCGTTTGTTTGCTTCATTAAAATTGCGCCCACAGCCAAAGCTTTTTCTCCATAGCCTCTTTAAATACGCACGCGTTGATGCTACTTTTAATTTACTCTCACGTACTCAACTTTTTAATCAATTTCAAACATTACGTTATGCGCTCTCAGATTAGAGAACAATTATTACAATTCATTATCAATAATAAAACATACATTCTTATTCAGAACAGATCAATTTAATTACTAATACTCGAGTTTAAAATTATCCATTACCAAAGTATAGTTAATGAAAATCGAACTTCCACTGAAGTTCAAATGCACCATTTCCATCAGCTTAATTTAATTCGAAAGCAAGGACTATTAACAGAAGGACTAGTATTCAACTATCGAAACAGTCCGATGGTCAAAGTCGCAACTGTTTAGTGAAGTGTCTGAGGAAGTAGTGGTGGGAAGTTGAGGATCAAGCGATTAGCACTTTAGCTAGGAGAGAAGCCAGACTGGAAACAAGGAACGCCAGCCAACAAAGGGTACGCGGCAGGACACTTTTGGTTTGTTCAAGGAAACCACTGAACGTGGTTAGGAATACTCGGAAGGGGCGTGGCGAGCTTTTGCCTTTTCCAACTGGAACGGTAGCCCTCGTTGCTGGAAATTCGGCAACCAACAACCCTCAGCAAACCATCTGGGTACATCGGACGCGACCGACACACACGTCGAGGCATTCGCACGCGAAATTTATTCATCGGCTTTGGGCAAGTGCTGCTTCGCGCGAGTTGTTTAGGGCTCGATGAAGAATTCACCGAACCGAGTGAACTGCTCGGGCATTCACCGCCGCCGTGTCGGCCCCTATCCTGTTACGCCAATAAATTCGCCCGCTTAAAGGCCGACACGCATCCCTCAAAAATGATTAAACTTTCACCACCATCTCGTCAAGCCTTCATACGAGTGAGAAATTCATGAATTTCGATAAATAGTAATCTTGCTTCGCTCTAATTCTTTTGTCACTCAAATTTAATACGATTTATTTCGACTTATATAATTATATGTGATTAATGTATGTTGGTGTATTTGTAAAACAGGTCACAAGAAATCCACGAGTACAAAAATAATATCAATCTACCACTAACAATGCGCCAAGTCATCCAAAATCTCACAAGCCTATACTTTCTTCAAAACTTACATATTTCCAGTAAAAGCACCCTCGATCGTAAACTTGAATCGAGGGAGTTTTAACGAGGTCCGAAAACCTCCAAAAATTCCAGCCGGCAAGAATTACATCTTATCGCCGGGTATAATCTGGGGAGGGAGAGGAGGGGTGGCACACGAAATTTCGTCGGTGTATATGATAGGAGAGGGTGGTGGTATCGCAGCGTTGAGGCGGTGGTGGTTTAATGAGGCAACTTTCCTCGGAGGCGGTTCTCTCTTCTCAAGAGTCTGCCGGAAGTTCTCCAGGGCGCGCGCGCGCACACACACACACACACACACACACTTCCTTCCTTTCTTCTTTCTTCCTCTGTGCATTCGCCTTTCGCCCTCCCCCATCTGGATCGCAGTGCGTAATATAGCGCGTCGACGAGGAAAAAGAATTTTTTTAAGAAAGGGAAGAAAAGCCGGGGGAGTTTACTCAGACTACTTAAAGGCGCGAGCACACATGCCGACACACAGGCGGCCACCACAATGAAACATCTCTCTGTCGTTCTCTCTCTCTGGCAGAGAGTGAGAGTTTCATGTTGATCTCTCTCTCTCGTTCATAGGAACCCTTTCCCTTACGGTGAAGCTTAGGACCGTTTCTTTTCAGGTGCTTTCTCGCGCAAACTGCCGAGAGCTTTTCGGCGTTTTCTTGAGCTCCTTACCGCTCTTCTGATCTCCCTCTCTTTTCCACTCACTCAACTTCTCAGTCCCCACTATAACCCCCCCCCCCCCCCCCCCCCCTCGAAAAGACTTCTTTGTCCGTCTTTTCCCCCCACCGACGACGTTAAACTGCCTAATTATCGTGGCGAGTCCTGCACGATTTCCGAGCGTCACCGGCGCGTCTCGTTGAAGTTTGGATACGCCGTGATTCGTTGCTTTAATGAGTTTACTAATTGGGTATCTTGGCTGGTAGTGTAGCCTGGTGTAAATATCGTCGTAAGGTGAGAGCACAGAGGGGACGCCCGGATAATTGGTAGGATCTCCTGCAGGTGTGCCTTGGGCACGAAACTGACAATCACTGGCTGCGATAAACGCGTGTTCTGGATTCTCAAAGGAACGAGTCTGAGAATCTGATGTATCTTTGTAGTCTTGGTAATTAGTTACCTTGTTTTGTATTTGAATTTTTGTTCTTTGGTTAAAAGATTGCGTTGATATATTATTGCAAAGATTATATATTTCTTAATAAGAAACTTCAGAAATAATGAACAGTTGAAAGTGTCTTTCAAAATTTGACTTATAAAAGGCGAATTTCAGCATTCACTTCGCAAGAAGCAGTCTTCATTTCACATACCAGTTCACTCGGCCCGTGCTCGGTTCGAAATGGAATCCAATTCCGGTGACAGATAAATGCTCGCCGAGTAGGTCAGAGCGAGGAACTTCGCAAGGTATGAGGATCAACTTGCGTCTCATGCGTTTGAAACGGGAATCCGACACTCGGAGGCTGGCTTAGAGAGCGTTGCTCTAAAGAAGAAGAAGTAAGGGGTGGAATGGAGGAAGGGAGGGTGAAGTGGATGGACGAAAGGGAAGTTCGAAGTGGAGCATTCGTGTCTCGCTCGCCGTGACTTCTGCAATGACTTTCGGGCTCCGACTGAGCCTCTCGAAGCTCAGTGCCGCCGCGCCTTTCGGTGGGGGGTGGACTTTCAGAAGCTCTCGGGGGTGGGTTTTCAAACTCCCGTGAGTATTTACTCGCTAATAGCGCACACTAAGTACACGCGCCCCGTGGAATTTCGCTGCCTGCTGGCCGCTCTTCGAGTTATAACGGCACCGAGTCTCTCCTCGATCTCGGCGCCACCAAAGGGGGATGATGCTGTCACCCCGTAAAGAAATTCGACTTCAACCCCCTCCGAAGGTCTCCGCCCGCTTTACAGGTACACGAGCGCCTGTCATCGCAGTTTCTCCTTATTAACGGCCGACTAAATCTCCTCCAGGTAGACTATTAGCATCAACCCCCTTATGCCCTCATCCCTTACTCCCTCCGTCATTCGTCGACGTCGGAGTTTTAGCCGGAAATTTACGTCGGCCTCGCCTTCTCAAAGGCGCCCGTCTAATATTTCCTCAGGAAATTGATTTCACGAGTTAGTTAGTGTCAGTAAACGTCAATTGTATAATCTTTTGTCTTATAAATGAGTGTGTATTTCGTGCTTATTTCTCGAAAGATAAGTTCTCTCAGGAATATCTATAATTTCAGTATTAAACCAATTTTATTTAAAGTGGCTGTCTCGTTATACGGAAACAGTCGATTTCTCGTAACAAGAATAGTACGGAACGGAGGAACAAGGAGAAAAACGACTAACAGGAGCACGCTGGACATAGCTGTGATTACGAAGCACACGCGTGGCCACAGAAGCGATGGTTGGCAGGGTTGCGTGAAGAGCGCGCTGTATCTGGCAACATAATTCTTTCGCTAAAAGCGGTTGTTTCCATCGGAGCAGGGTTGGAAGGACGACTAATTTCGTACGCGGCCGTTGGACGTTCACGGCGGGTTATCTGTTTCGCTCCCCCGTAAATAGTGGGTGTCGCGGTGCGGCATGCGGCCGAGCTAGGCCGCAGGACCGCGGCCGCTTCTATCTGTTCAACGCTACCTCTTTCTCTTCTGCTCAAACGTTTGCGGCTGCCGGGATTTAATTGCCTCTTCTGTTTCCTGCGTCACGTACGCAACGATTTGCGGTCCGGTGCGGCCTCCCGATATTAATTTCGTCGGCCGCGCGCCTGGCCAATCTCGGCGACTAAGGAATTATCGCGGTCGCACGCTGACTTCGCGAAGCTTCCACTGGACTTCCGTCGCATGAAATCGACCTCGTATTTCCTCGATAGTTTTTGTGTTTTTTTAAAGCTTTTAAGTGATAGTTATGGGGGAAAAATTAGAAAATCTTGATGTCTTTTGAAATTGAAATCTTGATTATAATAAATATTATTCGAATTCAATGAGAATTGCTTTTGAAAACTTAATACTTTCCACGGTAATAGTGTAATGCTCAGCTTATAAATTATATTTACTCGCAATCGCACCACGTGATTGGAGGACGTAGTGCGTACGGTGGATAATTCGACTAGGTTTGCCGAGGGGAATCGTGTAAGTTCGTTTCATCGAGCGCGAAACCTACTTAAGAAGCAATGAGATGATCCGTGAAACATCCGATCCTGCTAATGCTTCCTCCTTTTCCGGCTTATCCATCCAGAATTAGATTACTTCCGATAGCCACTGAAGGATGAACCGTCGCCAGGCCCCGATCGATCCCGATCGGAAATCAGATTACGGACTCCCATGCAATTCGACGTCCAATGGAGACAGGAAAACGCGAATATTTCCTCGTACTTCCTGGTAAATTGCAATCTCTTCTATTCTTTCATTTACGCTACCATGAAAGTTAGTGGAACAATCATCAAAGTATTCCTAAACATCTTCATGTTTTAAGTTAATAACTAAACTAATTAAACTAAATAAATAAAATACTGTAACAACTCTTATTATGCTTCTAAGATTCTTACATGCCCAGCGCTCTTATTTTTACTATCTGAAAACGTGGCGTATCAACGTGCTCCAATCGTGACCCATAAAAGTTCTAGATCGCAATAACAAGATTCGAGTTTCCTTACTAATTGGTTCGTTCAATCTAATTGCTTCCAAACACCCAATGATCGGCCGGCGGCACGGCAGGGCGCAGGCAAACTTCATTCCTCGATTGCCGCTACTTCCGGTAGCGCGGTAATCGCCGACGAACCAATCGTTCTAGAAATTCACAAAAATTGCCGACTCGAGTCTCGCGTTCGATCTCTCGAAATCAGTGTCGCAGCATTGGCTAGAAAAAAAAGGCCCTAGGAACGAGAACGAGAGAGTTGAGATACCTTGGAACGATGGAAAGGAAAGAGAGAGAGAGAGAGAGGGTTGATTGCATAGCATTGGCTTTGGAACACGCTTCGATTATCCGTTTCCAATTCTTTCCCGAACGATCCGGCGAGCTTGATCCTGTTTAATGGCCGTGCCATTGGTACCCGTTCCCTATCTACAGAGCATTCTTGTAGCCAGCAGCCGGTGAATGGAACTTGGGATTTGCCGAGGTCGCATCGCCGGAAAAAATGCTGGCGACGCCTCTGTCGGGTAGCAGCAGCTCGCATGTTCCTCCGGTATGCTCTTGCAACTGTGCCACTCTCGTGCCTCCAGCCTTCTACCCTTGTCCCCTATTTTCCTCTTCTTTATCACACACCCTTTGTTCTCACCATCTTCCTCCCCTCTCCCTCTTAACTAACTCACTCCAGTCTCTTTTCTCTCTTTCTCTCGTCGCACAATTCTCGAGAGGCGAATACTCTTCTAGGCGCAGCTGTGACGCAATCGTTGTCGAATGTGATGCAGTAGGACAATTTTCGACGCGCATTCAGATGCATGCGCGTCTCTCTCTCTCTTTCTCTCTCTCGCTCGAGAAAGTGGAATAGGTCTCGGTGAAAGCAGAACTCTGAATGGCGAGCCAGCGAATAAGATCGAGGTCCTACCTTTTCTAGAACTCCCAAGCACTGATGTACGTGGCTTAATAGACTACGAGCCTGCCAGAGTTTCTAGGAAAGTATGCACGGAAAATTCGGAAAATCTATTGTTGCCTGATGTGTACTGGGTCGAGAGCACGACACAGTGGTGCTTGTAAGAATTGCGCCGGGCTCTGGTGTAACTCGAAATGTGTTTGACGAGTCGCAGGAATTGGGTCATGGAGGATGAAGCAGAGAAGCAAGAATAAAATATAATTATTGTTTGAATAAGACTTCCGCGTACTTTTTTTCTCGTCGCTTCTAAAGTTTAATTTGTAGATGCAAGAGGAATCTCTGAATTTCGGAGTAGTTTGGAACATTTTGAAAAGCATACGCGTATCTGAGATTTTTTTTATAAATAGATCGTATGAATAATAACTTTTTCAGTTAACGTACCCTATTTTTGATTATGATTCAGTCTTTTGTGACGCCTTGAATTTTTTTAAGATAATTTTTTTATTAGTAAAAAGTATTTCTTTTGGAATGGCAAAAAGGAGGCCAACCGGGCGAGTTTTTTCTCGCGGCTATAAAAGCCAGAGCGGCTGGTACGTCCGGTTGGCTCGCTGCAATCACGTGTATCAATCCGTGCGGCTAATTGATAATAACGGTCAACTCTTAATGTCATCATCTCAGCTAATTAGGATGTGGGCCTCTCTCGTCCAATTACCGTCATGTTATTGTGGAGCCACTCGTGCCTCCCTTTATCCTGTCTTCCCCTCGCCCTCCCATTCGCCCTTTCTTTCCCAGGCTCAAGTTTTTCTCTCTCTCTTTTTCTCCTGTAATACTTATCCTTGCTTCTGCAATTGCTCTCCCACATTATTTCCATACAAGGAAAAAAAGGGGGGGGGGAACTTATAGGTAAAAGGTGTGCAATAATATTCCAGTTAATCGTGCAACTGACATTTATCGAATTTCGCTCGATTTGCAGTTTACCTTCTGCTAGATTCCAGTTTACTTCTACTTTTTGCCAATTATTCCAGGATGCTTTTGCTCTTGTTGTCGGAGCGTAGCAGCGGAGCGCATATCATTTTATGGTCGAAGCTACCGGCTGGCATGGTATCGCCGGTATATCGACTCCCATCGAGGATGTAAATCCCCGGCGGAGGATATTACGTCTCGAGCAGGATGATTCGAAGGAGCTCGCGCGCGCGCCGGGGGATAACTAACGAGCAAGCGAGCGTATCACGCGGAGACGGTGAACTTAAAAGGAGTAAGAAAAATGGGAACATGCGCTCTGGATTATGTTTCCTGTTTCCTCGCTGATCCCATTTGCCGCAGACTGCGCCCCGATTTTTACTGCCAGATCAGTCACGCACTACCCTCATTACCTCAACTTTTCCAACTCGCCGCGAAACCCTCTCTTCGTTTGTTCGCCCCGCCATATTTCCATATACTTAATGAATTCTCGCAAGACGAATAATAAGAGAATAGTAATAAATAGATGTTTGCCAGGCTGTAAAGGATATTCGTGTCTCCAATGATGAATTATGGCAAGTAACATAGCAGCAATGTTGAGTATTACATATGTATAATAAATTAACTCTTCGACTGTAAAAACACTTAATGCACAACACTAATTTCAATCAACGAAATTTTATATGTAACAAAAAGACTGAACGATATTTCTAATTGTACATTTACTTTTAACCCAGTAACAATTTGAAATAATATCTGCTAACATTTGCCGAGCACCACTGACACACTTTCAACATTTGTATCCAAGGCATTCAAGACAAAAGGGATACAAAAGTTTGCTAGCAATCTGTGAGAAATATAACTTTGAATCCGTGAACAGTCGTCGGCGATCTGACTGACTGCGAGCGATTATTCCGCCAGTCGTCTTGGAAGCTTGGCGAGCAGCGTGATCTACTTTTCAACACATCTATTTTAGGTAGGAGGCGCAGTATTGTAGAGGCATACTCGGTCTCTGATACATAGGTAGACATGTATGTACACCTGAACCGTCTGTCTGCCTGCCGTCTGTATCTCCTTCCAGCCGGATGCCCGCAAATTCGTCGAGCTTATCTCCCCTTTTCCGCCCCCTCGCCGCGTCGCCACTCCCGCTGCTCCCCTTTTTATTTCCCCGATCAGCTTTGAGATAAGTCAGAGAAGACGCTCCCGCAGCCGATATCAAATGGTGGAAGGACTTCTACGTTTAAAGGGGAAATCGATGCTGTCGAGTGTTCCGCTTGGTGTTTCGATCGCAGCAAAAAAAAAAAGTTCGGACTTCATCTTGCGTAAAATGAATGGTATGAAAGATATTTTTGATCATATAGTTTGGAGAGTTATTTGAATGGTTTTAATTTGTAACTTGATTTAAAGAATTAGGTTTCTTCGAATTTCTATGTTGGGTTTTTTTTAAAAAACGTTTAAAATTTAAATACGTATTATATTTTATATTTGTATCGAGGAAGTTTCTCAGGCCATTATTAGAATAAGTTGACAACTTCCTCTTGCCTTCCTGTTAAACACAGACTACTGGTGTGTCCGTTACTACTTAAGTTTTACGATATGTAATTACAGGTGTCTGTTAGCTTCCAGCTGTGTTATAAAGTCCTTCATGTTAATGACTGAATAATTAAAGCCAACACTATTAATGAAGTCGTAGTAATAAGCTGGGAAAATTCGCATAATTACCAGCCATTGTATGAGTCGTATGGGACATGTTACGAGATAATTTAGCAAGCAGTCTTTTTGAGCGTTTCAGTCATCAATCATTTTCAGCTGAATTCATACACAGTTTCAGATTTTCCCACATAAATCGTTTTGTCAATCGATTCAATTATTAGCTGATTATTATTATAACTAAACTGATACTTGATATATTAAACCAATACTAATTACCAAAAGTTAATATCCAATTAATTAAAGAAGCACTTAAATCCTGATACACTGAATTGTTTACCCTACCGTAGAGCCGGAAGTTGTATGTATTCCGAGGGAGAATAATTGTAACAGGTAGTTGTTACCATGTTAATTACTAAATGGAGAGATAAGTCTTCATAGTGTTTCCTCAGTCCCAGTTACACTGATATTCTCAAAATAATGTCTCGCCGTCCCAACGACGCTCTGATATACCACTCGGCTGGGACTGCTATGGTTATTGTTACATTTGTATGCGCGACTGTTTACCAAGCCGAGCCACACTGGAATTAGCTGACGGTATTAATATGCAGCCCGGTTAGACGGAAAACTCTTAGCTGCCTTAAGCTCGCCAGCGAGAGAGTTGCGAGAGTCAGCTGCGTACTTTCACGGAAATTGGCTGCTCCTTACTTTGTAGGAGCGCCCGGGAAATCTGAATATACCGGCATGCAAATAAATATCACGGAACGAGGGGTTGTAAGTTTAAGTGAAACACTCGATTACGAAAATCTTCCATTAATTCAGGCTTTAGTGTATTAAAAACTAAGGAAGTCTTGGAACACGTCGGGTGAGAGTGATGTGAAAGCTAACCTGATGTTAGGCAAGTAATTATAAGTCATAGTTTATAGGTGTTTTAGGGAATTTATATCTTTCGGCGAGAAGTTGTAATTTCGAACGAAAAAAGTAAATAATTGAAAATTTGTATTATTATAAATATGTATGAATAATTACTAAAAAATTACTCAATGTTCAACCTATTGTGGATATGTAAATGATACTGTAATAATACGGTCGCGACGAGATTGCCTGTTTAATGAAGGAAGTACTTACGCGAAACCTACGTGAAATCATGTTTTGATCGTCGAGAATGCCGCTTTTTCAAATTAGCAAAAAAGCCGGCAATTTCGTTAAGAGGCCGAAACTGTCATAAACCAGTACTATCTATGCTAATGTAAAATAATGATAGCATTTTTTCTTCGATAATATTCTCAAACTACTTAATAGGAGACTCACTTTCGATAGATCGATTATCTGAAATGCGGGCATCATGTAAAAGACTACCGCACAAGAAGGACACATTATTTTTTTCTTCTGATCTTATCATCACAGGCAGTTCATTTAAAATTTCAATTTACTATGCACTCATCCTATCGAAAAGAATCAATTAACCACAATTAATAAGTTGGCGCTTGATTGAAGGTAGCATGACTTTTTAATGAGGTACAACCGCATACATTTGATCGAGGTAGCGATATAATATTCCAAGATGTGTAGTCGCATGCGCGGACAAATGGCGCGCAATCAAGGGAAATTACTCTCGCCGAGTGTTCTCGTTCGCCCGCCGGGAAGTCTCATAAAATTTATCCGGCCCCCAGGCACACACTCATACAGACACGCGGTAGACACTTGTTATGAGAAAATGTTGCAACGAGTTGCGTTGAACTTTTCCAGCTATTAATCATTGTAAACTTAATCCATGCATGGTTTCAGATATATCAATATAAATTGTTTCTAAATTAAGTCAATTATTAGCTGATCATTACAAATAAGTTGATGCTTGATATATTAAACGTACTTCTCAGCAAATTTCTCGCTAATTCCTAAAGCTGTTCTTGATTAATTACTAAAAGTTACTTTTTGATTAATTAAAGCAACATTTAGATCCGTTGCATTGAAATATTTAGTAGCGAGAGTGGGAAATGCCTGGCAGAAATTATTCACCTTCTTGTGATAAATGCGCTCGGTATCCACGTGCATTAGTTGGCCGCGCAGGGCGCCTCTATTTACGGTGGCATCTCTTTAAACTCGACATTCAGCCATTACTGCGCCGCGGTAAACTTCCCACACGTGTAGTTACACCGAAAAATAGTCCACTTTCTTTGAGATTCTGCCAGAAATTATACCGGCTTTTTCTTAATGGGAAAAATCCTAGGCGTGCAAAGTAGTAGTTACTGTGTTTTGTGGAAAAAAAACATGTCAGGTATGTCTAATTTGAAAAGAGATGTGTGTTCACTTTAAGGGCTATTTAACTTGGTTCTGAATAGAGTTAAAAATCCTAGTTTATTTTTTCTTTCTCGATACAGTGTTTTTCATCATGTTTTCATTACCATTGTTCAACCTTTATGCCACTACATAAGAATAAAAACAATAATACTTTAAGTACAATACCACCCGAACATTTTCAGATTAAAAAATCCAAAAGTTGAGCAATCAAAGTACTAAAAAAAGAAGTCAAATTCCAGTACTCATATTTACAATCACACCCATACACCAATCGCGACTCCAACCATTTGCTTCAAGTAGGAAGACTAAAAAAATCAATGTGGTTACTACGACATCGAGATGTAGAGAGACAGATCAAGTCGGGGTGTTTTCGACTTGCCAGACACAACGCGGTATGCCTGGAACCAGAGAACAAACGGAGATGCATCGGAGATGCTTCGGATCTCCCGTGGCATTGAGTATCGGCAGTGTCGTCTGCTGGCAAGTGGGATCAATCGAAAGCTCGGATTCCTCCGCTATCCAGTATGGTAAGTGCGCGCGTTGCGCACAGAGAGTCGAAGGCCCGATGGAAAAGGAAGCGTACTGTTACAGTATGATGGAGAGCGAACAGGGGTGGGTTGGGGGTAGTTCGAGAGAGTGTGAGTGACAAAGGGAACATGCGGCAGGGCGTTAGCAGGGTTGGAACAAGGACAATACCGAAGACGACGCTGATGGCCCGTGAGATGATGACACACCCCAGCGCCGCCCTCGGCGGACGCAGGCGCCAACGCTGTAACAATAATGAAAGCTAGAATCCTTCTAGCTTTCCCTGATGATACCTTTCGTATCACCCACACAATCCTACTTTCTTCTCTCTTTCCCTCTCTCACGATCCTTCATCCTCTTCTTTTGTTCTTCAACATCCTACGTGCTCTACGAGAAGGGGCGAAGAGAGGACGCAGAGATTAGCATGGAAGGCGATGGCGAAATGGCAAAGGGTCTCCCTTTCCCGTAGGACCCATAGGAGCGTGTAATCGAATAACTAAACGATTGTGTTTGCCGCTGCTTGGATTATTCGATTACAATGCCGGCGGATTTTTCCTGCTCAACCGAGCCCAGTGATTTCCGTGTCGTGTGTCTTGAATAGAATTGCGTCACTGATATCCTCTTACCGTGCGCGCTATTTATCTTTCGAGAGTTCCTCTTCCACCCTCGCCTGTGTTCTCTTAAGGGGTGTACAATGTTTATTAATGCTTCGCTAATAAACTTGCTGAGCTGTAGTAGTTCAGGAGTTTGCATTCTGGATCACCATTGAATCAAAAAGTTTCTGATGCGGACATTTTTTCGTAAATTTATGTTAAGTCAGTGTATTCCAGTAAATTTGCATGGGATTTTCGAGTGCATGTAATTATATTGCGAGCTTAATGTAGAAGGCTGTGGTGTACTAGTTGTAAGCAACATCTCTCAGGTGTTAGAGGCACAGCAATTACCATTAACGACCTGACACACCGCAAGCTGAGGATATCCTGAGAGATAACAGTATCGGGTGTGTCTGGGGGTGCGAATAGGCCGATTTTGGTGGATGCCGAAAGCCAAAAGAGGCGCCGTCGACGTCGTAGCCTAAAAGTAATTAGTACGCAACGGGCGTGTCGATAGCAACTCGCGATAAGGGTTATCGAATCGCGCCTGCAAATTACTTCCAACCTCCGGAGCGAGGCTGCTAGTAATTGAATAACGTCCTTAAGTCACGCGTAATTCGATTGCCTTCGGGATAAGCAGACGGCAGACTTGAGCATCCTGAAGAAAAGGGAACGGTTCTGGCGAAAGCCCGTTAAGGGTGCAAGACAATACGCCGAGAGAGGTGTGAAATTAGTGCTCGTGCTGAATTTTGAGAGGTGAGCTTTCACTATAGAAAGTATTCGTCTTTTAGAACCTACTCGACAGTTTTAATTGTCTTTTTCTGATGGTCGGGATTACTTTTAATGATGTATTAAAACTTTCCTTTTCACTGTAGGAGTTTTTAGAGAATTGACGTATCAAATGTGAGTGTGAAAGAATAATCCAATAGAATTATTCAATAGAATTCATACGACATACGAAGTATTAATTATCTTACTAAATGAGACTTAACAAATTGCAAGATTTCCTCTCTGAATCAAACTCAAGAGAATCATTAAACTGAAAAATTCCAAGATTGCGCAGATCTGAGTGGGAGAATTACGAGAGGATTCAGGACAATTGACGAAACGATGTTACGAACCAGAAGATAAGAAGGTACTCGGAGAGCCGTGACCCTTAATTCGAGGTCATCCTTTCTCCGGCGTCGACCGTCATTACCAAACAAACGGACAAACGAACAAGCTCTTTCCTGGTGGGTACGGCCGTGGTCGATCTCAGAGAGGGTCCTTGGCCAATGTGGTTCGTGTGACAATGACGTACTTCGTTGAGTGACTGTTGAGGAAGAGACGGTATTTGCAGACGAAGCTCCGCCCGGAACAAAGACATCTCCGAGCACGCGCGGCTGCTTGTCCGATCCAATCCACCTCGGCGTCCAACCAGCCCCCTTTTTCCCGCTTCTTTACCTCGTCCAGCCAGTTTGCCAAGATTAGTCGTTGGAAGTGAAATCGGCCGTGGAGTCCGAGCACCATGAACGAGAGCGTGTGTACTGAGAGTGAGTGCGGGGGATGAAGAAGCCCCGGAAAGCTCAGGGATGAAGTAGAACAAAAGCAAGAAGAAGTCCAGAGGCCGAAAGAGTGTGGGAGAAAAGACTGGGGTGACAAGTTTCCTTACTCGAATGGACAGGTGTCTCAACGATTCCGAATCCTTCGCGAGATCCTGAAACAACTCGCAACTGACATTTCTTCTCGGACAATTTCCTCCAACTGGATAAATAACATGATTATTGCTTCTCAGTCCATGTTACGTAACTGCCTGAAATGTTCCTCTTGAAATACGAATTTTGCACTCGCATGCTATACCAAGTTGGCCCACGAGAAAATGTCAGAATCAATATTGCACAGGGTGATGCGAGCACGTGTGTGTCAGCTTCGTCGATATTGTCGTGATCCCCCCCTCAACGAAATTTCAACTCGAGCTAGAACGACGAGGAGAGTTTAAAGTTTCGCTTTACTAAATATTCTAGACAGTCTTGGTAAAGTCGTGGTTTAGACTCTCGTGGCTTTCGAGTCTTTGCTTCTTTCATAGGTTTTGGGATAAAGATCGCGATAAGAATAGTGCTGATTGAGGGGCTTTAAAGCTCTGTGACGACTTTCTAGATAAAAGCTTGTTTTCGTCGACTTAAGAAATAAAACGAGGTTGTCATCCAACTATTCTTAAAGGACCCGTCATACACAGCTATCTTTACAAACAATCTCTTTACATTACCAACAGTATCAAACAATACCACCCCCTGAAAACTAACTCTCAGCAAACTCTGTAGGATTCAGTAACTAATTAACTCCGCGCTATATCAGCTCTACCACATCTCATATAATTATACAAAGCACTTATACATGCACATGCTAATCTCGCCACAGGTGATTCATACATATTCGAATGAGCCTGTGTACAGAGACGCGGGTGAGTGGTCGAGGCAGTCTAATCACGAGGTTAGGCTACCGGAAGTGCATTGAGGCCGGAAGCAGGGGCGCATTGCAAAGCCAGACAGATCAGGGTGGTTGATCTCGGCTGAGAGAGAGACAGAAGGGAAAGAAAAGGGTCGAGACAGGGAACAAGAGAGAGAGAGAGAGAGAGAGAGAATGGTAGCCCAGACTGATGGAAGCGTCTGCAAAGAAAGCTCGTCGGACAGGAGATTCCGGTGCATAGGATGGGGTGAGAGATGCTATTGGGTCCTAACGGCTAGATTGCACCGGTGGCTTCGGGCCACGTTCGAGAGGATCGAAGACACCGTGGTGGTGTGGGGATGCACTCGACTTCCTGGACTTTCACTCGGGCAGGAGTCGAGCATGACTATGGGACGCCGGCAGAGAGGATTGGGTCGCCGGCACCCTTTACACTAGAATGAACAGAGAGAAAGATCGAGAGAGAGAGAGAGAGGGGGAAAGAAAAGTAGAAGGAAACGAAGAAGAGAAACCAACGGACAACTCACGGTCACCATGCACTGGGCGCTTAATTGTGTCGCGGAAATACTCAGACAGACGGATTCCTTTAATAATGCGCCCGACGGCGCGCTCAACCGTTCCACCCTCTTGACGTTTGCTCTCCATCCTCTTCTACCACTACGCAACCACCCCGAGACCATCCAAACACCCACACCATCCGACCACTGCTCTGGTCGAGCGTGCCTCACACTCTTTTTTTTGTCTCTTTCTCTCTCTTTCTCATCGCTACACCTCTTTCTCACTTTCCACTTCCACTTTGTATTCGAGCCTCGTCCGCGGATGCTGTTGCGCCACTGTATTGTGCAATTAAGTAAGCGGCCAACTGAAAGAACTATTTGCGCAGCGATCTTAGGTACGCGGAATCTAATGGATCCGCTGGGATAATGATGGATAATGTGATTAATGCCAGATTTTCTGATGTAAGTAATTAGTCGTGTTTTGTTTGGAAATGTGAAAGTGGTAAATGATGAATTTAATAATGCGTTCGTTTGGAATTGTATTGGATATCAGAGGAGTTTGTAGATTGAAAAATCGACGGGATTAGACTGTCAATTTTCTAAACTATCTATGACGTCATGGAATGATCGATCGGTTCAATCGATAGCTGCCAATAGTATAGTAAGTATAGAGAGGCCCTTGGTAAAGAGTCTTTGGTTGGATTCCAAAGTGATCGGTGCAGATAACTTATAGGCGGCGCCACATCTTCCTTTACGGGTGAACCGTTTCTTTGACGGATCATCCAGCTTCAGTCAGTCGGCGACATAATCTGTCTGGGCCTGGAGGCATCGTTCCGCCACTGCGTTCCCACTTTGTTTCACGAAAACAACCTGGATATTTCCAGGATCCTTGGAGGCTTCTAGCTCGGCGATCCGTCGATTTTCCAGGTTTACAGCGCGTCGCCTTGAGAGCTGACTTTGTGCTTCGAGCTCAAAGAACCCTCGCTAGAATGATCACAGCCTCACGCAAAGTTTAAGGCTTTATTCTTCTTTATGCTGGGAACCCGGCAGCTCTTAATTGACTAAAACTGTAAGACTTTCTCTTTTCGCTTCAAGGTACTAGGATCGAGCTATATTATACCTTGATGAGAGAAGATCAAGGGCTCTCTTTAAAGAAGCGCACTCCTAGTTTTCACAGCTTCCATTTCACAATTTCCTCAAGATCTCTATTTCCAAGCTTTAACACGAATTAGTAAGAATTTTTCAGGATTTCTATCATTTATTTAACGCTTCCAAATAATATCTAGTTGTTTAGAAACATCGAACTATTCCTTATGAAATAATAACTGGATACTATTACTAATAAACAATTAAAACTACCACTAAAAACGATATATTCTACTCAGTTCATACGCACAATCGAGCGGCGGAAAAACCGAGAGAGAAAGAGAGGCACAATTGGCCGGAAACTTTTCATCGGCCAACATTACGGAACAATTGACATAATGAATGCAATTTCATTTGAAGCACCGCGGATGATAATGCTACACGTAGACACTGCCGAGTGAGTTGTTGCCGGTCGCGAATGATTAACGGAGATTCAGCTGCGTAATGACTTCGAGTGTGCCAAAAGGAGAAGGACGAATACAGGAGGAAGAAGGACGAAAGAGGAAGAGTGAAGGAGCAGAACATCCATCCTGAAGGGAAAGTCGTCGAGGAATAAAGATATACGATGATAACCAGTTCCACTGTCGATCTTATTATTTATGGCGCAGTTAAGCTCTACCGCGGCGGAATTCGGTTGGCGCGTTAATCCGAAAGAAGCGCACGCTCACAGACGTTTATCTTTATTCCGATGAATGGGATTGGCTGGCGTCATAAATATGCATTATCGGGAATCGCGTGCCTCAGGTGGTGGCCTTGAAAGTTATCGTCTATTCTCTCTTCCTTCGTCGAACAAATCTATTCTGTCTTTCTTCAGCATTTCACTGCACCTGCACAGTTCGACCTTCGCGACTGCAATTTCCATCGATACTCTCCCTTTTGATCGCCATTAGCCGCAACTTAACTGCAGCCTTCACCGCACCAGGATTCGCTGTGAGAACTTGCGTCCTCGTTATGTCTGATTTCACTCTTCTTTTATTATCGATTCGATACGGACTGCAGGGTAATTTCTGAAGTGGTATTCCGAATGGGAAAGATCGTCATTATATACATCTGGGATTCTTCTTGTATGAGCAAATACAGAAAGGATTTTAACTCTTCGTATCCAACTGTGATAGATTTTCGCTATTCTTATAATTCGAGTGAGAAGTTTCCAAGTGGCAAAGTAAGTAGGTACTAATTCAAACTTCGAGAAAGATCTTTCGGTGTAAATTTCAAGTCAATCAGCCAATTTAAACTTATAATTAAACTCTAGAACAAATTAGCAATATTCTTGACATTGTCATGCTAGCCGTAACACTCCAAAGAACTAATTTATTTAATTGTGTAACAATGACCGGACAGATTTGATCGTGGCATGATTTCACGGAATCGTGGAAACTTCAAGGAACAAAGTTCACCGATTGCACACTCTAGCGAGCATTCCAAGATCCGAATAAGTTTTAAAGAAGTCTAACAAGCTGCCTCCAGCTATTACCAGGCGGCAAGAGTTCCTCAATAAGGGTCTTCCTTGCGGCAATTCCTCGAAAAGTAACCAGCCTCCTCTAACATCTGCCAGTTGATGAAAATTCTAATTAGAACGTTGGGAATTCAAGTGCTAGCTGGATTGATGTCCGTCGACACGTCGAATTACAGTCACATCTGGCACGCCGGTCATTCCCCGTGAGTGCCTGACTTAATTGTCCGCAGACATTTGCCTGGCCGAGCAATTAATCACCAACTCTTACGAAGATTGTGGGAAATTCAAGTGATCGCACTTCGAAGCTCTTAAATTTCGTGAAAGTAGTTCCATTTTTCATGATCATTATTTTCGGATGATGACAAAAGATTACTTGTATAGCAATAATTCAAATTGTATTCTATTTCAGAATTATATTTCAATGCGCAATTCTAACTTTGACTAAACTCAAGCTTTTGTCAAATATAACGGTAGTTGTTATACATAATATTAGACATAATGTAATTTCCATTCGACAGAGAATGAATCATTGTATACAAAGCGTTTGTCATACTAGTTGGTATCAGTGAATGGGGTCTTTTAAAAGCAGCGTGGCTCACCACGCAGCAATCCAACAGGCGATTACAGAATCATGAGGGGAGGAGAAATGGGTGAAAAGATAAATAGCCAGGATAAATCGCCGCTCTCGTCGAGCGGGCCACTATGAAAGAGTGGTATAAAAAAATCACACAGACACACACACACACACAATTCGCTATGACAAACATGTGTTAAATCGAAGTGTTTCAGTCAGGTTGCTGTTACTGTGGAAAGATGGGCCTGAAAGCTACCACCTGGCCGCGCAAGCTAGCGTCGCGTAAACACGCGAAAAAGCTGAAGCCGCAGGCGTCAATCGACCACGGCTCTCTGACAGACAGAACTCTGCAATGTTTTCCTCCAATTTTACCGAAACAAACAGCCTGTTATAGATTCGCTGTCAGTGGCCACGTCAATACACACGCTCTACATTGTGCCGCAGGAAATCAGGCAAATACCAATCTAATAAATAGTGAAATGAAGAGATTATGGACTATGATATTCAATTTTTTGATCTACGCAAAACGTTTCTTTGATTCTTTCAAATTTATGAAAACCCCTTTTTTACTTTTCATTTACTTCCATTATTTCGGACCTTTGAATTCTCGATTATGTTGCTAGATTAAACATTCCGTGCCATTAAAAAGGTTCGAGCTCCTTTCGCGTAGTCAGACCGAAAGCAAGTTGAAGGAGGGCCTTGAAAAAATCTTCGAAAGACCATTGAAAATTTATGTATTATATTTCATTAAGTCAGCGTTTGGGCTCCTTTTCCCGGGGAAAAGGATTCATAAGAGCACTCTCGGCGAAAGATCCATCGGGAGGCAGCTTCCTGTGAAGTGAGCTCAAGATTAAATCCACGGGGACATTCCACTTTGCCATACTGTCTTCGCCGTGGGCCACTTCACTCTTTTTTTTTCTACTTCCACCCCCCTGCTCGCCGCCCCCGTCCACCCCCACGCCACTTACCCTCACCTTCTTACCCCCACTTTCTTCCTCCTCCGCTTCTCTCATTTTCGATGAACGGCAAAGCGCATTACCGACTCCTTAATTGACTATAAACGCTTAGTCCTGTTTCCCGGGAATATGCTTCTAGAGAGAAAGAGAAAGAGAGAGAGAGAGAGAACTAAATGTTCCTTCCATGGTTGATGGGACATGGAAGAAGTGGTGGTAGGATGAAAGACTCCCGCTTTTCCTATCCCAGTATTGCCAACTATGCCTGAACTTATTTCCTCCTTCGCTCCTTCTAACCAACCCCCATCCAACGCCACTGTTATACATTTCCCTTGAAAACTCGTCGTGGAAAGCGTTCGCGGTCCAATGGAACTCTTCGGCCTTCTTCATTCCTGAACATCTCGTTACTTCTTAATCCGCATCCCGCGCCGGGCTTCCAACTCTCCTCTACTTGGAGGGTTTGATAATGAGGGTATTCCATAAGGTAGTCTCCTTGGACCAAGGTATTCACTCGTACACGGTCAGCTTAATTTTCGAGCCTCGTTCTGTTATGAGTATCCGAGAATTTCACCCTTTTCCTATTCATTGATTCGCAGGCGAATGTGTAGCGTTCGTTTTAGGGGGGTGCTGGTGATTCGGGTGTTCTTCATCGGGATTCGCTCTTTTACGGAAGGCTACCTCGCCGCCTTCTTATTCCCAGTGCTCGAGGCTTAAAGCATATTAGACCAGCTCTCGACTGGCAGGGTCCACTGCGAATGGGGGCCGGCACATCTCACCCTATGTTAGCTGGCCGCGTTGCGGCTGGCTACTTGAAAAACCCTTCGGACTTTGACCAGCGCCGACGAATATATTCGACGGAAGCTCGAGGGCCATCCTTGCCCATGGGCAAACGGATATTCCCTTTGGCGACTTTCGAGAGAACCTCGATCCCTCTCTCCTTCAACCATCTTGCCCTTTCTCCCTTCGACGCCCGTCGCTTGTTGTCTGGCTTGCACTCGGCATTGCACTAATGGATTCGTTTGATGCAATTTTCCTACTCTTTTAGCTAAGATTGTTAGCAACACCACCACCGTTTGCTACTCGCGCGCTACCGCCTCTACAGTGCCTTTTTCAAGTACAACCTTCATTCGGCCTTTCCCGCGTGACTCGACTCGCTGTTATTCACTTAGGCGCGTTAGTCGACGCGATGCGTCAAACGAGCCGAGCACGGAATAAATTGCATTAAAACCTGTACAAAGTAGCGCCTGGATCCAGCCCGACCACTCTTGAGCCACTAGTTTCATTATAATTACACGGCTGAGGCGTGTGCTTGTAATTACTCGGAAGCACTGGTGCTAAGTATCAAGAAAGTATGAAACTTGGTTGATAGTCAATCTTTTCCAATCTCATGTTTCTTATGTTCTAAAGATATCGGTCTATTTTTATTCATCATATTCTATATTTCGTTGTACGTAATATTGAATATGATCGAATTCAAAAGAGTTAATTGTATTTTTATTTTAAGACTCAGTATTGTCCGACTATTAGATCTCATCTCTTCTTTCATTTCGACGGATTTCACCGCGGCGACACTTGAATTCATTAAAAGCAGAAATTGAGAACGAAATGTGTACGAGGGAAAAGAGACGTAATAAACCTCATATTACAGGGTGCAACGGGGAACATAATCATTTCTCTAAATGTCGAAATCCAACGGCGCGGCGCGGAGGGTGGGGGCAAGGGAAGGGGGAAGGGGGGTTTTCAGAGCAGTCCAGCTTGGATATTAATTTCGTCGGGCCATTCACCTTGGCATTGAAAACAATCCTCAGAACCCCCGTGCGCTCAATATCAGCGCCGGTTACCCCCTTAACAAACTTTCCCTCCAGCCGCTCGAGACGCCCGTAATCCCTTGTGGCGTCCAATCGTACTCCTTTGCAGAAGGGCGGCGAAAAATCGCCGAATCCCCGCTGCTGCCACATTCGAGACGAGAAATTTCTCCCATGAAATCCTTGGGTACAATGAGCCAGCCGTGCTACGCAAGCGACATTGTCCCTGGCATGATGCGTGCTTCGCAGCAAGCTGAAAATGCGTGCCAGCGAATTGAGGAAAACTCGGGCATAATGAGCTTGAAAGCAGCGCAGTTAAATAATGCAGAACTAAACGCGCTCCATTTATACGCTTTACTAGTATGCGTGACGTGAGCGTCGGCACCATGTCAATACAGACTCGTGTCATACTATACGTGTGGATAAAAAGAGCGGAGTACTATTTACCACTTGAATTGGCAGGACACCAGTACTGATGCGTTGTTAATAGTGTGCGTGAATCAACTTTTATTAGAGGCTACCGTATGTTTATGCACTGATTTACATTGCGTGACGATGGTGCGTTTGCATTCAAACGTCGCCAGGCCATTATTGTCGATGCCATGGCGACGGTAGAACCGGGGTTTGCCGAGATCCATAGGTTTCTCGCTCGATTGTCTTTTTCGTCGGTGCATACAGAGACGTGCGGATAATGCGCCCTTTAATTCACCGGGTCTTACGAGTGGCCCTCTGCCGACACTCCTTCCCTCTGACTACTGTTCGCCCACCCGACTGCCACTGGCTTCGTTCTCCCCTCTTCGATATGTGCGCATTCGTTTACAGTATACTATGTCGTGCTGGAGTTTACCATGAAATTCGTGGGAGTATTGTAAGTAGAAATCATTGAGTGATATTCGAAATTGATTATATGTTAGATGATTTTAATGGATATAAAGTTAGCTGTAGATTTAGTTATAGATAGGGTTGAATAAATTTTAGTTGTAAATAAACCATTTCATTTAAAATGAAGCTAGCTATATAACAAAATATTATTGATTGTCATGTCACATTGTTATTACGTTAGTCCAGTTTTGGATGATATTAGTCATTGTACTGTAAGAAATGAACTACTACTGTGACTCACATACTACACTACACAAAGCAATAACAAAAGAGGGAAGAGACCGTTTCCTACCATGCATGTGAAAGCGTGACAACAAAAGAGGAAGGCCCAGTTGACAAGCCGAGCATTCCAACTTATGTCAGATCAAAAGAACTTGCTCTCCTTCATTTCTCTTCACGATTCTAGCATCCCTCTACCACCTCTCTCTCGAGAGAGGAATGAAATTTTGCGCGCGATTTGATTTTCGAGAATGGAATTCTGACTGACTGGCGCGCGTTTTATCTGTCATTCGGCAACAATGTAAAAGTCCCGAAAGGAACACGACGCCTCCAAAGGTCCGTCCTTCGCATCCACCACCACCACCTTCTTCTTCCAAACGATTTTTGTGAGAGAAGTTTGATTTACGAGCGTCCCCCCCCCCCCTTCCCCTCTTTTCACCGACTCCCTCCCCGGTGACCATAAAGCACTCGATGTTCACTCGAGGATGCCTTGATAAAAAAGAACTCGCCGTGATGAACGAGGACCCTGCAAGGATACAGTTAATGTTTTCCTCGAGGCGAGGGATGAGACGAGGCTGCTGCCAGTGTCTTTTGGTTTTGTAGGAGGTACATCCATGAAGCGAACTTTCCCATTTAATCTCTTAGCTTTCATGCCGTTTTATGTCTCAGCTAGTTTATTGTTCCCTCTTTTGTACCATTCAACCCTCTGCGGCTCAAAGTGACTAATGAGTGGGGCACCGTAATGAAACATAGACTTTGTTGCTCATTCTTCGTTCCATTTACTTAACAATGAATATCCATCGTTTCCGTATATTAACAAATAATAATAATTAATATATATTCTACAATAAAACTCCAATACAACTACTATAACATTTAATAATCACATACACACGAACGACAAAAGTATTTTAACAAGCAATCTTCCACGAGGCAACTAGTAAATATCGAAAGCAATATCAGAATGAAAAAAAAAAAGTAATCCTAATTAATGAGATTAACTTTGCGAAGTCACTCGATGCTCGGCGGCGGGAGTAGCAATTTTTCAGTGTGTCGAATTCCCAAGGGGTGGGCGGAAGGGGGCGCGGCGGTGAAGTGGCGGTGACGTGCCAAGCTATAGCTTGATATTACATCGCGGGAGTAATGAGGTATGAATCACAAGGTGGTCTCACGCTATTAGAAGAGATGCCGGAGGGACGATAAGGCCGGTGCGGAATGGAGCGACCCATGGGAGCACTCGTGTCGACTAAATCGAGGAATATCCGGGAGATTATCGAGGATATACATATATGTACCGGGAGAGAGAAAGAGAGAGCTCACGACTTCCTCGACGATATAATTAACCGAAAATCCTGAGTTAAACTGAGATTTATCGACTTATTAGTGAACCAGCCGATTAGCTGCCGATATTAAAGTTCTCAAGCCACCCGCTTTGTTCGTCGAATCACTTTCCTTCTTCTTCTCCTCATTAAGCAGACTTTAAAGCAGCCACCATTACGGTTTTATTTCTAATTTTTAAAAAGTCATTTCGAACGAAATAGTCATGGTTTCCTTATCCAGTATTTTTAGTGCGCATTGTCTGAATGTGACTATTTCGGTGCAAAGCACAAGTTGTTATAGCATATTTCTTTTTTTTTTAATGAATTTGGTAGCACAGACATTGTAGAGAGTTGGTGATATTTTTATCAATTTTTTAGGCAGACGTGTAATTAGGTCAACGATTTACGCTTGCTGGGAGTAAAAAATGCCCTCAAACTGCAACTGGTTTTGTAAACTACGTGTGTTTTATATTGCAATATGAATGCAACTTAATTGACAATTTCGTGGAAACACAACGGCTGTCTATTAAACTTTACTTACAAAACTACTGCCTACTGATTAGTACCATTTATTATTCTACTAGTTAAAAATGTGCCGAAAAGAATAACCAAGGTATTCTTTACTGTCATAATTGCTCCACATAATTGCTTCACTTACATATAACACACACATACTATAACTATCAATCAAAGAACAACGAAGTTTTATATTGAACTTGTTTCAGATGACATTCAGCCGTAACAAGTGTTATCGTCCCTATTCTATCACACTTCAATCTCGGCAGTCGGAATAAGCCGGTGACAAAATGCTTTTTTCCGCACGATAGTCCGCCAATCAATCGCCCGGACGTGCCACTTTGTATCAGTGTCATTATGCAGTGTCAGGAACGGTAAAACCAGAGATTGTCCTCTCGGCGTGCCCGGAAGAGGAGGTCAGCCGGTGTTAATCAAGAGGCAGCCGCTTTTTACGGGAAGCACAGGTTCCCCGAAAGTGGAGGGTGGAGCAGCGGCGGAGAAGAAGGGAGGACGGTGCGGTAACGCAATCACGAATGCTGGATGATAAAACGGAGAGGGATGATCGAGTGAGTGATCGATGCGGAGACCGAGAACGTTAGGGTTGGCGGACACCACACCCGGTTTACTCCCCGGAACAGATTAGATTGCCTAACCGTGATCGCCTTAACCCCGCCGGAGTGTCCAACCGTTACACCGCCTCTTTTTTTTTTTGTTAGCAAATCTCGGTTGACATCCCCGCTCCTCCATCCCCTCGATGGACCACCGAGTAAAAGGTGCGAAAGGCATCGTGGAAATGGTTCGGCCAAAGTTTATCTGAAATTGCGTTTGCATCGTCTTTTGGTAGACGCCAGTTTCTTGATAAAGTTCAAGGAACTTCCGGAGGCTTTTCTGTGTTGGGTTGGAAATGATGTTTTAGTTTAGCGAAGGTTGAAAGAGTTATTTAGATAGTTGATTGGTAAGTACAAGGCATTGTAACGAATGTATATTACTGGATGAAAGTGGAATGTGTGTTTACCTTTAGCGAGATTAAATATCATCGAGAGAGAGAGAGAGAGAGAATAAGATTGAAAAAGTTCAGAGTGACACAGAGAATTGTGAGAAGGAAACTCGGGCAATGTTATATATGGGAGTTTCGTACGTGTCGGTGAAACAGCACACAGGAATACTGTCAAATCCAATATCCGCGCCAACAAACGAAACAATAAACGTCCTCCTTACAAGAGGGAATTGTGTACCTCGCGTGCGGAACTCGGGGAAAGGAGAAAGGAAAGCGAAAAGGGTCCTGCGTGACTTTCGAAGGAGGTCGGATTGATTACCAAGAGAAGGTCACAGTCGCAACAAATAAATATTGAGTTCGGTCGGTTAAGGGAAGCCGGGTGTACCTTAACCTTATCTACTCGATGGAATTGCCGCGGTCCACTGCGATCACTTGCTCTCCTGCGGGATTTCATCAGGAAAGGAAGTGTTGACCGTTCGACGTCACCAATATCGACAATGTCGGATCATCAAAAAGAATTTCCGAGGTACACTTTTACAATTCGAAATGACTTTCTTAAAGTCTTATAACAATCAACTAAAACAAACTTCAAGCATCCTTTCTATACTTCCCATCATATTCTTATATTAATTAATTACCAACACATTAACAAACAAATCTAATTCCATATAAAACCAATCACTGCCAAGTGATACGATTGGCGAAAGGGCAATGTCTCAGGTGGGAACAAAATCTCTCGGAAATTCCGATGTATAATTCATGGGAGGGGGAAAAGTGACAGGGACTCGGTTTCACAAGGCGAAGAGGAGGAAACACATAAACAGTACGAAGTAGACGCCTTTAACAGATTTTACAAGGGCTTAAATCCCTCGAGAGCTGCCTCAGTCGAAAGAGAGAAGGGGTGAAGAACGAAGAGTGAGAGGGAGAGAGAGAGAGATAGAGAGATGCTATTGATTCATTAAGACGGATCTTGTCGTGCATTTGCATAATCGGGAGAAGGAGCAACTGGATCTAGGATGGCGCAGGTGCATCCCAGAAGGGGAGTGCGCGCCGGAGCGCTCGATTTGCTCGGTAATACCTTCTCCGGCGTCTTATGCTAATACGTGGCTACATCGTTCAATGGCTCTCGCCGGTGACAATGCCGACTTGTCGTACAAACGAGCTCGGATCGACAAGTACAAGATTGCGGGGGCGGACGCTCTACCACTGCCTCCGTAAACCTCCTTGCTATTTAACGTCGCTAAACACACATCGACATTCGCCGAAGAACTACCTTTCATTTTACCCTTGTCAGGTTTTCTTCTTTTGGATCGTTCGATGTTTAAAGTGAAGTTTTGTGTTAAGCTTTTTGCAGAATTTATTTCATGTTTGGGTGAATTGTTGAAGATTTATAATTATTATAGTTTGGGTGGAGCTATTTTTTGGTACTATGAAATGTCTGGTAGAATATTACCAATTATGGGTGTCTTTATGAAGAAACTAATGAAATTGGTGGCCCATTCCACGAAGCATTCTCATTTCAATTAATTGTAGTGAGCATATTATGACGGCGGAAGCAATTATTTTTATAAAAGCTGGGAAAGATGTGTGATGTTCGAGTGAACTCCAAGCAATTAACGCAGTTGAGAGGAGCGCAGTGTATTTTCGTTAATTCGGCACGGCGATAAACAAATCGCTCGAAATGGAACACTGATGAAAACGTCAGTACTCTTTTGGAGCGATCGAGTGCCGTATTGCCGGCGAAGTAATTACACGGGCCGTTTCATTGGATTTTAGAAATACCAGTACGATCATTAAAAGATCGCTGATCTTCCCAAAGCGACTTTTAGTCCACTTGTTTCTCGCTTCGTAGAAAATTGTTGGTCGACATAGTAAGCTTTAGGGATCTCGTTCAAAAATGAAAATTCTGCTGCCAGTTAACAATCGCAACAAAAGACCATTATAAATCGAAACCGACGGTAATTGGATGTAACCGAAGGGGGAATATATTGATTGGATGGCATCAATCGCGCGAATGAAAACTGATAATTGGAAACGCCGCGGAATGGAATGCATAGGAGAAAGAGGATTGAGTGAAATGTACTGTGAAAGTTCCCACTTGAATGCAAAACTCAAAACAGAGGCAGATTTTTTCATCCTCGTGAACAAGTACATTGTTACTCATTAATACGCACTTCCATTAAATCTCATGCAGTTCGTGTGTAATATAGCGTGTCACTGAATTTTATTCTCCGGCTACAGTCAATTCGGTATACCTTTTATAAACCGTCATTATGTGAAGCATAATGGCCGCAAAAAATACGCACGCCCGTTTAGTGTTTTCACAATAAGAATTAATATCGGAAACATAATAATTTTCTTTAATATTTGTTCATGCAGGATTTAATATGAGTAGTATCAATCTCAATAAAAAAACTTCAAGAATAGACTCCAAAAGGGAGAAAGCATACTCGAAAAGTCTCCCAAGTGACAACAAGCAAAAGTTGAAGTAGGCCTCGTTGATATGTTCCGAGACACGGCGACACCGATGACGAAGATCAACCCTTCACAACAGAGGGTGTGTGTCACCGTTCTCGACGGGGCCAAAAAAAAGCCAACAAACACAGAAACGCACGCACCGCGTGTGCAGTGGAAAATCCGTGACAAGTCACGCGTGACATTTCGCATGATCCCTGATCCAATTGGGGGGCGGGTGGAATGGGAGGGGTGGTTGTGTCGAAGCGGCTCTGCGACTCGAAAACGAGGGAAAAGGATGAGAGAAGAAGAGAACGAAGCGGATGATAGAGAGAAAGAGAGAGAGAGAGTGAGGCGAGGAAACAAGGCGAAAGTATATAAACGGTGGCTGTTTATCGAAACGTCAGGCACAGGCAGCCCATCAAAAACAGAATCGTCCGTTGTTCTGTTCTCCTACTTCCTCCGTGCCCGCCCCTTTTTCACCCTTCAGGCCCCGAACCACCCACTCACTCGTTCGGTTGCGCTCTATTGCACCCCTTTGCCGCCCCTCATTTCCACGCACGCTTCATTTCGCAGACACACTGCGCGCGTTTGTTTATAGTTAATACCGAAATCTGCTGGCCCCTCCTTCATTCAGCCGGCTCACTCTCATTGCTTCATCCGATGCCGGATGAAATACCATTTCCCTTCTCGTTGCATGCCGGTGCGTTGCACAGTGGGACGTGTATCTCGAATTTCGCCTGTCACAAGGGAGCCGCTTGTTCTTTCAGTCGCCTTTGAGCCGATCCGACAACTATGCCAACCACTTCCTCGGGACGAGCAGAAATTTATTTGGCTCTTAGAATACCAATTGACAGGGTTTAACAAAGCAGGAGAATTGGGGATTGAGCGAATATTTCCTCACAGATTTGGACTGTTGTAGGATTTATGCGAGTGACACTAGGTTTGTCAAATAATCAAATTGACTTGGAATGTATTTGGTTACATTTGCTACAAAGCTTCATTTTCTACGATTTCTCTTGGATTTTATCGTAAGTTTTAACTTCAATATACTCCGAATTCTAAAAATATCAAATACACACAAGCGAAAGACAAACATAGTACAAGACAATAAAATGTGAAACTATCCGTTGCCTATCGATTTCTACTACAATTGCAGATAGTTGCATCGAAACAATGCGTGGCTGTAAGTACATCTGTACATACGCGTGTTACAGTGATCCATGCATGAACGGCCGGCGTTAATTGTTCCTGACCAACAAGCCGACTCTGAAGAGGGCTTAAATGCAAAAGTAACTTTTCCGGGTTCTCGATCGTTTGTCCTTTCAACAAAGCGACGGCCACCCGTCACCTCCCCCTTTTATTTCTCCTTCGAGGCAATCTATTTGTTTCACAGGTCGATGGTTACGAAACCAATCAGTGTAACCAGCTCGAATGGAAGGCTCGGCAGGTGCACAAAGGCTCGCTATTGCCACCCTGTCCCCACTCCCACCCCTTGAAAAAGGTGAAAATATTGCACGCGCCTGTCGTAAAGTCCGCTGAAAAGTGCCGCCTGTTTTTGCGCGATTTTGCGTGGAATTTAATTCCCGCACAAACATCGCGCACATGCAACGAAATCGAAATGGTGCTTGCTTGGACAAGTGAAATTATTAGAGATTCCATTGGAGTTCTATATTCACTGAGCTACCAAAGATTATGTACAAAGGAATTCAGAAAAGATACTAGTATTTCTAGCATGGTAAATATTATATTTACTAGAAAAATGTATGAAACTAAGTGTAATATAAAATATCGAATTAACAGCGGGCGGATGCCTAATTGAAAGCGGGCTTTTACTTATGAATTCGAGCATAGAACGGGCATGATCGGACGAAGGCAGCATCAATGGAAACGCATTCCAGAATAGGCTGACTCGGATCGAGGTAAATTCTTCGCCGTCGAGCGGGACGTCTCGTAAATTATTCGACTGCAGGCAGAGACAGGAGGACATGGTGGGCCAGAGACGGGGTGGATTTCCTTTCGAGCGATCGATCAATTAAGTCGACTGTGCCGGAGCTGGAACAATCGTGCTTTATTATCTGACGAATCCCGAATCCATTTCATTGCGGCCGTCCGTCTTTAGTCTAACTGGTCCACCATCCTCTTCTATTCCTTCCACTTCCGCCATGATATCAGGGAGTGTCGCTCGAGTGGAATTTTCGATTTCTCCTGCTGCTTCACCGACGCTTTCACGCTCGCCGCCATCAAAATACCGCGGCGGCCGGACTAAGCCGAAGGTTTCTGCCGACCCCATAAACTTCCCGAATTCTCGAACGCGCCCGCGCTCTCGCTACGTACTTCCTGGATTTTACGATAGCAGTTTGCGAAATTCCGGTGGCCAGCACCGGCGAGAAAGACGCCCCATCATTGCCGCCGTGATCCACAAACTTCGCCTACAATTTACGAGCATCGGACCACTCGCCTTGCCCAATTGCGTGCTCCGTAAACGATTGCCTTAATGACTGCTTGAGAGCTTTATGTTTCTTCAGGGTTTCCACTTCGATCGTACGGTGTTCTGTTCATGTTTTATTTAAGTGTTTATATATCTTGCTGTTTGATGTCATACTTTTCGGTTTTTAGTGCTTGATTCTTAAGATTTCATGCAAGATAGTTTATGGTAGAAAAGTTCAGTTTTATAAAACTTATCGTTAACACTAACTATTGTAATATTGTTCGTCCAATCATTAGTATGTTACTGTACTAGTTTATATGTTGAGAATAGCAAGAAACTAGTAGTATAATATTTTGATAGTGCTTATTTCGCATCGTATAAGTTCAGGAATCCGTCACGCGTATATATAAATCCATTTTATTTCTTTATGGATTTTTCCAGATAAACGCAGACTGCACTTTTTCTGTCGGTTTCCAGCTCGGTCGACCTGCAGCGTCCTTGTTCGGCTCTCCACCGAAAACCAGACGAGCACACTTTTTGCCGAGGTGTAAATCGCGCCATCGACTGGAACTCTCGACAGGCAAAAAAGTGTCTAGTATGGACGGTCCATTATAGCGTGTGCTCACATTCGCATTCCAATAACACGCACTCGTACCTTCCAAACTGTTTTGAACGAGGCTTTTGAAGAAATCAATAACTTAATTATAAATACCCGAAAGATTAAATCATCGAACAAGTCACTCATTAATATTTCATGCAGAAATTTACAAAATGCGATTTCTAATATTTACTAATATTATATTTGAAACAGTTTTTCAAAATTTTCAGTAAATATAATACAATCTTTCTTTAACGCGATTGGAAGTGGATAATAAAATTCGCAATTGAAAGGTTGATTGGCCCACTTGATTACAAGTATTAATGATCGTCTGGGATTTCTGAACTAGCTTGGCGGGCTGGTTCTTATCAGACAGAGACTGTAGAAATCAGCCAATATGCCAGCAGCGACACGGCAAGTTTCTTTATAAGCGGTAACTTTCTTTACGGACTTCAGCCATGGAGAATGAAACTTCAACTTCAAACCTGAATAATTGACAGTAAAAGTTTCGATAGGCGGAGTGCGCTGGTGGTAGAATTGTCATTTCCATGAAAAAGTGGGTCGTTCGAACATTTAGGACGACTGGATTCAAGTGCCGAGCTAGATCGGCGAGGTTTTCCTCGAGAATTGATGAGCCGTGACGCACAAATTCGAGATCCGCCTCGCCGCTGATTTTGAAAGCGACACTTGACGTATTCCCACCGATCTATCAAATATCCACAGCGCACCTATGTATTTCCAGCGAGAGCGCGCCCAATGTATCGAACTTTGCGACGTATCGAACACCTCTCCCACCGTTAAAGTATCGAAGAGGTGTGATGAAATATTTCCGTCGCGTCAATGTTCGTTTCGAGTCACTTTCGTCGAAGACTTTAAACATCATTGATTCGATCCATTTGAAGTTTCGAATGGCGATAGTTTATAAAATTATTAGTGTTTTTAAAGTCGATGCTAGATCGAAGCTGTATAAGATCATACATATATGATAATATATGATAAATCATACAATGCTTTAACCAAATAAACGATTTCATAAATCAATTACGAAACTCCATAAAACTATTCGAAACACCTAATTCCACTTTTTTTGACATTCCTACCTTTTTTTATAGGAAACAAGAGAAATTATTCTAATTAGATCATGCAGTGCTTTAACCAAGTAGGTGATTTGAGGAATTAGTTAGGAAACTGTATAAAACTATCCGAAACACTCATGAGATAGATATACGGTTGTGGTTGTGTAGGCAAGCCGAGCCTGTCTGTAGGAAGACGAGGAGTAGCGGTGCATTAAAGCCGATGGATAGTTCCGCGGCTTGCGCCGCAAATTAAAGTTCTCTTACCAGGTTTATATCCTCATTAGTAAATAGACTGCCGAGCGGCGCAAACATTGCTTTCTATTTTGCGTGTAACGTCCGCTTACAGCCAACGGTGACACTGTCTGCACGCGTCGACCAGTTTCGCATTAATTACACTCCGGTAGAAAAGCGTGCACGGGACTTCCGAGAGTTTGGCGTGTCATAAAATTAATTTCAATTTAGTAATGGACGCGCAGCACACCCTTGCGAGGCTTATTAATAAAAGTCGAGCTTGTCGCTGCCACGGTTTTATCGAATTTTATCTGGCAAAAATTCGCGAGCTACATTATGGAGATGGATTGTCATGCGCGCCAGATACAACGCTGCCGGCGGCAAACCCGTTTGTCGTTTGATGATATTAATTAAATTGATTGCATAGATTGACAATAAATAGATGTGTTGTATGAAAAGAGAGTCGTTCGCTTTTTTATTATTACCTTTGCCGTGATTATATATTATTTAAACAGTATGTTTGATTCGGATGTTGATTTTTATCAAGGAAATACTGAAACGAATTTTTAATATTCACCATTATAAAATGGTTGCTGTTATTTGTTGCTCGTAAATGATCTTAACTTGCTGCCATTCGCAGATTTTATTTGCTCTCGATGCGAATTGTTCCCTGAACGCAATTCGTTGCACAATTTATAATTCGAGTTCGAATTCAAGCATGGCTTGTGTCATAAAAGGAACCGGGGAGTAATTCTAATAATTCATTATAATTTTAATTACCATTCATTCGTGACTTTTCCATTGCTTTTCATGCGGTATTACAATAACCGCATGGGAGGCATTGTTATATTGAAATTTGGGTACACGCATATGCTAAACATTCGGCAAAGAAAATAATTAGTCTGTCGCAGCAATGGTAGACGATTTTTCTAGTAAGTCAATTAGTATATGCTGAATTTAGTCGAACTTTTTTTCTCAAGGTAATGCGAACTATTCGTCAAGAATGCGAGCAATGTGTACGAATACATTGTCGGCAGTTAACGAACGTAAAACGATGGGAGACCGGATGGCGGCGGCGGTGGCGGCGACCGGGCACGCGACACTTTTATTTTTAATCGGGTTACTCAAACTAATTAATTCTCGGCGCGGACGGATTCTCATTAATGCGACAGCGGCATTAGGCTGGGAAGGAACGGGAGACAGACAGAAAGAAAGGGGATGAGTGAAAGGGGGAACATGCCAGTGACGGTGAGCGGATAGAAAAATCGGTAATTTACTGATTGCGTGAACCGTCGCATTGCGTACGACACTTTTCGTTTGTCCCTCACGGAAATGGACGATTTTTTCTTGATGGAAAGAGAGAGAGAGAGAGAGGGTAAAAAAAGCAGTAGGGAAAATTCCCGTTGGTCGATATCAATTGATTGGCTTCGTTGTCCACTGTCACGCGCGGAAGGACACTTTTAGTTGGCGTGCTTTTTTCTAGCGCGCGCGCGCGCGCGTGCCTCGTTTTCTTCGTTTTTATAATTCGCCGGCCGCGCACGCTGACGTCAAACAGATCGGGATTCGTTAACGTTTATTGCTGGCTGGATATTTCAGTGTGTTTGGTACTACGGAATCTTTCGGCGAGCGATATCGATGACCGGTTGGACAATGGACTTTTTCAATGGCGTCCCTCGAGCTCGCATTCTTCGTTGGATTATTATTTAAATTGTCATCGACGAGGAATGTCCGATAAACCGATATCGGTATTCTCGGATTGTTTCGAGAGAGCCCAATTCGATACTAAGAAATATTTCTACTAATTTGAATGTATAGAATTGTAAGTGCAACGTTGAAATATTTTATGCAAATTTCACCATTCACTATAGAATATTGCGACTGCGACTCTCAGGAAAATTTCAAGATTCTTTTCAAGAACCTTGAATCGACTAAACATTCGTATTCAATTTAGAAATAAAATAAAAACGATCATTAACATTAATAAACACCGCTTTGCTTTCACAATATATTACGAAGACTAAATAATCCTGCCGATTCATCAATCAAAACTGCCAATTACCCACCAAACATCCACTGTCATTCAGCATCATCTAACATTAAATATTTCCCCAAAAATACCAAAACATTTGAAACAATCAACCAAAATTACTCACTGGCAATGTCCAAATGACAAGTGCTTATTCCGAACTCCCGCACTTTCTCAACGACGAACAACACACTCCGACTATTCAAAAAGTGACATTCAGAAATACTGAAGGAATGACTTACCTAGGTGTCAAGCGGCATCGACGAGCCAAGGCCTAACCCAGGTGAGTCGAAGATCGCACTACGTGAAGAAACACGCGAGTGTGAAAGAGGTGAAAAAATGATCGAGAGTTGTATGTGCGGGGGTGTTGATGATGCACTCTGGCACCCCGGTTGCGGAACGTGATACACGAGTGACTCGCCGGACGCGACTGACAGCACGGTGTTGCTCCACGTGGGCTCAAGCCACCCCATCGCACCCACACATTTGCACTCAAATACATAGAGACTCTCTTAGTAGTGTGTGTTCCTATCAGAGAGGGTCGCTTTCAGGAGGGGGCTGCACTCATGCGCACTCCTGCCACGCGGATACAGCTATAGTTATCCGTTCCTTCCCTCTCTCTTACTACTCCTCTAACCCTTTCGCTCCCCTTCTCCTTCTCTCTCTATTGCACAGGTTCCCATGCACTCTTTCGAAACTCCCGGCTCTCTCGTTAACCGCGTAATTAGCGGCATTTCGTGTTGGCCGTGTCCCGATCATCGGTTATGGAATGCAATCGCCTACCGATGAACAAGCCTTCCTTCCTTCCTTCCTTCCTTCCGCACCCTCTTCCCACACCTACCCCTTCCGACACCCTAGCAGAGCCACGTGCCACTCGGACTACACCGCTCGCTGAAGTATTCGAAAATTGTCCTTGATGAAGCAAACTTGTCAGAATCGACCAACGAAGAATTTAATAGGGCGAGATTGCTAAAACTGCAATGGTAAAGCAAGAATTTTCCAGATTGGAGTTATTGTGGTATTCTCGACGGGGAATTTATGAAATACTTGTGATGGAATAGGGTGTGGTTTAATAATTTCGTTTCATTGTGTCCTGCTTTCTGTAATTGGAATCGGTAAATTACTCGTATTACATGGTTGAGCTGCTTCGAGTACAGTTGAAGAATGACAGGGATATATAGTTGTGGATTGGAGTATTTGTCCGCGGATGCTTTTCAATTCGTAATCATTGTGGTATGATGAGAAATTTCATAAAATTATTGTGATAGAACAAGGTGTGGTTTAATAATTGCGTTTCATTGTACCTAGTTTTCTGTAATTGGAATTGGTAAATTACTAGTAGTACACGGAGAAACTGCCTGAAGTACAGTTGAAGTATACAATTTCCGTTGAAAAGTGAAAACCCTCATATGTCATTAATGAACAAACATATTAGAATAACTTATCAGGTATTTAGTAAATTTTACCCTGGTTAATTTGTAAAATCATGATCAATCAATTTATAAAAAAAACATAATAATGCTTTTCTTCCTCATTCTGTCAAGTATTCCATCCATTCAGACATTCAATGTACAAAATTGTTACGATTCGATACTTTATATGTTAATCATTTCTTGTTTTATGATACTTGATGTTTCACAATCCCAATAAAAAACGAATACATATTGCACTTCGACTGTGACTACTGGAAGTTGAAATTCTATCAGGTCAAAAGTGAAACTCCCCATTTCTCACTTGGCTGTACACGTTACAAGCGGAGCAATTGATATATGTAGGAAGGTGCACCTGTAAAAGATCGTAGCACAAGCGCTCGTGCGTTACTTTCGCCATCGCGTCATGCATATTCATTATAGAGCGCCAAGATTATAGCAGGGCATCATGAGGCGCCGTGCCAGGCGATATTCTAACACAGTGCCTATAATTAATTGGATATCAATAAATCCTGCTTTCATTACGAATGCACTAATTAAGTCATTCGTTATCAACTCTAGCGCTCGTTGCGCGCTAAAGCTTTCTGACCGCTGAACGAATGTCCTAAGATAAGTGTCTGTGAAACAACCAAGTAATATGAAAGTCGATCTAATTATTTTGTAGTTTCATTTTGTGAAATTTGTGAATCTCAATTTCGCACATGCTGGTTTCTAAATTTTATTTTTTTAATTATTTTCCTAAATTATATTAAATTCAATTCAATAAGATGTTTTAATACATTACACATACTTCCGGTTTCTTCCTACATAAGTAAACAGATAAGTTTCTAACAAATTGAAAGTTACGTCTTTAGTAATTAATGACTTAACCAACCTTTTCACAGAGACTTCTTGGATGGTAATTCTTCTCAATCTATTCGCAAGGCGACTGACTTTCGAAAAGTCGGCGGGCAATCGGTCGGCCAATGAAGAAATTAATCTTCCCGTCACTCGGTGTCGCGACTGTGCGGCTCGGCGCAACTTGTTGGCGTCTAATATCTATCTAATGCTTGTACGCGAACTCGCTAATGGCTGAATTACGCAATCCTGTTCCACCTGAAATATTGATCGCGCGGCAGGCGACGTCTGATTTATGCACTCCGCGGCTATCCCCGATAATAAAATCCTAATTACCCGTGCGATGCCGGCGTGTATCTCGAGGTAATTCGATTAATTAAAACGATCCCCATGCGCTGCTCCTGCCACCGAGAATATCTCCGGTCCAGTGAAACGCATCCTCCTCGTCCTCGCCCAACCTAACGCTGCGCATCGGTTTTGCTCCGCACCAGCAAAGTAATTTCCATGGGGAAATGTCAATTATACGAAATATATTATACGCCTCAGTCCAATTGTCCTGGCTTGATGGCTGTTTGCCCTCAAGGTGCTCGCTTTATGGGCCCTTCGGCAGTATAGCTAGTCATTTCTCTGAAGACTAATGACGCGCAACAATCACTCGATCACCACTTTTTTCATCATTCTATCAATTCATTGATAAGAAAGATATTATAAATGATAAATGATATTTGTACTGATTACCATTTATTAATACTGGTACAAATTTGATTTACCATAAAACAGAAGATATCGAGTAATTTAAAACGAGTATGGAATAAAATCGAATCGAATTAATAAATATAAAAGATAAATTAATTTTCAAACTGACAATAATTAATGGAGTGCCTATTAAAACTTTACAATTACATCAGGCATATCGTTAATACCGGTGTGTGACAGATATGATGTTTCGACCCTGACCAGGACAACATCTCGCGCACAAGCAAAGCAGATCCAGTTTGGCTAGAGGGCGATGAGGATGGTAAAAGGGGAAAATAAACAGGGGGATCAGAATTTGGGAAGGCGATTTACCGCAATTAGTTGGGCGAAGGGTTGCAGCAGCGGCTTCGGGGAAGGTCGTGAAAATAAGCGAGATTACCGCCAGCGGCGAGTGAGGCCGTTGCGCAAGTGTGCAAGTGTGTGCACGTGCATGTATGTGTGTGCTGTTAGAGACAGAAGATCCATCGCTGTTTTGGGGGTAGCACGGGAAGCTGCTAATTACCAAGGCTTGTTTGAATCGTTACAGTGGCCGTCAGGCCTTCTCTCCTTTCAGCGAAGCGGAGCAGAGCAGAGCAGAGCGAGGCAGAGCAGAGCAGAGCAGAGCAGTGACTATGCGCTGCCCTCCGAGTCTGTTCGACCTTTCCGAGCTCTTTTCCAGGCCCGCTCATGGTGGAACCGAGCGGCGCAGTGCCCTGTGCCGGCTCCAGGGCTGCCTCCGCATTCAGGGCAACCACGCGAAACGAGAGAAAGGCCTCGCTTCACTGTCTCAAGCGTGTTAATTAGACGCGCCTTTGTTTCCTCGGAAGGAGGCCCGAACGAAGCAAATATGAACGGAACGGCCCGCGAGCCGTCTGCCCCGACCCTCCACCAATTTTCTCTCCCTCAACCACGTCGCCCACCTTCATCGACGAATTATTTATGCCACCGCTGCTGGATCGCGACCGCCTTTCCGAAAGGGGACGAACAAAGCACATCCACTCACTCTACCAGCCGCAAATACCTTATTGACACTTGACGAAAATTCGATGGTAACTTTGAATTTTGCCGCAACTAATTTGATGGAATAGTGGCACTTTTTTTTACTGTAAGTCGTATTTTATTGTATGTTAATTTCACTATATAATAGTATTAGAAACAATGTATTTCCCGATGTTCATCTTGGACACATTCCACTTAAAATGTACATAAATCTGTTCCTTCAACTGGATTCTCTCCAATAACCTCGCTTTAAACTCTATCTTGCGCGCGCGTCACTGCAATACAAATGTCGAAATCCTGGCGCGTCGAGCGTTTCAAAGAAGCTCTTCAAATATGTGGGCGACCAAACATTTACCAAAATTGAATGGACCGGGCATAGCAGAGGATTTCTGCCGTCTGAATAAAACGGGTGCCTGCTGGCATTTCGACGGACAGTTCGACGAAGAGTTGGACAGGCTCTGTTGTCCAACTCTTTCTCTACGGAGTGAGAAACTAGAGCAGTTGTAAAGAAGAAAGAATGACTGAGAGGGAGAGAAAGAGAGAAGGAAGAAATATTGAGGGCGAATGCATATGAGGCGAGCTCGATTTTCAGAGAAAAGGAAGGAAATAATAATGAAAGATGAAGGAAGCCGGAGGGAGTAATCTCGGGAGAGGCTTGCGGTCGCGTTTAATTATCGACGTGTACGAGGTGAAGGATCCACCCGACTACCCCCTTCCCCCTCCCTCTCCTCTCTCCTGGACCGTGGACTTTCAACCCGAAACTTCCCCCTCATTTGCAAATATCTGCATACACACGTATAGGGTGGTTCGCTTGCCTTTGAATCACCAGTGTCGATTATAGCTTGTTATACATGTAGAGATTAATTCTAAATTACTTAGCAATTTGAATTATACAGAAGTGTTTTTCTCAATTTTACTCTGTATTTTGTATCTTGTATATTATGTCAATTATTGTACTGCGTGGTGAATAATATAATGTATTGTTATACGGATTGTACATGTCAGACATATAATTGTTCATTATATTAATAGAAAATTGAGAGAATTATATATGTCTGATTGAAAATGGGGTGTGACAGACCTGATTTGAAAGCAAGTGAATCACCCTGTACCTAACATACTATGTACTTAGGAGTGTCTCGCAGTGAAGTCAGCCTCCCAAAATATAAGCTCTTTGTATATCCGCTGGTCGTTTAAGCGTTCAAACTCTGCCTATGGACAGCATGTTTAGCCTTGTTATAAGGAATCTAATATCCGTTCTATGCAAGCTGATCTGTTTTCGGGATAAGGTTCGGGCGTAGTGATTATGTAACGTGATATGGTAATGGCGCTAATGGGGAGGACTGGTCGAAACAAAGTCTTATTTGTTCTGGATGAAAACCTGCTTTTATATCTAAAAGATGAATGTGTTCAGATGTGTAAGACTTGTAATTTAGCCACTGAGCAATCTGAGTTATGATGCTACCTTTAGTGTTTCATGTACTTGAATTCACATTTCGCTGTAATAACCGAAAGTTTATATAATATTAAGAACTAAAATTGCCATTTCGTTTCCAACTTATTGAAGTATCACATTCCACATTTATTTCTTCTTGTTTAAAATCGATTTTTTCAAGTATTTTTTATCGATATTTCTGTTCCTTTTATCAAGATAAAGAAAACGATCTATAGAAATTATTTTAATTGCCGCAAACTATAACTTTACTGTTCAATGTACGATACTTGAATAAAAAAGAAATCAATACTGGTTTTGTACCACCGAAGTTCCACTGGAGAGTCAGGAGGATATAAATATGTGGGCTGCGTTGACAGACAGAAAAGGGGTGGAAAAGAATTGGAGGAGCGGAGGTGAGTCTCCATGAAATTACTGGAGGAAATCGGATACGGGCTTGCCTTATTGTTGCAGCCGGGTGCGGGTCAAAATTAACGAGGATGCGAGGACGGCCGTTGGCCCTCGTTAGGCGCAGGCAAGCGCGGCAAAGTAATAATTTTAGCACCTGCGGTTACGTGGCAGCCGGCCGCTCCGTTAATTTGTTTTGTGATTTTCTCGCCGTCGACGTCAAAAGCCGCCGGCGGCAACGGCAGCGACGGCGGCGGCGGCGGCCCCGAAAATTCTCGAGGGTTGTTGAAACTTCTGTTCCACCGGAAGCGGAGCTCAAGGAACTTTTATGGACGCACGGCCTCTGAAATTATAATGGGTTCTTGCCGAGATTAATGCTTGTTAATCGAGCAAACGCACCGGCAAACGCAGTTTTCACCTCGCAATGTCGACACACAGAGCCGCTCGGCTTGTTTTAATGCAATCACTCCAACGTAATGAGGTGGTACAAACTTTATTTCCCGTAGAACGTGGAATATCGAGAAATATTGAGTTATTTAAAACGTACACGGAATAAAGGCGTATTGAGATATTAAATATATATAAAAGATCAATTAATTATCAAATTGATCAAAATTCGTTGAGTAGTCTTTCAATCACTACTTTTACTTCGGTTTAATCGAATGTTAAATATTTTTAAGTAACAATGTTAAGAAATTAATGATAGAAAATAGTTTATTCCTTTGAATCTAATCCTCTTATGCTACTGATTGCTTCAGCATTTCCCCTCTACTAGCCACTTGTCCATTACAGGACCCCTTTTCATCCCCACCACCCCCTCGCTCTTCCTTAATCTCTATCTCCATTTCAATCTTGTGCCCTCTTTATCAGAAGAGAAGTGGCTCAGGGGCTGCCACTTGCTTCCACCCCCCCGGACAGAAGGGTGAAGTTTACATTTCAATTATTCGACGCCTCGGCCATCCCCGCCACCATTATTAGTATTTGCATGATTTAGTAGACGAAGGAGCGTGTCTTACCAAGCTCTCCGGCGCTGCAATTAGTTCTGCTTTGCGATTAGCGGACTGCGCTCGAGTGCTATCTGACCCATGAATGGTAATTGGTGTGAGAAGGGTTGCCCGCCGACTCCGCCGCTGTCTGCTTATGATCGTTCCATACGTACCTAATGAACCCTATTGTATTGGAATCGGTTCTTGATTTTGTACACTCGCCATTTAGAATTAGAACCGAGCGGTTGTAGATTACGAGGCAACCAATAGAAGTCGCTGTTACTTAAATCAGTGATTGCGGAAGTGTTGTTAGTAGAAAAATGAGGGAAACTTAATGAGATTTTAATTGATAGTTGCAGGCAAATTTGATAAAAAAAGGCAACAGAAAGATAATCTCGGAAAACCTTTAACTATTTCTGTCAACCATATCAAATACTGTGTAAAATTATTCTCGAATATGGTTTAACTTATCGTGTCAACCAATCAATCGCTGTTTGCTAGAAAGCTTCGCGGAAGTAATAGGGAAACGAAGCGGCAAAGGAAGGGCGTCCCTACGCCAGAAATGAATCGGTAATAACAAGCATCGAAGGAAGTCTCTAGGCGGAAGAGAGCTTCTCTCATGAAGAAGGAAAGAACCGGCGAGATAGAGAGAGAGAGAGAAGGAGAAAGAAAGAGCAAGAGAGGAAAAACGAAAACCCGGTGTGTAATATTCCGGGAAACTCTACAAATCGATGCTAACAGCGGAAACGAGCGCGAGAGGCGGAGGAGGCGAGGAAGCGAAGTCGAGCAGAGAGTGCATCGAATGCGAGGAAAAGTGCGAGAGAGAATAAGAGAGTGGAAGTGAGAGAGGGAGAAAGTGGAACGTTTCTGTGCTCGTTAAAACGTGCCGCTTCAGCATCCAATGGAAACCGGAAGAAAGGGCGGCTTTCTCACTGCGAAACGTGACCCGCTTCTTATTTTTTCGATTTTTCATAGATGCACCTTCTGTCTTCCACCTTCGATCGAGGTTACTTCCTCCTTTATTCTCCCGCAATCCCTTTAGCTCGCTTTCTCTTACTCCCACGACCCCTTCATCATCTTTTATCCTTCCACTTCTTCTCCCAGGAAAACATGATTCACTGAATGCTACTTGGAAGTGTGTAACGCAACTAAATGGAAACTTAATCCGAAGAAAGTCGCCTCGTCTCGTAGAAGATGTACAGGATGATTCAAAAATCACGCATTCGAAACATTCCATGTATTATTTGTGTAAAATTTTAGTATAATTCACGAGATTTATTTTTTAACGTTAGGAATTGAGTTTGGTGATGCTTGTGTTTCAATTGAGTGCCGTTAAAATGTAAGTCGTCAAGAAATAAAATAGAAAATAGGATAGAACCTGTCGAAGAAATCGACCTACTTCCGCTAGTACCTGAAAAGGACTGCCAAACTTTTGGCTTAACTTCCGCTTTATCACTGCGTACTACCGATCCCGGACGAAGTATTGAACTTCAGTCGGTAGGAAAAGTTTCAACTAAAGTTCAGATCGTGTAACGGCAATTTTAACTTTCCAAATCTTCGAGATGGGAATATTCATATTGGAGTTCCGGACGTCTTGCGGTATTCGTATTTTCGCCTTTTTTATTGATCCCACTAATTCCAATCGGATCTTAAAGTGAGCAAAAGGAAAGTTTTGCTGCACGATTTATCTCAAAGCCCCAAGTGAATTGATAAACGTGAACTAATAATTTCAATCAATAGCATTACAGAGTTTTATATAAACAACAAGTAATACTATTACTAGCTCTGCTTAATTAAAATATTTAAAACAATTTCCAAAAATAATTACAATGAAAATGACATCCATAATACTGTTTTCCCGCAAACATTTGCTTTTGGAATATCGTGTCATATGAGCGAAAGCATCCAGTGATTGTATTTGAACATCATTGTTTCTCGAAATGGGCTGTTATCGGCGGACAGAATGCGAAATAGCTTGGGGCATCGAGGAAACTAGGGTGAAGCAGTCGACAAAGATCTTGTTGATCGGCCAAGGGAAAAATTAACGAGAAACGCTACTCCCTTGTCTTATTGTTCGCGATGAGATTCCGGAAACTTATCACTGTTTCCGAATGTTCGATCGGACATGGTGAAGTCGAAGGAATCATTATGAACGCCGTTACTCTGCTACTTTGTTACTGATGGAAAGTAGAGGAAGACTAGTATCCGAGCTATTAACCTTAATTAAATTAGTGTAACATGAATTCATGACAAGCATATTCAATGTAAATGTAATTAATTAGCTTCCGGTATACGCAAACTAAATTATAATTAACGCAATACCATATATTGCAATATATTGCAACACAATACGATACAAAAATGTGCGATTACAATTTTGCATTATATCATATTCGTTCAGCTAATTCAAAATTTGTCTCTTAATGTTTCTTTTAATATTTAAATTTAATTGCAGAAGTGCACTTTACTTAAATCATTCAAGATTATATTTCACACTTATTTGTCTACCAAAAAGTTATTACTAGATTCATCGATTACAAATACGAACCATGTCTCTCATGCTTGTCACCGGAAATACATGTACATGCGTGCATACATAGAAGGAAGCATGCATCAGTTGTTCCGGGACGAGCCAATATCTCTGGAGTTAACGAGCGAGCATTGAGAGGAGCGTCGGTGTAGGGTGAAATAAAATATGAGTGGCGTCGAACTTTCGACATAGATTAACATTAGCCCCTCGCCGGGCCGTATAAGGGCGCGGAAATTAGTTGGACAGAAGTGCTGCTGTTCGTCTCGGTGGGAGCGCCACGGCTTTGCTTTTCTGGCTGGTCGATTTTACGAGGGCCGGATCGCTGCATCATTGACCGCCGGCGTCGTCGAAATTCGAACGAGCAAACTTGACTCCTGCCAAGCGTCCAGTTAGACTACCGTCATCCTCTCTTCGTCGCTTCTCCTTCGCAGGCTACAACTACAAGCTAGAGGAGGGTTACTATTCCCGAACTTGGCGAATATCAGATCGAGGAAGCCCCCGGACAGCACACTGACAATTCGAGCCCAGTGGTAAACTGCACTTTGCGGAGAGCAGAAGGCTGCTCAGATAAGAGGACCAAGTCCGTGAACGGGGAGGAGGAGATCCTTCCCTTGTCCGACGACGTCCGACGACGATAAGACCACTGCCGGAGAGGGTAAGTATCGCAGGGAGTTCTGACGGTTGACCAAAACACTCGCTTCTTCATGCAAGCTACTTGAAATGTCGAAGGGAAAACCCGGACTGACAGACGCGCGGAATAGTAATCGCTTCGTTTGCTTTTAATGAAGACGTGTGCGGTTTTCTTTTCGAGGGATGTTGCCGGTAGTGCTAGGGTTTCTTTCTTCTTTCTTTATATTTCTTTTTTCACAGATGGTTTTGGGAAACAAATGTTTTATTCTGACATACGAATGCTTCACTGTTTTTGGGAGTATTTTCTAAAAATGTTTGTTCTAAAAAATCTCGAAGGGATTAAATTAATTCAAATTAAGTTAATTATTGAATCTGTCTAAATACCGCTGTTGCTAACACTTACACGTCGGAAGAAATCAAAAGAAATAAATCAAGAACTTGTTAAACTTTTGCACCCTAAAAAATCCGGAGACGAAGTTAATTAGGAATAAGGGTGTGCACATGTATCTGCGATCACAGAAGACAGATTTTATCATTGATCAGACCTGTGTAACCACCCCAACCACCTCCACCCTTGCACACGCGTTTTTAAACCTTTTAGGTTATTCCAGTATGCAGCGTAGCACGCACCACACGCGTGGAATGGGTTAGAAAAGTCTCTTAGCGAAAGCTTTCACAGGCCGTGTTTGGTGGCAACCTTTCGAGTGCGGAAAAAGGCGGAAAAGCGTCGCCACTTATCAGGCCTATCCTTCCCGATTTCGTTTTCCTGGATTTATACTCTACTTCCCAATGCAATACTCCCCAAGCATACTAATACAAATACCAAGCAATTGTTAATCTATTTTTAATTACATTAATTTACATATCTCAAAAGCCATGAATCTTTCCTATAAAAACTAATGGGAAATCTGGTGAAACACGACAGAGAACAAATTCATCATTCGAAGTTTTTTTAGGATAGAACTAAAAGTCAAGTAACGCAACCGTTATTATTCTTCGAATTGATCGAAGAAAAAAAAGCGGCAAAAATTGAGGGATATCATGATCGAAGAGAGGAATGGGAATCAGGAATGCATCGATTGAGACGCAGATACTTCTGTACAATGCAGCTTAACTATCAATGACGAGTCAGTTATTCTTGCCAAGTTACTCTCGACGTCACTTTGATCGGTGCACGTATCTATCGGGCGGATAAAGGCAACACTCGAAGCGAACGTACAAAAAGCACAAGTGCCGGTGTACGTTAAGTGCATTCGATCGGCATGTAATAGCTTTCAACTACGGAGGCAAAGAAATGTACGATCACCGACGTCCCCTTTATCCCCTCCTCTTCGTCCCCCGCAACCTGCCCCCGGCGACTTTTTATCCCCCTTTAACTCCTTCTTGTCGAGCTTTCGAAACAAAGGCAGTGCTTGGCAGTCATCCCGAAAAACTTCGCAATCGCCACTGACAATTGTCAGGTGTCGAACGTGACCTAATATTCGATCGAGTAGATTGTAATCTGAATTACACGGGGATTATTGGTCATTTCACTTTGAATAATCTGGAATAATTGGAGTTTCAAAGTCTCCCTTAAGTTGAAAATTAATTCGCGAGACTAAGGAAAAAGTTCGAGAAAGTTCCAGACAAATTTTCCCATACTTGAAACTACTCGAAATAATTAATACGAAAATTAAAATCTTTTTTCTTCACCCCAGAATTTCATATTTTCACCTCAGCCAATTTTACCGGGAAATTGCGTGGTAGTTTTCAGGGTTCGTTCGAGTCACGGTTATTCCAATACGAAAATTAAGCCGACGACGTAAACTTCGGCTGACTCAGAGTCACTCGAAGCGAATTTATTAAGTGCGCTTGAGTCAAGAGTCATAGGTTCGTGACGACGGGGATGTGAAATATTTCTCTCTACTCGATATTACAGCCACGCCAGATCTATGGAAGCCCTTGACAGCTTGCCAGCTCGAGAAACTATATGTACAGCGACGAACGCGCGAGGGAGCCGAGAAAAAATGGCGAGCGCCGAGCGTTACAACCCTTTTATGCAATGTAAAAGGGAGCGGTTCTGGCGCGGAGGCGAAGACATAAGTTTCACCATCGCCGGATACGGTGTCCCGTATGTTCACAGGAGAATCCCGTCGTTCGCCATAAAGAAAATCCGTGACGGCAGACGCAACGGGCTTCCGGTTTTTCTAGCAGCCTTTCCTCAAGAACTTTCTTCTTCCTCTCGAATTCGACTAAACCCACCCTCACCACTCCCTGAACAGGAACGTTCGTCATTCCTGGCTCGCTGCGGGTTCCGGTAGGACGTCCTCCGTCGCGACGAAACGCACCATAGTCGACGAATACCAGTCGCAGGTTAAAGTTAAAGTGGATGCTTGTTATATTTTGGTGTTAGAGTTTTAGACAGACACTAAAACAATCATTGTTCGATTTGTGTATTCAAAGTTGGTAGTAAATAAATTAGAGTATATTATTCATTTGATATTAAATTCTTTTTAGCACCAATCGCGCCATGAAAGTGCTAAATAAGTAATACTTTATTGAAAGCGAATTCCATAAAATCATTTAGGAACAAGAGAATTCAAAAATATGAAAGTGAAGAGGTGCACTCCAACTCAAATGATGAATAATGGAAGGAAATAATGAAATATTGAGAGGTAAAAATGATCTAATTTTTCGCTCAGTGTCTCTGCTCATGCTTTAATATTTCTCTCTCTGAAAAGTTGGATGGCGAAATAAATTAGGCGCTCTCAGACTACATAGGCGCATAACGGCGTGCTCGGTCGAAAATCCGAAAGTGTGCATTCATTAAAGCCCTCTTATCAACCTTTCGATTACATTCGAGTTATCGCGCAGCCTCGCATTTAAATCCGCGCCCGCCGATTTCGTGGTTACACTTCCGGCGAAATATGAAGCTTCCACTGAAAGAGTTGACGTTGAACCAGCGCCAAGCATCGTACTCACTCTAATTTTTATCTCTCGCTTATCAGCCGGGCGTGCTTTCCCGCCGTTTCTCCTAAATAGTAATAAACCGACGGAGCTTCTTTCAGATGAATTGAATTGGCACCAGTGACTGGCACTGATGAACATTTTCTATGAAGCCTCGCAACTGTGATTCCTGCTAATGAAATGCGAGTGGTGGTGAAATATTCAGGCACGGTAATATGAAATATTTCCCTTTGAACCTAAAAGTATTTTTTGTTAAAGCTGAAAGCTTGGAACAAAGCAGAAAATAATACTCTTGGATTGTGAGGAATTTATTTTAATTATAATTAATTCATGTACCTTTGAAATCCAAGAGAACGAAGTAGTATTATTACGCACAATTGTAAAAAACAGAAAACATGGATGTAATTTTTAATGACGAAGAATTCTATTATTTCATAAAGTAAAAAAAATTCTCCCGGATTAATAAGAACACAGAGAAACATCGGAGAGCGCACGAGTCATTCTCGAGATATTTTCAATTCAGAGAGAGAAATATATAGGTCAGAGTACATCTCTCTTGGAAGAGCAACAGGTTACAACTGTCGAATGCCGAAGTCTTGTTACATACCGAAGGATCACGGTTACCTAAACTCTTCTCGAAACAGGATCGTTCAGTGTTTACAGTCATCGCACACCAATGAAAACCGTCATCCAGAACACAAATCAACTAGAACCGTAAATCATCGACAGTCTCTCTCTCTCTCGGAAGTTGTAACATGAGTACTTTCCGCGCAATGATCATGAAAGGGAAGCGAGCGCATTGTGTCGATTACAGCGATGAACATGAAAATCAATGCGTGCTGTGCAACATCATCGAGAAACAGTGCAGCGTGCAACAAAACAAGCTTTCATGTAAATGTAACAAGTGTATTGACGACTGAGTGTAAATGGTTTAGCTGTCGCGTTGCCAGTCGATCTTTTCCTGTTCATTAGCGCGGCACGCGTGCTTCTCAGGAATCATCGTGTGCTACCTGGCAGATGCACTCGAAGAGGAAACTCGTTCGTAGAAATTTAATGAAAGCCTGACCAGTGCGAGTGAGCGAATGAATGCGAGTCGGAGAGCCAGAAGAACTGGTTTAATTACTCCGCTCGGGACAAGAAAATGATTACCGGTGATTGGACCTACAGCGGTACTCGCCGCGAGCGATGAATTTGCGGTAATCGCTTTTATATCGGCGGTGCTATTTTGTTGCGCCAATGAGAGATTGTGTTAATGATCGAAGAAAGCCGACGTTTTGCGCTGACGTCTCGCCAAGTCAGTGCCCTTGATTTTAATTGAGTTAGATAATCGATTTTGCTCTGTAATTAACTTATTAGAGACTAGTTGAAAATTCGTTAAAAATTATGGTGAACATAGTGCTTAATTGACAGACCTATGTTTTGCGAGTAGTCATTACTCGTTTTAATGCTGGTTCAATAAATTAGAGTCACAGACAATTTAGGTTTTGCGTGTGTGTATCGGCATAAACTGTTATGTAGTTAATACGCCTATTATCTACGACAACACATGCATATTCAGTCGTTAATTACGTATTTTTACAAAATTTACAGTGATTTACAGCTACTATTAAAGATGAATAAAAGAACCAAATGTAGTTAAAGCTTAAATTGTTGATACTTAATTTCTAGGTTTTTTGACTAATCCAACTTTGAACTCACATTTTTCCTGTTTCAACTACGATTTCAAGTGCACCTGAGGAAAAGGACCTTTTGTCCTGTTATAGCAAACTTTATTCATCCCCCATTCTCCGAACTGTTTCGACGCGCTCGCATTACTTTCTTATTGGAATCGGTCGCAACTTTCGTAATATAAGCAAGGCCATATTAAAACTTCCAATCGGGTCTTTGTAAGTGCATACTTAAACGAAACTATCTTCGCGGAAGTTTGCGTGGAAGATAGAAAAGAATTATGTCGGAGCTCACAGGGAGTATGGAACGCAACCCCTCTTCGACGTACAATAGCTTGGTTTTGTAGTATTGTCGCGGAAATGTTTTAAATTGTTTTCAATTCCTTGGTAAAAGTAATTTAATTCTCAAGTATTTAAAGACTAACATTTTTAAATCAATATTAAGATGATTGATTTCAAGCATCTGTGACATTACAGTAATTCTTAAAGACACATTTTTCAACTTTCAAAATAAAAACCATTATTTCTTGCATACTCTAATTTATTCATCGACTCCTGTAATTTCCACTTGAAGAACTCTAACAATAAATATTGAATACTTACAAAAAGATGTTCTAAACAAGACTCATGCATCTCCACATATTCCAATGTGTACTGCCATGCGTTTAGAAAACCTTTTTGCCCTTTTTAAGTAGCGAAGCAAAACCAGACACACTGAAAAGCTTCGCGCAAGCGAAAAGCGCGGCGGGAAAAGTGTGCAGGCGCTGAATGCAACCGGGAGAATTTCTCTTCCCCGTTCGCCGGATTTTATTAGGAGGGAATAATTCGACGGTGATATTCCCCGGGCGGAATACGGCGTGGAAAAATATGTCGGGATTGTAATATCGGGAACAAACGGGCGAGTGAGCGAGCAGACGAGACTTTTCGGCTCTCTTCTCTCGTCGCTGGGCGAATAAAGTTCGATATCGACTGCCTTCATCGTTCCTCCTTTGCCGAACCAATATATCCCCGTTGCTCCATTCACGTAGTGATAAGCCAACTCTGTATTCATGTGTAAATACCCCGACCACCTGCAGCCCAATATGTCTGCCACCCTTCGTCCGTCGAATACGACACTGTGTGTCCTCATTCAGTCTCCGAGTCTTCCGTCTTACAACGAATATTCATAAATCGAATGCCTGTCAACAGTGGCAGGCAAAAAGTTGCATGAAAAATTGTGACGAGAGATGATCATTACTAGACTGTCAATGCTACGTGATAAGCGTTTATTTATGGAAATATCGATTATACCCATCAGCATCAGCATGAACTTTAATTATGTTAATAGCCAGTCGATTTCCATATTTCAAGATACTATTAATATCGATTTATATTTCTCACAGTCATGGTAAATAATGATTCTAATATACTATTTCATTTTGCGATGTTAACTTAAAGCCCAATAGCATCCTACACCTTCGTTCATTTTTCAAGAATTATTTTCGGTTATTTGCATTTTTTTGCAATTATTAGCGTTCCTTTGGTATTCGCATAACTCTTAGAGGTGAAGGATCGCCAGTATAACACTCTGCACTGAAGGGCCAAAAGAGTTCGCAGCAGGTGTCCACTTGGCTCATGAGCGACGACGTCGTTGGTAGCCGAAGGTACGAAGGTACGTGCAAAATTACATTAACGATTACATCCAGATCTACGGACTATCGCCAAAATACTCAAACACGTGTGCATGTGTGTCTGTGTGGGAGAGAGAAAGAAAGGGAGAAAAATGTCGGGGTCTCGTCGCGAGGGATAATTCTGAGGCAATTATAATAAAGTTCCTCTCGAGCTCGGCGAAGATAAACTTGAGAAATTAAAAAACTGATGTAATACCTGTCCGTAATAACGGGCGGGCTCGCTTTCCTCATTTTAATGGAGAGCCCTCGCTGCGCTGTATTAACATTATCCCCAGTAACGCGCCATCACGATCTTCCTCTTGCTTTCTTTTTCCATTTTACCCCAACTACGCTGCGCCGAGAATTATTGGCGCACGCCGTGAATTCGTATACCTTTTTCAACGAGGACTTTGTGCAAAAATTAAATTGTATGTGTAACAAGGTATGCAATGATTATAGATTATTATTCCTCGCTGATAATCTTGATAAATAAGGACCTTCGTGAAAAGTGTTTTTCAGCAGACGAAAAAAGAGAATAATACGAATTCAAACTAGAATATCGAACCACTGTATTTTAGTTAAAATTGCATTGATTTTTTATTACAAAATTCAGCGACGTTCATTTTTTATATACATTTCGAATTCTTAAACACACATTTCTTACTTTTGTCGGATATTCTCTTACTCGAGAGGGGAAAAGGAATTTCTCGAGAGTTTTATGTTAATCGCACCAACTGAAAGAACTTTTCCATTCACTCGGCGGAATAGCGCGCGAAAAATAGAAAGTCTCGAGTTTCCACCGACACCTGACACCTAACAACTTCCAATGATAATGACAGTTGGTAGTAGATAGCGAGTGCTTGCTGAGATATCACCCGGCAGCTGGTGATTCTTCTAAGCTACCTGCGATCTACCAGGAAAGCCCGAGCGAACTGGCGAATTAATATTGCGGGTCGATCGTAAACAAACTTTTAGTGGACAGTTTGCGTCGGTTCTCCGAGAGATCGAGACGTTGGAATTCAATTTTCTCGTCGTCTCGTTTCCTTTCTGCGGTGAACGCTCGCTTCGAACACAGTTAAATCGTATACTTCGTTTCGTGAGAAAGCGCAGCACGGAAAGCAAGCGTTTAAGCGGAGGCTCTTCAACGGAGATTCAATTAAAAAAAAAAGAAAAGAAGCAGGGTACACTGACTGCTTCTCTTTCGACCGAGTGAATGCAGCCACCCACGATGTGCAGAACGACTTTATAATGTACATTAACTGTGTCAAGTGGACTCTGCTGCAAGAGTTATTCGAAGTAAGAAATTGCAGTTAACTAAGAGCTGTATTTGGCAATAGCGAGGCTCAACTTCGAAAATGATATTACTAATTAGAGGCATCAAAATTCCATGGTTTCACTTCAGTGCTTGACTGCTTGCTATAATCATAATTCCTAAAAGGAAGTGGTGATTATATTGCTAAGTTATTTGATTGCGAATGGACCAACCAAATCCTGTCTAGATAACGAATCTCGAATTTATTCGTCTTTTTGAAATTACTGAAATCCTTGGCATCCTTTCGTCAGGATTATTAGTAATTTTAAGAGCTAAAAGATGTAACTGGTATAATTTAACGATTTACTGAACTATACATTTATTTATGTTATTACTTATGAAAGCGATATCAAAAATAAAACAACCGCACGAAATGAAAAAGAAACATCTAAAAAAGTAGTTCTAGTTTCAAAGCACTCTACAATAGGGAATAGCGACGGTCTCAGCTGATGGTACCAAAGTAAAAAGTTAATCTGGAAAATGCTTGCATAGGATGCGTATGCGTACTTTATTCGCACACATATGTACATATAAGTACACGTGCACATAACGCGGTACACCTCTTATATGCGAGAACCTCACACCAACTCCTTTTCCTTTCCTTTCACTTTCAGCCCGGGCCGAAGTAACTCCTGCAGAAATGGCGAAATGGGAATTGCGCGGTGCTATTAGTGAAATAAGAAATTTGCCTTTTACGTTCCCATGTGAGTCATACGAATCTGCATATCTTCTACGAAAATAGTTGCTGAACTTGGTTCGATGCCAAAATAAAATTTAACATACTCGATTCGATAAAGTTAGTCACAAATACAATCTAAAATGTGACTAAATATAGTGTTATATCATTTTAGTAGAAGAAAATGAAATTTTACTGAAAACAGATTAAAAAGCAAAATTCAATATAAATAGGAACCATTTATTAGAATATTTCCAACTACTTTCAAGGCTCCCCAATTTCCAACAAGAGTATTAACAGGAAGACGTCCCATACAGCTCGAAGTTACGCAGAAAGTCGACGCTTTTAAAGGAATTAGATCCAGTTATAAATAAGAGTGACTGAAAAACCAGGTAAGTAAGGTATCAAAGAAGCAAAACATAACCAATCCTTTCGTGTTTCGTTATCATCAATGACGTATTCCGACGCTGTCTAATTAAAAGAATTTATCCAGGACGTCTTATTCATTTATAAAAAATAACACAACTCCGTAGCTTGAAGAATAATTTTCTAGAAAAGCGTGGATGTGTGTGCGTGCGTGTGTGCACTTGCAAATACCTGAGCAATCTGTCTGTCAAAGCTAGCGGCGTCCTGGCGGACGCTGGATGCATTAAATCCCAGATGGAACGAAAACATTCGCTGTGATTACGTGAAAGCGAATATTTGCTGGTTTTTCCGCCGGTTGCTGTTACGCAAAGCGAAACAGCGAAGGCAGCGCCGCCCGGCGTCCCTCATTTCCCATGCAGAAAGAGAAGACGATTCGCCTGTGTACTCGCCCACCCTTTTCTTACCGTGATAAAGCGCGGTTTGTTAATGGGATTCTTATTTAAGCTCCGACCCCCGGCAAATGCACTCTTTTCTTGAAGGTTCGCGTTCGTGTACCCGCAAAAATTATTCGCAACCGTGACGTTAATGTTCTTCAGAGAACGCGACAATATAATTCTTGTATTACTAATGACAATTAAAATATCGATCCTCAAAATAATTGTCAATTACAGTTCAGTGTAGTGAACAATCTTTAAATGTTAAGATTTAGATCAATACGAATGAAATAACACAGATCTTTTATTACTGAACTACACAGGTATCATGAAAGATTGAAAAACAGATAGCTTACAATTTCCAACTGGAAGCAACCAATCCCAACATATCTTCTTGTTTGTTTCCAGTGTTTCTCTTGATTTACAGAATGCTTCTTGCACTTTTGCCAATACAATTTCCAATAATACTACGCCCAAGGAATTTACGAGCCGGCCCATACCTATTTACTCTTCTTTATTCCATATTGCGTTTCACAACAAAACCTCGCTTTACTCCCGTGGATCCCCCTCGTGCCATTTTAAACCAAGTGTCTTGCGCCGGTAAACTCTTACGCAAGTAACGCCAAATAATCCTTAAGCTTTACGGGAAGATCCCCGCCGGCGAATTCTAGTAGGCGAACTACAAACCGCGGAATATCTCAAGACACTCTTCATTTCCATCGAAACTACTTTGAATAACATAGCGCGGAACTTCTCGCCGAGGCCAGGGAGCTCCCAGCAGCGCCGGGCAAGTTTCCCTCAGGATAAGAGTGTAGAAAGAAAGAGACAAGGAAGAAAGAAGATAGCCAGAGAGAGAGAGAGAGAAAGAGAGAGAGGGGAAATGATGCAAGGAGAAAAGGAGCCACTCGGAGAAGAGGCCAGTGAGTTTCCACGTAATATTCGGGATAGTACTTCGAGATACTTTGAAAGGATGGGCTCGTGTCCAGCGACGGACACACGAGAAAGAGGAAGGGGAGAATAGTCCTTCGGGGTGAAGGAAGAGACAGAGAGAAAGAAAGAGAGAGAACCAGGATACAGACATCGCGTCCCAATCTCTATTCTCCGTGGAAAGCCTTCGATCTTCCCTGGACCTTCCGATGGCTACTGCTGCGTCTGTCCACATGTCTGCATCTGTACGCGCTTATCTCTCCTCGTCACTACAGGCTCTCTCAAATTTGACGATAAGAACTTGAACTAGCTTTGTCGAGTGATCATTTCATTCACAGGAATTCCTATTTCGAGTTCGATATCAGATCTCAGTTCCAATGCTATTTTCAAGATATTTACAAAAACAATTGTTTAAATTGAAACAAACGAACAGGTCACTTAACTATTAATCTGTGTAATGCAATTAATATACTTGTCTTTAATCCAAAAAACTGAATGAACATGCCACGATTTTATATATCCAATAAAATACGAGGAGTGAAAAATAGAAAAGCACTATGTATTGCCAGGCACCTAGCGTTCCAGTCGAAGGAAGGGAAAATCGCTGCAACAAACGTTCGCGAGAAAGAGAGAGCCGGAATTCCCAGCATTTCCCTAAGGTGCTTTGACGCAAGGATCAAACTGCGCAGCTCTATTGTTATGGCAGGCAAAGCACCCGAAGGTAATGTACTCGGAGGGCATTTTTCGTAAGCTCCGTGTAGAATCTAAGGATTGAAAAACAAGAGTCGGAGCAAGCTCCGTTTTACAAGGGGGGGACACGATCGAGTAACGACAGTACTGGCACTCCCGTTTCCCAGGAAGTTCCAGCCGAGCCGTCTCTCCCATCTCCTGTGTACACCTAGCGGCGTTTGACGGAGCCAATGACAGGATATTAAAGTAGGAACAACGCGCGTAGACGGTAGACTGTAAATATCCGGCAGTGGCAGCGGCCCGCCACGCAATGAACGGGCTCCGCTGACGAGACCGGACACGAATGCCACCCTAACGCCGTGTTCTCCTCCGCTCCTCCGAAAGCTCCCGGAGCTTTATTGCCTCTGCTCTCCCTTCGCACCACCATCGCCCACCAACTGTAAACCCAGTGTAGTCCGAGCTTTCAATTATCAGTCGTGCTAATTGAATTCTTGTCTTTTGTGCTTTTTTTTATAATCTCGAATATAGTTGTTATCGATAGAGTATATGTATATACAAGTAAAGTGAGAAATGAGTGTTAGTGTCGATATATTTTTATCGATACTCATACAGGAAGCTGGGTTGTGAGAGAGTGTATAGGTGATTGTAAATTGTAATGGAGAAGATATATACACTTCCATGTTTCTTTTTAGTCTTGTATAAAATGAAGCTTACTTTTGGGAATTTATAAAAGTGTTGATCCTTAGAATCTTTTTCCAGTGAAAAAGAAGTTGCTAGCTTTTTAATAAGAAAACTATGAATAAAAGCACCGTGAATAGAACCCTTCAAAGTGATATATATCTATGATATGTATGAATATGTTCGTGAACTGATGAAAGTGGTGTATTTTACATTCATTCGTGCATGGGTTGGTACATTCTTCGCAGTAAAGAGTCTCTGGGAAAAATGTAAGAACTCGTATAAGCGATATTACAGCTATAGTTCATTCCAACTAATAAAGACGACATGAGAATAGGGTGATACTGCGGGGTCAACTTCTCTATCTAGTGCGTCGGCTTTCCTTCTCGGATTACCTGCGAACACGAACGAAATCGATCCTCAAGACGAGCCCTAACTCTTTTCTACCGTGCACTTTTGAAGTTTCTACCGTCAGTCTGTGTTTAGGGTGAATTATACGTCTTTCTCGGACGCTAGGACTTTGGGGGTAGAATCCTACACTCCAAGGTTAACTAACGACGTAAGGATAGTTTGCTCCTTCTCATTACGCCCTTCTTTCTTTGTACACTCATTTTTCACACCTTGTTCAAACAGACTTGTTAATCATAATTGGTACCCAAGAAAATCTATAATTTGTATGCCCTCTTATAAAGAGCGAATAAATTATAATAGCTGATTTTTAAATTCTATTAAAAGCTAGCTAACATGATCTGATTTTAGATAACAGTGATTTCAAACTACTTAACACCAAATACCAACAAAGTTTTTGCGAAGTCAATAGTTAGACACGTAAGTTACTGTAATATCAAGTTACTCGAAGTTAAAAAGTTAAAAGTGAAAGGTAGTCGAGTATCCCCCGTGCTACCTCGTCGAAGCAAACCCGTACACACACATATACATACAGAACATGTACCGAAAAATGAGACGGCGGTATGTGAGACTTGGTAGCAGAATATGTGCATGTGCGCGCACGTTTCTTTCATTTCACAAAGACCCGGTGAATATAAGTGAATAGCTGAGAGATCATCTTACTCCTTGGCTCTGGCTGACCAGACCGCCTTCCCTCTCCTTTCCACTCTGCATTCCGGGCTACCAACGAATTTTCGTCCCTTTTTTCCTAACTACCGTAATCCGCTTCCTCATCTCGTTAATACACGCTCCTCTACGTTTTATCCACGTCAGCTTCAATTTCTTCTGCCAGTCCTGCACCGCTTCCTTGTCGCTCGAGTTCAATTGCTCTACCTATGTTCTTCGCTCCTTCTCCCACTCTTTATTAGAAAGGGCGACTTGGAATCTTCCGCTACAGTGGCTCCACGTACAGACCGCTTTCGACTTAATTAGATCTTCGTAGATCCTATCCTCGTAAGGCGTTACTCTTTTAATTGGATAGATACTTTCCTTTTGGTGATACTTGCGAAGTTAATGTTAATGTACTGTGAAGGTGCGAGATACATAAATCACTGTTAATCCTCTAATGATCGACTATATAAAATAAATGATTGTACTATCAATGTATTGTTGGAGTTCGAACTAAAACATATTCGCATTCTTACGAATTTGTAACAGACAACTAAAAATCTATACTTGAATAAACATCATCTTACATATTAAAATAATCTAGTATCGAACACAAAATACGTATAATTCTTATGACGCAATATTCCTCCGAATTTCCTCCAGTGGAGCTAGACGATAATAGGTATGCCGACAATAGCATTCTTTATTCCGGGAGCGACAGCAGCGGCAATCTATGATTCCGCGCGGCTAAACATTAAAAGTGCGAGAGCGAGTACGCGCATGTGTGTGTCTGGCTATGGTGTACGTAGCCGTCCTTGTCGGCGTCAACGGGGAATAACTGAAACCTCGAGGTTGTGTAAAAAGGCACGGGAGAGACCGTTAGCCGCGCGGTAATCCGGTTCGACCGGGAAACTTGACGCGGGGGTTTGCACGCTGTGTTCGCCCGCTCGTCGCGCTTGCCATGCTCGAATGCCTGCCCCGGACTTGGCCGCACCAAAAGAGTGGAAAAAAGTTATGCCGCTCGCGGAGACCCTATTGCCAAGAGTGGCAGCCGGATCTTCTCGTAAAAGTGAGCCCAGGAGGGCAATAAGACCAACGACGGATAAGCCGTTTCGCATTGACTTCGATCGCCCTGCCCCTACACACACACATACGAACTACTACTACTACCCTTACCACTCGCCACGACACTCTCACTTCAATCGTTCATCTCTGCGGAATCGTGCATGGCATTCCGAATTCTCGCAACTCGGAATTTTGATACGTACTTTGTTTATTTATAGTTTAAATGTATAAATCATTTCTTTACGCAAGGAAAGTAGGAGGTATAAATGAGAGAAAGGTATTGATTCCTACTGCATGATGAACTGCATTTTCAAAAACTTCATAGAGGCGACTATATCAGTGAGATTGTAAATTATCATACAAGATAGTACGATGCAAATAAGTGATTTCACGGTTTAGGAGGTATAAGTTCAAACTACCGTTCTTCCTAGTTTTCGTATTCAGAAATTGTTGCAAAAATGATAAAAGTCTGTAACCGAGAAATGACCGGCGATATTTCAGTGATGCTGAATCAGCAAGAATGACTCGGCAGAACCGGATAGCGAGTGATAGCTTCCTTCTCGAGTATATATATCTCGCTAACAATGAGAGACGCGTGATGCGAGTCTCACTTGATATGATGAGCTCCGTTGATCTTCCCTGATAGAAATAAGCAGGCACACACGCAGGTTCAAGCAGGTGAAAGGTAGAAAAGAGTAGGACTCTCCAGATTCTTAAATCTATAGAACATCGGTTGGTTCGGTCTTGTCTGAATCTTCTAAGAACGAACACTGATTTCCTCGCGCTGAATGCATCATCGAGTTCAGACGATCATTACGGCCGGGGCTCCGTCATTACACGCTCGACATCTCGCCGCCCCGGTGAAGTCAGCAACCATCAGACGAAGGCAGGCAGTCATTGCACGCCGCTATCAACCCACTTCCTTCCATCGACCGAGGAAAAGAATCATCGAAGCGCTGCTGCTCGCTTCCAACCCCTCCATAGATTACATTCAGCCATTAATTTTTAAGCGCAGACCTCTCGCGGGAAGAAGAGCGCTTTCCCCGCACATTCACCGCAACTCGAGCATGTAACAACAGGGAAACTACTTATCGGTTTAATGATAGCGCCCCTCTAACAGCCTTTCGTCCACAATAGAGTGATCTTCCTACGATCATTAAACCCCTGCACTCGTACGACATAAGAGTCATTCTAGGAATGTAACGTATCTTGCAAATTGTAATTCTTACAATTTCAATCCTATTGCTATACGCGCTCTTTCATCTAACTTGCAACGAATATTGTGAGAAACAAATTCTTTTATTTTAGTCACATTTTAAGGAATCCGAAGCTCTGTTTATCAGATTCGAGGAATATGTAATATTAATAAAAAAAATAAATATCAATACGTTTGAAATCACAAAAAGTATGTTAGAAACTTTTTATACTGTCAATTGCATATTGTAGCTTCATTAGATTCCATTCGCTGCAGGGCATTGACCATGACGGCTCAAGTTCATCGATCGGAGAGTTAAAAGATTTCATGACAGGAAGATGGAATGATAAACTATTAACTGATATGAGATCCACGTGTCGCTGGTGCATAAGAAACACAAGAAAATCGATAAAATCAGTTGATATTCTAGTGGTAAACCAATATAATCGCTTATCAGTAATCGCAGGCCTTCATGATATAAACGAACCAACTGCTGCTCGGTGTAATCGTTCGGCCGACTATGTTATCGAAGTAGTAATTTAAATAATGATTACAGGCAGACAGTACCTAATCTCTATTAGGGAAACATGCTTCTTAAGTCAAGGGTGACTGCAGCATGTTCGTTAGCTGCGAAACCCCGGAACTCCTCAGTCTCGGAAAATCTTAGCCTGAGACTTTCAAAGTATTATAGTAAAATTTATTTATAAATAAATTAGACTACTAAAGTTTAAAATTACAGACACATCGTCACTAATAAGACTTTAACAAATACAATTATAAACCACAAACAGTATTTTACTTTCGATAATAATGACATCTGGTAAACGACGGACATTGAAGCATGAGAAATAAGAAATTGTTTAAAAGCTTGAAGTTTTGTAAACCGAGATTTTTATACCAACAAATAAAAGCTTTTCGCTTAAAGAGTAAGATGCTGACAAATGCGAGAACGACAAAGGCGTTACGAGCGTGGAAAGAAGCTTTCAAACTTTCTTTTTCATTCGTTGTGTCGTTACTTGACGTTTTCCTTTGTGCTTCTTTAGTGTACTATTATATTCCCGTGTTAGAGGGGATTGGGAGGCATAGATATTCCGAGAGCACCGAGACAGACGAACGGCTTCGTTTAAAGAAGAGCGGAAGGAAAGAGATTCACACACACTGTCTCTTAAGACCGACGGAGGGTTCAACGACCGTCGAGAATGTCGGGGCATCGGCATATCGGCGCACACCCGGCGAAAATGCGCAAAAGTTGACGAGCTCCGATAATGACTTTGTTTGATCCTCCTTTGCCCTTTTATGTTTTTCTGCTTTCTCATTTTCTCTGAGAATGAACGTTCGGATTATTACCAACGAATCGCTTTGTGACATAGCACACTGGCTCAGTAATTAAAATCTTGTTAAGTTCGTAAGAATACATATTTTGTTGTTAATCAATGTTAATTGCTAAACGTTTTTAAGTTAATATTTAGCCTTCTGCAAATGGTTGATTAATAATATTTTTTAGTTAGCATACGGTTGACCTGCAAAGGGAAAAATCTGCCATGGAAATTCACTGTTTACGCGGTGGGTAAAGCTTCAAAAATGAGAATGCATCAAAGCCCCATAGAAATTACGTTTCTTTTAATTCCAGGTTTCAAGCGAATTTAATAAACTGTTCTCCCAGAAAAATTCGTTCCAGCGGAAAAGTTCACTTTGTGTGATTTTCAAACGGAAGCAACGCGTTTTTTATTTAAATCACCAAACGCAGCCGAGTATGCACACCGCGCGTGCATTCCGTCAATAAAATCCATTCATTGGTACCATCAGGGAGCTTCTGGAAAAAGTCCAATTTTACCTTCCCCAATATTCCAATGCTACCCAATGAAACAAAAACCCATTGCGAGGAGGAAAAATATGGAACGAGTTACACCGAGAAACACCAGGCTTCGAACATTTTAGACGAATCTCGAACGAGTAAAATTTTCCAACAATTATATTTCATACTTTCAAACAGGCATTGACGAAAAAAGAGAATGGAGTAGAAAAGAATACCTCAGAATCGGACCTTCCGATAAGCTTACACAGAGTAAAATCTGCACAAAACTTTGCATTGCTTTCAATCAAGCATAGTAATAATTGATAAGCCAGCTTAAATCTACAGTATAAATCTAAATAATAAACAAATACAGACTTTAAAAAAAAGCAGACCCTTGTCTATGAAACGCTTAAATAACACACTCATCTATATGGTGTACGATGGCGGTTGTACGTAGATGTAGTAATGAAGATACCGCAAGTTCGCTGGTGAGATGCTTGAAGAGGTGGCTGAGGGTGAGGTAAGAAGAGGGGCGGCAGGGTGCGATGCTAAGGGAGTGGATGTGCAAAAGATGGCAATCTCGGCACCCATTGAACGCAGCCCCCGGGTGTTTAATGAGAACAGCCAGCTCGCTACAAGGTACGCTTGACCCATATCCACCGTCCAACGACGACGACGTCGACGACGGCGACAACAGCCGGCGTCGACCGCATCCGCGTGAACGTTGGTAAGCCGAAAGAAGGAAAGCACACGTCTACCATCTGCTAGAAGAGCGACATCGTCTTCTTTACAGGGTTGAGGTTCCTCTCTTTCTCTCCCGAAAGCCCGGCGCAATGCTCCCACGCGGAACAATGGCAGCCGGAATCACTGGGGAACTCCGCATAGCTCGTCAAACAGACCGAGCACTTTTTAGTTTGGCCGACGAGCTGCGTTCTGGCCGCAAAAGAGATTAGAATTTCGGGCTGGAAAGTCGCGCGAGTCATGGTTTGTCCGAGCTTTTTCGGTAAACTCTAATCCTCTACTTTTTAGTTTTGTAGGAAATGACCGATGCTCGGAGACTCCGGTGGGAGCTTGTGATAGCTGAGTGGGATGCTGGACTCATTGTCGGACAAACCTGACTTTTGAATTCTTCAATAGCTCCAGCTGGACAATGGACGCGGAAAGTTTGTGGAGAGCTTACGCAACGCTTCGCTGACATTCTGCTTCTCGGGCTGATGTCGTCGGTTTGAAGGGAATGGATGGTCAGTCAATAGCTAACGTAAAGTAGGAATAAAGGGGAATCGCTTCTGAATGGCAGCTCGGCGATGTGCGATCCTTCCGCTTCCGCGACCGTAAATTTGATCTTATAGTTGCGTGGAATTCTACATACGGAAAGTAGGGGATAAAAGACTTTCTGGAAAATCAGCAGGAAGGCATTGCTATTCGAAAGCATTGACTTTCCCGCCCGCTCCCTTTCTTGGACCAACAGTAAAGGAGAGAAAGTTTTTAGGATGCTCGATCAATACATGTTTTTTACTTCTAAGTCATCAATGAACTATTCCTACAAACAAGTATACCAAATACAATTCCTACAACCATTTCAATGAGCAAATTCATGAAATACGAATGTTAAAGAACGAAGACAGGTTGGCAGGAAATTTGTTCGAACTCTTAAACTACAAGGGACCGAGAATGTCGCTCGAAAAACGTTCGGAACATTCTCGGATAATTAAAAAAGGAAGTGTGAGATAATGTAAAGTGGGGACATCGTCTGCGTTCTGGGGATGTTGTAAATCGGGGATGTTGCATTAAATCTCATGTAGATCGATAGGCGGTGCCGGCGCAGCAAAGGGCTTAGTGCCCCGTGAACGCGTAATGCCATTAAAAGGATCGCAGGACGTCTTTGTCGCCGGAGTGGGAGGAGGATGGTGGGCGAGGACCTCCGCGCGGAAAGGGATAAGGAGAGTGTGATCGGAGGAGAGATGCACTGCCAAGGAAAGCAGGCTGCTTGCTGCCAGGCGGTAGCAGCGGTCGACGAAGAAACCGGATGAATTCGACACCGATGGGAAAAAAAGGAGCGGAGCAAAAGGACACATGGGTTCCCGGCAATAAAAACGCCTACAAAGGTTCTTTTTCGTGAAGTACAAGCGGCCAGAGGGAGGCCGCCTCGATCAACAGAGAACTTCAGAGCGAAATGGTGTGTTCACACTGTCGGCAAGGGTTGTTTCTTACTTCAATGTCCGAAGGAACTCTTACAGAATACACGACTTTCATAATTCAAACTTCGATGTTCCTCAATACTAATAATAAGACTGAGGTATTAAAAAATCTAAACATCCCATTCCACACATAATAAATACCACAGTGAATATTATAAACCATATAAAATCATTAAATTAAATAAACTAATACAAACATTATTCCTATTACTCTAAACGAGTATAATCCCGAATGTCAAGGACACTACAAGCGGATTAACTCAATATTAATGATAACATCGCCCCACCTGAAGATCCACATCTGTCAAGCATTAAGAAATTTCCCTGACACATATATTCAGGGTTTCAGGCTTAACAAGCATATCCCCGAGATCCCTCAGCATACAGTGGCGTGGTTGAGTGGTGGTTTCGGGGGGAGGATTACATTGTATCTTGAAGGTGGGTTAGCACGCAATGCGGCGATGGTGGGGTCGGCGATGGTATGTGCAGCTTGTGATCCACTATTCAAGACGGTGGCGGTGTGCGTGAGATGTGTGGTGTGAATGTAGCCTGTAGGGGTGGCGCGCAGGTGGAGGGAAAGGGTTGAAGTGGAGAGATGAGGACGAAGCAGCCAGGAGGACTGGAAAATGACAGCTCCGGCAATTGCGTGTAATTGCGCGCCCACGTCTTCCACAAAGGGGAGCGGGAGGCGTAAGCCTCCTCTCTCTTTGCCTCTCTCTCTCTCTTGCCTCTCTCCAAGCTGAATATACTCCGCATGCGAGGAGCACGAGCGACAGGTTGTCCTTCAATCCTTTTACCCTCGGCGCTCGCGGAGATGGCAGAAGAGAGTCGACCGGGAAGGCAGAATCTCATCAGGGATGCGTGAGTGCGCGAGGAGAGCGTCGACTTGTGCATCATGCGCTGATTAGCTCCCATGGAAAACGACGCCCTGCTTAAGAGCGACGCTGAAATACTCGGTACAGGATTCAATGATATCCAGCATCCGCCAACCGGACCACCAATCGTCGTCTATCTTAAGTCGGAAAATCGCTAGTGAGAATTTTCATTCGACACCTACGGCGACATCTGCTTCTTAGTCGACTTGACGAGAAATGTTTATACTCTCGCTGAGAAATATCAAGCTATTAATATGGAATGCTCGGGGAAAAGACACTTGGCCTCGTTGTGGTTTATGCATGACGGCCTTTTGCCTCTTGGGCTTTCGTTCTCCATGCGTTACTTCATCGAATGTGCCTGTTGCGGTTTTCTGTTATTGCGTCGCTTGGTGACGAGTATTTTTTTTGAAGTACCGAAATTATGAGAGAGATTGGACTTTTTTGTATCGTTGCCAATTTACTTTATTCTTTAGTAACGATGATTTGTCACTAAAAGTATTATTGCCATGATATTTTACCTTGCTCCACAATTATTGCAAGTACAACTCTTGAAATTACAAATTGTAATTTAGGTGATTAAGAAAGTTCGCGAGTGATTGACAATTGTCGATAATCGATGACATGATCTACGTCGAAATGATTGGGAGAAAAGCTGTTAAAGAAGTTTAGCCGACGTACTCGATTAGGCTATCGTTTGTTAAAGGTTCTCGAGGATGCTTTGTCGTCTCTCCACGCCTCGAGAGATTTGAATGATGTCGCAAGCATAGGTGCAAATACGTTTTATATCCTTGGCACGTGCACGCACGTGCGCCGTCTTTCTTCGATGGAGATCTACAGCGAAGGGTGCGGAAAGAAAGGCGAAGCTCTTCCCGTTTGACAAACTGCCCCATTCGTCCCAATCGATGGCACAAACGTCGACACTTGCTATAACAATAGACGCCATGACAAATGTCCGCTACCCTCCGATCTCTTTCTTCGATGTCGTCATACCAATGTTTAATTTAATAATAATTAATTATATTATAGAAGTAATATTCCCACGAAACGTAAATATATTCAATCACAATTTGAAGATTGTAATTCGATTTTATAATTGCAAGAATACCACAAACACAGCTAATTATTAAATATTATTTATAATTATACAAATATTTTACAAAAAATAAATCTAAAATTCTCTTCAAATGCTTCTAAGAAAACAAACTTCAGCTATCTGCGAAGAAATAAATTCCAATAAGTAACAAATATCAGATCCAATAAAAAGTCTGATGAAACCAAGGTAAAACAAAAAATCAAGGGGCTTTCATTTCGCGATTAAACTGGGAATTAATAAAATCAGAGTAGAAAAAGCGACGACGAACCTCGTCATGGGGCGGGCAAATATTTGAAGAAGGAGAAACGTGTATCGCTATCGGAGCGTATCGGGGATGACGAACATTTTTTTAATAATCCCATGGACTGTATCGGCGAGAGACGTGTAGCGACGCAGGTACAGAAAGAATGGTGGAGGGGCGGTTTGGGAGGGGAAGGGAGGACGAGAAAATAGAAAAAGAGAGTAGTGCGCTTTATGCTAATACACCGATGGAAGGGTGGAATGTGTTTATTGGATTTTTCGCCCGATCAAATTGCATTCCAGGATGGTACTCGAGCATCGATTTGATTTTGAATTCCGAGTAACGGGGACAGAGATTCTCGGCACTCGGCGAGCCAATTGCATGGCCCGGGCACGACATAAACGCGACCACGGTTCAATTAATCTCTCGATGGGGCCGCGATACATTCCTCATCCGGCCGAAGGAAGCTCGCTCTGTTTATTTATGGCTTTTAATAAACAGCGCGTCAAAGCCGTCCGCCGATATAACCTCCCACTCTCTCTCTCTCTCTCTCTCTCCCTCTCTCCCCCTTAATATTCGGCGATGGGAAATCTGATCGTCCTTCGCTGCGATCTTTGCCCCCAGTTACTCTTCCTGCCCTGACTCGGCATACTTGTATGCTTTCTGTCCTTTTGCCAGACGTATGCTAATACTTCCTCCATTTCTCCATGTGAGACCGAGCGCTTTTTTATTCAAAGGAATGAGAAATGCCAGGCTCCAAATGTGCAATATTTATCGAATATCTTAAAAGATATTTTTTACTGACAATTATAGTAGAAATTGATACGTTTTAATGATGATGATAACAAGATCGTTAGTGTCTTATAGAATTACTGCGATATGAAAATAATTCTTTAAAATATAGATGAGTCATGTGACATTAACTAAGGTGAAGCAAGTAGAAATTCACGAGTGTCGTAATCTCAACAATCGTGTGACGTACACTTTTACTTTTACATAAATGTACAGTCACTCACGTGGCAAATCCCGGTGCGGCACTCGTGCAACTGTTACTCCCGTCAATTGGTACTGCGGGCAGCGTTGATATCTCCTTGATACACGGGACCTGCGATATGTATACGTGTGTTTGTGTGTGGGGAGAAATGGGGGAGCGAGAATTCCAGGAAAAATTTGGGCCGCTTGACAAGCGGCAGCGGAGCGACACCGATGTAATTGGCAATTAGAGCAGGTGGCTTTGACAACGTAGCTACTACGACTCTCGAAATTCGAGTGGGACGAGGAGGAGAAGAGAAGAAGAGAGTGGCGAAGGTTATATAGAAGGGCGGTGAAGTTACCGGAAGAAGTACCGTTCTCACCTGGCCGAATGAATTCGAGTTAATCGACACCGTCACTTTTCCAAATCCACTCGCCTTCCTTCGTCGCTAAATGCCACCCAATCACCACTCGACTATCCTACCCGGCATGAATTTGAATGGGTCGCTCCGATATTTGCACTGATCGACTGATCGCTTTCAGGCGGCCCGCGCCGCGATTGTGACTCCATGGTTAATCGAGCGTGTAATCGCCGCGAGAGCGCCCTGCTGGCGAAACACGATAAAGCTGAGTTACGAGCGCACTTTCCACGCTGCTTTATTCTTTAACGACGGCGAGAACGAGTGTTCTCACTATGATAGAACTGTAATAAGAATAATTGAAATGAATTCTCGTTTGAATGGTGAAACACTTTCTTACGAGTTGTTATTATTTAAGTAAATCTACAGTTACTCAACTGGGAGTGCTGATATTCTTTATTACTAACATTAATTGAATTTTTTAAAGGTGAACAAACGCGAATTTGAATATTAGTGAAAAGTTATCATTAACAGGTAAATATCGACTTGTACAATAGCAGTCGTGCAAAGCATATTAAACAATTACTCCATTGAAAGCGCTTATCAGTGAATGAAAGAACGAAATAAAAGGGGAACACCGTCTGCCACGTATATTCCCCTTTATTTCGGACGTACAATGGTTATCTCTGGCCTGGCGAGGCAGCGGCGGCAATCGGCTCGCCTGTCCTTTAAATCCAATGAAGTACTTCAAGATACACTTTTGTTTGTCGCCCGTAATTAACAATCCACAGTGCAGAGCGTATTGCGCTGTCGGGAACCGGCGTTTCGAATACAGTTTTAACGGCGAGTACTTTCGTCCTTTCGTCCTTGCGTGTGCGAAGGGTGGATGCATATGTGGAAGGGATGAGTATCATTTGAATGCTCGATAGTAACGTCTACCTTTCAGGCATTAATCAAGAGCATCTAAAATTCTTGCCCGCGTTTCTCCACCAAATAACACTAACGAGGTTTCGTTCTTTCGATTTAAAATGTAAGGAAAAAGTACGTCGACAGTAACTTCCAAATAGGGTAGGAATAAAATATGTATATTACCTGTATGCATGGTATGTGTGCGCATGTGCGTAAATGGGCAGAAGGCCGAGTAAAAAAGAGGAGCGAAGGGCAAAAGCATAACGAAAGACAATAAACAAATATCAGAGAGGGCGCCGCGCGCGCGCGCGCTCGTTGCCGGAGATTCAGTAAATATCCCCGGTGCATTTCAATCGGCGGTGCTTTTCATTTTTCACCCTAACAATCCCATCCCTCACTTTCCCCCCCACCTTGCCTGTGTTTTCTCTCTCTCTCTCTCTGGACTCGCGTCGAATTTATCTGACAGGGCCGAGCAACGGCGGCGGCTTTCATTTCGCATTCATTTCACCCCCACCCTCCTTCTTTTTTTTTATCTGCCAGGCATCACATTTCGAAATTCGGTAAACACCAATTTTGTTTCATCCGTGGAAATATAGTGGTCCTTGAATTCGATTGCCCCCTCTTCGCCATGTTACCACTACCAGCGCCACTCGCGAGGAGAGTGGGAAGTTGGCAAAGGGGCGGAGAAGATGCACGGTAAAGTAAGGAGCTCGGAAATCAGGAAACGACCAAATTACCGGACGAGGATTCTCTCTTCTTTCCGTCTCTGTCTCGTTCCTCGCTTTTCCGCTCTCTATTTCCAAGAGCGTTTTATTGCTCGTAAAGGCCGGATGCGATAAAATAGTTTGCGCGACCGTCGGAAGCAGCCGCTGCTTTATATGAGAATACTTGTCGGCGGAAGCGGGGAGCGAAAGACACATATTGGAAATGTGGTGGCAAACATTGCGATTGATGCTTAATATCTGTTGTTTCAATGTTGTATATTTTTTCTAGTGAGAAATCCCTGTATTATACGATTCATATATTCCAATCGAATGAGAAGAATATTCTAGTATAACAAATAAAATTATTTAAACATAATTTCTGACAATGTCAGATTTGTACAATAAAGTAATCTTTCTTCTCCTTCAGCAGTACTTGAAACGATTTACCGCTTTAACCATCGTCCCGCTAGATTCCTGATTACCAGAGACGAATAATGTTGAAGCGCGTCAAGAGTAATCCGGTGGATCAGGCGAGCCGGAAGCCAGACGAGTCTTCGTCTATTCTTTTTATTGCGGAAGATGCGATTCGCCGTGCGTGAATAATTAGAGTGCACTGAGAACTGACGCGTACATACGGGCTGGGTATATCCCGGCGCCCGGCAGCGACCGGCGTTGCTTTGGAACGGAAGATTTTTATGGGAGAAACCGCTCGGTGTGGAAGAGGAGAGAGTGAGAGAGGCCATGAGAGTGGAAGAGGACGAAGCTGAGCCGAGCGGAGCGGTGGTGCTCCGGCAGCCGAAGAATGAAAAGGGGGCGGAATGCGCTTTATTATCTTCTGCAAAACATTAACCCACACCCGTCGGTGCGCCCGGCCCGGAACAAAAGGGACAAAGGACGCAATCGAAATATTACGAAGACAGAGAATCAGGAAAAATGAGAGAGCCGGCTAGTCGCCGGTAGAGAGTGAGAAAGCTGAAAGCAGGGGATGATGGGGCCCGCCATAAAAAAGAGTACCGAGAGTCAGAAATGTGAAAGATGCTTGGCGAATTTCAAAATTATACGAGTTGTTATATTGAACCCGACCAATTCACGTGGAATGTAAAAGATGCTAATGGCAACCTCTTATTTGAGACGTCATATGAACATAAAAATCTTTACAAAGTACATAGTGTACTGAATAATTTAATCGTCCACTACGACCTTAATAACAAAATTTACTGTAGGCACACGCACCAATAAATTCACATTTATTGTCGCATATACCTAAATACTACAATTGTGTACATTAAATGTAAAAATTTTATATAAACTCCAGTAAAATCGTTGTGTTTATAACGACGGCGTTTTATTTTCCTACCTAAGTAGGAAAGTTCATTCACACTTAGAAAGACAATAAAACGCTCTCATCATTATATATGCAAAACGCCGTCGTTTATTCTGAAATCAAGTCCGGAATGCGCAATATCTGAAATCATGCATATTTGAAATAATAAGCAGTGTAATTTCAATGAAGGTACCATTTGCAAAGTTTGCTCCATGAAGGGGGACTGGCCGGCAAGAGGAGACAGAAGGGAAAGTATTCGCAACTTTCTGGGATAGTTATGAAATCCCTGTGGAAGAGGAAATATTTAATTAGCGTGGGGAGAGGTGAAGCGCGACTAGTAGTAATATTAACAGGGAAAGGCGGAAGAGGAGGCCATGACAGTTGGTGCACGACGGCTGCTCGTCGTTGACTCGACGCTCTGAATGGGTTCATATAGCCAAAAGCTCAAGCCGGGGAAGCAATTAGATGATTTACAATGTAGGTGTCGGCTTGACAGGCTGCCTTCATAAATCGCCTCTGCCTCCCCTTCCGCTGTAAATTTCCAGGTCGCGCCCAGTGTCGTTGCACCTTGGGAATGCCCATTGTGCGGCTCAGCGCGCCTTTAAATATTGACATAAACTCGTCCTTGCCGCAGACTTATGCCGGCAATATAAAGTCCGCCGGCACATTTGGAATGTTAATTCATGCAACCGCTAGCTGCCGGCTCGTGAAATGTGACTGAGTGTACGCGGTAGCCAATAAACCGAAGAGACCTAGTGATAAATGCGCGAGAACTTCACTATTACTGACTCTCAAGTGCCTATTTACTAGTTTCGCTGTTGCGAACTCTTCCTGTCGTTCTTTAACTCGCCGATTCTGAATATTTATATGTTCGTGAGATTACTAATTTATTTAATTATACGCTGGAGATTGCCACTGGTTCACGTGGATATTTTATTATCGAATGAGAAACTTCGTGAGAAGATTTATTTAGAAGATGTGGTGAAAGCGGTTGAACGTTAATTGAATTATTACTCTATGAATTTCTGTAAGTATTACTTACTAGTAATAATAAACTAAAGAATAATAACCTATATTGTAAGCTTTCGATGAGAAGTTCCCTGAGAAATCCATAAGTACACGGACGTAGAATATTTATGTACGGCTTATTGGACGCCGGCCGGAACAAGTTCACTTTCGAAGCACTAACTTCCTACTCTACAGTTCGACGATTAGCTTTAGGGGTTCCATTGAAAGCAAGCGAATTCATCAGCTGAGAGTCTAAGCCGGACTTAGGTCGAGTTGGTCTACCACTTTAATATTCCGGGGCAAATGAAGTTTCAATTTGTACCGATGAACGTTTCAGAGATTCAGAATCAATCTTTTAGTCAGAGCTTAAAATGCATCGATTGAAATTCGACAGTCACGTTTAATGTGCAAAACCATAACCAATTAATCATAAATCATTGTCAACTCACCGAGCCACTTAATTACATTTCAATGTCAAGACTATCTTATCTCCAGAGAAATACCACCTCGATTATCTCCATTATTTCTCTTAAAACCTGTCGTCCTTGCCTTTACCACTCACACACATACTCTACGAGCCACAAGTACATAGATTACGTAGAAAAGTAAACGTTGGTGGCGGGAAGGAATGACTGGCGTTACTAGCGACAAATCGCCAAAAAGTCGGAGCTGTGAGCGAGGTTGAATCAGTCCTCATAAATAATCCGCATTGAGGACCGACAGGGTTTCAAATTTTCATGGGCATCCGGCTGCTGCTGCTGTCGTTGGTTCGGTGGCAGCCGGGGTATGTACGTGGAATTTGTTCGCTCGATCCATGGAAAGCTGGTGGCGAGCGAAAATAATATCGGTGAAAAGGCGAATTCGTCGGATAACTTCGCCGACCAGCAGAAAAAAGTCCTCGTTGAAGTCTCACTCTCTCTTTCATTCAGCATATTCTCTCTCTCTCTCTCTTTCGGCTTCATGCACTCCATGCGTAGTATCCCGGAGAACATTGTGCCGGGTGCATTACTCTTTCAGAACTGGTCGCGCTTCCATTCTAATGCCAACAAATGCCACACGATGAAATTTTCCCGCGCGTGTGCTTGCGTGTATATGCGACGTTCCACGCGCCGAGCTCGGCTTGGAGATTTATGGGCGTCAACCTGGAGCGCTCCTGGAAACCGGCAGAGAATTTCTAAGCGTCGCCATAAAATTTCTGGCCCTACTCTTCATCCACCAGTGCCACGCGAGGAAATTTTCGAACGGTCCGATGAAACTTTTACATGCAACCGCTCTCGGAAATGACGCTGGTTCCGAAGCTTTAGTCATAATGCGTGTCAGAGGTAATTTTTGGAAGTTCGTTATATAGTTTGAATGTTTAAGTAGACTATACAACATCTTAAGTATAAGTAGACAAAAATTCTAAATAAGTTCAAACTTTCATGGAATAGAAAACCTGGTAATTGTAAAGTTTAGTAAAAGTACCAACATTTTCATTTAGTTTTCTTGTTGAGGAAAGCTATTGTAATATAAATTATTCATTCAACAATCCACTTAACAATGATAGAACAAGTTCAAAAGCATTACAGGCAATTAGCTATTAATCGTAAATAAACGTTTTCACAAAAGCATCGCATAAAATAAGAGGCATTTATACGCAGTGGGCCGACAGGATTTCAATCGTCTTTCATTAAGAAGTCGAGCAACTCCAAAATGATATATTCAAGTGCAGAAAAGCGGAAAGAAAGAGTCAAGTAAGTAAATGGGAAGGCGCTTTATTCCTCAGTTCTCGCCGCGAAGAAGCTCGGCCATAATATCGTAGTAAATGCAGACTACTAAAGGCTCTGGTTTAAGCCGGTCCTCTTTCGCGCCACCCTTTTTTCCAGGCTCTTCTGCTTTGTTTTGCCCTCTCTGAGCCTTATTTGCAAGTGGCATTGTCCTGCAAACCGAGAGTTGGAAATACTAACCCGGCTCCTTCGGTTAACACCATTCTCCTCCAACTTCTCTTTTAATAGTTGTCTGACTCTCACAGCCTTCGGAATATCAGTGGTTTTCATTAATTATCATTCCAATCTTCTTATATTAAAGAATTAACAAAATCTATTACAAAAGATCGAGTTTTCCTCAAATATCTAATTAATCGCATAAAATATGCAAAATTGTTTATTGTATCGTAGATGTAAATGTTCTTAAGTGATTAATTCAAGGCATGTTTGAGGCAAAAGTAGAAAATTCTCCTTGCTTGTTATTCTTAATTATAAAGCGTTATTTTATATTTAATATTCGAGATCTTGCTTCGCCGGACGTCAAGCGAATATCATTAAAGGCGTATTGTCCGTTCGATGGTTGTGTTCCGCGGACAATGTTGTTGCACCGCCGTCTCTCCAGCGCCCTTTTGTCTGGCTGATTTTTGCTCCATTTGTTTCTCATTCGTGGACGTACTTTTACAACCTCAAGCGCAGCATGTATTGCCGCTCTGTTAAGTTGTAGGAATAGATGGAGAAAATCAGGACATCGCGTCTTTAGACGGGAAAAGAGGGCGCCGGACTATTTTTCGCCCGAATGGCGATAAAACATGAAGATTACAAAAATTACGCTTCAAGATAAATAAAAGTTAATCTCAATATTGTCGAAATATTTTCTCGTAATCTTAAAAATACTACGAAGAAAACGAGAAATTTACAAAGAATAAATATAAGCAACTGGCTTTTTAAGCAAAACTTTGGAAAATATTTATATCGGTATAACTTTTATGATATACTATTTTGAAAGATAAAGTTAGAGAAAATGTTGAGTGTATACTTGAAAATGGTAATCGTTACTGAATCTCGAAAATCGATGGTAGTAACAATTGCTACGTTTCAAATTTAATTATTACGAAAGCATTATTAATGCAGCGAAATTGCAGGCATCGCGAAACTTCCAGCATTTGAGAAACTGCTGTCGAGCGTTACCTTCACCGGGGAGTTTGCAAAAAACAGAGAAAAGTAAGTTGGACGAAATCGACACCGGTGCAAAAACAGAGAAAAACAGTATAACCGGTCCATAGCACACACACTGAATATATCGACTGATTTATAAAAATGCGGTTTGACGAGTGCAATGCCAGGGCGCCGCGGCGAATACGCTCGAGGGAAATTTTAGATTTCATTTGGCACGAAAAAGATTGGGTTTCACTCGTGCCAAAAGTCACACGCCGGAACTAATCCGAATAGACAAAATAGTCGATTAGCTTTCTTTGCGATTGTATCCTAACACTTAACGTCATAAAGGTGCTTCCATCTAAAACTTAATAATAAACGACTACCGGTCTTTACTTGTTAATTAAATTTTGAACACAACATACATTATAAACTGATACTGTTTCTGCTGCATAGACTGTAAAGGAAACAAAACAACAAAGTGACTGGAAAAAGGTGTTTGCACAAGCCACATCGGTTTCATTGCCAAATTACCCATTCTAAAAATCAAATAAAACCTGCCAGAAATATAATTCTCAAGTTTCACAGTGTCGATCGAAGGGGGAGCCATATTTCCCAGTGAATCGAAGTACACCGCGCCGACACGATATCACCGAAATGTTTCTCCGATATCGACACCCGGCGTTCCCCCGAAAAAAAGGAGGCGAAGCAATTTGCAAAAAGGGAGGGTTGCGGGCGCATAACCAGCGCGGACTTATCGGCCAATGTATTCACGGAGATCTGTCCATCAGCCCCTAATGGAGTAGTCGGGCGGCGACGGAAAGTGCTGAGAGATATTCTTTAATGCCTTCATAAAATTCAAGTTCATAACTCCGGATCGGCGCGCGCCCCGACGCTCGCGCGCTTACGTACACGCAGACATATACACACATAACGCGGAGCATCCGGGAAAACGAGATGGTAAAAGAGTTGTGAGAGAGAAAGAAAGAGGAAGTGAGCAGACATGCGAGTACATACATGGGAAAGATTAGAGACAACTCTGCGGCACAGCATCCGGAGAGTTTCTGGACCGCTCTTCCTTCTCTGCTCTCCTCGGAAACCCATCTCCCATCTCGCGTGACCCTTCGAGCAAATATTCCAACTCTCCCGGCGGCACCGAAATTCTGCTGATCCTTTCGACCTCGGCCCTCGCACTCTCCTCCGAGTCATTACTAGGTTTACGTTAATGGGCCAGGCTCGCAATAATAACTGGCACCTGAGTTTATTTCCCGCCGCAAATCTGTTGTTTCATTCCACCGGCACGCGCCCCAAACTCAAGCTCTACTATGTAAGTTCCTGCTAATTAGGCGGATCCCCTGTTAATTGCGCGACGCAAGCTTATACCCGGCGGTGCACGGATCTGGCAATTGTGCTGTTTAATACTGGTAGACAAGAACTTGCTAATTGATATCTTGTTCGAGGGACGTCGTGCATGAACTGATTAGATAAGAAAGGATTTGTATTCTTATGGAAATTCTGTTTCAACTAATAGTTCGTTTTTTAATTAGAGAAAAACAATTTAATCAACCTATGTAAGTACAAGAGTAATATAATTAGGGAATTATATCTTAAAGTATTAATACTTAATACCCGTCCTGTTAATCTTGAAAACGTCCTCCAAATTTTTATAATTCTGGAAACGGCAAAAACTTCTTGTGAGCGCAGTTTTCAAGGGTAGTTTCCATTAAAGGAGTCGATAAAATGACAGTAATTATGTTCGTTTAATAAGAGTATCATTACTCGTTCTAATATGATCACCTCGGCAAGACTATTAAAGTATGATACCGAGAGGTACGTATTAGGTAAACGGGATGAAATTTGATAGGAGATTTTTCGTAATTATACAAGGTCAATATTGGAATTACCTCCGCATAGTAATTACGACCTTTCCGTATAACTTGATACCGAGAGCGTATAATACCAGGCTTCCCCGGTTTGATTTGAATATAAAACTCTTCCCAATTCATCATGCATGCAAAACCGGAAAACAAACACGGTGAGAACCCCATGACAGGGCGAGCTGCACGTTCACGCCCATTACACTGCCAGGCTCGTTCTTATTGAGCCTTATTATGCGACAAGGCGTCCGAGCATGATTCCTTTTCTCTAAATACAGTGTTCACCACTGACGGCAGAGATTTTAATGGTAATTGTGAATTTGTATAATGAATATATATTTATTCGTTGATTCTTAACACCAGTATCTTATTAGATTTTAAATATTCTGTAAGTGCGGTATTTAAAATGATACACAATCATCAAATCGTCAAATTTTCGAGGAACTTTGAATTATTTTCAGTAACATAAAATTTTCTATTGTATTCTGTAAAACAAATTATATGACACAATCTTTACTCTTATCAGCTTTGGTATTTAAGAGTTAACTGTTATGTTGAAAATATACTTTGAAAATAGTGAAGTTTCCTGTCAAGAGATTTAATTTTTCAATTAGTCACTGAAATTTGTATCGGCCTTCATGGCACAGGTGACTGTCAGACACGACCGAGTCTCGTGAACTATTGAGAGATTAATGTTGCAGGCACCAGTTCGGTGCACGAAGCTTTTCGAAAGTGTACTCACTCTGAGGGTCTCCAATTGCGAGCGCACGTACTCTGCTCGGCTGGCTATGTCGGCAATCGCCACAGGAAAGGAACCCATGTACTGCAAAGCAGAAGGAAACATCGTTCAAAATTCATGCTGCACTGTTAACCAAGTATCACAAAGCAGTACGCGCTTCGTAAGCTCACATACATTCAAAGTAATTGAAACACAATCAGAATAATAAATATCAAAAGTTTCCCAACTAATTATTTCTTTAGCAGAACATTGTAAACGTTTGCTCATTGAATACATAAATAGAAGCAGGTTTCGGCAGTTCGAATGAGCTCAAAGCCAAATTTCGTAAATCTGGCTGAACTACTCGAAAGAGCGGAGTCCTCATTATCGAATTGAATTCACGTACTGGGTGGAAGGTGGCTTCCGTTTAAGTGGAATATCGTTTGCCCGGCTGTCGCGCGTGCGAGAGAAAGAGAGAGATCAGGGAGAGAGAGAGAGAGAGAGAGAGAGAGAGAGGTGGGGAGAGAGTGGACAAGGGAGAGAAGCAGGATGCTGCACAGTGCTGGTCCACTGACGTAATTGAATACGAAGACGAAGGGGAAGAGAAGGAAGAAAGGAAGGCTGGCGGCGATCGCGCTGACAGGATGGAAACTGCAGGCCGCCAGAAGCTTGGCCGCTTCGAAAACAATAAAGGATGTCCCACACCTAACTTAGGACAAGAATTTCATTTCCCTTTTTCCTATCGAACATCAAACCTTCTCCCACCCAAATCTCTCTTTCGCTCTTTCTGTCTCGCACTGGGCCACTCTCTCTCTTTCTCTGTGTTTGCTATTTCCTTTCGACAGTCAATTTGCTGGGTGAGCATCGGTGCTTTTCGTCCAAGAGAACAGTCGAAATTTCATTTTACCCTCCTGGCCAACAAACATTTCCCCTGTACTGCGAATAAAGGGATTGGAAATGATATAGCGAACAGAGACTCGTCTCGATTGGATTCGTCAATCAAGTGCGCAAAGGCTGTTGCCAATCGAGTTTGTCAGAAATTCGAGTGGTCAGTTGACAATTATAATAAGATTATCGTATATAGTCCGTGATTTGTTTGACTGGCTTATTGAAAAAGGAACTAATTAAAAAGTAATAAAAACGACAAGGAATAAAAACTAGATTTGCATAAGAATGTTGGGGCTCTCGTTTGGTCGAGCGCGTTTATAGAGGCACGTTTATTTCTAGCTAAGGAGTACTAAAAGAATTCAGGGATACATATTCAAATCGTGATTTGAAATTCTTTGCGCGCGTACATGGTAGATGCGATCGCTGGCGGTATAATTTACGTCGCTCCCGGAATCCCTGGTGGCTGGAAATCTTTTCTGCTGGCCGCGCGCGCGTCACGTATTTTGATCGAGATATACACTGCCGGTGGAATATAATCCCCATTTTAATCCCCCTCCCGGATGATTCCCGTTGCCGTATCTCATCGAACTTCCCTCCGCAACGGAATCACTGTGTGCGCGCCGAAATCAGAGGGATTTTCCGGAAATGTTATGCCGCGAGGGGAGCATGCACGACATGCTAATTGTAATTGCGGTGGCGCAGCTTCGCTTGGGTTCATTGAACGTTCAATAGGAAAAGCACCGGATCCGTATCAAATCCACGCAATCATGTAAAGACCCTGATATCTCTGAAACCTCAGCTTCCGACTGACAAACATTCTACTCTTGCATCTCTGCACCCATTGATTCTCTCGCCGCTTGGATATCTGTACGAAATTAGTAAAATTTAATTCCTTAAAATTTCCACTCGATCTTATTTAGATAACCAAATTGTAATACAAATCCTCTTAGATAAAAATTTCCTTTTTATTGATAGGTGACGAATATACAAAATTCAAATATTATACATTTCGTAAGACTGACTAAAAAAAGTTGTATGGACAGTCGCAGTATCTCAGTACTAATTCGCAAGGAAGTGCAAGGAAGACAAGCACAATAAAAGTGCGGCACGTATTATCGAGGCGAGGCCACGAGAGCACATAATTGCATTAGGTACGGTTATTTATTACGCCCCTGGAATCCACCCCCTGGGCGCCCTTATTTATTGCCGTTATAAGGAGGGTCGCTATTTTTATCGGCCATATAATCGCCGCTCGACGTGTTTGACCGAGGATGAGGGATGCTCGCGACGGATAACCCGGAACTCCCGAGTTTGCCGCTATTCCAATCATCCCACCCCGCCATTCCCCTCCCCGTTAATTTGGTGATCGAAACCCTTTATTAAATAAGAACAGATCGGTTTACTTAGTCGCCCAAATTACCGACCAACTCAATGCATCGATCTCCCTCGTTCTTCCTTATACTCAATTCGTTCCGATATTCATTTATGATTTTAGAATAAAGAGCATAATATAAAACTATAAATTATCAGTATTTACCTATTATTATTTCTTCGAATTATAATATGAAATCCTGATATATTAAACACAGAAACAATACCAAAAAAAAAACCAACAAAAAGTCGTGACATAACATCAAGATATAATAATAAGAATTCACTATGATGTGATTGCAATCATCCGTGTTGCAACGCAAGCAACAGGAAAAATCACCGTCCAATAAGACAGTGCCACCAGCGTGCATTCGAACAGTTCCAACAGTACACGTTTGCGATTCAAGTACTATGAGGAACAGCTCTCCCGAAACGGCCTTGGGAGAGGCAACAATGTTAATGGAGTGTACAGGGTGCAATATGGATACGTATTCCAAGCGGTCGGACTCGCAAAGTACGTGTGTACACCAATGGCAATGATCCTTATCAGTATTCCAGCGATCCTTTATACCGGCAAACATTCGCATTGACGCAGAGCGATCTTACAAGCGTAAGCGCAATTTAGAAATATTCGGTGATCTCGGCGTACACTCGTTAGCGGTAACGGTACCCCATAAATAATCTCATGTCTGCCAGTGCAATGCTAAATGCACGCCGGCATATGTTTAAGTCAGATGGGAGACAGTTGCAAGCCGTGCGCGCCGTGACCAAGCCAATTCTCCAACTTTATTAAGAGCGAGTTCACACTATACGCGATGCTGGCCTAGGAAACTTTAAGGTACGTTTAGACGGTGATTGTTTTAGTTTAATGTGACATGTAAGAGGTGGAAGTTGAATGTAATTTTTTGGTATAATTGTTGTTTAAATATATCTTTGTAGAAACTTTGATATTAATTCATAATCTTTGTGAATGAATTATCGTGTTGGTTATTCATTGTAAATATAATCAAGTAAAGTGATAGTCATTTAACCGCATGTGTTTCTGAAATAAGAGTAATGAAAGTGTTAATTATAGTAATTATAATAGAGGAAAGTAAGTTCTGCACATTTGCTGCCACAACAATTAGCTGTCGATAGTAATACTACAAGCTTCCGTCAATGTTATTCGTATTTGTGAATTTATTTATCACTCGTCAATGGTATTGGTGTTCCGTATAATGTGGATCGACCTTTACCACGTGATTTCTCGGGTGTGGAAAGGTACTCGGAAATTGCAGGTGCTCGATGCTCGTGACCAATAGCACAGCCAAATGGGATTTCAGGTTAGGAATACCCGTTCCCATTTGAATTTGATAAGATTTAACAATAAAATAAATACGAAATGGATAACTTTCACAGAGTTTTCAGAGTGCACAAATGTTCTACGTTCGATTACATTTGGCAAAGTACAATAACCAATCGATCGGCATAACACAATGATCACGAAATTCGAATTAATTTTCCAACGATGAACGAAGGGAACAATGGACGCAACGACGCGCGGTTCTGATAATGAAATGGCGCATCGATCGAATTCAAATAGGACGATTAGTTCATCATTTGACGCCGGATTTGCCTGGTAATCGCATCGTGTAATGCCGATTATTTTATTAGCGGTGACGAGTTGATATCCGACCGACTACTATTGGGGCTGTTTCAATGATACTGATTTAATGATTCAATGTCGCAGATTAGTACCAAATCGAATCCTGCTAATCCTGTATAATTGTATTATACGTTTTACTCATTGACTTCCATGGAAAACAAGTCAACTAAAAATCTACTAGAATAAATAAAATCGCTTATCAATAATAACACATCAAAACTTTGTAATTTTTGCTTTTAATTACAAACCAATAAATAAAATTCCCTAAAGCTCAAAGGATACAACAATCATCACCATCCAAAAAATACGTCAGCATTCATGGTACAGACAAATCCCTATCGAGCCGTTGTCTATCGGGTCTCAGCAAGAACCCTTTAAACCCTTTCGAGCATTATTACAGAAGAACTGCTCATTATTCCGTCGCGGGAGCAACGCATTACCGTCGAAAGAGTTGCCTTCATTCTTTTTTAAGATCATATAGACGATAAATTTTTGCCGCTGGAATAATAGCGAGACATCGACGGGCGGGCGCCTGAAGACTGACAGAGACAAAGAGCAGAAATCAAAAGAAGGAGAGTGAACAAGAGAGAAAGAGAGAGGGAGAAAAAAGAAATAGATTAGAAGTAGCCCCGCCTGATTGCACGATCGCGAATGATTAAGCACAATAGCGGCCGTAATTTATCGCTTCTATTAGCGCGCTGCAATAAAGAAACGCGCGCCCCTCCACGTGAAAAGTGCAGGTGCCTTTTTGCAATTATATCCTGTCCGAGAGGGAGACCCCCGACGCCCCCCGCCGACGCCCATCGACGTCCTCCGTCGCCACCGGTTTCCACTTGCGTAATCGATCGGGCGCGTTAATGACCGCGCCGCGGTACCGATAACGTCAGAGTAATCCGATCGATCGCTTCGGAGCAAAGACTTCGATCGATTCATGCCACTGGGACACTGACTCATAGATGATTCTGTGTCACTTGCATCATCCGGTGCTTCAAATCTCGAGCGATTGGAAAGAATGATTTCTTTGTGTTGTATTGTATATCGGAATGCTGGATAATCTAATTCAATCAACCAGTCCGAGAATATACTGTTATTTCTTGAAACCACTTTATCTACGTAAGAACTCAAGTTCTTTGTTTGCGAAATGATGGAAAAAACGATTGTGTTATGAATGATAGTTTCATAGATCACTGAATTAATAATCGTGTAATTAATGACGCGTGAAGATTTACGCCCGGTACATTTGCATAGTTTCGAGCGACTCTGTCAATTCACACGAATTAACACGAATAACTCATAGCGAACCAATGTAATTTAGCTGTAAAACAGTTTAGCCCAATTCAGTGGTGATGCAAACTCGACGTTACTGCGGACAGGAGGAATCCTGATAAAGTCATTTGGGAGGACAAGCGCGCTCCTCAGAAAACACTAAATATTCATGCACGCTATACCAACTTTCTGAAGTTCCGAATTCCTCGGACCAGTTAAAATTCCTTGCGTGGTAAGATCTCCTGCGAGTACCCGGAAGTTATCGGCGTGCGACGTGCCCGAATCCTTAAAATTCCCGTGGTTTCTGGAGGCTGGAAGGCCTGCGAGTCGGCCACATTTCTTTAGATAGCAACAACTTACAATTGGCTGCGGATAAAAATCTGAAACTGGGTGCTTCTGGAACGCGAGGCTCTTCTTTGAAAAAGAAAGAAAAGTTAGACAAAGGATTCAACCATCTTTTGAGAACTTTAACTTTGTTTTGGAACTCTGGTTTTCATGAAAATCGTAATTAACGCTGGTAATGATCTATTGTCGTGACAATATTGATTAATGAATGAAGAATAATTAGTTTAATAGTTAAAGTTATTAGTGTACGATGTTCAGTAAACTACAAAAAACTGCGTTCCGAATAAATTTGAATCTGTAATTAAGAATCATTTGAAGAAATGGCAAAGTGTTGCAATTTCTGTTTTGCTCGACGACGGCGAAAGTTTTAGATGATTAATGAGAATGCGAGTCTGCAAAAGACGCTCGGTGTTCATTTTAATCGACTATCAATTAGTTCCTAATAGCTCACGAAAGAAATTAATTCGAATTCCAGCAACAGCCTACAAAAACTAGATCTCGCATTATGGTTTATAAATGTCGTTCATATAAAAAAAATCAATATGCAGTGGAAAGTTGCATCATTTACGTGAAAGAAATTCCTACTTTACTCAACATTTGAATAACAGGTAAGAACCAGAAACATTTCGAAAATATCGACAAAGATTTATAGCCTTCATTAAATGTTAAACAGATTTTTAGATATACAAGATCCGAACATCATGATTGAATTCACTACAAATTGCAGACAGCGCGGAGTGTATTTTTTTCCTCCGAATTTATTTGCTTATCAAGAGAAGATTGACCATTAAAGGATATATTGTTATTGAAATAAAAAGCGCCTTGATTTATTGGGGGCATATTTTTTTTTCTACACGTGCTTCAACGATTTTGAAATGCCACGTACCATACGAATGAATTCAGTTGAACTATCGTTAAGAATTTCAAGGTAGTTTAACTGCCTGTGTGGGGAATGATACTTATTGCTGGGAATGCATGATATTTCAGTGACTTTCCAACAACACCTGGCGCGTTATTATATTACACGACTTACAATCTTGATCGCCACTAGTATAACTGTCGGCGCAAGTGGGTGTCTGACGATTATCCTTTTAATCTTTCCTTCAGAAGTGATTATGGCGAAGATAAATTTTATAGTCTCTTTCACCGAACTCCGATCCAATCGATCGATATGAAGAGTGATACAAGCCAATAGAATTTCTCTATTGAAGTTCAATTACACTTAACATTTAAACGCTCTAATCCATAAACCTTTTGCAGACTTGTAATGAATTTAAATAAGACTATAAATCATAATTTTATAGTACACCAAATGTTTTACATAGATTATCTGATTCATTTAACGTAAAGGTCTCCGGAGAGATTAAAATCATATAAAATCCTAAATAACAAGAATCCGAATCCCAAGAACAGAAGCGATGATTAGAAATAGTTTTACGACTCCCGATTAGTTATGAAGCCGCTTAATTACCCAGTTGCGAAAGTCAATATATAAACTCCCAAATGGCATTTAGCAGAAAATTTGAATTTCTGATTTACGACTGGGATCGTGCGTAACCGCTTGGGGGCGTCGGCTCGCCGAATTAGCCTAATTGACGAGATCCCATCTTGATTCCCGAGAAATCCGAAGCAAACGCCCTGTTTTTGAATATACTAACGAGCAACCTTACTAAAACCATTAACCCCTTCGAAGAGGTTAAAAATTGACCTAAGTAATTATTTCTTTACTAGTATTGTAACAATTTCAAATCAACACCAATTAAAACCGTCCTAAAAATATAGCAAAACACATCAAAATAATTACATACTATATTTTTACCGTTTTCTATAAAAACAATTTACATTTAATCAAGCAGGAAACATACACACACACACACACACACGAATGAGGATATCAGTGTGCCGAAAAGAGGTAAATGGAAAAGAAAAACGTACTAATGAGAAGTGGGAGACAGTGACTTATTCCGAGTGGTGATTCTCGGTACCTGACACCATAAATCCAGCGGGATGATACCATCAAAAGTATTCACATCAATTAAGGGGTTAAATTGCATTTATGTTGCGGGTAGGCAGCGTCCCGATATTAACAAGATAGGAAGCACTTGGCTCGGGGGAACTCTTATGTCTCGGGTTGAATTAAGTACGTCGAAGTGAATTATAGAGGTCGAAGTGATCCCTCTTTATTCGGTTTGCCCACCTGTATGCCGGCGAATATTTTGAGTGTGGCCTCTGGCATCTTGATGACGTCTCTATCTTCCGCGCTGCCCTTCTCCTCCTTCACGCCCATGGACGCCGCTTTAATTATCGCCCACTCATTCGTCCTCGTTTAATTGCACCTTTCGGTTAATTGCTCGCTGTCCCCGCGCTCGACGATGGACCGCCGCAGCCGCAGCAACCACCGTCGCCGCTGACGCCGCCGGCTGTCGAAGACGTGTCGACCGGAAGTAATCGCTGCCCTTCCGGTGTCTCATCGCTGCTGCCGGTTAATTGTCTTCCGGCGAGGAGCAGTCGCGTTTTTCTAGCTCTCGCCAACAGTTATTGCATTCCTTCACGCACATGTCGAGTGACCACGTAATTTATTATTCCACTGCACGAAGATCGTTTAAACTGTTCGATGAGATCGAATTGTTGATCGTTTGTTACGGGATTGAAATTTATTTCGGAAGATGGAAGAGTATGGATTGGTAGACTGATTTGGAGTCAAAAGGTTCCTTTCATTCTTGCATAACGAGAACGAGAGATACTGATATAATTCCACTGTTCTGACATTCTCTAAAGAGTTCGATGGTAAGGTCTGAGAGTCATTGTTCAACTTTTCGGCATGGGATCTCGCGCGAATGAAAGGTGCTCTTTCACACTTTCGTCACTGCCGAGGGAAATGCCATACGGGGCTGCCAATGGGTGGGGTAAGTGGCCCCCATTCAGTCCTTCCTTTCTCGGGGTTCTGGGAAAATCGTATTAAATCTGGTACATGTTTAATTCTCTAAACTAATTCAAAACAAGAAACTAAATATTACGATAAAGGCAAAAGATATCCTTAATATATCCTATCATCATTTTTAGAGGAATTCAGAACAATTTAAAATCAAAATAATGACTCAACAGAAACTTGTTACGACCATTGTGTAACAAAGCCATTTACTGTATCCAAGAATAAACGATTCCATACTGATTGCGAGACTGAAGGAGAAAAGGCCGTGAACATTGCATCGCAGCCACTACCACTGGCAAACCAGTATAACAAGCAACCATTGGCCAGCAGTATTTCCTGCCAACAATAACCACTGATGATTGCCGCTTTCGCCGGATGAAATCCTCGCTCTCACCGGCCACTCTTGCCCGATTTTGCGAAACAACACGGCGGCGCACTGGAATGACTCGCTCGACTCTGGTCGAAGCAGACACTCGCCGCCGCGCGATTACTTTTCACTGTCACTTTCGCGATACCGCTCGGTCCAACACCATGCCGGGGATCACTTTCATGTCGGTGTTTCTAACACCGGCAAAAACTGGTCCTGAGAACCTCGACCGCGATCTAACGCGCATACCGAAATACTTGTTCATACGATAGCGTCGTGATTCATTGTTAGTGCGATCGATGAAAGCGTGGAAACCTGACTGCGATCGGAGTAACTAGTAACGGGACAAGATATGGTAACCCGAGATTAGCGGGTTCCTGTTTCGAAGCGGCGGCGGCAGCCTGCTCGGCCATTCTGATGCTTAGGAGAAAATGAGGATTTCTAATAGATTCTGATCAACCAACCACCGGCATCTTTTCCCTCCTGCATGAAGAACTTGGATCAGAGAAGCTACGGACTAAATGGGGCGTGAAATACCACCGGCCTTTCGGCCACCTTTATCCAACTGCTACCGTTACTTTGGATATTTGAATTCGAAGACACGCTATAAAAGGATTCTCATATCGTTCGAACTTGTTGAGAATAATCACTCTTTTCAGTGTATTCTCTGCGTGAATAATAAATTCAATGTAATTATTCATCAAATTATAATTCTATGATGATATATGAATTTAGTGATCCTCCAAGACGATATTACCAATAGCAGGAGGTTAAAATAAGCAGAAGTAACACGTCTGAAATTCTTCGATTTCTTTCCGACATTCCTTGCTGCCGGTATGATTGAACTTTACTGACTCGTTACGTCCTCTCATGACAGTGTGAAAAACATTGGGAAACTATTCCAAGTGCGCGCGGCACTCTCGAGGCTGTCTTACAATTAGACAGCGTGGGTAATCGAATTCAGCGCGGCGTTGCAACCGTTGACATTTTCGTGGTACGCTGGGTAGTCGTGACACGAGGAATCATCGTACGGGTTAGCAGGCGAGCGTGTTGCGTAAATCGCAAGTAGCATCTGAGAGGGTCTGTTGCGCAACGCGCTTCTCCAAGAGTATCAATAATCATTGGCGGGGCGTTCGATCGTGATGCATCGGCGATGATCGAACGATCAATTTTCCTTGGCGAAGGGTTCGCGCGCATCCCTGCAACTCTGGCTCTCATTAGTAGCGGGGCTAATTAATGTTGCGACCGGCATCGAGTGAGCGCACGAGATTTTGATGGGCAGAACAATAGCCAGCCGCGTGACTTGGGAAGCGAGGATCCGATTGGCCAATCGGCTTGCTCCTTTACTTAGGAATCGAAGGTTACTGTGCCGGTATACAATATCGCCTGCATAGATTAACCCATTCACCTATGCCCTTTCCACTCGCTTTTACTTGTTTTCATCAAGACAAATGAACTGGTTTCGCCACCTGCGCGCATAACCAATGATATATCGGCAAGGTTTACTTAATCCTAGAAAATGATTATACAAACAGTCCAAGAAATATAGAAAATCAATCAATAGAATACTAATATTCTAAAGAACTTTGTAAACAGACAAAGATTCGAATTAATAAAACAATACTACACTACAAACATTATTAATTAATAAACAGAGATACTGTATTAATACTTTCTCAATATTGCCAGTACAACAAAGTCATCCAATCGAAATACCTCTCCTCACGATTATATTCAAAATGTGTTCGAAACTGAATTCACCCTCAATGCGCATTATAGTCACGGGCAGGCATAATTATTCTTGCGAGTAGGCTTCCTAATTAAGCGGTATCCGAGTATTCCGTAAATACTGCGGCTCGCAAGCCTAATGATCGCCGGGCAGCACTTAATTACCGTTCGTGTTAATAGCTGGTGAGCGAACGCGCGCGATACAAGGCGAGCCGACAGAGAAAGAGAGCGAGAGAGAGAGAGAGAAGGAGGAAGCATGTGCCGCAGCGAGTCAACGGTGCACTTATATCATAGGAAATTAACATTCGACCGGGTTAGTTATCGCACGATCGAGCCGACATTTCCACCTCACAAACTAAGAGTATGCCAGACGCGCACACGCGTGCCTTCTCCGATGGCAGTCAGCGAATTTCATTTATACTTGAATGGAGCTCTCTGTCCGGCGACAGCCAGCCGAAGATTTCATCCGACAATCATTAAAGTGAATGCTCCTCTCAGACTTTCAAGCCAAAGAGAATGCAAGTGGTGGGGAAAAGAGTAACTGGATAGTTTTAATCAATAATCCCCTTGAGCCAACTTTCTTTTAAGTCATAATTGAAATCATTCGATCGAGTGGATTTAATTGATTCGCGTTAGTCATTCGATGGCAGGCGAAAGTTATTTAAATCTTTGGGGTACTGTGTTTCGTTATGTATGTTTCGTAATCTGTAATCTTAGGAATTTGTATTTGATGTTTGTGATAAAGAGCAGTTTCTATAAATGAGTCGTAAAAAGCGTAACTTCAATACTCGTTGAACGAAGTAGACTTTCTAGGAAAATGTTCGAGCACTTGTTAAAGGGTTTTACGATTCATAACACTAGAGGGTACGCGCAGCGCAGTTTCATACAACGAGATAAAGTCTGATTAAAAGTGACCTGCCAACCGCTCGAGATTAGGACAACTTCCGCAATTGTTAATCTGGACTGGATAATGATTTCCGCGAAGTTTTCAGACAGCCTGGTTGATGAGCCGGAAGGATTATATAGCCTCGGGATTTAACGAGGAAATCTTAACTACGTTATACATTCTCTCCTTTCACTCGAAACATCTTGGACCAAAATTAATATATGCAAATTCTAACAGTTTTTGATCTCAACGAATATTTTCATAATTGATATTCACCTAATTTCGAAAGTGCATATATTCATTCATAGTATATGTCGTAACGTTTAATGATATGTTTTCCTAACTCACGCACCAAGTGTATCAGGAATTTATTGCAGGTGATATCTCCTCATTAGCATGTAGGACTGACAGAAATTACTAGTTCCTTAATTCGACTCTCGTTCAGTGTGACTCGAGCCTTTAAATTGACGAATTTGCATTGAATCGGGCAGTAAGCCGTGGCCGAGTATGTCTGACACTTCACAATGTTAATCCGACAGCACTCATTTTTAGTGCCCGCACACTTCGAGCTGCAATTCCTTTCACTGCTAATGAGAAAGTGAATTGAATTCACTCGACTAGCAAAGTACTGTATTCAGTACCACAAAACCATCCTGAATCATTCTAGTCGATATATCAAGAAAATAGCATTCACTGTCGTTTTTAAATTTAGTAAATATTTAAATCTCGAAAATAACTACCAGTCACAGTGGAAACCTGCACTTTGAACGAATTCAAGAATGTTCTTCACACGTGAACGAACCACGCTTCAAGCGTCGACCATTAATATTTGGCAAGACACCACAAATCATCCAAGCATCCGAACCCAAACCACACACCAAATAACCACAGATAATTGAGTCTGGAAAGTAGCCGGCAATCGATCGAGACGTGTTCGAAGATCTATCGAATTCAAGGATATATACTTCGCACGTGTTCCAAGCACACTTACAATCGAGGGTCGACCACAAATCTCCGACGAAACACCAAGAATCATCTAACCATCCCAAACCAAACAACAATCACTTAGATGCTTTATTATCACATCCCTCTAAAAACACAGTGACACTTGACACTTTATACAACACAACAATTCACTCCAACTCACTAGGGACTCAATTCTTCCCGACACTTACTCTCCCAAATCACAATGATCACTCTCCGTCATCGAGGCACACACGCGATCACCGGAATCACCCACAAATGACTGGTTTTACCGAAGGAAAGCCGAAGAGACCATGGAGGATCGCTCTCTCGCAGAAAGTAGAAACTGTTGGATGGAGTGTGGAACGAGAGAAGAAGACAGGGAGGACCTGTTTGCGGAGCGCGAGGCTCTCCGGACGGATGCTGTCATCGCGCGTGGCGATGACACTGGCCAGTCGGCGATGATATTGGGAGAGTTAAAGTGCGGCAAAGCGTGCGTAATAAGGCACCACGGCCGGGCAGATCCGGCCGGTGCTCTGCGGAGTACTATGGGGACAGTGCCGGGCCGGGGTCCGCATCGTCCTACCTCGATGTCGCGCGCGCGAGCGATCCCCTGTGTGCCCCACGCACCGACACACCTACATGACTATGCCCAGCTCGCCGCATACTTGCGCGCACACACATACACAAGCGTGCAAGGTCGTCCCCGTTCGGGCTCCCATGCTAGTCCCCTACCATCCACCTTTAATCATCCTACTTTCTTGGCCACCGGGCCCCGCGCTCCTTCCTGCCACCCTCGCACTGCCTCCACGACGCACGCCTGCTACTCCTTCCTTCCTTACTTCCTTCCGAGGACTTCGCCACTGATTTCCAGATTATCTCCTACCTTTTTCTTTAACTCCCTCTCCGTGTACTACTGCTTCTACTACTTTTGCTGGGATACATTGAGATGTTCCCTGGCACGTGGTTCTGATGTACGATTCGTGGATGAAACCATTGACGATAAATGTTTTTTCATGATTGAATCAATGACTTTGTGCTTAATGGATTAATACATTTTTAACGTTTAACAATGACTGTTAAAAAATATAGGTTGAATCACAATCCTTTTTTACTTCTTTCCAAGAATTTTACCACTGATTTTAAGATTATCTCCTCGCTTCTTCCTGACTCCTCTTAGTAGTACTTGTAGTACGTTTGCGGGAAGCAAGGAGATACATTGAGATGTCGGTTGGCACGTGGTTTCGATGCTGGGTCCATGGAAGAATCGACAGGCTACCTTTTGCACCGTTTTGCATGTAACCGGCGATGGTTTTAAAGGACTAAATGTATTATTCAATATGTACATAGTGATCTTTGGAAGGCAGCGACTCCGCTTCGTATCTCGGCTAGATCTGCTTCCCGGAGTTTCTGGTAATATGGTGCGCGAGCGGTATATCTTAAGTTGCTCTACTTCTTTGAATGCGATGGATTTGAATGCGCTAGTCGCGTACTAGATATATCTGCCAATGTAACTAGAACTGGAGCGTTACACGTGTACGTTTCATTCGGCGAATGCCGAAGTCGTCGTTTCTGAGAGTAAATATTTATAAGACGGATAGAGAGGCTGCTGAAGAGTTTTAAGCAATGCGTTCCCTTGCGACAGAAACTCGATTATAAAAGGTTCATTCATCCGTATTAAAAATACATGCAATAAAACTACAGAATCTCTAAACGGAGCATCATTTCCACCTGGATTTTGCACGGGTCTTCTAACGGGGATGGAATGTAATATGTATACATTAAATTTAAAATTATATGCTTCTCAAAACGGTTCTTTCCATATGAAAAATTGTTCGCAGGTATTACTTGACTTGGAAGAGGAATGGCAAGGGTAGATTTATTATCGCCATATTTAATATTGCGAATTCAAGTTGTGCGTGGTGAAATTAATTGTAGGGGGAGCATGCGCTATCGAGTCATTCCATCTGATGGCGGCACAAAGTTGCATAAGGAGAAAGTAGCAGCAGTACAATGGGACTTGATTATCCCGTAGAATCTGATAAGATGTTCTATCCCGGAACCGAGAGGAGTCACGAACATTCGAAGGGGGTTGCGAGACGGTTGGATTTTTTCCGTGTTTCATTGGCTCCTCGATTGTCACTTAACATTTTTGCATACGGAAATCAATTATATGCCCCGCTGGCTCGATGCGCAATAAGATTTACCGCACACACACGCAGAGAGGGTCTTTGAAGTCCTGAGTGGGGCTTGGAGGGATGAGAAGGAGCCGGTGAAAGAATTTTTATGTCCCGAAAAGAAACAAGCTTGCTCCAAGCAGACACACACGCGCAAGGCAGAGACGGTCGCGTCAGACACGTTGGTGGGATGCGTGCGCGATCAAAGAAGATGAAATATAAGCGGTTTTGAAAAAATTTTACGCAAAACCACCCGGTGCACGCCTTGCGCCTGGGGAGACTTTAAATGTGCGTATGAAACGTGAGAAAAATGTGCACGGTAAAACGTAAATCAAATCTACTTGTGCTATAATGTTCCCTGCATTTTATTTATTGATTTATGTATTGTAGCAACCCATAAATTGTCATTCTGTCCTGTATTGATATTAAAATTAATGGCGAAATCGTGAGATGAATTTCAATGATTTTTGTTATTATATTTTTGTGTTCTTTTTTATGATACAGTCATAATTTAAGTAATAACTCAAAAAATTTCAGGGTTGGAATCTTGAAAATGGAAGCATATGGAAACCTAAATCCTACCCTAATGTTCTCAGACTCTTTATAATACTTTCCATGATTTGTCATTCTTTATCTCAGAATTATAAAACTGATTCGACGCCTGAAAAGTATCGCAGTAGCGACATCTCAATTTAATACTACAAAATATGAAAAGTAGAAAATTCGAAAGAAACTAATCGGCCTACTTTGCAGTTACGCATTCCCTTTGACATGTAGGGTTGGCATTAATAGAAACTTGCCGAGAGTTGGGAAATATGAATGAGTTGTAGCTTCGCAGACTCCGGCTGCGTTTCCAGTGATACATCGTTCAATTCAATAAACATACAAGCAAGCAAAGCCGCGTGCAAAAAGAAAAGTGTGTCTACCGGCTCGGCTCGCGAGCCTATGCATTTTTACTTTCATGGCAAGTGCATACGAGAATCAATTATGTTCCCTCTGGCCGTGTCAGCGCGCTACACGAAGATTTACGATTGATGTGCTTCCTGCGCTGGAGGAATCAGGCGAGAAAATCGCGCGGCGAAAGGGATTTTTTTCCATCGCTCAAAGAGTGTCGGATGCATTCCAAACGCTCTTACTCATACACGGATACATATCATAAAATATATTTCGAATTTATTTCGATTCTACGATATTTTTTCTGTTTCCTTAAAAATAATAAACACGATAATTAAAGTCTTCTGTTTTCACATCGAATCAATTCATTCCTTTGGTTCTTCACGTTTGATTTATCCAATTTCATTGAAACAATTTTCCAATTTAACGTTCATAAAGTTTGTTACTAAATAAATCAGCATAATTCTTTAATTAATCAACGATTGTTTCTTACATATTAATTCGTATACATGTTAACTATTATTATTGCAGGTATAAAAGACTTTTGTACCACGAAGAGACAAGAGTGGTAAAACAAGAGCCGGTTATGGGGAATGTTGACCTAGAGAAATTATATTACCAGCTCTTCCAGGAGCAGTTTTCATGCTGTCTTTGAGAGCCCGGAATAAAGTATTATTCTTATGGTCTGGCGAGCTAATGGTCGCGGCGCGCTTCCTCATCGGGACTTTCCTTTATTTGCGGAGACGAAAGAAATGAGAACACGAGAAGTAAATCCACGGTTCGGCCACCGGCGAATATGCACGCATACCAATTCGCGGATGCTCGAGCTTAAGCGCAAATGCAGGAACATGTACTCATTCGCGTGTCCGCCAGCGGACCTCTTGGTCCCTTTAAAAAGCTACGTCCACATTCGCTCCTTCTACGGTAGTTCTACCGTACAATTTAAATCAACCAGTTTTGCTGTAATTAATTAAACAGTGCATGGATTTAATTATAGTGTATTTTAGATATCGCAAATAAGATGTGTCAAAAAGCGTTTTCATTAAAGAAACTCGACTTTCTTTGTGCGTTCATATGTAAATGTTTCTATGTTAGAAAATAAATTGAAAAGTATCATTAATTCATTCTGACGCGTTTTTTTTATACTTATTCATATTATTTGTGCTTATTCATTTTGTTGATATTCGAGTATCTTTTGCAAGTTATACAAATTTCATGCAAAACATTTAGCATTTTCAAAAAGTCTAAATTTCAAAGCCTTCAAATGGAAATAACAATGAGTAAATTAATTGGAATAGAGTTTACTAAATCGAGTGGAAACGATTGGTTGATTTCACTTTTACAGAGAAGAAGCCAGATGTGGACGCAGCTAAAGAGGAAGGCAGTCTTGGCTGGAAGAGAGAAGGAACGGAAGAGAGGGAATCGTACATGAAAATTACATACTCGCTGAGGCCTGCACTTAAAAGGCTTCGAACGAATAACCGTGGTCAGCTAAAAGCTTCGCATACGTCAATGCCAGATTCCCGATGTTCTCTAAGCAGTGTAACCTACACCGGCGACCACTGCGGACCTCATTTTATTCTTCGAGTTACAATGAATAGAATAACACTCCTCTATGACTCACAAGTTCGATTCAACCAACCTGATCATACTAATTCAGAGTAGTTACAATTTTGGAGTTTTGCAATTTGTAGTAAACAAATTATAATTTATATGGTTAGGATAAAACATTCCAAATATTCGCTTTGTTTACCCTACCTTTTAAAAAATTATAAGATATTAACTCCATTAACTATCATAGTACAAATAATAAAAGGTACAAGTGTGAAATGGAGATTTGCTTGAAAAAGAGAATAAACTTTTCTTTTCCATCTTTCCTTCTTTTACAAAAATAGTGACTTGCACGAAGGTTAGAAAATTCGTTTGCTATTTCTTAGATGACTAGTCGAGTGTTCTTACCTTAGCCCTGACGAATCCCTTCGAGAACGGTTCTGCCATAATAGGTAGACATCACTTCCCATTTGATCGTCCCTGTTTCCGCAGTACGTCAGGACAAGTACGAGCTCGCCAGTCGCAAACAGAAAATGCGCGTTCGATGACTTTCCACCGAGGAAATTACGATGCACTATGCCACCTTGTTGTACACTCACGCTGTACCACTCACACTATGACACAACACGTACTCTCGCACTAAACACCTGCTCCAGTTTTTAATTCGAATTATAATTATATTATTAAATAACATCGGGATAAGTCATCGCGCGCGACTCTCCAGCTTTCGCTTTTCCGATCCACGACACGATTCAGAATCAGAGAGCATCCAATGTTATTGCTAGTGGGATTATTAATAAATAAATTTACTAAGTTTTAAGATGGCTGAATCAATACCTGTTGGTTTGACGGATTAATGAATGTAACAATGAGAATGTGCTGTCATTTCTAACCTCGAACAATAACGGAAGTTCAGACGATAACCTTTCTATCTATTTCACTCTTAAAAGAACGCTTCGATCCATAATCGATTCATAAATCATTTCCGTATACATTAATGGACTAATGAATGTAAGGATAAGGATGTCTCTAACTTTCTAACCTTTAACAATGACAGATGTTCAAACGCTAACCTTCACCTTTCTATTTCACTCTTAAGAAAACAGATCGATTCAGAATCGATGCAGAATACGTAGCACATATTTTCGCACTTGTTAAAGTAGTTTGCCTGGTGGGAATATAGTCTGAGCACGATTGTGAACTCGAGCGAGCATAAACACAGTTCTTCGTAGCCTAAGGCAGAGATCGGTAAACTGCGGCACCGAGCCGACACCTTAAGAGGCTGATTACAAACTGACTGCATTTAAAGCGGCTGGCGTACAAGTACTCTCGATTCAAGCCGCCAATTGTTGTGCCACGAACCTTAGCACAACAATCTCCGATTCAATTCTATAATCGCGACTCTAATTCTAGCTGAATCAGCGATATTAAGAAGTCAACAATTACCGGCGAATTTTGAAGCGAAACTTCGTAGAGCACTGTAGTGTGAACTCGTTTGAGGGAGACAGAACCTTACTAAAAAAGCGTCGCCAAAACCGAACTCCTCCGAGCTTCTCCGACAGCACTTCGGGCAGTGAGTCGGGCGGAGTAAGGCTAGCTTATAACGAGCACATGCGATTTCACAGCCCGGGGAAGTAATATAATTCGACATAAATGTAGAAAACAATGCGTTCGACTGTCGAAAGTAGATTTACCCAATCGAATTAATATAAAAGCATACAAACAAGCTCGATTTCAACTAGGACATTGTTAAATTAAAATCCGATATAAATCAATCGCGCGTCATTTTCGTGAGTGCCGGAAATTCTCGATGGAAAAAAAGAACAAAAGGGATAATAAATTGAGGATTTTCGAGCTGTTGGAAACTTTTCAATATCCAAGGTCGAGCGACGAGCATCCATCGGGCATGAGAGGTTCACTCGAGCAGAGAGACCTATCGCGTTTGTAGGTCAACCGTCACTAAATCACCCAGCAGCACGTGCTACTGAAATGTCATCTCCGTCAACGGGCACCCCTTCCAAACCCCTCCCGGCTGCCTTGCAGCGACAAACTGTGGCTGCCAATTTCAAATGGAGCGTATATCCGCCGCGCGGCGCCTGGATATATCCAGGGGACGGCCGTCCGGAATTTCGGACGCTCGCGTCGCGGCCCTTCACTGTTGTGCGCGTTTACGAATGTGTAATTGAAGCTCCGCCGAATTAGCATTAATTGGCCGCTCCCTCTGCAAATATCCCCAGCTGATTACTTCCCATCAGGCTATGGAAATTCAAGCGGTACGATCTTTGACGTGAAACTCGACTCGTAATGAAGTCTCCTATATTTAATCCAAGAGCAGTAACGCGACCATTTAACTGAACCGATATTTTCTATTTAAATGTATTTGATTTTTGATGAATTCTATTCTTTTAAATAGTTAGTAATAAGAATACCTAAGTTTTTGCTCCATTGAAAATGAACATTTCCACTGCATTTGTATTCTTTAATATCGAACCCATTATATCCAACAAACAGTCATATCGATTTCAAAATCGTTTTTTTTTCAAATTACTAACAGAGAAGAATTGACAGCCTGCACAAAGCAGACAACGGTGACATAAACCCACACTGAAAATCATGCTTCAAGAACGTCACAGTTTATCCGATGATCCGTCGACAGGTCGCGTCAGCACTCTCAAACAATTAGCACCTCACCATTACTTGCATCCAACATATACTTCTCAACTTCAAACATCTACCGATTGCCAGGGCGGTCCAAAGGGCCCAGCAATTACTCGAGGCTCTCCGTGACACCGATGACACCAGCACTAAACAGTCACGCACCGTCGGACTGTCGGAGGCGATAAGTTCGCCTCGAGTAGGAGCAATTTACAGTGTGTCCGGTAGCGCGTGTTCCGATAAAAGGGGCAATACCGGAATCCCGAAACAGGACACAAGATCACCGGAGAACAAGGGAGATAAAATCGCAAAGAGTTCACCGAAGTCAAATACCGCGTCTCTTTTGCACCAGGAAGATTTTCATAAGTAGTTAGAAGTAAACTTAAAGAGACAAATCTGAGATATCGAGTAGTATGAACAAGGTAAAATATAGATAAACAGACAGAGAAAGAAAGAAAGAGGGAGGGAAATAAACGATAGTGCGAGAGAAAGAGAGAAAGTTGGCGAACGGGCGAATGCGTACGTGGGGAAGAAGTGAGCTGACGACGAACTACTGAAGGCTCAAGAGGAGCGCAAGGAGTCCCATTACCGGCCGAGGGCCTTGATGATACGGTGGACGGCGGGCAATCGCTAATGGCCAATGGCACGGATAACAGGAGAGAGGACTCGAGCGAACCAGCGCACACGTTCGCGTTCTCTCCTCCGGAGCGGAGGCCGCTTCTTGCTCGAGAGAAGGAGAGACTGACGACGGAGGCGGAGGACCGCCTCGAGGAGAACGCGCGGCGGCGGGCACCCGCAGGAGCGTGTGCCGAAGAGGGAATGCCTCGGGAGAGAGGTTGCATACATGGAGATCTGTACGAAGAAGAAAGAGGATACTCGTGGCTGGAGAGACTCCAGGAGAATTCGACTGAGGCCGGTCGGGCACCTGGGCGACACCACCTCCTCACCTCTGCCAACTGCTCCCTCTCTTTCAGCCTCTTACCTGTCCACCCCTCCCTCCCCCGCCCCCCTCACCACCTCCTCCTTCCTATATTCATCTCCTCTCCCTCCTACTACTACCTCTCTCATGCTCGGATCGAGCGATTACCCAAATTATCCGGATACCCTGCCACTCGCTACCCGATTAGATGCTAATTAATCGGGACACATATTTCGCTAACGATCCTGAAATTGGTGCCCTCCTGTTTTCCTGTCCTACTTTATTGGTGTAGAGATTGTAAAGATAGGAACGTCTCTGAGAATTTTGGAAGGCTTGCCCTCTGGTTAACTGAGAGAATGGTAATAAGGTGGTGTAAGTTTACGGGTTTATTATGTGTATGTTCGATTTTTGTCATTCGGAAGGTCTTATCTTTTGTGGCTCGTTTTATTTTGTTTAGTTATACTTGTTCGGGTTTACTTTAATTTCAAGGGAAGACGAAAGGTTAATTCATTCCCTGGTTAAACCGTGTTGTGTATTGAGTAAAGATAGGAGGAATCAAATTTATAGTATACTAGAGAATAGTTTTTAGATAGTGATAATAAAGTTTATTTATTAGGCATTAAGGTAGGATTAAAGGGACTGGAGAGTTGATAAATCATTCAGTGGAGGATGTCGTGGGCGACTCTACTGACTTGTTACTTCCTCCGGGTCCTTTCACCACACTCGAAAACAGATCCTCCTTCCATGCGATTAAGACAGTTACGGTCAAGGGTCTCGCCCTATTGTGGGCCTGCCTTGTTTGTACCCTGCCAGAATAGTGCGGACCATGTAGGCTCTTACATAATCGTGGCTCAAGAAAATTCCTTTGAAATGGGCAGCTTATGGGCAGAGTTGTAAAACATCGATGAATTAATCTGCTATCGATTAGTTACGATAATACTTCCATCATATTTCTAGTCATTGAATATTCGTAAAAAGTCATCGTAAATATTGTCAGCCTCTTATTTGGATTTTCAATCATTTTGAAGTGTTATTAATTAGTCTGTTTGACACAAAAAGTTTACAAAGGAAATGACAAGAAAAATACCAAATCAAAAATTAAATAAAAAAGCAACTCTCTTGAGAAGACCTGGCCAAGAAAATGAAAAGAATGTCCAAGTGAATCACTGTGCTTACGGCTCGTCAGGAGGCATTTCAGAAAGCCGGCCGAGATAAACGCCGGGTACAACGTTGTAAGCGTTGAAGGACACGAGAATGCACGGTGGTTATCGTCGACACATTAGCATGCTCGGTTACCGAGATAATCGTGCGTGATGCTTCTCGGCTCGTTATATTTAGTGGCCGACATGAACTGGACATGCTTGACCCTCGATGACGCCATGACCTCAGGGAAACGTTATGCCAACATTGAAAGAACGAGAAAGTAATCATTGACCTAACATCTTTTTCTCGCATCTGCCAGTCGCACTGCCCTTTGACAACGACAAACGTATGAATGAATAAAGAGGGAAAAAGTGTTTGCTCATAGTGTTTAAAGAGGCAAATAGTTGCCGATTGGTTTTCCGAAGTACGTGTACTTCCTGAACGCACTCCAATATGGAAAATTGTCTAGTTGTACCTTTGGAAGCTTCAAACTGTTAGTGCAACTTTTCCTCGCAATATTGTCGATTGGTAATTTCGCTTGCGGTTTTCTCGTTGGTTTGCTTGGGTTGTTTATCTACAAATATTCATTAATTTATTGCTCATGAAGTATCCCATGATTTTTCGAATGAATTTGCTTGTGAATCTTTTTACTTTGCCTTACGATCCAAGAAAATTTGTCGGTAGTTGTAAAAGAGGTAGTAAAATGATTGCTTGTGAAATAAATGTCTTATTGAAAAGAATTATATAATTTTATAGATAAAATATGCTAATAATTCAAGTCTTTGATAATGATTCTTACGCAAAGATTGCTTTTTTATTTACTACGAATAGAAAAGAAATTTTCTAAAGAATGAATCCTCCGGAATAGCGAGCTGCCGGATTTGAAATCGTCACATGTCGTAGCTGGTAGTACAATGAACTTCCGAATGAGCGGTTTCACGAAGTTTAATGCCTCGGCCTGGCATTCTGGTCGCCGGGCGATTTTCTCCCACTTTTTGCGCCCTAAAGAACTTGATCGCTTAAGCCGGCGTTGCTCGTCTCGGCGGCGAAAGAATGGGACTGCGCGCCCGCTTACGCACAACTCGAAAGTACGTAATCGCCGGGGTGAGGAACAACTTTATCCATTAAACATTAGCAGGCTTGCTCGACGATTATTAGCTGCCAACGAGGGCCGCGCGGCGTATTTGTAACTCAGTTGCGACCAATCTCCGCCCGCAAAACGAGAAAAGCATCGCAATTGGAACACAAGGAAAATCCTCCAAACGACTTTTACCAGTCTCCGGCCGATCTCTCAGTCGCTTTATCTCCACCGAGTTAATTCTGCCAACTTTTAAGCTACAATCGATGCATCCTAATGAGCGGCAGAAATTAAATGCCGGAGAGTCAGAGTTGTTCGACCGGATCCGTTTGATTCGAAAGCCCCTTAATCGAGTGAAACGTATCATGTTTATGAGCCTGTCGGTAATTGAATTAGCCTTTTAATTTAGACTTTGAATTTTAGTAGTACGCATCCCAAGAGCTCCACCGATCCCGGCACTAACCTGCTGAAATACTACTAAACCCGATATACATTATCTTGGACGAATATTGAACTGCACCCCAATTAAAGAATTCCAATTAAAGGCAGCACCCACTTTAAACCAAGATACATACACACAAAATAGAAATTCCTCTAAAATATAAACGATTCTAAATACCACCCCTAAATCTACTTACCATCCCATTAAATACAAACTAACTATAACAATTAACATTAATAACGAACCAACGACTATTCCCCTAATAATCATCACATCCATTTCTTAGAGATGCACTTATCCTTCTCATAGTCAATTTTCCAGAGTTTGCTGCACCTTCACTGAGTCGCACGTGCGCATTAGTCGGCAAATTACCGGAGATTATTAGAACGAGTAGAGGTGGAACTTGAGAAAAATGTGCGTCCCGTATATGCAACGGGAACGGTGAATCCGCCCCTGGTGGCAGAGTGTGTGCGCCCGGGAGATGTGTGGCATGGTGTGTGGCTGCTGGTTCCCGGGCCGATGGCCAGTCTCCAGTCTGGCTGCAGCTGCGAACCGGTTATATACTTTCATCTGGCAGTCTTAGCACGGTCCCTAAAAGAGAATCCGATGACTATAGCAGCAGCAGCAGCAGAGGAGTGCGCGCTCACACATACACATATACACGGACTCACATATATGGGAGAAGAGCAGCGGGGACGTTAATACCTGTACCGAGGCATGCTTATGCATTGGAAGAAAGGACATCCAACTTCACCTTTTTTCCCACCCCCCGTCTTTCACCCTCGCCGTCCACCGAGCCGGCAACTCCTTCCTTTCGCCACTAAACCGGCCGACCCTTTTTTTTCTCCTAACCTTCATTTTGCCACTCTTTGTTCCAATGAACGGGCACTGCTAATTCGCGCGAAAGAGGGAAAACGAGGGGAGGAAAGTCACAGCGTAGATCCAAGAGGAGTAGTAACGAGTAACTGGCCTTAATTTTGAGAAATGCGGTGGGAATAGAGATTTACGAAAGTGAGAGAAAGATCGGTGAGGAATTCGAAATTGATCTGGATTAATAATGTGGTAGAGTTTAATTATTATTGTAAATGTAATCTAATTTTGTGAAAAGATATGGGAAGATGGCTTTTATTCATGCTTTTCTCGATTTTAAAAAGAATCTTCCTGTGCTTGAAGAGATTTCGAATTAACAGTATCCACAAACATTCTACCAAATCTGCAGTCAACTATTCAAAAATTCGCAGTAAATAACAAAAAACCCAGAACAATTCGGCATAATCTTCCAAAGATATCGCACAATGTCGAATGTAGAACAGCCGGATTCATTCAAGCCGGTGTTGAATGAAATTCTAGAAGAGTAAGTAAAGAACGAACCCCTAAAGATCCGGCTCTCCTCAGCGCGGGCACTCGATCGTTGACGTCTCATTCATATTCCGCCCACGGGGACGAGTTTCTTCTCTAGGTGAATATCATTGAATATCTTGGATACTTTCTTGTACGTTGGCATTCCGTATAAGAGGGAACACCAAGGTCCACGAGTTGGATTTCACGATTGCGGGGATCACGTTGCTGCCGTCTCGGTAGATTTGTGCTGGCGAAAAAAAGGAGAAAAGAAAAAAGAAAAGTGTGAAGAAGGGAGAAGTCGGATAATAGAATGGGAGGATGAGTCAGTCAGGCTCTACAACCATTAGGCGGGCGAGTGATGCCGTTCGCTGGTGTGTACATCAATGACATTTAATGACTCTGTACACAGTTACCAACGCGCCGCTCCATTGTGCATCGGGAAATGGGAGGGTGGAGGATGAGAAAGAGTAGAGAATGAAGAAATTTATTCGGCTTTGAATGTCTGTGACTCCTCCTCCCTTATGTATTAAATGCCGGAATGTAATGAATCCTACTTAATTCAAGTTTGACAACGCACTACTTCTAATACTTCTCAATGATAAATAGCTGTATAAGGTGTTCCTGGAAAAATTATATTCTTTTAGTTTCTGCTCCAGGACAGAAAGGGGTACTAAAGGTCAATGGATTTAAATAAAAGTCCTTGCGTCTTGCGAAAAGATTCGTCGCAAGCGATGCGGGAATTGGATGATAGAAATGAGGAATGTGCAAACAGGAGAATACTCGTTAAAATTAATTGACTAAAATGAAAAAATATCAGCTGCCAAAAAATAATTTCAGTAGCTGAAAATATTTTCGGTTATTATTCTGTTAATGACTTTTTATCTGGAATTGATATATTATAAATGAAATAATAGGAAGTTTGAAATGGCAATTACAAGACGTGACATCTGCCAGCATTGAGAAAGACTTATTTCACTTTGATTTAAATTACAGAATGGTTTGTGGTGGTATTGGTGACCATGTGAGGTCTGTCATTGACTGTGGGTTACTTCCTACGTATGATAAAACAGATACAGGGAGAATTATCAGAGAATCTGAGGAAGCAGTATGTAGTACATACAAGCAATGACAGAGTGTGGTGGCGTAACATTATTCAAAACGTTTAAAAACAAATACATACGTTCCTCAGAAAATTATACAATTTTTCTTTGTTCCATACAAAATTGCCAAACAACCTTCACGAAAACTTAAAGTACACAGTATTTAAAATGAAATTAATCCAAAAACCATGCAATGAATTTAAAAGAATAATTATTTGCTTGATAGAGTTACAGGTTTAACCGTTTGGAAAAAGTGTACGGTACTTCGAGAAATTATAGACTTGAAATGATCATATCGTGACTGGAGTGGCAGTAGCAATGAAACAATGTAACATTTTCGAAAGGTGATGCCAAGGTAGTAGGTGTTACGCTCGAGTTTTCCCACAAGTATAGGTTGGTCGGAGGCAGCACAGGTGACCGGAGGCTCCACGGCTCGGGGAGCACCGTGGCTCGAATTCAACTAGCAACAACCGTATGTTTTCTGGTGTTCCCTGTACGGTCAGTGGCCACACCGTGGAACGAATGCCAGTCGAGCAAATGTACGTACATACGCGCACGAGTAACTGAAACCCTCACTTTGGCACTCTGACCGCATCCGAACATGTGAATGGGATCAACCACAACTGGTCGATACTCTGTCGCAACTATCCACGTTTCTAAAATTGTCAGCAGACTTATTACAAACACAATGAAATAATATTGAACTGAAAAATATTTTTTTTCTATTAATTAGTCAATGTATGACTCTAATCGAAGAATAAACTAGCATTTCGTCAAACTAACGAAATAAAGTCTGAGGTTTAAATTTTGAAAACTAAAAGTTGTAAAGTACAAATAAAGACTAACATTTCAACATCATTAATATTGTCGATATTTTCAACAGCTTTCTTGGCATTTTGATTTTCGAGTTTTTATGGGAAAATACTTTTGGCATAAAAGAATCGAGAAATAGTACAAGCGGATGCATTAGGGGGAAGCATAGGTACATTTAAAGGGTGCCTGCTCCCGCTGCAACTGTTCTGAATGAAGTTAGTGGGGCTGACCAACGAGTAGTCCGTAGTTATTGGCTCAGGTGAGCGTTCAGTATTTCGCCGCGAGCTCACCTGAACAGGTGAACACGCTTCAGCCTCTACGCTTTAGCAGCTGTGCGCCGACAATTCGTGGAAATCGACAAACCGGTGCTAATACAAACGTTCACTTAATATTGTTAAACAAAACATTCGATAAAAATTCGTACGACAATTATAGTAAACTTCGAGAACAAGAATTAAAAAGCTTATATATAAAACACAAATCATAAGTAAAGAAATATGAAATCAACAAGAGTTAAATTAGACTAATCGCACTGTCATTTCATTTTTACCATTTATTGGAACTTTAAATAATAATAAATGTTCGAATGAACATAGCAGTGTGTTTTGTTAAATAATTGAGTGTAAAGAGTGTTATAAAAGAAGTGTTGGACATAAAGAGAGACAAATTGTCCTTGTTACCAGCGAAACAGTAAGAGCAATAAAATGAGTAAGTCAATAAGTTCTTTACGTTAAGTTTGCTTGCTTATAAGTTAAAATTTAAGCGTTCGGATAAAGTTTTCCAACTCTGCCGGCGCGAAGTTTTAATTGTAATATTGACGGACGTGACGTCCATCAGCAGCTAGCTGCTGCTTTTAATTGTGGCAGTGCGGAATTCCATAGACCAGCCGACACATAATTAAAGCGTCTATCACTCTGGCCTGGCACACAAACTCATACTCTCCGATGTTGGCTAATTATTTCTGGAATAATCTTAGTAACTTAATGAACAACTAATATTTATGTTAATGTATAACACTTTTCTGTCTGACTTTTTATTCGGTACATACAATTCGTTAATGATAATTTTCTAAGATATAAAGCACTTTATACAATTTTATATATTTTATTACACTACAAAGACAGTTATGTATTTCAATTAAAACGCTTAACTTTTAATTAATATTCACGTTCATATTACACGAATATTACTACGAAGATTCTCACACAATGTCGACAGTGAACTTTACGACACCGGAACGGATATTACAGTAATGAAAGAGGGTTTTACCACGACTACTTTAAATGCTTGTTTCCCTTAATATAGGAAAGCATTTAAGAAGAAAAGGGTATCCGGCGCGCGATTATATTATAAATAACATGTCTGCGTTCTTCGAACCTTTGTGCCTTTTACGACTTCCGGCGATTGCGAAACGGCGAGACTGAATTACCGATATGAACGTGCTGATGCTGCAGTCATCGCTGCCAGAGACGCACGCGCTTCGGTGGTGGCCCCAATTCTTTTCGCAGGAGCTGCAACTAATAACTAACCATGCATAATTTGTGATGCAATAATTAAAGCCCGCCTCATGCAACCACGTCTCATTTAGCAGCCTAGTATTACAATGCCGGGAGTCATTGCGAAATGATATTTTTTTTTCGGTGGGATGGACGCGACACACGGTACAATGAGTTGCGCGAAGAAAGTGAGCTGAATGTGATCTAGTTCTCAGGTTGAAAAGAATTTCGTCTTAACGTAATACGATCAATTTGGCAATCTCATAAGTGTGACAGTATTATTTATATGAACTCGAGTTAAGACAATGGAGTGCTGAATTTGCATGGCAGAGAAAGTGATATGAAAGGAAAATGACACAAAGCAATAAAGGAAACTTGTTAGAAATGTATTTAGCACTTTCTATAAGATATTAATTTTCCCGTTCTACTTCGATTAGTTATTATATTAAAATGCTGTTATTTCTTCCAAGATTTCCAATAATTATTTAAATGGGAGATGAATGAAAGAGGTTGCCAATAAAATTGTGGCATTGATGGAGAACTAAAATTTAAAGAAAGTTGATGAACAGTGAAATCAGTAGTATTAACTACTTAAAAGGTGCATGATTATATGTAACTTCATCAAGAAATACCGCGGAGTAATACCATTAACCCAGAACGGCGTGTTTTCTAGTTACATACTTCAATTTCACTATCGCATCATTACGAGAATTCTTTTATTGTCCAAGAAAGCCCTGTCGAACTTTCTCCACATAGCACGTGATGCTTCATCATTCGACATACACTGTGTCACGTTAAATAACGCCATACACGAAGGTGTCGTGATTAACAGTTCACGTAGTACTTAAGTATACCTAAATAATTATTATTTTACTCAAATATAAAATACTAAAACGAAATTTATAGCATTCATTTTATAACATATTTAACATAAATTAGCGCTAATGAAAAGTGTAAAACATGACACATACGTGTTTGAGCATCACCCTGTACATACAGCAGAAACATTTTCGAGATCCGTTAATCTGCATACAGGAGAGCAATCATTTTGCAGAGAATCATCTCGGTAGATGTAAGATGATAGAGGTATTCGGAGCACCGATTGATACCTTTGGAAGCACGGACGAATGAGTATCGAGTACATTATAGCTGCAGTTGTGGCCGAGTTCCATAAATTTGTGGTATGGGGCCCATAACCCATGGCCCATAGAAACTCTTCACTCGAAAGTACCGCAAATAGAGCACCAGATTGGAGTGAAAGTGTAGAGACTCGTATAAACAAGTATTAGATTTGGTGACAGTCTTATGAATATGAAAACAGATTTCTCCCGACAAATTTCTGTGCTAAATACAGACTCAGTGCAATATATGTTTTTAAAGAAATGTTTTGGAAAATAGCAAGCAATTTAAATATGTATTTATATCAAATATTAAGGAAAGAGTAAATACTTTCGTGTGAGTATACATTTTTATTCAAACGTATTATAAGAGAAAGGTACATTGTTTTCGAGTTCGTGTTAAATAAAACAGTTTGAACAAAACAATAAAAATTTAAAAGATACTTTATGTATTAGGAAAGAGACAGTGTATAAAGAAATCAGATTCGCTACAAGAACATTTTCTGCTAGAATAGAACTAACTACCATGAAATCTCTCACTGCCCTTTGATTTCGTGAAAGCAAAATGACGTCACAATAGTCACTTTTTCCAGCTTACCTAATTCCGAAGGTGCAACCATCAAATGATCGTAACTAAATGAAAACCCATAAAGAATGATGAAAGAAAATGAACATAAATATTTAATTAGTCGAATAATAATAATCTCTGTTGCCTAAAAGAAGTTCACTTGCAAACTGTACATAATTATACATTATACAATTTGCAACGATATACATACAATTTATTTTTTAATAATAAACAGAGAGTAAAGAGAAGAAAATTATTCGGAGGATCTGCTGTTTTAAATCCATGGGTTTCCAGTCGATGCACGTGCACCAAAGTGAGGGGACAATCGAGCAGCACACGCCGTGACATGGGGAGTCTATGGGGCTCGTCGGTTGGTCACGCAACGATAGTTTGTACTTGCATGGGGTGGCGGCGCAGAGACCTTCGAGCGTGTGGGGTGTGTCAGTAGCCCACAAGCGTCGCGTTATCATTCGGAAGCATGCATGGCAGGTGTAGGAAATGACGTCACGCACACCTCACGATATCCCCGGTTGAAACACGACCTTACCGTCGTATATTTTGTTCGAAACGGCGGGCATTGGAAACTTCCTCCGCCCGCCGCCGACTGGAACGTCACTTTTGTCCGGTTCATCCTGGAAATCGATGGTGCAGCCAGACATTTAGACATCCTGATAAAATTCTATTTATTTTAAGTAAAAACAGTATACATTTATGGAAAAGCTGGAAACAATTAAATTCGTATTTTATTTCTTATTATTTAATGAATTATTCAGTCATTTCTTGCAATTAGAAGGTTTTCTACGAGTAAAAGTTTTAAATTCCCAAAAAATAGTTAGATAGTTGAGTAAACTTTTAAAACAGCTTCTGAAGTGAAGTTGAATCGGATCGATTTCACGATAGCCGAAGCAGTTTCCCTGGAACCAGATCGATTCTTTGAGTTTTGTACATATTGATCTATTAGTTCCCCGAATCAAGGAGCGGAAGATCCGATGACTGGTCTAGATTCTTACTCCACTCTGCCAATGTCGATTATACATTTCACTTGACTAATGAAAAAAGTTCCTTGTCAAAACTCTTATAAATTCTTCTAGCAATTGCGTACGAAAATAGAATTCACAAAAGGAAGCATCAAGACAAGTTACCACTTCAAAATTAACAGTGCACTTAAATAATTTAATAAATCGTACGATTTATAAAAATTCTCTAAAAACGATCAAATTTCGTTCGATGAGAAGAACGAAGTGTTGAGATAAAAGTTTGAGCATTCACTTATCGCATTCTTAATATTCGTCGGCGTTCTGTTACTCAACAAATGGCACGTGTGTGGCAGCGCCTTGAAAACTCAAGAGCGTGGCCGACACAGTCTGTTGGCAAGAGGAGCACTGCTCGATAAATACGACGCACATGCTTGTAAACTGTACACGTTCTTGGGGTGTCGAACCCTTCGAACCATAATTCTCCCATTACCGTATCGACCCCCCAGTCGCCATCGCAACACCACTTGGCACACACTAATTGTCCACCATAATTCCTAGCATAACTCCTAGTTGTTCGTCGTGCCAGGTACATGAGAGATTTTACAGGACGATGAACTTATGTTATAAATTGGTGTTTACACATAGTTTCTTTGTCAGGAGTTTTAGTATAACTTCTATTTCTTTATATTTTATCAGATTCCCCGTTTAATGATTAATTGATTCTTGTGTGTTTAGTAATAATATAAAATAAAATAATAATATTAAAACAGCAATGCTAATTTCACTGTTGTTGTTTCCGTGATGATGGAATGCCAATTAGTGAGATTTCCATTTATAATTCTATTCTGACTTGATTATCTTCGTTACATTCTTTTTAAATTATGTTGCGATCAAAAGTGAGTAAGTATAATAGTTTTTTATTGTACAAAGTATAATGTTCCACCCTCAATGCGATCGTAGGAACTACTGCTAATTTGATTATACGTCCCGTTGATCATGAGATCACTTCAGCCGTATCACTTGAGACCAAAACAAAGTTAGTCATGCCCGCGACGAGGCCTTCCGCAAACTAGATACTCCACGAGAAGTGCGTTAATAGTGTTTCATAATCTTGCTGGGCATATCTGGTTTCCGGACATCGGCCTCGCAGACCACTGACCACCGCCGGATGCTTCTCTCCACCGAGAACTGAAGAGTGACGAACTTCAGACTGAATGATTATCAGCCTACTTTGCTTCTTCTAAATTAGTTGGCCCTGTCGCCTTAATTAGAGTTTCACGACATTTGCATTGGATTCAATGTCTCATTTTTAATATTCTCCTATTATATAACAGGCATCCAAAGACTCGAATTATATTACTTTACTTATAATTATAACAACTGATCCGCACTATCATTCGTAAGTTTAACTTTTTGGGAGAATCGTATTAGAAAATATTGAAAAATTATTTGAACTATAAATCTATTAAACTGAGTAGATGAATTATAACGTCAAAATGATTATATTTGAATTAAATTTCCTTTATTTTACCAGAAGAATCCACCAACGGAATACGTTGTTAAATACAATACATAATCTAACATTGATCAGTAATCGATGAGACAATAGGAGAATGACGAAGCAGGCATTCCCAGAAGATACAGCCTCACCATAGTCATTGCATTACGTTCGCACGGTGCAACAATACGGCGTGAGAAAACCGGCGGCACTTCCTGCGCAGTGCTTTCACTCAGGCTTAATTGTGCCCGGTGGTCAGTTGGCAAGTGACAATCTTGACATTGAACGTAGTAAGAAGCCGGCTGGACGGCGAGAGAAAGCCCGGCGGCGTCCAGTACGGCCGAGGAACCCGTTTGTCACTTGTCAAATTAAACGCAACTGGCACGCGGCTGGTTCTGCTCTCTGCAGGGGTTAATTATCGTCAGCTAGCAAGAGATATTGTTATTCTCTTGTTGGCAACATCCGAGTCTGGCTTCGGCGACACGGACTATTTCGCTGGCTAAGTTCTCCAGTGATCTTCCACGAGATTCAAATATAATAGATTTCTAACGTAGATTTCTAAAAATAGAATAAGAATATACAGTAGAACTGTGTAGTCTTTGCTTTGATCTAATAATTAATGTTAGTAGTCCCCGAATTAATTTAGGCCTGAAACTTCGTGGTATATAAAAAGTAAATCCATTTTAATTGAATTCATTTGCATTGCTGTTAAAATTAGATAATCACTTGGGTTCATTTTGTTAATAGTGGTTTGGTCAATATTATTACAGCGTATAATAAATATGAATATAATAAAAAAATAACAGTACTAAAGTAAAGAAAAGGTAGAAAGACTCGTGTAGAATACTATGAAGGACCATAAAGATAAGAACGTTTCTGTTCTAAATATCACAGAAATGACTGAGTCCAGCAATAAGAGAAGCAAAGGAGTACGACAGTATTTGGAGCGTCGACGTATAAACAAAAGTAGCAGGTGTAACACAAGAACTGTGCTAATTAGTGGCCGGCAGTTCGGCGTAATCATAACTGAGGGTCATTAGGAAACTGGACCATGTTGGGTTAATTGGGCTTACAATTCTTGAGTCATTGTTACATAAAGATGAGAATGGACGTTGGTGTACTTCACCACTGGATTGAATGATGTGTTTCCCGTTAAGCAGAGAAATCAGTTCACGCGTCACAGGAAGATCATCGTTCCTTTCATTCCCTGGAACCAGTTATACTCGCACTTTCCATCGTAAACTCTTACAAATCGAGGAATCGTGCACCAGATTCGAGAGTCGAACTAACAAATATAAAAAGCGTGATAGATATTTCGCATCGAATGGCGCAGAGGTGCATCGTTTCGCTTTCTCACTATCTACTTTGGGTAATGACGATCATCAATCCGGCGCGCAGTATCACTTGTTACGAAGGAAAGTTGAGAGGAAACGCTTTCGAGTTGTGTTGTATATTATGGATTACTTGAAGTAAATAAGCTGTATCTTGATAAGGATTGTTGCGAATCCGAGGATTCTTCCCTGTTGCTAATTACGCCTGGGAAGAATGCCTTTCAAGTTCCTTCGGGAGAACTAATTAAGTTCGGAGGCAGGCATTCACTCACTTTTTTCGCCAGCGATCCTGCTAGATGAATCACACACTTTACTCGATTACCGGGAACGAGAAAGTGACGTTACTCTGTGTCCATGATAGTTACATGGCTTTTGTACGAGTCTGCTACCTTTTAGAACCTTAACTATCGACAAATTAGATTCTATCTCAAATTTCACAGTTATTTAAAAATTCACTTAACGCTAATTCAACATGTACAAATATTGTTTCAATAGAAATCAGAATGAATCTAAAAAAGTATTATATATTAATTAGAACTAAATAACTCAAAACGTACTACTGTAATATTAGAAGAAATAGCGATTGATCATCCCGAAATCAAAATAATCGAATCTTTATTCTATTCTGTAGGTACAAGTTCACAAGAAGCGATGATGAATTAATCATGCAAGCATCAATTCGGTTCACATGAAGTTTGAGGAAAGAGCCATGAAAATAGCAGCTGACTTTCTTCGAAGATGACCTGGAGGAAGACAGCCTCATACTTTCAGCTATTAAGATCTTACAAGAGAAGCAGATTCAAGCTCGAATGGATCCTGCTCGTTTTCATTGGTTCTTTCTTCACGGTGGAATGCACTGGACGAAACAATCCACCTCGATTTCTCATCGATGGCCAAACGGAAATCGTGCTCAGGTTGAAGGAAGGTCCTGAAACACCAGTCGGTAAGGGCACCTGAAAACCTCGTTCGGCTTCGCTGCGCACCTCGTCAGGGTCACGCACTCCTCATTGCATATGTATTAGTGTGTACCCGGCATGGACACGCATTGTGATTCTTATTGGCAATTAAACTCATGCGCCTCTCGCATTCGGGTGAACCTAGCGTGTCTCATGGCGTGAAACTTTTAATTTTAACGAATAACGCTATTGCTTCGCGAATGTTGCTAGTTATCACTTATACGAACCTCTTTAATTCAATTAATATTTCATTTTTAAAGAGGTAAATATTATTCAGTAGAAAAGGAAACAGTTTATAAGTTCGTCGGTAATTTTCAGATTTACCAAATTTAAATATAAGAACAATTGAACTCATCCTAATAATGAATTTTAGATTTTTTCTTGTGTAAAATTTCAGAAGCATTTTTGTAAGGATTCTTTGTTACCCTCATTGCAATAGTTCCTGAAATATAACTGGTTAAAGAAGAGGTAATCACAGTCATTTCAAATCCCGAATTCAACTACTTTCATACATGTTACGTTATCCAATTCACCAATTGCCGCAGTACAATTACAGTGGGAACTCGCTTGGCACGCGTCGCATTGCGAATGGTGCCAAGCTGTTTCTGTTACAGGCAGCTTAATTTACCGATTGCGCGGTGCCGATCCTGACGGAGACAGCTTGACATTCGGCGTCAGAGATCAACCCGGTAGCAATGTGATCCGGGTCGAGGGTGTCAGTCCCAACGAGGCCAATATTTACCTCAATAAATTACTGGACCGAGAGGTAATTCGTCCTCGAAAGCACTCCATTCCGTATCTACAATTTAACCCATTGAACTAAAGTATTGATTACTCGATAGCCAATACATTATTATACAACATATATACAATAAATTATCCTATAAAATCAAAGTTGCCCATTTATTATAAATATCAAATAGTTTTACAATTGATACACAATAAAATATATATTCAGTACAGAATAAGTTCTTGCTATGAACAATTTTATATCAAATATTAGTAATTTCATCTCACCAGTAATTAGATTTGAATGTTTTCACACCAAACAATACAAATCCAGAAACAAAAGAATACTCTTTTTACGAGCAGCTAAAATGTCTCTCATTCTCGGCTTATTATCGCAAGACTGAAGACAGGAGTGTGCCTAATGATTCGTGCTATCCGCTTAAATGACTTCGTTAGGCTAAACGGTCGATTAATTATGCTCACCAGACTAGGGACGAGTACGCGCTCGTGCTCACGTTGACGGATGGCCGGCTTGGCGAGGGTAACTTCATTACGCAAAGCCTGCTGCTATTAGTCGAAGACATTAACGACAATGTGCCAGTGTTTCGACCTCATCCGACCTCCTTGACGATTCGGGAGGATGCCGGCCCAGGAGTCCTTGCGACGGTCGAGGCCACTGATGCTGATTTAGGTGCTCACGGACAAGTAGTCTACTACTTGCAAGAACTCGACGGCGATAGTAATGTCTTCGCTGTCTCCACCATTAATGGGAAAGGAATTATTCGGCTGGTTGGCAGATTGGATTACGAGAGAAAGTATTTGTATCAGCTGAGAGTACTCGCAATCGACCGTGCGATAAATGAAAAAGTATGCTTCAATGAAATTTATTTAATATTTGTGTACTGTTTGAAACCTGTGATTTTTATAAGCTTCGTATTTTGGTTATTTGAAATATAGAAAGGTGAGGCAAGAATAGTATAGACTGACACAGGTGCAATGTACTTCTAAAACTATCTTTGATAAAACCCCCATGACATTGGCAGTTCTTACACCCGCATCGGACTAATTTGTCATCGCAATGAACTCCCTAATTTTAAACTCACTGATAATGATACGATCGAAATAAAGTTACGAAATAATACACAGAATATTCTATATTTGGTAAAAGAAATTATTCTTGTTAGCCATTATCAACGAAACTTAGCTTTGGTTTATAGTAGAGTACAATGTAAAGTAACAGGTCGTTAGCATCTATCAATTAAGACGTACTACAACTAGATGCAATTTTTTCGAGCGTGACCCTTTGTATGTCAATAACCTCTTCACGTGGGTTTGTGATTATTTCAGGTAAACACAGGAACCACTGCGATTCTGATCAAGGTGCAGGATGTGGAGGATCAGCCTCCGGAGTTCATAACCATGACGCCCGTTGCCAGGATTAGTGAAAATGCTAGGACTGGTACATCCGTACTTCAAGGTCGGATTAATAATACTTATGGATTGCACTTATTATCTTATTCTATGCAGGAAGTCACTCATTAAACTTGAACTCAACATACTAATCTGTCTGCGATTAATTTACAATAAGAATATTAAGAGCCTTGAAAACTCTCACTTCCTTCACTGAATAACAAAAGAAACAGAAATGTGAAGATTTCCTACACTACGATAATATTATTTCTGATATACTACATAAATAAATCAACAACAAATCAACATAAATAAATCATTTACAGTGCGCGCGGTGGACGGCGATAAAGGGATAAACAATAGAGTTACGTACAGCATCACCAAAGGACCAATGCATCTTTTCGACATAGATGCAACGTCAGGTTTGGTCTTTACTCGAGCCCTTCTTGATCGAGAAGCTGAAGAGAATGCGGATGGTAGTTTTATTTTGGAGATCACCGCAAGGGAAGTCACTAAAATCGTACCGGCGCCGTCAGTTTCCACTGAAGTCACAGTCATTCTTATGGATGTTAATGACGAGACACCAAGGTTCAGAAGTGATCGATATCGCGCTGAAATAAATGAGAATGCACCGCAGAATACGCCAGTTAATTTTATTGGCGACGCCATACCGGAAGTCTACGATCACGATCTTGTAAGTTAAAATCAATTTTATTATAATGACAGAATAGTTTAACGTTACTTTAATGTGTTGCTGTAAATACTAAAGCTTTAAACCATTGATCATACACAATAGTTTTAAATGTAACTATTAGGTAGCTAATTCAGATAACAGACTATTAAATAATTAATCCTTAATAGGGTACAAATGGTACATTCAGAATGTACATCGAAGGTGACAATGGGATATTTGACGTGACTCCGTCGCGCGGTATAAACGAAGCACCCTTCTTAATTAGGGTGAAGAATTCAACTGAGCTTGACTTCGAGAAACGAAAAGGTATTCAAAATCGCTCATCATAGAATCTTCATCATAAAATCTCCACTTGTTAATAATTTTGTTATTATCTTCGCAGCCGTCAATTTTACTTTAATTGCCAAGGAAGTAGTGTCGGTGGCACCTAAGTCAGCCAAAGTCCCCGTAACGGTGTATATAAAGGATCAAAATGATAATTATCCAGAATTCACTGAAAGTATATACGAAGTTTCGATTCCGGAGAATTGTGCTGTCGGCACAACTGTCGCGTGGGTTCAAGCTCTGGATGAAGACAGTGGGAATTATGGAACCCGAGGAATTCGATACACGAATTTGGGTGGTAGCATAGCTCACCTGTAAGTTTCACATATATTCTATTGTAAATTGATAAACAATATGCTTTATTATAAAGGTTTCGTTTATAGATTTATTAATTTGCATAAGAAGAACTCTAATTAAAACTAATTTTACATTTTCTTTCTGCTCGATTGGAATACTCTGTATTAATTAAAAATTTAAATTTAATCTTTATTATTTTATATTTGTATTTGAGATTGTCGATGGACTCCTCGAACGGAATAATCACAGTGAAAGAGAACGGTCCGAGCTTCGATCGCGAGTTAGTATCCCGACATTATTTAACGGTAGAAGCACGAGACGATCTTGGCAGAGGTAATCGAAACACGGTCCAACTGATAGTCAACATCAATGATGTTAATGACAATCCACCGGTATTCTTACAAAACAAGTACGAAGCTGTTCTATTGGAGAACAAGGATCGCTTTGAATCACCGTTGGTCGTCGAAGCTTTCGATATCGATTTAAACGGTATGATAAATCCCATAAATTTCAAATAGATTTTTCCAAAAATGAGCTAAATTTATAAAGTGGAAATATATTTTACAGGCACGAAGAATAGCGAAGTGGTTTACGCTTTGGTTTCCGGGGAATTCTCGAGAAATTTCAGCATCGACTCGAAACGCGGTATAATTACGCCATCACCCATGGATTACGAAGCACTACCAATTAGCCAAGGCCATAAAGAAACTCTAATACGCCCATTAAGGTTAACAGTAAGAGCTAGGGATTTGGGTACACCGAGTCTAAGTTCGGATGTACCTTTGATCATTTATTTCAAGGATGTTAATGATAACGCACCAGCTTTCGAAAGGACGCACTACAAAAGAAGCATTGCTGAGGATTTAGTTGGTGGAACTACTATATTACAGGTAAGGAAACACTAAAACTATAAATTTTATCATTCATTTTATCTCATATTATAAGCAGTATCAACATAATTATAGATAAAATTGATTTAATTTGATAATTTGTTTAGAAATGCAATCTCAAATATAATCCTACAGGTGAAAGCCTGGGACAAAGATCTCTCCTCGCCAAACAACAAATTGGTCTATCGAATCCAGAGTGGCGCGGGTGACAAGTTTGTCATTAGTCCGGAAACCGGAGTAATCCAAGTAGCGCCGGGTTCTAATTTGGACCCGGATTTAACGTCCCCGAAAACAACTCGATATAGTCTGAACGTTATTGCTATTGACAGTGGAACCGAAGTACAAAGGACAGCTGAGATTTTAGTTAATATCACTATCGTCGATGTTAACAACAAACCGCCTGTGTTTATTGATCCTGGTACAGTAACAATTCGGGAAAACACTCAGGTAATTCTGCAAAATATTCTCATTTGCATTATAAAAATCGATTTTCTAACATTTACGAAAATATATAATAACAACTAAGTTATAAACGAAAATAAAAACTTCGTTTATAAATTCTGTTTATATAAAATCTTTATTACTCACATTTCAACGCATTATCAAATGTCAAAGATAATTATTATTAATTAATATAACGGTAATAATATTATAATTAGGTTGGCGCGTACGTTCATCGTGTGGTAGCGAACGATCCAGACATAGCACCCGTGTTACGATATCGCATTGATCCGAATTCCTCCGAGGCTCGAAACGAGGAAGGAACACTAATTAAAATTCAAGAGTACGACTACCTGGCTGCCTTGGAACTAAATGCCCTCGATGGATTGCTTAGAGTAATCAGGCTGATTGATAGGGAAAGAGTGGAATCTATTCGATTGAGCCTGATAGTTGAAGATTTGGCTGCTGTTCGTGGAATACAAACGGCATCAGGTTTGTTTTTTAAAAATATTTCATCATTACAAAACAGTGACTGAATGAATAATAATATATAATAAGAAATTCGAGTTTATAAAGAGAAAAACATTAAATAAATTTCTTATTTCAGCTACGTTAAACATAATCATTGAAGACGAGAACGACAATAATCCGAAATTTCGAAGACCCTTTTACAGACGATCAGTAACAGAGAACAGTAAGAATGGCGTGAACATTGTCAGTATTGTAGCTGATGATGCGGATAAGAATCGTAGTATAACATATTCTCTGGAAAGTCCGAGAGAATTGGTGGAGTTGGTGCATCTCGACGCTGAAACTGGGGAAATGGTAGTAGCTAATAAAATCGATCGGGAGCAATATGCCTGGTTGAATTTGACTGTGAGAGCTACTGACTCAGGAATCCCGCCGAGGTAATAATTACTTGGCACTTTCGATGATTTACGAATTCAGATTTCAATTCCTTATTTTCTCAGATCGAGTTTATCCGAAGTTTATATCCAAGTCCTTGATGAAAATGATAATAATCCGTATTTTATATCGGACGTCAGTAATTTGACTGTAAAGGAAAATTCGAAAATCGGCACAGAAATCGCTGTGATACAAGCGAAAGATTCTGACAGCGGAGATTATGGGAAAATCACTTATCTACTTGACAGAATGTCATCTCAGGTAAAAGTTTGTTTTGAATAAATATTTTTCATAAATGTTTGATTGGTTTTTTTCATAATCGATCTTGTTCTACAGGGAGTATTTGCTATACATCCGGAATCAGGTGCACTCACCGTTGCAGATAATCTTGATTGGGAGACAAAGCAAAGTTACGTTCTAGTAATTGAAGCTTGGGATAATTACCAATTTGGATACACGGCCGGAGAATCGAGAAACGCGTTCAAACAAATCCAGTATGAAAAGCTTATTAAGCACCATTTACATTTAATAACATATTTACTGAATAAAATATTAATAGGGTTACCGTGGCAGACGTGAATGACAATGCCCCAAAAATGGATATTCCAAATTCTTGTATTACAATATCGGAGTTTCATGATGTTCGTGATACGATCTTCCTCGTCAAAGCTACAGATGCAGACGATCCTTCGACGCCAAATGGACGCTTAATTATCCGAATAGTTTCAGGAAATGAATTAGGTTTGTAATATTACTTTGAATTAATGTAATTCAAATGAAATGTTGTATAACATGCATTTACAATTATAACAATTATGTTATATATAGATCATGTGATTAAAGTTAACTATTACCAAAAGATGCTATTTTAACATTTTCATTGACAGTCTAATAATAATAAGTAATAATTTCTTACTAGGCTTGTTCGTATTGGAACAATTGGATTATTGGACAGCGAAAATCGAAGCTGCGCGATCGCTGAGAGGAAACTTCGGAAATTATTCTTTGCAAATTGAGGCTCGCGATCTTCGCATTCCTTCGAACCAAGATTTAAAGACGCTTAATATCTGCGTCACTGATTACAACGACAATCCGCCTGTTTTTACTAACCCACCACATAACACTACCATTCGTGTACCAGAGGTGATAGAAAAAAATTATTGCAATATCTCTAATTAAACTTCGAATTATTCTATAAACAAACTAGCAATTGTTTACTTATCCATTACAGAATGTAACTGTGGGAACTCAAATTATTCAAATCGAAGCCAGAGATTCGGATACCGGACCAAACGGAGATGTTCACTTTCGACTTAAACAAGATCTCGCAGGACACTGGAGAACTTTTCACATCGATAATAAAAGCGGAATCATTTCTCTAAAATTGCCACTTGATCGAGAAACGCAAAAGATTTATGAGGTAAAGAATTATGTCTTTCTAAATATTTAAAACGAAGAATAATAATTCGTGTCGATTAATTGTTATAATTTACCACGTTTCATTACAGATAAGAGTCGAAGCTTATGACTTAGGAAGCCCGACGCCTCTGAGTTCCGATCTCGATCTTATAATCTACGTGCGAAATATCAATGACTACGAACCGCAATTTCTTGTTGATACATTCAAAGTTAATTTCACGGAAGAACAGTTGCCAGGATCGGAAATAGTTCCTCTGCCAGAGACTGTTGATCGCGATGAGGTTGATGACCTTGATGATCCACCAAGCCAAGTCTGCTATTTCATAGTGAGCGGAAACGAAGACGGACTCTTTGTTCTTGATGTCTTTAAACACGAATTAACTGTATGTTGACTGAAGATAGATAAACAAGAAATAAGATGACTCTCAATGATGATTAAAAATTAAACATTCATATTTGCAGACTGTACGAATGTTAGACAGAGAGCGAAGAGATCAGCATTCATTAATAATTAAAGCGACGGAAGATTGTAATGCTGAACCACCGAGTGACGTTAAATTCGATGAGAGTGATGATACTCTGCTAAAAGTCATCGTGAATATCACTGACATCAATGACAACCCACCGAAATTTGTCAATACAGTTTTCACAGGTGGTGTCACAACCGAGGCGGATTTTGGAGCGCAATTTATGCACGTAAAGGTAGAGCAATATAAAGAATCATTTACATTTAAATCATAATAAAATTCGATTTTTTGATAATAATAATCGTCCATATTTGATAGGCGATTGATCTCGATGCTGGTGAGAATTCGCAAATAAATTATTATCACGTTGGCAAAATGCATATGACATTGACAGAAGGTCTTGATGACATCGAAATGCAACCTTTTCTTGTGAATAATGTTACTGGTGCTGTTACTTTGAACTTCGACCCACAACGTGGTATGAAAGGATACTTCGACTTTATGGTACGAAATATATTTATTGACGATGTTAAAATTTGATTTCTGAAAATTCGTAGACACAATATTACTTTCCCTGATTTCTTATTTATTATTACGCTTACTATTATTTGTTAAGGTTCTAGCAAATGATAGTCATGGCTTGCACGACACAGCGAGAGTCTTTATTTACCTGCTACGCGAGGATCAAAGAGTTCGTTTCGTGTTGCGACAGCATCCGCCAGAAATACGTAATAAAATCGAACTCTTTCGAGAGTAAGTTTAACAATAAATAATATACTTCCTTAAGTATAAAGCGATGACAATTTAATTCAACTTCGTACAAAATAATAATTGGAATTGTAAAATGACTGTAATTTCTCAGAGTACTTGGAAACGTGACCGGAGCGATAGTGAACGTGGACGAATACAAAATCCACGAGAATCAGGACGGTTCGGTTGATCGAACCAGGACGGATTTGTACATGCACTTGGTGAATCGTCGAGACAACTCGATATTGGAAGTGTCGGAAGTGCTAGAGTTGGTCGACCGTAATATCGAGAAGCTCGATGGCCTCTTCAAGGAATTCAATGTCCTTGACACGCAAGCGGCACAGTACCAGCCAATTATACAGTACGAGCAAGCGGGAACGACCTTCTGGCTGCTGACTTTGACCCTGTTCTTGGGTGCTCTCCTCATTTTGTGCATCGCTCTCTCCTTATCGCAAAGGGCATCTTTCCTGCGTCAGCTCAAAGCCGCTAATGCATCCACTTTTGGTAATTATTGTAAACATCTTACTTAATTAAGATTTCCACTTAATAACTGTACTTTTAATATAAAGTTTTAAATTATTCCTGACAAACTGTTATTGAGTGTCAGATATTAATTAACTAGTTCAATGTTCTTAGGTGCTACCGATTCGGAGTTCATCAGAGGACCCGGTCGCGTGCCCAACACGAACAAGCATAGTATGGAAGGTTCCAATCCGATTTGGATGCATGCTTACGAGAACGAATGGTTCAAAAGCGATGAATCATTCAGCCACGCATCCGAGCGTGATTCTCTCGACGAGAATGCACTGAACAATGAAGAGATGATGAACGAAGCCAATACGAACCAAAGAAACGAAGATAAACCGTACTACATCGAGTCGAGAATATCCTCTGTCTCGAGGTGAGTGCACTTAAGCAGATCTTTTTTAATAATTTTTCTGAAAAATTCATTTGAATTCTCCTATGACTGTACGTTTGAATTATTCATTGCAGTATGGAAAGTGTTGCCAACATTCGAAACGAATTTAATAGGAACTCACCTTTGTACAGAACGCACAACAACGCTACAGTGAATCCATTAGCGAAGAAAGTCGAGACCACTGAATTGTGAATGACTGACTCATCGAAGGATAATGATGATTCAGTGATGTCTCGATAGGTTTTTAATAGTAAAACGCATTTAGTTGTGCAATGTACATGGATTCCTGTATCGTACGAATAGTGATTATATTTATATTTATTCTATAATATGTTAGATAGTATTCACATGTATTGTAATTTATTTTTTAAATAGTGGACCTCGAATATTTGTAATTTGCAAAAGGTATATCCAATTTTGGATAGCGTGTTAGAGAACATTGAATCGGATTTGTTGTGCATTCGAAGATGTAGAGAATCTGTATGACTCAGCTAGTTCTTTAGTTAGTCTTCCAAAAAATAAAATGTCAATCATTTGCGATTTAATGTCCTCCATAATCAGTAACATAAAGTTACGAGCACTAGACATACGTCGACAGTGGGTAAATATACTCTGAATTCTCGAATACCTTTGTACGATTTTTTAAAACAATAAAAATCATGCTCCTATAATTCTTTTTATTCCTCCTTCAAAATATCGACCCAATCAACACCCACAAAAAAACAGGAGGCACAAGCACCGCAGACCCAGTGGCATCAGAGGCGGCGCAAAAATCGATGTGACTTACTTAAGGCGACTTCCTTGTTCGATAAAATTCATTTACGCGAGCGCCAGGAAGCAGGAAGTTGATACAATTTGTTCTCTTTTTCTTGACAAAAATTTGTAGGCCAGATAACATGGGCCGAATTGATAATATCACGGTGCGGATGCCTTATGAAAGGAATACATTGTTGAAATGTAAATCAAGTTCGCCAGTCGGTTGACCTCGATGGGTCAGTCACACTTCTAAGACACTTTTCGCGTCACCACATCTGCTTTTACCGTATATTTTCAGGCCAGGCTTTTCTATGAGTCGTTTATGCTTGCCACACACGCTATCCCCTAATTAACCCCGGCAGTGATACTGACTTTTAAATCTGGTCAGATGAAAAATCGCTTTCAGAGAAAGCGAAACTTAACATTGGAACAAACAAACCTTCTGTATTGACAAGTTTTGAAAAAATTACAGAACTATTAATATGAAAAGGAATTATATGAATTTATTAACAACTACTCTAATTTCCAAGTTCAACATATGATTGCAGAATGCATGAAATCAAAATTAATCTCACGCGTTACGAGACTTAAACACTTTACCCAATTACATAGCAATTATTCGGCTTTCAAGCGGAGATCTGCGTGGTTATATTTATCTGTCGCATTCATCAAATTACATGCATAATCAGCCGACCTGAAGTCTCTGGTGCATTCTTGCCATATCTTTGCTGCAGAAGCATACCACGCTCTAACTAAAAAGGCAATAATCTTCTTTTGTACATCTCTTGCACTATCAACAAATAAAGCGCAATTTATTAAGACAAATAATTAACAGCTTCGTATTCTCTTTAAAACTCAGAAACTCTATATAAATTATTAATCAACGTACTATGCAAATACTCGTTCACAACAATCTGCAACACGTCACGATTTAAATCAAAACGATATGAGTTAACATTAAAGTGAAAGTGACGGTTCACATCCACGCTTTACAAGTAAACTTACCAAGAAAGGACACGAACTATAAATAATGAAAATACAAAAAAATTATGATATAACGTCGAACTAATGTTAATTTCGAAATTTTTCGAATTCATGGTAACAAGACTGACGCTTTTTGGGTTTGAGACTAAATGAAAGTGAGGGAAAGGAAAGGAGAAGGTGCACGATGATCGGTGGGGTAGGCGAGTAGCCGGCTGTAGGTTGAGAAGTAAGGTAGCCGAGGAAACGGCCACCTCCTCCCTTATCGTCTTCCTGAACGTCAGGCTTGCGTGCGAGCGTATGCTAATCCAAGAAGGCTGTATACCCGACTGGTCAGTTCTCGACTCGAACCCTCTTTCCAGCTGCCACCCCCATTCTCAACCCTTCACTGGGCTCAGCCCACCAAAGGAATAGCCAACACGGTCTTTCCACTCGAGGAATCAGGAACGTAGCAATCTTCGATCGACCCGGTGCGCTTCTGTAAAGTGCAAGTAATGATGACACACTCCTCGATCTTCAATGATTTTCTTAAGCTTTCAATCTGGAGCAATCAATATTTTCGTGTGTTTTGATCATATTTTGTAATAATAATTTTAATTCGAACGATTGTTAAAGGAATGTGTTGCTTATTGTGAGAGAGTCGTTCTACCCCTGCGTGAAGACACCCTTCTTAATGAGGGGTTGCGGTAGTAAAAACGCCCTGTGACTTTTCGATCCCAGTCGAAGTGAGTCATCGACATTATGCCACCTTTCATTATTACATCGATAAAAAGAATCAGTTTTGACAGGCACGTTATATGCCTGATTAAATCGCCTTTAATATAAGTTTAATATAAACGATATCGACCTATGAAAAATTATCTCTTTTTAAAGCTATTTTTGTTAACTACATACTCTTATATTTTGTTTGCAATTTACAGTTGATAGTATTTGCTTTTTTTGCTTCAGCAAAAGTATAATAACGATAGCAGAATTTTCGTGCAATGTTTGCTATTATTAAATATCTAGAAATCGAGTTGTCGTCGAATTCGAGTTTCTCAGTAGAATAAATGGGCCAAGCATGATTGTTCACTCTAGATAAAGTGAAATGGTCATACGATAAAAATCTTCCACTTGAAAGTGTGATAAGAAATCGTAGTTACTTCCTACGACACGCTTCAGAAAGGTAACGAATTTTTATTGCGCCAACATCGAAGTCGAAAGCATGTCGACTTATAGTACTTGATAAAGTTTCACAGAAGGAAGAAGTAAAATGAAGGTGGCAATTTCTTCCTTTTTTCTGCCGAGCTAATGTATCAATAAAAAAAATGTTTTCCTACCAATTATCTATTTTATTTTAGTTAGTCCTAGATCCAAAATCCTAAACAATCTAAATAATGTAATTAATTATAAATACAGAAAATATCTTTCCACTAAAGACATAAGATATGTTCTTAATAAATACCAGAAAAAGTGTATAAATTATCAACCCAGTTTCAAGCGTAGCATGGATCCGATTTTCCTCGAGTCGATTGGCGTACGTAGTGACCGGCTCGAGATGAACGATTAGCGGCGCCAGAGAGAGGTGCATGCACCTTTCTCAACACGTGGAGGGGGTGTGTTGGGGGATGACGCGTCGCACATAGGTGCACGTGACTACGGTAAACCGCGTTACCACCTCGAGGGTGGTTACTTGCTGCCTCTCAACCCCCTTCTCACATTCGCGCCGCACGCGGCCACGTGAAGTTCCTCCAACGCCTCCGCGCGCACCGCACTCCTCGAAAATGTCATCCCTCGATCACGGCTAATCCCAACAGTCAACAAGATCATCGAATCCCTAATTCTGAAACATTGTTCATTCCTTCCGAACGCGATACAAAACTTCCCGAAAGTCATCGCTCGAAAAAAGTGTTTACCGGTGCAACATGTGCTTCTGAAATTCCTTCTTCCTGCCATGAAACTGCACTGTTCTTTCTTGTTATCGAATCTTGGCTTGTTGAACTGAATCATTGTTTAGTAATGGTGAGAGGATGGTGTGGCAGTCGAGACAAGTGGCGGTTCGCGTGTGAGTGGTAGTTCGCCATCGGGGATCGCCGATTGTTTAAAGAATTTATTCGACAACTGATCGACGGACGCCTGCCTGGAACATGTACTGTTCGACTCTGACGGTCTATTGAATGATTTTGCGATCAGGTAAGGGTCAGTCTCGAATGAACTTTTACTGGAGTTACATTGAGGGGGATTTGGATTAATCATCCGGTTTCGAGGACGAGTAAAGAATGCTTCGATCGAATTTTCTGAGAATCAACACTGTTAACGTGTAATAAATACTCTTAATCTCAAATAATAGTAGAAACATTCATGCTTCCAAATTTCTTTACACACTTTATAAAATAAATATTCTCAATCAATCAGAGAAACTGGGACGTCTGAAATATACTTGAACACTTTTGGCAATGGTTAATGACTGCGTGAATTCAAAGGTACTGTATTTATTTATTCTACAGTGCGCGCATCGTGTGCTTCAAAGAACAGTAGCACGCAAGCACGACGTAACGTACATCACCCTCGGACGAAGATATTTGATCGCCCCACATTTCGTAGCGCGACGGGGTGTTTGAACCTTCAATATATGTAATTCGAGGGTCAAAGTAATCGTTCGATGATCGACAAAATTCACCTTCAAAAACTTTGTATTTTCCTACAATCGTGTAATATTCAAAATACGAAACTTATTGATAATAATCAATGGAATCGGTAAGCACTTGTTAAAGAAATATTCAAGGATAATACAATTGAAGCAATGATTAATAAAATAGAAGACTTATATTCAGTAATAATTAATGACGAGAATTCTAAAGGTTGGCTAACTCTTCCGCAAGAAAAACTTCATTAATTCTGCAAGAATTCTCAGACAGATACGTGCATAATGAAAGTTTTATTCTTCGCAAGAAGTATCGGTCTTTAACCCTATCGCTTAACATCCGCAACCATAACAACTTAATGTCTCGGCGGTCAGTGTCCACTACTAGCGCCGGATCGATTCGCATTTTTGTACCCGCTTAGTTCTATGGAACACTGCCATTAGAAGTGAGCCTATAACACAGTTGATTGTTCCGCATTCCCTTACCGAGTGCCTTATAGAATTCTTATAACTTCTGAAACTGCTTTGATTTAGTTTCGAATAACTGTATTTATACAATGATCATATCATTAATTCAATTATTATTAGTAACATCAAATATAAGAACTCCAAACTAACTCTATATAACTATTTCACTTTCCTTAAACTATACAGTTCTGCTACATATTCTAGTATACTATATTTATTTACTTTGAAAGAACCTTCTGTTCACTAATCACAATGATTTTTAAAGTTCTTACTGATTCACCAATACCAAGAGAAAATTCGCAACAGGTAAATCATTCTTGTATCTATCAGGGCCGGAAATTTCTTTTCCCACTAACCACGACTAATTTCCACGATGATTTCGAAAGGAATTCATTCGTCGCGTAGAATCAATTGTGTGGCTAACGCAGTCACTCGCTAATCCATTCTACGAGTGAACTAATCACTCGCTGCTGTCCATCAATATCCGACAGTGGTTCGCGTGATTCAAAATGAGTCCAGCTTTCAGCAGTAATGAAACTTCGTTCTCGAAATGCTACGTCGAGAGAAAGAAATTATAGGTTTACCTTTCAAGGTAAATGTAAACTATGAGTTGTACATTTTGATTTTAATTAATTGACTTCTGTTTGCAATGATTGTAGCATCTTAATGCACTTCTTATGATTAAGAAAGCCTTTCTTACGTCGGAAAGACGAGTTTACTTGATAGATTAGAATGACGCAATCAGAACTTTTCTGTCAGTTTTGACCCGAATACGTAGATCGCATTGTGATTTTTTTGCCCAGTAGATTACCGATGTCACGTGGCGATAAAATCACGTGCATGCCCCTGGTTACAGGAATCAGGTGGAACTTAAACACGGGGGTGAATTTAAAAGGGTCAGTGACATTTATCATAAGGAATATCATTCATTACGTTGAGATTTCCATCAACCTTCCCTTTGTCAACACTGCGACAACCAAATCCATAATATTAACATTCGAAATTTCTCTTTATAGAATTTGCAATAAATATAAAGTAGCTATTAGATAAACAAAAGAAGAAATCTTTATTCGGACAAACATCTGCAGTCTATTAATAACGTGCCAAGAATTGTATTGTATATGATTGCCTTAAGATCATCTATATGAAATTTTCGAATACTCGAAAACTACTTCGTAGTATACCGTTTCCACTTTCTGAAAGTCCCATTACGTGTTCCATTAGCAATAAAGCTAAATGTGTGACTGACATTGTCGAGTGTTCCTGCCAGTCTCATAGTAACTTTCTACTATCAACATATACATATAACAAATGCTGGCGACCTGCTTTCATGATCATAAAATCGATACAAGCGATTTTATCAGTAGTCAGCATCTCGTTGGTGTTAATTCAGATTGGTCGCCCGGAACGGCGATAGTATTGTTAGTTTATTATTGCTCCCAAGATGACCATACATTTGAGGTGTGAAGTAAAGCTCAAATGAGACTAGCGTTACATTCGAGTTGTGCAGGTATGCTAGTTCACTTGCAACATCATTTTTCATCATTAACGTCATCTAAGCTACGCATAACGCGTGCACCCTCGATTACTGAGAATCTGGGGTCTTTCTGTAATTAGTGCACATCTATCACTCTTTCTTGTTGCTTTCAGATTTTTTATTATACTAAGAAACACTTATCTGTGAAGGGTAGGTTTGTAACATAAAAATGTCATTAAATTGCAATAAACTGCAAATCGATGTGTTGAAGCTTTCAAGTATAATGAATGGAAGTTTGGGCGATCATAGCATGATTGATTAGCACCCACCCCATGTTTAATCGGAAATTGATTGCTACGAAATTGGATGGGCCAACTATATTTTTTTTGACACGAAACTATAATAATACATCCTTGTAACGTGCACAATTTAAAAAAAATTATATTTAAACATTTCTAAGAGACATAATTTGTCTCTGAAGAAAGATAAAACAAGAATCCAAAACTTGCTAGTTATTTAGCACAGAAATCCCTATTTCTAATGTGCGCATATTAATAGCAAAGGAAGCGAAGGTGTTCGGTCTATCACGAGTGCCGGAGCAATGACCACGGTCTTCGGTTCGTAAATAATTACTGACTGACATAAGTGGAATGACTGTGTGTAAGTACGAAGGGCTCCAACTCACTCGACAGTGCCTGTAATATTTAGAAAAGAAACAGAATGTCCTACGTAACAAGTTATCGATCTTCGCATTAACGCATTGCCGGAAGTGTGGAACTACCACCTGTGCTAAACCCCGAAATAACGCCATGTGTAGTCATGTCCTTTAATAAAACTCATAGACTAATAATAACGCAACAAATGTCTAATTAATTACCAAGATTCTTCAACATATTTCACAAAAGATTTTCATAAGTTGAAGAAGAAACTAAATTCGAGAGTTTTATTTATAAATGAAATGAATAGTTGATGAATGATTTAAAATACCAAAAATACGAACATTTTTATAAACGAAATTTTACGATGACAATAAATTTCCTTTTGGTTACAGAATGCCCCTTGTAGGAGCATGGTGCAAAGTATGGATTTACTTCGGGTTCGTTGTCGGCTGGAGCAAAGGCGCTCGGCCACGCTTTGACACCTCCACTGATATGGGCTTGGTCCTTATCCCGGCGGATGCTGAGGTCGATTCTGTTATCTTTCGATTACGCGCCACCGATCAAGATGCTGATTTCCCACTTGTTTTTGAAGTAACAGGTTGGAATAATATACCACTCCATATTCCTTGCTCTCTAAATTTATAGAAACCCTACTTTTATATTTATCGATAACAAAAATTATATATACTCCAGTTTCGATATTTTATTTACAACCCATGTTTAAACAAAATCAATATAAAATATTCTTGTATCAAATAATTTCATGGAGAGGGTTGATACAATGACTTACATTTCTGAGTCATTCAATAAAATAGAAAACGACACTTGTCCTCGTAGCGACGATTACACCTGTTGTGAGGATCGAGAACCTGCCGTGCACGCTGTACAACAAAGTGTGCCAGGCCAATGTGATACTGACGAAGCGTCTGACACCAGGACGCTTGCACGACTTCGCTGTGCGGGTTAGGGATACGAAGGGCGACTCGAATTCGATGCAAGCTACAATCTCCGTTACGAATGCCAGCACTTCGCGGGATAAAATATTCCCACACATACCATCTCTCGTTATGGTGCCGGAGGTAATTTTCTTCTTTATGTATTTGTTGTCTCTTTATCCTTAATTAATGTCTCTCCTTCGCTCGAGTCAACCATAAATCTCCCTTATGATGCGAAATCGGCTCTCTACGTATTCACAAGCTGGCAATTGTTTTGCTTACTTAAATTACTGTCACTTAGTAAGATTAAGTATCAAAGGGATCTAATGTTTCGTTAAGGACACTAAACCTGGCAAGGAGTTGGACTACCTTCTCGTGAGGGCGAACTCTTGGAGTGGGAAGCCTGTTTACATTGAATTATGGGTACGCTGATTGTCAGTCTATTGGCTTTTGTATTTGAATATTGAATAGAAAATTGAATTATAACTGAATTGGCATAAGTTCATTGTGTAACATCGGTCGAAATAGTAATTTGATGAATGTGACTGATAATAAAGGGTGTACAAAATTTTAGCAACCCAAAGAACTATTCACTATCAGACAGCGACAGACGCCGACGCAGACACGAGGAATAATCACCCTAATCGGTGAATTGGATTTCGAAACTCAGTCAATGTACACTCTCACGATGTATGCAACGGTAGGAAAAATTTGTTATTTACTTACAAATTTAATTATTATCGCAACAAGCAATATTAAATGATGTCAATATTAGGATCCGTACACAGAGCCTGGTAAAGATACAAGAAACATCGCCGGTTTAAACGTAGTGGTTGTGGTGCAAGATGTTCAAGACGTTCCTCCAATTTTCACTTTGGCGCCACCATTGACGAAGATTAATAATTCCGTTCAACCAGTAAGTGGTTATTCAAAATGCATTATTTTCTCTATTTACAATGTAATTGATTTATTCATTTCAGTTATAATTATTAATATATTATTTACTACAATATATTGAAACATCTGTTTAATCATATAATAAATAATAATTCTACCCAAGCAATTCTACTCGCAGGGCGACATAATATTGCGAGTGCACGCGGAGGATGGGGACAAAGGCGTACCGAGGGAAATCACCTACGGTCTCGTGTCCGAGGGCAATCCATTCACGCCGTTCTTCGACATCTCCGAGACCACTGGTAGCGCAAAGAAACCCATAAAACTCATTAACATTGACTAACACAATATTTAGCGCATGCACCTTAATAGTAGACTGCGGATAATCATAGAAATATAATTTATCTTATGTTTATTACAAAGAGTACATTGCTTTCGAAGTTTATTTATTAGCATGGGTTTTACTTAATCTTGCGAAATTTACTCATTTGCATTGAATAATCGTACTGCAAGGCTAATATCGATGTAGGTTTGTAGGAGCATCAAAAGATCAATTGCATGGTAGCTTTAATACCGTAAAGCAGCAACGAGTGCACGGTCACTGAGCTATGGATCGTGAACATGCATAATTAAGGCGAACGTATGAGGAATACTGCTATTTTCGAAGCTTGTAATTTACATTTCTGATTGGAACACGTGTTTATAGACAGTAAATGAAGCAATTGGTTATACAAAATGAGACTTGTCCAAGTTTTAACACTAATACTGAAAGTAAGTCAAATACTAGATTAGAAACAAAGAGAGGAAATTCTTCTTATAATTTATCGTGGATATATTTAAAGATATTTATCGAATTCCATAAATTTGTCGATCGAAAATAATAAATCTAAATGGAATGTAAGAAATATTCTGTTAGGAGTAAATAGCAGCAGGTAGACGATGGATTAGGACTAATCTATAGGCACCTGCCAGGACATGGAAAAGTACGTGGAATCAATATAGTCCGTCGGAAGGGGGTCTTCCCCGGTATGCCAAATACAGGGAAAATCCACTAGCGTCACTAATTACATAGTCCTTTGACAGGACTCTCACTCACATACACATACATATTCACAGTTTGGCTTTAGCCTTTACCATCCCCGAACGAGTGACCTCGTTCCGTTGAAGACTGACCGGACAAGAATTATTTCCCTGCGCCCACAACTATTTCCATCTTCGTTTCCTCAATTACCCGTCGACCAATGACTCAGTGAGTCAGGCGTGCGCGCAATTCAGCCCCCAGCAATCGGCCGAAGTCAAATTACGTACATGCAATTTCAGCGCCGTGGTGAAAAACGAAGGTGCACCACCGATTGAAAAACAGCCGGCGTCGTATTTCAAACGCTTCCAATCTAATCATCGACGATTTCACTGCGGCGAAACGCGCTTTTATTGCTGGATGATAGGTGCGCCTGAAGAAATAATGAAGTAATGACGCTGTGTAAATCAGAGTCAATGGTAGTGCTTTCTTGCAATTGTCGAATGGTTGTTGAATTGTTTTCGAATTATTTATCACCAATTGTTTATCACAAAGCCGTCATTTACAAGGGATTCTTATATCACTACAAGCTAAAATCAAATTATTTAAAATAATTGTCATTTCTCAACAAAACTCTGCAAAAAATAGAGAAATGGTACAACGCTGTAGATGTAGTTTATCATCCACGGATATTTTACCCTCGCTGACCCAAGCGCAATCGTTCCCCAAATACGAGCGGGTTTTTATAGCGTTCCGTGGCTGTAATTACAACTTCGATGAAGGACACGTGCTTTTTATCTGGCGTCACGCATGTGGTGTAGCGATTTTTCATAAAAGTGGAAAGAAGTCAGGCGAGGAAGTGGTCAGGAGTCGACATAAGTGACCAAAGCTCGGCTCTCGACCCTCTAGAACAGGGAGTATCGATCGCACTCAGGGGTCAGTCTCTGCCTTTCATGGTACGATGCTTATCATTTCGTAGCAATGAGCATGCGACCGCCATACACACGCGGGAGACACGTCTCAGAAGATATACGAGAGAATCAGGGATTGTCCGAAGTCGGAAGAAACCGATTGAAAGTGAAAGAAAGAGAAAAAGTTCTTATTACAATGCTCTTTTGTAAAATTGGCAAAAATGTAATTATAGCTCGAATTGCTTTATCAAACTTTTTATAATTAATTGCTCATCGCTTTCCTTTGAACAATCCTATAAGTTTCTATTAGTTTCTTGTAAAAGTGAATAAAATTTCATTACAATTACAATTGCCTCAAGTGCAAGTTAATTGGTAGAAACGTTCCACGAATCCAACATTGATACACTTGCAATCAAATAGCACTCCTTATGCAAACTTCCCTTTCGTGATGTTATATGTAAAACTTTAGGTACACGCGTGCACCCCATGCTTTATACGCACTGCACGGCACCGTACTGAGACTAGCCAAGTAATATAGAACACTGCCATGCTCCAGCATGATGTTTTATTCATAAAAAAAAAATAATTCGAGTGCAAGGAATCCAGGGAGTTCAGTGGCCGACAGGTATGATGGATTCATGAATACGTAAATCATCGGCTTGCCGACGAAACATTGCAAGTTTTGCCGAATCCAGTGTATAATAGTTTTAAGTGTATGGTTGTTTCATGGGAGACTGCAGGAAACGCCGATTCAAGTGATAATTAATCTTTTAATAACAGCAAATTCTAATGCAGAATACCATAATTTATTATAATGAAAGGGTTAAAGTGAGAACGTGTACTTTCGTGGCATTAACAGGAGAAATAATGCTGGCGAAATCCTTGGAGGAACTCACGCAGATCACTCATGTTGGGGCGCCTGTAGTACTTACAGTCGTCGCTGAAGAAATCCGAAGGAGCAGGGAGGAACCGCCGGCGCAGGCGACGGTTGTTGATGTAGGATTCCTATTGGGCGAACCTGGAAATAGTCCTCCGTATTTCGAGAGCGATAGGTTGGTATTTTATAAATCGATAAAGAAACTGATTCATTTTTAGCGATGTTGTACGATAGTTTTATTTTTACTTATAAGGAAATATGTAAGGACATAAAATATTTTGTTTTCTATTGAACTAAGTGATTGGGAATCAATTAGTTTTATCTGGTTCATTCACAGTATAAGAAATGTTTAATAATAATATGTTCGCAGTTACATTACAACGATAGACGAGAATTTGGAGCCAGGCACTGTATTAATGTTCAGCGAACCCCATTCCTGTCGTGTGCGAGACGAAGACATCGGGAAAGCTGGCGTTTTTGCCTTGAAACTCGAAGGCAACAATGGAACATTCGAGATAAATCCTACAGTAGCTGAAAGAACTGCTGATTTCGTTATTACCGTTCGCGATAACGCTTTGATTGATTATGAACTGTACAAGACATTATCATTCAAGGTTCGTTCAAGCAGGAAAATTCTTTCCATTTCGTTCATCCACTCCTTAATTCCTTATTATACCACATTCTCCATAAAATTCATTATCAACTATTCCCTTTATATCCAATAAACATTACATAAAATTTCTCAACCACGTAACTTCCAAAGTACTACATCTACTAAATCGTTCTTCATTATCCAGATCGTCGCTCAGGAGGTTGGTCCAGCAACGAATCTCTCAGCATCCGTGCCAGTGACGATCTTCTTGCGTGACGTGAACGACAACCCGCCGGTATTCAACGAGGAATCTTACGAAGTCACGTTGTCGGAGAACGTGACAGCTGGTACACGCGTCGTCCAGGTGAGAAATGTTTCAGTCGGGACGAGCATAATTTCAAGCCGGTTTCCATGCACAAGGCACGACGTACTTTATCATGCCGTTATTACACGACGCAGGTACACGCAACAGACAAGGACACAGGCCTGCTAGGAAGTGTTCGTTACACCGGCGTGAGCGGGCAAGGAAGCGAGGCATTCACAATGGACCCGGACACAGGATTAATAACAGTCGCAATGGGCTCCTCCTTGGACCGTGAAATTGCGCCGAAGCTCCTGCTGTCCGTGGAAGCGCGTGACGAGGATGGCAAGGGAAACAGAGGAGTCGTACCATTCATTGTACATCTGATCGATGTCAATGACAATGCGCCGTTATTCGAGAAGAGCATCTACGAATTTATGTTAAACGCGGAGTTAACGAATTTTAGTACACCTGCTTTTTTAAAGGTGTGGATTAATTAAGGTTTCAGTAGAGATAATGTTTTTTGTGAAATAATTGATAAATTATATTGAATATGTAACTTAGCATTTGATTATACAAAATTGATTTCTTAATTGTGGGAATTTTTAAATAGTATATTCTTTACAAGGTATTAATTATTATAGGCCATTGATGCTGACGCGGAACCACCTAATAACGAAGTTAGATACGAACTAGTTCACGGGAACTATGAGAACAAGTTCCAGCTAAATGAGATTACCGGCGAATTAACTCTGCGATCCCCGATAACGAGAATCCGGCGTAAGAAGCAAAGTGTTTACGAGAGTTACGTGAAGAAGTCGAAGGAATTCGTTCGACATCCAGACATTCCTCGGAATTCATCTGCGGGAACAGTAACTGCTGTTAATTCGACATTAAAGGAAAAAGATAGTAACATTACTGAAGTTCTTGAAGTTAATGGGACAATTAGTAATAGAACAAGACGAGCATCGAATGATCCTTTGTACACCCTCACTGCCAGAGCTTACGATTTAGGTAAGAAATATTTTTCACCCTTATTCATTAAGGGTTTCTGTTACGAGGGTATTGTTAAGGACGTAAGGGCAAATGTTACAATAAATTAATTAATAGTACTTACAATTTTAATTATACGAGATTTAAAGAATTACTATAAGTTAGGCAAAAGAAGCCTATTGCAATAAAAAAAAATTTGATCGAACTCGTAGTTAAGAACAAATATCACTTTCATGTATTCACGAACATGAAATGACGAACATAAAGAACTTTGAAAATAGAATGGACAATTATTTAATAAATTAACATATCACATTGTTTATCTTGGCAAAAGTAAAAGAAACCCTGAGAAAAACAGTGGGTTTCATTCGCAGGTGTGCCACATCTTTCAAGTGTGACGGAAATACGTGTTCTCAGTGGAGCGGCGATGGAAGCACGTATTATGATGTTCGTAGTACCAGGAGAGCATCCTGATTCAACTAAAACGGCGGAAACCCTAGCAGCTATTACGGGTGGCCGAGTTACTGTGTTAGAAACTAGACCTTACGTGCCACCAAGGAATCAGACTGGCGGTGGTGGTACTACGACCGGAAGCAGTAACAAGTTAATATGTTTTCCCTGCTCGCTATGTTACAGAACCTCTACTATTTCCCAACCTTGCTAAGATTATAAACTATTATTAATTCTTTAAAATAAAAAAATCGATTTTGCACTTTATCCTGCACTTTCAGTTCTTATAATTTATACTTGTTAGTTGTTTAATCTTCACAGCCTGCAAAAATTGAATTACACAACTGCATTCTGTAATGTATTATAATTCTTATAGTTTATTGCAACACATGACTAGATTTTGGAGTCCTAAAAATGCCTGATTATTTGGTTCAGCTGTCATTAATGTTACTTGGTAATTGCAGGACTATCGTAGTGGCACGTGTCGAGCAGACTGATATCGGCACGGCATTGGTCGATGTGGAAAAGATTCGGGATACATTGGCAGCAAGTGGTGTCGGAATCATCAATGGTACCGAAACTGTCACAGAGACACCCGTACCTGGTGGTGGTGATGGTAAATCAAATACTGGGACTGTCAATCAATCTACTAACATCACTAATGCAACTAGCATTGTCACACACGTTTATAATGAGGAAGTGGTAAATAACTACACGCATTTTCCAATTGAAATCTTCATTTCTCTATAAATTGTTTAAACTGTCTGAAAATTTTTGCAGGTAGTTTATAAAGCTGAGAATAAATTACTGTTTTGGCTGCTAATTATTCTCGGATTGCTGATGATAGCAGCGATAACCGCACTTATTATATGCTGCATCTGCCCAGGCTGTCCATTTTACATGGCACCAAGAAAACGAAGAGTACACTCGTCCGAAACATTAATTGTTCATTCGGATGGACGACCGAAAAGACATTTGCATCGGAAGCCACTTGCAGCTTCCGACGGTAAATTATTTCTAATTTAAAACTACAACAACATTAATTTTATGTTCAGTATTTATCATACGGGGAATTATTTATCCTGATAAAAGTTATCAAAATACAATCCTCATATGAACGTATTTCATTGTTCCGATATTAATACGAATCATCCGAAAGATTGGCAATATAAATAGAATAACAATTTCGCATGCAGGAACCTATAACAATGGAAGGAAGCAAGCTTGGAGCGCAGATCCGACAAGGAGAAACTGGCAGTTCAATCGTCGTAACATCAAGAACTGCGGCCTGGCTTCGCTTCCCGGAGACGTCGCTTACATATCTGGACAGGCAACTGACGTTCATGTGAATGCGGATTCCGGACGACTGCGAGATGCTCATCTATACGGTCCTCCCGGAAGGAGAAGGATGGGTGAACAAGAAGGACTATACGTGGAGGATGTCGAGGCCCAGAAAGGTAGAAGTTACGATGCGGCTGAAATGGATTCGCTCCAAAGGCATGAAATAGAAAGGAGTTCTGATGCAGCGCGTCACACTTACAGGCAAAGGTAGGTAAGGTATCGTAAGCTAGAAATACAAAGACTTCTTTCTTAATCAGTAACATTTTATTAACAACAACAAAATTCCATTATTTTATTTCTCTCCAATTCCCCGCTTTCTGATGTGATAGCATTATAATACACACATCAGTTTACTCTCAGGACCTTTTGTTGTCGAACACTGCAAATTCCATTGAAATTGGTTCAGTAATATTCGCGCCAAGTCGGAACAAACCAACATACAGAAAGTGGCTACAGATTTATGCATGTAGATTTTTCGACATTATTATAATACAGTTAAACATTACTGTAACTATTTGTTGTACAAGCGTGAACATTCGTATGTCATTCATTTGTTAATTTTAAGTAAAAGCCTGTTTGACGTGTTTAATTATCGTAAGTCATTTATTCATCGTTTTTCATATTTCATTGCAGATACGTTGATACCGAGATGAACGAAGAAGATCATAGTGTCCGAGAGCAACATTTTTATCGCGAAGGAAACGCCGAGGTCCTGCGATTGGTAACAAGAGGTCAAATGGATGAGGCCACTGGCAGTCATCATCATCATTATCATCGTCAACCAGCGACTCTAGTAATCGACGGCAAGGACATTATTCTCCGACGATTCATGGAAGATCAAAAATCCAGACACGATCTTTCCGTCCACGACATGGAAGGTGCCAGGAGTATGGATTCCCATAGACGATCACAGGAAGTTCTTCATCAACAACCAGAAATCATTCTTATCCCTGAAAGATTAGAAGTCGGTCGCAGACAACACGTGGACGAGCTCGGCCCGGCTGTCCAGCGATTAGTAATCGATCACGGTGATTACGAAAGTCATAAAATCGACGGTAAAGATTCCCTGATTAAAGAAACACCAAGGCGATCCGAACGCCATGAAAGTTTGGGTCCAGCAGCATCTTCCACCACAGAAAGAGCATCGGCTATGACGAAAGAGCGGAGTGCGCCTTATTCCTTTCATGATATGGAATTAGCTAAACAGAATGTTTTATTGACTAGATTATTATTAGAAAGAGAGAATCGGCAAGTAGCTGCTGGTGCGATGGATTCAACAAGTTATCTTGAAACTCAAAGTTTACCTGGCCAAGTGGCAATTGCTACGCAAACTGATCGAACTACAGCAACACAGACGGAACGCCATGTGAGAAGTAGAAGTGATAATGATGAATCGGACGAGGAGGCAAAGCATAGGAAGAAACTTAAGCCAAGAAAGAGATATGAAGACAGTGATTGGAAGAGAACTCGAGCACTCTGGATGAAGTCGCCAATTGCGGAAGAGGAAGGTCCTTATTTCGATAAGAGGCTTAGTATTCTACGGAAGAAAGTGAAGGAAGTGAAAGAAGGAAATAAAAGGACACCACTGCAAGCCGATGTCCTTAGAGAAATATCTGATTCCCTGAATGGTAATAGTAGTTCGAATAAAGCCGATGATGATTCCAGGAAGACTTATCAGAAGTCCACCGAGGAAACTAGTATTCGATATAAAGTGTTAAATGATGACGAAACTGGATCACCTTCGTCCGCAGAGATCTGTAAAACTAAAAGGCAACGAATCTACAGTGAGACTTGTATCGAAGCGAGTGATGATGCGAAAGTCAACGGCTCTGAATCGACATCTTCTCAAGATGTAAAAGATCGTCATGAGAAACGTAGTCCAGGAAAGTTTGGGGAGAGAAGTCCTAGGAAGGAGGGAAAGTCGAAAGTATCGAAGAAGTCTGATAGCATAGCGAAGCCGAGTTTTCGTATTTTAGAAAAGGAGATTACAATGTTGACAAAGAAGTTGAGTAAACTGAGCGATAAGAAGATTGATGGTGCATCGATCAGCGACAGTGCTAGTCAAGAAAGATTGGAATCCAGTCCTTCGGAGGTTAGAAAAGAATCGGAACAGAGACTCTCAAGAAAAGCCGATTCCCGTGGGCAGAAAGATGCGAGTAGTTCGAAAGTCATGGCAGAGCAGGGAAGCATAAATCGTAAGGAAGCGGCAATAGCAAAAACTAGACAGAAGCTAAAATACCAACAGACTCAAGTTATGAGCACTGGAAGCTCGGAGTATGATGATAATTTCGAGAAACCGAAGAAACAAGTTTTCAAAATGTCCGAAGATGTATCCAAACAGAAACAAGCAATAAACCACCAGAAAATGAAGCGTCAAAGTCATGTCGAACGACACGAACCCAAAAAGCAAGATAGCGAGGATCAGGAAGATGCTGAGTTTCAAAAGTCTGGAAAAGAGTCACAGAAGATTGAATCCCAAGTTGACAAACTAGATAGACACGAACGCCACGAGAAATCCAAGAAACACGAAAGAATGGAAAGATTCGAAAAGGATGAGAAAACAGAGAAACCTGACAAATCCGAAAAGCGAGAAAAACCGGAGAAACCTTTGAGAGTTTCGCGTCCTCCAAAATTATCAACAATAACTCACACGGAAAACATACAAGAATTAAGTGCAAGCATAAGTTCATCCGACGGAAGTGCAAAGAAAGCAATGCACGGTGTGCGACAAGAAAATTCCGACAAGAAAAGCAGCACTGAATCTTCCGATTCGACTTCAAACGATTCCGATAAACAACAGACTCAAAAAGTGTCGAAAGGTAAATTGACTCAAACAACGACGGAAACCATAGAAAGTCAAAGTGAAATTCTGGAAAAGCGTGAAACTGACTTACGAAAAGACAGCGCAATAATGAAAAGTGAATCTGTTCGCTCCGATGAGAAGGAAAAAATGAAACCTAAACAAAGAAGAAAAGAAATATCTACGGAAAAAATGGAAAGTGAAAAAAAAGATATAAGCTTCGATAGTTCAGCAAAGAGTGACACACACTCGCAGGATTCCATGCGAAAAAAGGAGGACACAGAACCTGTGTCTGAACTAAAAAAGGAAACGCACTTTTTCGAAAAACTACCTAGCACAACTCGGCAATATGCCGAGGAAATAACAGCTGCTGCAGTTGGGATTGCTGGAATACAGAAAGGAGAAAAGGATAATACCGAAATAGAACAATCAGATTCGAATCAGCCAGAAACAAATATATTCAGACATAAAGAAGAAGATAAGCACGGGAAAGAGACTCCGACGGATACGGAAGCGGGCGCCGAAGGTAAGTTAGATGAGAATACGAAAGATAGCATGCTACTAAAGGAAACTGAAAAACAGGTTGAAGATACAATCACCGATAATGCAGGCAAAACTGAAGTCACCCACACGAAAGAAGATAAACAAGAAACGGACAGCAACGCAACCATGTATACAGATGAAGGAAAACTAATCGAAACTACTCCAATTACTGATGTCAAAGAAGAACTAAAGAAAATCACTGACACAGTTCATGAAGAAATAGAGGAAATCAGTGGTTTTACCATTCACAAAATTCCTAAGGCTCACGAAAGGATTGACAAATTCGAAGATAACTTTTCAGAAATGGATGTTCAGCCTGATACAATTGATCCTATTAAACAGGAAGTCACACAACCTGTAGATAAAGAGTTATCAAACGATGATAAACGTGCATCGGAGGAAACTGTCGTCAATTCAATAGAAGATGAAACTAAGAAATTAGACATCGAAGCTTCAAAAGACATTCCACAAAAAATAGAGATTCAAAGTGAAGGGACTGCCGATATTATTAAACAATCAACGAATGGCGAAAGTAAAAAAACCGAACACGAAGAAGATAAATTACAATTTATTCCTGTAATTATTGAATCGAATATTGATCCTCAAGTGACATCGGAAGTTGTCGAAGAGAAAACGGCAGAAAGTAAAGAAGATGAGAAACAGCAAGCAGTGACTCATTTGTCCGAGGAAGACGGTAAACAAGATGAACCAGGCACTGAAAGCGCCGTGGTTACCGAAGTGGGTGCGACTGTTAAGATGCCGAAATCAGGAGGACAGGAAAGCGAAGAAGAGCCGTCGACCAGTGGCGCTAAGGATATCGAACACCAATTTCAACATCCATTGACTCCTGATACAAATATGATACAAACAGCAACAGGTAAAGAGGAAGAAGTGAAAACATCGCCCGAACCATCGACTGAATTAACAACGTTGAAAATCGTTGCTCCAGAAAGAAAAGAAGAAATTAATAAAATACAATTATCTCCTGAAGAAAGTGTAGAATTGGAAAGTGAAAGTCTATCAAAAACGGTAAATAATACTGAAGAAATGACACGAAAACTTTCTAGCGATATATCTGAAGAAAAAGAAGTAGTTGGTCCAATTGAACCGGAAACTAAAGAATTATTGACAGACGATGTTAATAAGCAAGAAGATGCAGACTCTGACATTAACCAAGTTGAAAAAGAAGATACAATACAAACAGATCTGCCTGTAGAACAAAAAGAGGAAATATCAGTAGTAAAATCAGAAAATGTTTCCGAATTAGAAAGAGATGATGAACAAGAAAAATTTGAAGATCAAGAAAAGAAAGATACGAAGAATGGTGACGATTTGCAAGAAGAGAAAGATAAAAATGTTGCATCAGGAATTATTGATGATGAAAAGGAACAAACAGATGTGGCAGATGCAATAGGATCTGCAGTGCACGAAGCAGAACAACAGGATCAAGTGGATACAATAAAGAGCCCGAAACAGGAAATAAAACAACAAGATGAAAAAATTGCAGTGCAGAACATTGAACATGAAAAAGATCAAAAGGATGAAGTGGGTGTAATAGAAAGGACAAAGCCCGAAATGCAACAGGATGAGAAAATTGCAATGCACAACATTGAACATGAAAAAGATCAAAAGAGTGAAATGGGTGCAATAGAAAGGACAAAACCCGAAATGCAACAGGATGAGAAAATTGCAATGCAGAACATTGAACATGAAAAAGATCAAAAGGATGAAATGGGTGCAATAGAAAGAATAACGCACGAAATGGAACAGAATAAAGAGGACGTAACAGAAAGTCCCAAGCGCGAAACACAGCAACAAGAAAATAATGCATCATTAAGTATTGAGCATAAAAAAGAACTGAAAGATGATGCTGTAGTAGAAAGTATAAATGATGAATCACAACAGGATAAAGTGAGTGCAGTAGAAACTATGCAGGACGAAAAGAACGAAGATGAAAATTATGCAACAGGAAGTACTGAATTTAAAAATAAAGATAAACACGAAGAGGACACCGAAGAAAATGCTGACGACGAAAAAAAGAATGAAACAGAAAAAGACATAACAGGAACCACTGAACACCATACCAAAGTTGAACACAAGACAGATAAAATGGAAATTACTGAGAAAGAAAAGCTAGGTGAAGAAATAAATAAGACGGAGGAAACAGTAGAGATTTCTACGAAAGAAATAAAACAGGACATAGAAGATTTAGCATCTGCCCCTGCAACGTTAAGCGATAAAAATTTAATTCAAATGCCGGAGGAAAAAGTAGCAGACGATGATATCACTCAAGGTGAAAAAATAAAAGAGCCACACCTCCTGCAGCAAGATCTCACTATATCGGAAATCCCCATTAAAGAAGAAAACGAAATTAAAGTTGGAAAAGATGAACCCACCAACCCAGTGGAAGACGAAACTCCAAGTACACCAACTTCCGCTGCAGAAGATCGGGAAAGTGTAAGCAGCAAGCTACAGGAGGATAAAATGGAAGCTGCATTAGGAAGTCCTGTAGCAGAAGAAGTTCAGAAGATTGGATTCCCAGGAGGCGACCACGATGTTAAGCATTTAGGAACTTCACCTTCTCTTGAAGAGGACCAACCCGTTGCGTTGCAAACAGAAAGCGTCGAAAAGGGAATCGATATTCACGATTCTGATACAATTCCGAAAACTAAGGATTCTTTTTTAGACTCAACTGATGAAAATATTGAAGGAACATCGACTTTAAATACTAATCTGCCACTACCAGAAATTCCAAAAGAGGTAAATGTGCCTGAACCAGACCAGAATATAGAAACAAAAGAAGAGAAAGATATGTTAAAAGAAAGCGAGGCTAAATCAATTCCTGAATCATCAGAAGCCAAAACGAATTCCGAAGGAGAAAGAGGAGTACAAGAAACCGACAAATCTGATGAGAAAATCGCCACTGTGAGTAAAATCGAAACAGAAGAAAAAGTATCATCAACTAAAGAAGGACAGATTGACAGTACGTCGCCGGAAGATTCGAAAGAGACGTCAACTAACTTACCAGATCAATTAAGCGAAGACAAAGTACAAGATTCGATTGAAAGTAAACCTAAAGAGGAACCTAAAGCGGAACCTACAGAGGAACTGAAAGAGGAACCTAAAGTGGAATCCAAAGGAGAAAGCTCTAAACAAACACAGAAGACACTAATGGAAGCACTTACTTACTCGGACACAGATGCGAAAGAAGAAGAAGGTATTACAACAGATTCGGAACAAATGGATAAAGCGAAACTAGACGAAAAACATCAGTCTTTGAAATCATCACTGGAACCGAGTGACATTTCATCCGGACCAGGATTGCTTCAAGTAATTTCAGACCCATTAACTCCAGAATCAGAACTTCCAACATTCGACACAACTACCACGGAAACAGAGGAAACTACTTCTGTTGGAATGAGTGATTCGACGGAAGCGTCGGAGCCAAAAGGGCAATTAGCACTTCCGAGTGAGGCAACAGCTCGAGAAGCTACAAAAGACTCCGCTGAAGAGCGAAGTTTTATTATCCTTGAAAGCGAGCCCCATTTGGCAGAAGTAGGACGATTAAATAAGGAAGAGGATTCTGGAGAAACATTGCTCGACGATTCAGTTAAGCACGAAGCGCAAAAGATAACATTTCCCGATGGAAAGAACAGCCCCGATGAAACCAAGGATAAAATATCTTCTGGAGACGTAGAAGAAACAGTCGCTTTCACAGTACTCACTGAGAAAATAGTGGCCGATGATGCCGCTGCTGCAGAATACGCCGACTTAGATCTTCCTGTTTTTACAAGTGCCATTGATACACTCGATATTTCTGATGACAGTGATTCATCGGTTTCCAGTGATATTTCTAGAAAGACTACGTTAACTACTGGGCCCTATCAAACGCCTCGGCACAGAGCTCGAAGTTCCTCTGAAAAAGAATCAACGGAGAGTGACACGAAATCACCACCCGATGATTCCAGTGATAAAGAAATGATGGATATTACAGATTCCGTGGATGAACATGACACGATCAGAGATTCCAAGTTGAAAAGTAAAAGCGAAACGACAGAAGATTCTGATACGTCAAGTTCTAAATTAACAGAGATTTCTGTAGCTGACGAATACCCGAAAATTGAGGAACAAGGAATTCGTCCTGTTTCTGAAATTCCTCAGAAACAAGAAGAACCTTTGCCAAGTACTAGTTCGCAAATGAAAGGTCTCGAGGAATTTGTTAACATACAGCCTATCTTAAAATTCGAAAAAGGAATAACGAAATCTATAAAAAATGGTAAAGGTATAAAGTCGCTGTTAGAACCAAAAAGTAGGCTCGGATTGAAATCCAAAAGAATTTCGAAAAAAGAACCATCCCCTTCTTCGTCAAAACCGGACGAAAGTGTTAAAATTAAAGAACCAGCAAATGTTATATCATCGACGAAAAAGGACAGAACGTCTGATCAGAAGAAAGTTAGTTCCATCGAGAAACGTCAATCCTTCAGACACAAACTCTATAAATCAATTACCGATCAAACGAAACGAAAACCAGCTGATCAAGAAGAACACAGGACTCAGGATCAAAATAAGAGCAGAGATCCTAGTCAAGAAAAACCAGGGGAAAAAGTGAGTGACCGCAGTAGAAGAAGACACAGCGATGAAGAGAAACAAAAGCAGAAAGAAGAACAAACACGTAGATACAGCTATCAAGTAAAAACCTCACGAAAATCTATCGAAGAATCTCGAAAGTCAACGGAAAACCTGGTGCGTAAATCATCGATACCGAAATCAAAGCCAGACACTCACAAGAAATCATCGAGCAGCGACAAATTAACAAACCCACCTAAACCGGAAATCGACCTTAGCAAAGCTCAGCCGAAGTACATGGCTTGGTACAAAAAGAACCAGGAAGAAATGGAGAAGCGTCGAAGCGAGTTGAAAGTATCATCGGAGGAGGACGAGCAACTACCAAAATGGTTGCGGAGGAGCATAAGACGATCCAAGGCGGCAAAGGACGAGAAGAAGAAATTGGATGAGAAAACACCGGAAGTAACACCGCGTGCCAAGCGCAAGGTGAAACCTCTGGTGAATGTGGAATCGGAGCAATTAAAGGCGATAGTTCGTCAAGGTAGGAAATTACGGCGTGCGGAAGGTGGCACCAATGAGGATCCACCGGTGCAAATCTTCGCAACTTCTCCACCAGCGGCAGCACCGGCGCCGGAGCCATTAAGACATCATCTGGTCCAGCATTCAGAGTATAAATACGAAAAGATTCCGCCACCGTTTTACTTGCATCCGCCACCTGCTCCTCATCCGTCGCCACAGTTGTCACCGGAACACTTCGACGCCTCGCTTGGAGGCAAATGCAGTCATCACCAAGAAGATTTTGACGCCGGCGTCGCAATGCCTGTACAAGGGACTGCCAGACTCCGACATCAACAACTTCTCGAGAAGAAGAGCGTCTTTGATATTGCATACAGCGAAGCAGCTCCTTCGCAACTCAGGCCTGACAGTACTACGCCGCCCTCTTGAATCATACGTGGCCTTTCAGCTTATCAATGATTTTTCATCATCGAAGTGAAATTTGAATTTTGTTACTTGTGGTCGATGCGTGTTGAGTAGCGCTTGCTGGAGCTTTAGTATTAAAAATGTCGTGGACTCGACTTTGAATTTATTCTTTAATGATTTGCAGAGAGTATTATTTCAGAGTATTTATCTTTCAATTAATCATCATCCGCCTCTCACTCTCACAATTTAATTCATTCCCTCTGATGAGGTTTAATTACCAGGAAGTATATCTAAGGAAATTAAATCTAGTGGAAATCTGGAATCATCACAAGTACTATGTATTTAACATTAATGGTTACTGATTTTGCATTATTTCCATAAACAATAATAGATGTTAATTGTCAAGGCGAGAGAGAAGAGAGAAAGTGAGACAGCACGCACAAACTATACGCATAATTCTATTAAAGTTATTCATTCTGATAAGTCTCGCTTCCGAAGGGAACGACATGTATCCTACGAAATTATGGGACGCGCACTTTTGGTAGAAAATTCTATGGGCACGAATATCGTAATATGGGTCGAGGAAACTGTGAAAAAGTTCGATATGCGTAGAATATCGATATGAGCGAACGAAAGTCTTACTGATTATACTTCTTAAAAGGATTAAACCACTGGATGCAAGATGTGATAAAGAAATTCCGTCCAAATGACAGAAAGATAATTGTGGAAGTAACATTACCAAAATTTCCCTCATCGATTATTGCATTTGAGATTATTGTTTTCCGGTTATCTTCCGTTGGAGAACAACATAGAGAGCGACGCGATGACCAATTTTATAATGCCATTGTTATTTTACTGTAATAATGTTTATATTAATCTTGTAAATACATATGTATAAAACTAACGATTTGCCCTTTTTAATACCTGCCAACGAGTAGATATACAAGAATCCATGACTTGAGAATTCAAACAAACTCATACATACAAGATCAATAAAGTGTACAAAGATCCTAACAGCCAAAATATCAACTATAAACAATAATAAACTATATACAATACTGAAATTTCTCTTTTCTTGGAAACATTAACCAAGACTTCTTCAATCAATTATACCATCTTACGAGTAACACACAAAACATTATAAAAGAGCATCGTTTGATTTTCATTCTTTTTATTTTTGATAGTACAACATTGTTTGATTTATGAAACTGAAGTCTTCCTATTCATATGCCCGCCAATGTACATGTATAATACTCGAGATCGAGGTGCCGCGTGTACGTTGTGCGGAGGTGAAGTGTTTCTATACGTCTCCGACGAATCGGGAGCAGTACAACATAAAACATGAGCCACGTAAGTCGGCCATGTGTCCAAGCGAAAACGCGGTAAACGCGTGTATACAAGCGACCTTCTCCAATTCCTGTTGGTCTGCTGCGAAATTATCCCGGGTTTCGACTTTACCAACTTACTATCTTTCGCCCAACGGTATTATCTGCGCCCGATGCTCCCGCAATACAATGTGCCATTCGACCGCCGGTGGAAACCGCTTATCGATAAAGTGCCTCGATGTGTACCAACCGAATATCCGTCCTGATAAGATACGGAGAAGTAAGCGAATAAACAAACATTCCAGAGAAATCATCGTCAAATATTACACGCGACTGTAAAATATTGCGATGTTTCTTTGAAAGTTGCCTTGCGTATTTGGTTGGTCTACTAAGAAAATGTTTTTACTTGGAAAACACAAAGAACATTTGCCTGTAAGGTTATTTATATACTTCGACTTACGTAAATATAGATTTCTATTTGCGTATAGCAGTTGTGTAGGACTTCGCGCTAATGTTTTACTTCCTATATGCAATGATACATAGAATACATTACATATAGGAAGCATTACACATTATTTCGCATAACTTCTTGAATCTAGTTTTTACATTACTATTATTGATATAAAAAAGAGCGAACCGAAACAGGCATCTTATCAAAAAGTCTCACACAATCTTTCTTCACGAGTTCCATAAGAATTTTATATTAATCTCAAAAGGAAAACTATTCAACTAGTTTTCAAATTTAGATCACGAACACTGTAAATTCCCTCCAAATCCATGACATCTGGTTTCGTGGATGGGAACTCGGTTTCAGGTGTGCAGGTTGGCTCTCGGAGCAAGTGAGCCGCGATGGGAGTCTGTTTGCATAGATAAAAGAGGCAAAGAGCTCACCTTGGCTGAGAGGGAAGGCTGTTTCTCCTTCCACCGAGTCATCGCTTGACGTCGCCGCCACCAATGACGTATCCAGCATCATTCGTGACGTCTTCGTGCTCGACGTCCGCTGTTCCATGGCGTCGGCGTGACGATACCGATGCAACTAACCTACCGTAATCAAAAACATAATGGTGCATCAAACATAACCGGAGACTGGTAAATCTTTCGACTGGGAAAGCAGGAGTTGGCGGTTGGTCGATCGGTGCCTGGTTGGCTTGCGTTCACCGACGCAGCGAAAACAGGCGACTGATATTTATAGATCCGATGCACATTTTGCACAAGGTTTCTACGACGAAAGTGTGATAGATAAATTATAATCGAAGTTAGACTGGAAATATTGGTAAACAATTAAAAGGATATATATACAATAACATGTACGTAACAATAATAACAATGAGCTAGACAGGATTATTTAATAATAATCCTTAATAATCATTAGTACAATTTAGTTGAAACTGTCTTCTACTTTCGTTGAATATATAATGATTCATTAATTTACCATCATCGACTTTGATCAGAAATCAATTGATTCTAAGTCATTTCAGCGTAAAGATGTCGTTTACGCAGAAAGTGTGACGTCGCTTGCGAATCGAGTCGACCTTACCTCGCTGCGATAAGCAACCATTGCTGCGAGAGTAACATATAGCGTGGGCGAGGAGAGATTCCATCTCGTGATGATGATTCCCTGCTACCCGAGAGACTTATCAGTCGGCCGGACAACGATGCTTGGCAAGCCTGTGCGCGAACTGGCAACAGTTTTGCTCTCGAGCACTTTATAACTTATTAAGAGTGGCCTCATTAAACCTTAAGGCCTCCTTAGGCCTCACAGTGGCAATCATTGTTACCGCACTTTTCGTATGACACCTCACTGAAACGAGCCAATGAAAAATATAGAATATCGTACTAACAAATTTTATATTTAATCATATATTGAACAATACATATAAAAATAATTGCAAGTAATAAATTTATATATCATTGGATCGATTTAATTAAACCGTACCGCAGCAGTCCTGTTATTAGTCTCCCAATGAAATCTCACACTTTTTACTAGCAATTGAAACATTCTGTACAAGTTGCAAATCATTTCAGATAAATTGCTAACATAAAATAATGCGTTGTAATAATAAAAACATTTGTTTTTATCTAATTCGAGTAATCTGACGTTTGTCGGTGTATTTGGATAGGCTGAATAATGAAATAGTAATGATACCATTGAATTATCACTAACATCTACTTTACAACATTTGCTACAGCGCGAGCGTTACACGATGTAACAGCCGGGTTGAATGGATGTTGCCGTAGTTTCCTTCATTTTGCAACTTGTAAAAGATATAGCATTTCTCTGTTAAATGATTCTTCGTGAACAAACTTCTTTCCTGGGATTAGAAACTTAATAAGGCGGAGTGTTGGGCCTCGGCGGTGGTTGATTCGATTGGCCGGCAAGTCAATTGCAATTGCGGTGGAAAAACTCGTGGACGTGGACAATGAGTAACAGTTAATTGTTGTTAATAAAGAGCTGTGCATGTTGCTGACGCAACGGCGAACAGAGCCGCGGAAGAGGCTGCACCTGTAATTCCAGTGCGGGAAACGCAAACACACCTGGAACCTTTGACCTTTTCATCGACGCTGCTGGGCTCGCTGCTACCCGCTCTCCCCTTCGCCCTCTATTGCCACCCCTTTCTCCCTTCCTCCACTCCAGAGCCACCGGCATCGCGACTGCCCTTCCATCCCTTCCTGGCTTTTCCCCGACGCCCTTGCAACCAGCGCACCCCGCGCTGCCTTCGAAAACTCAATCCTGTTGCACCAACCGCATCATGATAATGTCAACTTCTATTTTGAATCACTTCTTCCGAGTGTTTTTGATGTCTGGAAAAAAAGTTATAAAATACTATAGTTCGTCTTTGGTAGTAAATAAAAAGTTTGCTTCGTGTGGAATAGTCAGATGTGTTGTAACTCGTGTGGATTTGTCTTATCAATTACTAAGAGATAAAAGTAATACTAAATATTAATGTACAATCCAAGAGAATAATGTGTTTCGTAATTCTAGAATATCATCATACTATTCGCATCATTATGAATTAATTCCTCACTACGAAAAAGAAATACTGGCAAAGGCCTGACTCTCGTCCGATTTCAAAGGCGTTCGTATACAAAGCGGAACCCTTGCCTTTAATATTATCTCAAAAACAACATACTAAAACTCCAATCATTAATTACTTCCTTACAAATTTCCACTATACTATTTACAATAATTCCTATTATCTCATATCCAACATTCTAATTCCACAAATAATAATCACAAGATTTCCACAATACAATTCTCGAACGAGCAGGCACTGAGTTTCAGTAGGCACGCGCCTGATCCGTATCTCCTCTGAGAGCAAGGGCTAATTGGCAGGAAAGAATAAACAGACTCGCGAATAATTGGAAGGGGCGAGCGAGGGGAAGAGGGGGTTGGATTCGAGTGCGAAACGAAAGGTGGCCCGCTACTTAATGGCCATCAATCATCACGAAATTTCGGCAACGCGTCGGACAACACGGGCGGCAGGGTACCATCACCAAAGTAGAGTTCTCCGGGACGAAATGCAAGGAGAGGTGGTGACGAGACGGGTGTCGGGGCGAAGCGGGTGGGGCCACGAGGAACGTGGAACTCGTTCGATACTCCCGAAAAGCTGGGCCAACCTGCGCCGACCGCCTCCTACTGAATATACTGCTTCTACTTCCTCTGCCTTCACTCGACTGCCGACTTACCCTTCTGGATCCCTTGCCTTTTTTATACTGCTTTCCATCGCAAGTTGACATTAGATATTTATATTTCATGTGAATGGACATTTTTTTGTTTATGATTTAATAATAATATAGTCTTGATGATGGTAGGAAAGTAATTGGCGAATTGGAAATGTTTGGAGATATTGTAGACTCTTTTTATTGAGTCTGTTATTTGTTTTTATATGGAATATAGAATTGTTTAATGTTTATTATAAAGTGTATAATTAATAAATATAGGTTTGCAAAGAAGTTTAAAATAAAGGCAAATAAAGTGGGGAATTCAATGATTCTCAATGAAAATTTCTCATTTCTACCTTTCCATTCAACTAACCCATAAAGATCCTGAAACGAGATATAAAAATCGTTTTGTTTAACACCAAATATTCAAGCGAATTTCGCATACCGTTATAGATTAATGCTAGCATGGCGCGTATTATACTTCCAGTCTAGACTTGTGCGCACACACACAGCTCTGTATTTGCCCGACGGCATACATTCCAGCGTGTGCACCAGTGTCGAGCGAGTGCGGCAGGAATGCGCTAATTAGCTGGGACGCGTGAATCCGTCGACACAATCCTCAGACGCGATTCCACATGGAAATCGGATCGCTGGTGCGTACGCCAACGATTAAAGGATCGTATGGAATCCAGTCTGCATTACACACATGCGTCCCGATGCGTTTGTTTGACAGAGGCAAACATACACGCGCGGAATTGCACGTGGCTTTCGGAGACGCACTAATCACAGGATCATATGTGTCTCGCAGAACGAGTACATATGTCGTTTATTACACCTAGACAGAACATATGCAGAAATACTGTAGAATGTTAAATGTAAACCTTTATTGTTATTATATTTAACCAGCGATTTCGCAGGCTCATACACATACTACAAAATTGTTTAATATGTAGGACTATTTGTTTATGTTGAAAAATATTAAATTAGTAGGGAGTTGCGCTGGATACTCTGATTGTGACAGATAGTGAGGGGAACATAACGAAATTATAAGGGTTTTCAATGGTTACTGATAATTGAACTGATCACTTTTTGGAGAAATGCACTGCTCACTCGTAACAATTGATACACACTGTTTTACAAAGCTCGAACCTTAGAGTTCCAGTTCGATTAGATTGATGATGTAGTAATTTCCTTTTTTCGCTTACCTTTCGAACGCCGCGAAATGAAAAGCGCTCTCAGCATCCTAATAGATCCAAGCGCAATTGCAACTTATTCCATCGAACTTCGGACACTATGATGAAGAGGATTCCAGCGGAGCTAGCTGAGGAACGAAGCTCAGGAAAGGAATGATCAGCAGAGAAGTGGAGAAGTAGCTTTGCGGGATATTTGTAATTAGAGGCCGACTTCTGGGGGAACCGGACACTGGGAAAATCCACCGAAGGACGTGAAACTGCAAAGCTTCCGGCAAGTTTGCTAGGGGAAGGTCTGCATTTAAAGTTGCCTGATCGCTTAATTGGAGAGGGAAGCGGCGGCCGCTCTGCAATTTGCATGTCAAACAGCTCTGTCTAATGATTGGGAGCACTCATCCCCTGTATAAGTCATGACTGGGTCACTCGGATATGCGCAAAGTCTCTAATGTTACTTTTGAGCAAACGCGTGGAATATGCGGTCGCCTGAAAATTAGCAGAATCGCTGCTAAATTAGTAAAATGGCAAGAGAAACTAGTACGATCGAGTTTTCACTGAATATACTGACAGTATTTCATCGCAGCTCACTCGAACCTGCTCGCTCGTAGGTGCGCCAATCTCACAGTCGCACGCGCTCGAGCACTCTGACGCAACATACGTAATTGTGAAGAGCGCACATATGCGGCGATTATGCGAACCAGGAGCTCGCGTTGTCTCGGTGCACTTGTGATTACCGGAAATATTTGCTGTGTGCGGTACGTACGTGTGTATCAAGTCTTGGACGAGCACATAAGTACACTGATATCTTTGTTAATTGAATGGCAACAAGTTTATCACATAAGTATTAACACATTCTTTGCAATTTAAATCCCGCATGTCTAATAATTCCTTTCAAAATGAACACGTTGTTTATTTAATAAGATGTGTACATAAAAACTGGAAACTTTTTCATTTTAATTTTGCAGACTATTCTGTACGAATATCATCATGGAGGATAAATATGAATTAAAAAAATTGCAAATAGAATACGAAAGTGTCAAATCCGTGGAATACTATATGAAAAATTTGTTAACTCTACTTCGACATCTTCTCATCTGGCCCTACAATTCATTCACTCCTTTAAAGTATCTTTGGGTGTTGGGAGCAGTTTCAACATTCCTTGTAACGAACTTACTGCTGATCGTCACCGAAATCATCGCTGTCATTGGTGGCAGGAATTTGCAGCGATTTGCAAATGGCATCGGCACTTTAGGCCTTCATACAACCGGTCTTGCGAAATGGACATTTTGTATCAAAAGGAACCAAGATATAATTGATTTAATGAATCAACTGGAAAAGTGTCATCTACTTTCTAAATCGATCGATAATCGAGAAAAAGGTGAGTCAATACTTAGCAATCCAATATGTATTAACCAAGAATTCAATATGATCAAACATATTTTGACTATAATACGAATCATATAATAATCAAAAAAAGACACATGTAAAACAGTAGAAATGATAAGAAATAAAATTAGCATTGTATCAACTCCAAATGATTTATTTTCTGATTCCAAAAGAAGAAGCATTAAACTGACACAAAAAAACTATACTTTCAGTGAGAAAGAACTACGAGCAAATAATGGAAGAAACTCGTTGGAATGTGAATATGTTGGTAAACATATGGCCGTGCTATGTTGGATATGGCGTACTTCACTGGTGCACTAATCCACTTATTCTAAAAAATATATTGAAAGACTTCGACATGGAGGACACGAATACGAGTACTTTACCAGACACTGCGTTTCCATATATCGCGTGGTATCCGTGGGACGTTAACAAGTCGCACAATTATTTTTACACCTATTTGCTACAAGTAATTGGCGGTTTCAGTGCTGCGTTAGGTACAGCATCTTTCGACGTCCTTTATGTCTCATTGCTGATCTGCACTTCTGGCCAACTACGATACTTGAATATTTCGCTTTCTTATACCGACGATGACAGGTATTTAGAAAATCTGCTAGCTGAAACTTAAAGCTATGTTATTACCGGAGGAACTTTTCTTCATATTTTGTATTTATTCATTGAGGACAAAGTAATACAAATACATAATTCGTATAATACTTTTCTAGCTCGAAAGGATGGGAGAATGGCTTGGGAGAAAAATTACGGAAGAGTATTGTTCAACATACCGAAGTGACGAAGTAAGAGTTTCGAATATGATTGATTGTTTTTAATATTCTAAGTTCAGGAAGAGAAAAATCGTACCGAATAATGGTATTATATTTTCAATTAATAACGAATGATATTTTTTAGATTTCTGAACAATATGGAAACATTACTCAATCCAATGATGTTCATTCAATGTTTGGAAACCCTGACAGTCATTTGTCTATTATCGTTCGAAGCTTCTGCGATTCACCTTACGGTAAAAATTACAATTGCATTTAAACAATGGTATTAGTTCACGCAATTCTAGAACTTCACAGGCGGACGTCAAATGCGCGATGAAATTGACGAGTATGCTGGAATATTTTTTGGGAACTGCTGTTCAACTTTATCTCTTCTGCTTTAATGCCACGCGAATTAAATACTTGGTGTGTAAATTTATCCATGACCGAATCATCCTATCTGTTTAACACGTAGACCATCATACAAGACACTGTTATGATTGATCGTATTTCTTCGCCAACTTTCGAGAAACTAAAACAATGTATTAATATTCCAAAACAAGTTATGTTTTCGAAGTAAGTATTAATACAGTTATTTTTAGGGTTTGGAAGTCGCTCAGTCAGCTTATAGTTGTGGTTGGGAAATCATATCCGACGAGAAAAACTATGATACTATTTCAAGTTACTACACAAGTATTAATGATATCGGATGCTTAACAAATATGATGATGGTACGTGCTCAAAAACCACTTTTACTGACCGGTGGTCCTTTCTACGAGCTTTCGTTGGAAACATTTAAAGCGGTGAGAATAAACAATCAACACAGCGTCGATCAAAGTTAAATAAAACATTTCACGAAATAAAATATCGTTATCGATCATTACAGATTATGGGCATGGCTGTTTCAAATTCAGTCATACTTCGACAAGCTGCGGAATCTGATTAATGATGATCGCAGTAATCGTACGATATTTGAATTTCGTTAATAATAGTATATTAATAGTTAATGTCAATTATAGTTTATGCATTGAAATTGATTTAAAGTCAATACTTACATTTTGTTGCTATTATTACTTCCACACGCACTTCGTTATTCAATTCCAGCGTTTAATGATAACTGTTGTCGTCGAATTGCTTTTTCGGAGTCATAACAAGTTCCTTTTAAATTCGAACTTTGGCAGTCGCCATTATGAGAGACTCGTTCTTGTTTGACATGCGTGTTAGATCGAACATTGAGAATTCAGAAGTGAGCACTCTGAGTGTAAGTCGGTTTACCAGCTCTCTATTCTTCTGATATCCCAATCTTAGAATGGCAATCCGCAGACGACTCGCGCAGTCGGCGCGCATGTGAACAGAATTCATGTGCGTCGTGGACACCGCGGCGCACGCCACTCTCGCTGGCTTCCCTTGTAACATGTGCGTATAGAATGATTTGAATCGAGACTCAGCATTTTGTTATTATAAAAATAGTAAATGAATAATAATAGAAATTTTACGATATACCGGAGAAGGAACTATCAAGGAATATGATCGTAATAGCGTTTTTTTTTTCTGATAAAATATTTATGCGAGATAATAACGTATAATTCTTTAGGAATTATTAACAATGATCTATCAAGAATAATGATAGTCCATTCATTACAATTTTATATTCCACAGTAAGAAGTCGAGGTCAAAATCTCGTGTCCAGAAAGTGTCAAAGTCAGAAAGAACAGAGTGTAGGATAAAGTAGAGTCCCCACGTTATCGACAATGACTCGTCCCATACCTTTTTGCACTATTCATCTAATTTCTAACTGTGAAACATAGCAATGAAAAACTGCGATCTACCAAAGGTTCTGAGGGTTCAAAACCAATGAGGACTCATGTCAAATGCCATTACATTGCTAAATTCACCTTCGTCATGAAAGTATCTACCGCGAGATGGCGGAAGTATGCTACAAAGTAGTGTGTTAGCGCGCGCGAGAGTGGGGAAGGCGCAGTGAGCGGTGGGAGAATCGGAGAAAGGATGCCATCCACCTACAACCGTATAAGGAGCCCGCGCTTATAATAGGAGAACAGGAAAGTCTGGCAGGCTCGGCGTTGGTAACTCGCTTTGCTGCGCGCCTGCTACGCCGGCGACGCATCTCGACGAGACACTTTCGCTCCGCAAGTGGACTCGTCGCGACGCCCGACTTTCTGCCGCTCCTGTTTCCCTGCTCACGAGAAGTTGAGATTAGAATGCACGTGGTCAGCCTCCCGGAAATCTTGCTGCTTCATACCGTATTGTCCCTCTCATAGTCTCGTACGGTGCGCACTACGTCACCTTGAAGAGTGTCACGCACCGGTATTACGATCGTGTATTCGTTGCCTTGGCTTTGCATTAGCGCGTTCGCTCATCTGATAATATTTTATATTGTTTATTAGTTAATAATAGACAGTACTAAAAGGCATTGTTAGGTATTGGTTATTGCAGTTAATTTTCTAAGATTATTTAAGAACGCTGTTGAAGGAAACTATTGATTTCGACCACTTGGATATATCTATAAAGGAGAAAACTGAAACTATTATTAACATTCAATGCTTAATGCAGATTTTAAAACTTAATATTATATTACTCTTAAATAAAATTTTGCAATAACAATAAGATACTATAATATTTATCAAAGTATATAAATAACTCGACGTACGTTAAAGTAATATTTGTATACAAAAATATAATACAGTTCCAATTCAATCATCATTAACAACTATTGCTAATATTTCAATAAACAAATTATAAATATTATCTAATAGTGCAACAATAAAATAGCGACAGGTAACGAAAGTTCTAACATAGGGTATGGCGAACGAGTGTTTCCCGCGTTAAACGGCTACCGACAAACACAGGCGAACATACTCTCAGGAACATGCGTGGCATTTTGCCGGATTCCTTCTCAAGTATGATTGCCTGCTCCTGTATCCGCGGCTCGCGGAGTCCAAGCGGCGACATTTACGCATCGTGCCGCGAACATCGTCGTCGAGTTCGTCGGGGGAAAGAGAGGTCTACGTAAGGGCTGACTCGGCCGCCCGATCACCTCTGGCGATAGGTGCTAGCACGTACACCTACATATACGTGGCAGCGCATATCGTTGACACTCGCCAAGACTCCTCACCTGCCCATCAAAAGACGTAAAGTCATCCACATTGGCCAACCGAGCACGCGGCTACCATGCAATGCAGGAGCTGGCACGAGCCACGCGCTTGTTTCGTGATACTCTTCGATATCGAGTGCCTGGTGGGGCAAACCACGTGGCGATGTCACGTGATCATTTGGTGGGGCAAACCACGTGACAGATAAAGCCTGGTGTAGATGAGTCACTCACACACTCGACCGACTGCAGCGCGTCTACCTACTACGCACTCCTGAGTGCCTGGTAGTTACTTGGCGAAATGTGGACGCCTTTCGGGAATTGTTTTTCTTGGCACCCTGAAGTGTACCCCGGGTGCGACCAATTACTTTCCCTCTCGCTCTAGCCCACTGCCGAGCAAGGGCGTATTGGGCTCATGGTAAGAGAGCGAGCTCCTACCGATCACACACCTTGGGAACCTGCTCGCCTACGGTGCACTCCAGCGTTCGCCAACTGTTCCGCCAGACTTGCCGTCGGTAACGCTGCTCGAGTGTTATTGATTTATTAAGGACAGTTGGATTTTGCAATAGTGTTCTGAGAGATTTTCCAAGCAATGGCATCGACATTTCAGGTAGGAAAAGAGTTTGTATGTTACTCTTCAGGGGTATGAAGTTGTGAAGAGTGTGCTTGTATAGGACAAGGGAAAATAGTTTATTAATAATGTTTGATAACAAATGGTAATGCAGTATAAAGTGAACGATTACGTAAAAGCGTAAAAGTTCAAAAATGTGAGATACATTGTTTTTAAGAGATAGTCTTATGTTAATCCTCATCATCACTCACTATAAGCCGAGCTGACTTACGTTCGCGATTTTGCTCTTGGGTTGCCTCGCCTTCCTCATCACTGCCCACAATCCTCGATGTGTTTGGCAGTGCTTTAGGCTCCATTGGCGATTCGACCTCGTCCTCATCACTGTCTAGCAAACGCCTCTTCTTAACCACGCTGCTTTCTTTATCGGAACCGTCGGACAGATTTCTCTTTGTACTCTCTCCTAAACAAATATTCCAGTTCGCACTCTTTCACGATCGAAAACACGATTTGTTTATCTATCAACTATTGTTTACCTTCGCCAATATTGTCGTCAACATTATTTCTATCGATTTCCGTTTCGGAATCAGAGGAAATCACAAGCAATTTTGAACGACCAGGCTTTATCTTCGGTTCGATATGATTCTTCTTTTCTGTAAATAATAATCAAATGATTTTGCATTGAAACGACCTTGCTTTTATTAGTTGCTTGCTGGTAAAGCATGCAGAGAGTGGCGCTGTGCTGCTTGCTAGCAAGAGTAACAGAGGGCACGAAGCTTGCTGTTTGCTATCCGGCTTCTCCGGTGAAAAGCACGACTTTCCACCTACCGACAGACTCTTCATCATCTTCCTTGACTTCTTCCGCAATTATAGAACCTTGCGACTTTTGTCGTGGCTTCGCCATTTTCGGCTTTCTTTCCTTCTTTATGGAACTGGTACTCGGCCCTAATTCAGCTCCCTGTGATTCCGCGGTTTCAGAATCTATTTCAAGAACGTGGAAGAATGAAGTAAAAACAAAATATATTTTTAACCAGTAAGATAACTTTCCACCAATGCCATACCTTTATTCGCAAAGTACTTCTTGATATTCGCTAACACGTCAACGCCATCATCGCTATCGATATCTCGATGATCCACATCAGATTCGACATTTTGCGATGATGAAGGTCCTTCTAAAATAATAAAAACAATCAATAAAACACAGACATAGAAAACAGTCATCACAGATAACATTCACCCTCGTCGAAATAGTAGAGGGCCTATGGAAAGTCCCGAAAAGAGTGATGAAATTCTAGGGAGAAGGAAATTACCTTCAACAACGAAGTTCCCGGCCAATGCATTGTCGATGAGATTGCATCGTTTCTGGATGGTCGAAGCAAGCATGTTCGCCGGTATTCGCCAGTAAGATTCCTGCTCGTCGGCGGGCGGTGCGAGTCCCAAGGCAGTGGCGAGTCTCTGAAAACTCGGCGTGTCCATCGCACCGTAGGCGTAATCTGTCAGTGGGACCAAGGGAATGCCCTCACTGCTCTCCTCATCTCGATCGTCCAGGGCATCTTGCAGAGATTCCCTGATCCATTCCAGGGCGTCCCTCATGTCTGATTTATGAAGAGATTTTGTCACCATATTTTTTTCTCGCTCCTTGGAGCTACCTCGGTCGTCGGGATTCGAAGGCTCAAGCCTCCGGTTTGTGCCAGAGATATCTCGAGAGCCTCTTCTGCCACGACCCGGATAAATATACTGATGACTGTAGCATTAACGGCAAGATGGTCCACTTTCGTCTGATATATCACCCGCCAGCATATACGCGTCTAAGGAATTGTAACGTTTTGTTGGGGTGATCCCGCTCGAAACTCAGCCCCTACCAGTGTGAGGAATGACCCACTTCCGTGGGGGATCGACCGATGACTTAATCCTTGACTCATTGTCAATGAGATTACTTGGAATACCAAGCACGTAGTAGAGATTACCATTAAGTTGCAGATTCTCTGGTAGTTGTGTGCTAAAGATTCTACTGGCGATCTTAATCATTCTTTTAATGTCCGTTCTTTCAAAGGTTTTAGATTGTGTATTTATTAGTAAAACCTATTATTAGTGTTCCCCTAATTTTGGGCGTTCATTGGGCTTTCCGTACGAAGTTATACCGTTCTAGCTCTTCTGAAATTGTATTAAACAACGTGAATGAATTGTACCACTGATTGCAAGGTCGATATTCCTAAGGCAAAAGAATTTCACCAATAATGCAGAATTTAGGTTCATACAAGATGCTAACTGGCCAAGAAATCCCCTGGAAAAGCTGGAGAAGTTCGGCGAACGGAAAAAGCGCGTTGATGTGCGAATCGAGGGTGGAAGATTCGCGGTGACGGTGGAGTCTGGTGAATCCGATAATCTAACGTGATGTCTGCAGCCCGAAATACCGTCAATATATGCTAGGCGACCCTACTCTTCCTAAACAGCGGCTCGACAGAAGCTGACGGACTCGTCGATCCGTCGCGCGAGGGTGCCAGGATCGTTTTTAACGATGTCCTTTGCAAAATCCACGCCAGGACGGACTCCTGGCGTGTGACAGCTCCTTCCGCCCTACACCCGGCCACCACAACCCAAGACTTCCGTCGACGAGCCATTACTTTCGCTTTCACCATTTTTTTCTAACCGTTTCGTCCCCTTCTGTCAGCCCACCCTTGATACTTCGCAGACTTCCACAGCCAGGCGTACGAACCTGGCAGCAGTATTCCTCGCAGGACATTTGTCGTACGCGAATATGCACAAGGGGCAGCGACAGAACAGCTGTAAGAAACGTTGATGCCCTCGACAATTTCAGACCTCGTAAATCATTCAGATCAGTGCGCCCTGGTAAGAAGGGCATCATCAAGGGTGTATGTAACATCGTTCGGTAACAATTTTGGTACGCAAACGGATGTTTTGGATGTTATATAACGATAACACTGAACGTACGTCCGGTATTAAACTTCGATATAAGTATACGTTTGTTTTTTTTCGTTTTTACTAAAAATACAAAAATAAAAAAATAAAAAGGAAGATATATAATACTTTTTTGTTAATATCTAAATATTTTCGTATTGAATTGAGAACTAGTTGTATCTAAATCGAAGGAATATAACTATTATTTCATAACCGGTCGTTTGAGGTTTAGTATTACGAAGGGCTGTTTTACGAACATCATCTTGCCATAAATGCGACAGACTGATATCTCAAGATAATCACTCACGTTTCTCGATGACATCCTTCAGCAGGCCGGATAATTGTGCGTCAGTATACACCACTGTGGGCTGTTGCTTCCTGAAGGTCTTCGCTCTGTTCGTTGGTTTCTTGCTCGCCTGTGCTGCCGCACTCCTACGGCTCGAGGATTTTCCAGCTTCTTCTTCGTTCTCGTCCTCGCTGTCCTCCTCGGAATTACTGGCAGACTGCGTTTCCCACGACGATTTACCTTTTTGCACAATACGCGGAAGTGATATAAATTGTTCCCGGCGGGCAATCCCTCCTTCCCCTTCTGCCATCTGGTATTTTGTCAATGTTACGCTCGCATGACTTGCTCGCCCTCACTTTTAACCATTCTTTACGCACATGCGGTTTGTTTCCGTGTTTGTTACAAGCGAATTTCGGATATTGAATGCAACTCGAGCAAAAGAACTGTACCAGTTTTATGGAGTGCATTTTGAATTTTATTCGTATTGCGAGCCATTGCAATCAAAAGGAAAGCAAAATATAAACTAATTCAAATGATCGACGTATTTTTTGTAATCCAAATTGAATTCCATTGAATAGTATTCGGATAAACGATAAAAACAAAATAATCATTCGATTCCAATATATTTCCATGCCAGAAATAACATTAAAATTGTAAGAAGTTGTACAGTTAAATATTAAAAATAGGTATAAAAGTAAACAAAGGTTAATTCGATGAACAGAGTAAATCAAACCATTGCCATTAGATTCCATTCAGAAATCCTATGCTTGTGATGGGAGCCGGTGGCATGCACTGAATACAAATCTGTCGTTGAAAGGAAAGGCTGAGGAAACAGGCAACCGGGAGGAAACAATACTCATGATAAATATGAAATTCCTGGCCAACTCACTACAGGAAGAGCAGGAGTGATATTGGCACGGGACTAAGAAAAGTGCGGCTGGAATTCGCGTTCGCCCGATATTAAATGAGATTTGTATTCCGCGACGATTCCACCATAGACCTCCACAGCTGTATCGTTTGTGAAAGAGAGAGAGAGCGCGTGCGCGAAACCGATATTACCCTCAGCTACCTTTTCCATATTTATGAGATCAACTTTGGTCGAAGTAAAACAGACAAATCCGCCACGGTGTAAAACTTCGCCAGTCGAAAGTACATGTACAGTGTATCCCATAGAGAAAGCAGAGAAAAGCTACGGTTGCGCTCGAAATCGCGTATTTCCTTGGCGAAGATTAACGTATCTATCAGTGTCGAATCAAGTGGGAAAAGACGGGAATCGTGCGCCGCAAGAAATCCACGAGTGCCAACCAACGAAATGTACACTTTATCAATCGGGACTTTGGAAACAGTTCCACTTGTACGAGAAAATAAGTTTAAAGTTATTCGTACTTCCATCCGAGGAATAGAAAGTTTGGAAATAGAAGGGAGGAAAATTGAAAACGAATTTGTAAAATTAATCATGTATAAATTGCAATAAAAGACAAGGAAAATTCTATAGAATAAGATCTCTCAAAAATTAGTACTTGCAACAAAATATTATTACAGTGATTTTGACTGTTTCTAAAAACCATACGAATTCATTGTCAGAACGTCGAATTCAAACTTGTTAGTACATATGTATAAATGCAAGAGTTGCTGAACTTTCCGCCGCAAACGTATAATGCAGTGTACACTGAAACGAACAAGAGAGCTCGAACAATCTCTCGGCGAACTAGTCGAAGCGAACCATGTCAGATCCCAAAGGATTCTTGCGTACAGGGAAGCCCCTTCGAGTTAGGTCCTAATGAAAAAAATAAATAAGGAAGCTCGAGCGAAGGCTCGACGGAGTCACGTACGAGAATTATCTGAGAATGAATCCACCTAATTCGATAATTCCATTTGCCGCGTGGAACCAGAGAAACAAGAGGATGCGGCGAGAGAAACAAAGAGGAGAACGAGAGGGGAAGAAGCAACGGAGAGAAAAGGCTCCAACTGGACTCGTCTTTTTCCGGTAATATCGACGAAAGCTTTTTTCCCGGCTCGTAAAGAACCAGAGCGGGGAAAAGGGGGGAACGCGGCTGAAAGGGTGAGGGAGCGAGAAAGGAAAAAGAGAAAGTGAGTGAGTGAGCGAGTGAGTCTGCTAAGAGGAGATTCCGTACAAATTGATCTCTGCTCTTCCTTTCCATCGAAGGCCATAGTGACTATGACGCTCCGGTCGAACGATTCGCCCTTTTTTCTTTCTTTCTCACTCCTAGACTCACCGCCCCCCCAATCCCACCCTCAACCACCCTCTTCCACCCTATCTGGCGTTCTCTTCAGCATCATCTGCTCCTCCTCAAGCGGGCGCTCGTCCGAAAACGAGTTCGCTCTATGCAGTCGTCGGCAATCGTGTTACCGGGAAGACTGATCGAATGGGAATAGTCGCGGAATCTGAGGACAGCAAGAAAGCAAGACAGATGCGAATGGAATGGGATGGGATTGGCTGGAATAAGGGATGTGCTCTTCAGACCGGCTGGAGACGCGCGAGAAGAGATGCGGAAAAAGGGCTCCGCCAGGAGTAGATGTACGGCTTCAGACGACACCTGCGGAAAGAGGAAACATGCACACACACGCGCGCACACACACACATACAAGCATACAGATGTGGTAGCAAGGAGCAAAGGATGTCCTCGAGTACACTCACCATTGCTTTTCCTCGAACGCTTTTTGCGCAGCTCCTTGCGGTCCTTCGCTAATCCCAACTCCAAGAGCTTCTCCTTGATCTTCGGCTTCGGACGCTTGATACGTAATCCATTGTGAATCAGATCCACCGGATCTATCGGGAAAAAGTGACGTGTCGAAGGAATCGCATTTAGTTTAACATTGTGGAATGTCTGCTTGACAGTAGAGCTACCAATAATATTCATTTTATATATTCGGGTAATAAGAATATAGAATTAAATCTTTAACATTACAAAAGGATGAATTTAACATTCTATTTCACAATGTTAAACTAGACTTGAGATCAAAGAAACAAAAAGAACACTTAATAAGATGATGGGTTAAGATTCGTAGTAAAATGATTTAAAATGTTACGAAATTAATAACGAAAGTTTGGACGGCGTATCGTAGCCCTCGCTCATAACATGCGAGAAAATGTTCGAGGCTGACGGTCCTGGAAGTTCGGGGGAATTAAAAGGAGGTCGAGTATAATTTCGGCAGCTAAACTTACAGGAAACCTGACGAAAATTGGGCAAGTTTTACAAGACTTTTGAAAACGTTCCTGTTAGCTTGGAATATTATTCTTCGTTCGTCCATGCGGGGAAGGGGAAGGGGAGAGGGGCTTAAAATTATTGGCTAGCTGGCAAAGCAGCCGTTACCGATGTTCGCCGCTTAATTAAATCTCAAGGATCGCCAGGGCGCCAACGAATTCTGCCTCGAACCAGAGAGATTTCTGAAATTCTTCCACGTTTCTCATGTAAATCCAAGTCAGAGCAGTAAGAATCTCTACTCAGACTTGGATCTTGACTCAAGGAAGCGATCGTGTAAAATTAGAGATGAAATTGTAATCAAAATCCAGAGTCTTAATAACTGCCGAGAAAGGTGTAGAAATTACCATCATCGTCTTTCAGTTGCTCCCACATTTCTGTGAGCTGTGCGACCTCCTCTTCGCCCCACTCTTTTGGTAGCCTTTTTTGCACTTCACTTCGGACTTTCTGAAAATATACAAGGTAGAAGAATCTATTTGAAACATCATAAATCATACAAAATATCAAATAAAAGAAGACTAAACATATTACAATGGCAGACTAATTATGACAGATATGTAAATGGTATAAAACATATGTAATATGATATAAAGGAACTGAAAAAATTATAAAAGGCACACTCAACGTCTCATATAACGAAGTAATTTTAATTTTAATTCACGTATCTTTTACATCCACCCGCCATTCGTTGAAGTCCTGGCAGAGGCGCACAAGTCTCTCTAGAGTGGCAGTTAATTTTTCCCGGGAGATCGCTCGGCATTAGCTTAAGTGAATATGAGAGGAGCAGCGTCGTGGCACGATACTACTTGGTGTGCTGCGTCGCCGTCGTTCAAGGGGGCGATGGGTATCCACGCATGAAATTATTTAAATGCTACGCTTCCGCGAGCGGAGCCACCCCTTCAAGCCCATGGAATCGATAGAGCCCTTGGCCTATTCGCCCTGCCTTGGTCTCACCCGTTCTTCTACTCCAGGCTGCTCATTTTCCTCATCCCTTGTTTATTCCGCTCCGGAAAATGTATTAGCCTCCTGCAGCCGAGTGCGCACTTTTTCGTCGCTTCAACCAACCCATCCAGCTGTGCCCGCACAGTGAAAAAAACCAATTACTGGTGGCACTGACTTCATTTCCCGCCACGATTTTATTTGCCAGCTGTATGTGCTAATCGTTTATTATCACTTCAAAGCTTGTTTAATTTCTTGTTAACGTTATTAATTATTATAATTGGTAAATAGAATGAGCTTACGGAAATTCGAATGCTTTATATAAATTAATAGTAGTTCCTGTATTTATTTATTTGAGGCGTTTGTTCAACAGATTGTGTAAATATCAATAACCCGATAAGTTGATTTGTTGACATAATTAAGTCAAAGTTAAGCGATTCGCTCTGTGCGTGTTCCCATAACATTCTTAAACATAAATTCTCAGTCGTTCGCACCTTGAGAAGGGTAACTAGCTTAATTAATCGCGCGAGGATAAAATTTCGAGAGATTCCCTTGAAATGCTCTTCCGGCGAAGCTCAAAGTCCCAAGGGTGAAAGGCCGCTTCCCGTCGACGCGCAGTTAATTAATAGAACATATAGTGCGAAATGTAATCAGAGTGATGTAGCGATTTTAACAAAGCTCCGCGCGAGAAACTTGCTCCGAGATCAATAGCACTGGCAGCAATCGAATCAACTCTAGCTAAGGGGGAAACATAGAAGGGCAAGACTGCCAGTGACCCCAGCCACCTAAGGGCTGTCTACGCAAAACTAATAATTAATGTCCCGCCAGACCATGAAGTTGTTGGGAATTTCTGGAATGCTTCGCCACTCAATGAGATCGCGCGCCAAGTGTATTAAGTCGTATCCAATACCAGTCGGCGATCGGTAAAGTTTGCAAACTACCACGGTGATTAATTAATGACGAAAACCGTACAGATATTAATTACTGCATCATATTGCAAAATTGTTTTATAGCTGCGTTATTATTATTGCTCAGAACAGAAATATATTATATTTTTGATAAATTATGACAGGGTTCTTTGGAATGAACTTTTGGGTGATAATTACGAGGCCTGAACAACTCGCTGACGAAATCCATTTGTGTAAAGTGAAATTAATATAGAATCATATTATTGATGATAGACATCAAATGAAATATATACTCTTGGGAAAATTCAATCGATCTCTCGAACAAAATGAACTCGTCTCCGCTTTTTACTTCAGGTTACATTTCGCTGTAATATACGTCCTCCGAATGAATATTCTTCAAGGAATCAATACTCTCTGCGGCGTAGGCGAGTTCCGTACGAATGGGCATTTCGCGAGTCGCATCATTTAAAAGATAAATCGCACTGACAGAAATGCCGAGGGGTTCGAAGCCAAGAATTTCGCTTCTGGAGGAATCAATAATAGCGGGCGAGCAATGTAACGTAATCAGGTTCCCATGACTCTGGTACAGGCTTTAGCTAGCAATGATTAATCGTCAATTTCCAAGTGGTAATACCGTTTTAACGGCGCAAGGATATATATCGTCGTTTCGCCACCCCCCAACCGCCCATCCCTCTTACTTTCCTCTTCTCGATCCCACTTTGCGAGCATCCTCTCCTACCTCTCGACGATTCCTTCGACCAGGTAATGTCGCCTGATTATCCTTATAACGCGTCATCACGATGATAGCGCGCCGGATTTCCCTCGCACAAAAGCATCCGACGCAGCAGCCTTCCCTGTAATCTCATCCCTCTCGGTGCGCCAGGCTGAACTTGAGAGGATGTTCTGTACGCCCTATTTAATATTCCTCTGATGAAAGGTGCAACTATCGCAGTGAGCATTCGCACGTTCATGTATTCGAGAATGATATTTTGAAGTAAGAGTTCATTGACGATCGAATCTTTTAATAAAACCTGTAATTTCGTATTTAAGCATGTCCGAATCGGGATCAAGGATGTGAACTTGAAGAGGATCATCGAGTTATCATTAGCACACATTTTCATTAGTTGAGGAAAAAATTAGTGATTCAGAATGACAAATTTCTACACTTTATCGACTTATAAAATTTACACTTTATGCAAGCATAAAGGTTTGAAGGTCATGTAGATTAAAGATTTCATTTCAACATATGCGTACTCGCGTGAAAAAAACATCTTTCCCGATAGGATAGTATGCCTTCCACACACACTCATTCGTCCGGCTCACTGACACAGATCCACAATAAATATAACTCGGCCAGTTTCTACGTAAGTGGCGCGTAGAAATTTAATGCTTATGCAAATTGGAGACCTCGTTTCTACGTACCTACGTCGCCATGTAAATTTTCTTTAAACTTTCAAGCGGCTGCGCTGCATTCGCACGCTTTTTTCACGCGCGCGCGCTCTCTTTCTCGTCGTATACAATAAATAATACATGAGACAGTAGTCAGTCGTTCGCGAAAAGGTTCCGCTGCAAAATCCTATTGTAACGAGTTGCCCGTTGGAGAAGTTGCCGAATAAAGGGATTATTCAAAAGGCGGAAGGGGTGGTCGGAGTGGCGGAAGAGAGAGAGAGAGAGAGAGGCCGCGACATGCAGAAAAAGGGAAATGGGTAGTGCAGTTCAACGAGAACTCATTAAAATCTCCACTTCTAATGGCTCCGTATATATTGCTAATCCGGTGCCAACTTTTCCACCTGCGATTTTTCCCTCCAACTGCCCACTCACATATTTACAGGGTGATCCTCGTTTATCTGTGGCTGGGATTTATAATATGCATATCATTAAAATCGAGAACTGTCGACTATCAATAGTTTTGCAGAAATTCGTGGAAACAATATCAGAACTAATAGTCAATATTAAATATAATCAAAATTGTTATTTTGTAATGTTCGACTCGGATGTAAATCTTAGTTCCAAGTCAATTGAATCACCCTGTACAAAATGATTTCTTTACCCAATTATATCACGTTTTATGTTCCACAAGAAATAAATTACTACCGGAGATAACGAATCAATTATTGAAAAGTACTGAACCTTACTGAAAGTGTGTTTTCCGGATGCTAATTAACGACAAAACAGATTCACATACGCCCAGATCATCCTGTATGTATCAGACATACATACACACACACACACACTCAGGCACATTGACCAGAATTAATGCAGTGTAAGCACGTAACAAACCGGGTTGCATTGTTCGAGTGTAACGAGGTCAATTGCACATCGGAAACTCGATTCACAGCTAAATCGTTGTGTTATATCAACAATTATGGAATTGTTTATACGAAAGCATCGGCGCCCTCGAATTGCAGTACATCACCCCAACATTCCCGATGATTTTCCATCGCTGGAATAATTCGGACGCGCGTAACGGGAAATATCAAATGGTTCGCGATATCTCATTAACATCGTTAATTAAAATAGCATCAGCGCGGAAGCGTAGGTGGCGCTGAAGTGTTTACAGCGCAGCGTCTAACAAGATACACCCTTAATGGGTCGCTAGGAAGGGAGTGACGATGGTGGTATGAGGGTTAGGATAAGGTTGAATTAGTTAAGTTAATTAAACTTCTCCTCAGCATATTTTATACGGCGGGTGTTCCCTCGTTAGGATGCGGCTCGAAACATTTTTTTTTTTTTTTTGCTAATTGCATCGGTGACAGCCGTTGCCTGATGCAGGGGGAAAGAAGTAATTACGATTCCGTCTTCGATTGGAATGTGAGTAATGATAGTCATTAGAGCTCGAAGTGAACTGTCAGAGAAGCGAAAAGTTATCTTCGAAAATAATTACAGAATTGTATTAGTTAAACTATCTTCACTTTGTCATTAACCAGAATTAAATACTTAAAGGCTATTAAAATGAAATATATTCATTTCGTTATTATCACACGAAACATTATGAAAGTATTGTTGAATTACGTGCCAGTTAAGCACCCATTAAGCAATCCCGGCACCCCTCAGCACCCCCCTTCGGCGCACTCTAAAACTTGGCTGGGCCGTAGCGAATTCGATTTTTATTCGTTCATTAAACGCGAAAGTTGGCGCGAAGCGACGCCATCGGTTGCCAGGAGAACTTGCGCCATCCAGATAAAGTTTCACATGCAATTAAGTGAAATGTATTATCGCTCGTTCCAAAGGTGGGCGGAGATCAGGCAAGGGTTGCTCGCAACATTATGATCATTTGAGCGCACGTATGGGCTTTGAAAAGGCAGGCTTGTGTAGCGGGCATTAGCTTTTCTGAAACTGGTCAATACAGGGCGTCGAAGTGGCGAAGCGCCATGAATGGGGCTCGAACGAACAGAAGAGTGATACAGGTCGCGCTTGAAATGGCAGCCTTTTGAAAAACACGGCCGTCAATGCACGCACGCTTGTCCCAATGTTTGAAACTGACACTGATGCATGTACGCGCTGTGGAAGTCCTGAATGCTAGTGGAGCACTGGCGCGGAGAATCATTCAATACAAAAAAATCAGGCCATCCCGAGCGAGCAATCACTGCTGAACGTCCAAGCACCCCCGGAAAGTCGTTTCCCCAAGTTTACTGGGTTTACGACTTAACTTGTGCTAATTCAGCGAGATCTGCTTTTAGTAAACGATATGTTTTAAGACTCGAAAGAGTTTGCTTCGAAATGTTATGAATGTCAGACTTTCAGTCTGAAGGAAGTTTTTCTGCCCGAGTGTAAATTGTAGGTTCGAAGGGGATTTCTAAATGATTCTCATTGATAAGTATCGTTTCAATTCTGTTGAAGTCAATTTTGAATGTTACTACCACTTTAAATTTATAATATGTACAGATTTCCACTTTGTACAATAATCGTTATCACAATCAACTATTAAAATCTCCAAACCGTGGACAATATTATTACAAAATCGAGAAAGTTTTGAGATATAACAGGGCTCGAAAGTAAAACTTGTCTTTCATCGATTAGTTGGCAAAGTCGCCAGTCACTTCCTGTGGGTGTCAATGCGACATAGTGAGAAGTTGAAGATAAGGGCTTCCAAGAGAGCGGGGTGCGATAAAAATGTTTATACGTGTCTAGGAAGTGGCAGAGGGCAAACAGAGCGATAGCTTGGGAAAAGAGGACTGACGTGCGCGGGCCAAGAGAAATTCCACGCTCGAGCGAGGAGTGTGAACGACCGGCGAGCTTAATATTCGTGTCACGGGCGGCGGCGTGCGAAGGAAAAATTTATTATTGCGATCGTGCGCACCTCGAAGGACCACCGTCGGAGGAAGCGGCCAGGTCAATACGACACAGACCCGCACTATTAGCGAAATTCTCTGGAAGACGTCTTGAAATTTCTTCCATAACCAGCAACTAGACAGACGTCGACGTGTCAAAGCATCCGGACAATTTTTCTCCCTCGTGTAATTGAAATCAAGTTGCAGCCCGAACGTTTGTTGCGCACTCAGTTCATTCTACGGGATTTGCTGTGGTAAATTGATTGTTGAGCGACAAGCGATTTTTGGTAATCGGATTGCGATACAGAGTGCCATATACTGGCGAGGGGTTTCGGAGATTTTTGATTTTGATATTATTGAAAGAATTCAATTTACGAACGTATGCACCTTTTAGAGATATTCATTGCTCGTTTATATTCACGTATTATTTTTATTAATACATGCATTAGGTATATAATAATAAATATAGAGAATGTTAAGCTTGTTGCGTCGTTAAATATAATTAACGATTCTTTGTATCATCGGTATGTCTACCAACGGAATTTTTTCCTCGTTGTAATTAACTTTTTTTACACGCGCCTATTATATCACGTTTAATCAATTACTGGCTTAAATCAATGACACGTGACGGTTTGCAGACTGTATAAAGAGCCGCCATAAAGGAGGAGAAAAAGTTGCCGCTGTGAAAAGCTCAGGGTGCCAATGCAGCTAATCCGAACGATGGATCGCCGGGGATTTGAGAGGCCAGAGAGTAGTTCGCAGGACATTAATGAAGCGAGTATCAATGAAGCGTTAATAGCTGTGTCTCGTTAATTTCTGCTTCGATTGTTCGTCGCGACAGTATGCATACAAAATTTAATTCAATTTTTCCTGACAACGGCGGAAAAGTTGTCTCCGCTTTCGGGAGGGTCAAAAACGCAAACTCCAGAAATAGAAATCGAACGAATTGCACTTGACATCATAATCGCGGGATTGGCGGATAATCGAATTCTAATTACGCGGCATAATTTTAATTGGATTGTCCTCGCTGCCATTACGATATTAATACCACTCGATTTGGTGAGTGGTGTTGAAATAATTTCACCAGCTTCGTCTTCGGTCCCAGTGCCTTTAAATGGACACCGAATTTTTCGAATCTACTTTAACCCGGCACTGAATACTTTCTCTATGAAAAACAATTGTTTCATGAAAAATATCTACGAATAACTGTGAGAGAAAAGTGATAGTAGGAAAAGTCGTAGTGAAAACTCCCTGTCGTAGGGGAACTGGGATGCTTGGCGGACAGTATGGAGGGGTTGAGAAAAAGAGGGATGTCTTAAAGGAGGAAGGGACTGGTAAGCACCCCAAAGGATTGTCTCCTGGAGAATTTACAGTATCCCTGGCTATTCACCAGCTCCATTTTTTGCATATGTTGAGTCCCGTCAACGAAGGGGGACCATCCAGAAACTTATTTTCGAGCTTCCCAAGACCTCTACCACCCTACTTCCTCCCTGTCGGCTTCTCCAGATTCATAAATCGAGCTGGAATCACTGACCGTATGAATGTGTGAATACTCCTTTTCCCCATCACAAAAGAAACGTATATCCACGCTTGCCAAAATGGGTGTTTCGAAAAAATTGGAAGTCGTGTAATGGAGAGAAGAAGCAATTCAAGCACTCGAGTACTTGCAAATACAAAAAAAAACCTGTCTCCATTGAAGTCCAAGGAAAAAGAAAGTATTTCCCACCGTACAAAAGAATCCTCAGCATCTCGGAGAGTTGTCCACTTTCCATACACCCGGCACAAACTGCTTACATTCAAATTTTTATTATCCCGATCCTAGTGAAGATGTCCCATATTTCAACCCTCTCCCCCGGCATCCTATTCTCCCCTGGCGCGCGTCCTTGCCGCGAAAGGTCGATTGAACGTCGTCGGCATCACCGGAAGGAGACGTATGCGGATATTCCGATATCCGAGGGTTACGAGAGAGTCACGTAATGGCGGAGGCTGTGAAGATCGGGATCTTAATAGGTGGCTAAATATCTTTTTGAGTGGCCGGTAAGAAAGTATGTGGGCCACGTACGCGTCGTAGATCATCGGCGAAACAATTCTCGAGAATGTTCCCTCTCTCCTGCTTGGATGATGTTCATCATCCGTTCAACCCCCACCACCATCACTGAGAAAGCGAACTTTTTTGCCGAGTCCACAGTATCCATGAGCTTCCTTCTCTCGTTCGATCTAATTCGAATAAAAATCCTGGCAGTAAGTTGCCTTCGAAATCGCACATCGAGGGGAACGAAGAGCGAGGGAAGGGGAAACTTTCGATTGCTTCGTACGCAAGCACGACGAAAAGTTAAGAAAATCCTTCGGGTGCTCTCGCTTTACGATCTCCCGCAGCAGTCAGGATTCTTGCCGCCGACATGCAAATGTCTTCGTGGATTTTCCATATACATACATTGCCGCGCTGAACTTCCCATCGGCTGCTTGGGGTTACGTATATATATAAGCGTTCCGAGTTAGTGGCACGTGTAATCTTTTTCTTTAACTTTACTGTGGTTCTTGGTGGGGATTTGCCTGCTAGTCGCTTGGTTTCTTTTGGTATTAAATTTGGTATCGGATTAATACTTTGAATAAGGTTTTTGTTGATGTTCTCTTATGTAATTTTTAAGGGTTTGTTATGCTTTGGAGTGATTTATTTCATGAATTAAAATGGATGAGAAATTGTTTGGCGGAAATATTAACTGTCCGAAATTTTATCTATTTAACGATCTTAATAGGATTCCCATGGAAAGTACGAAGCGGGATGTGCCAGGTGGCACCAAATTAGAAACAGGATATCACTCACCTTCGAATTCACGAAGAGGCACATCTCTTTGAGCTTCTTAATGACTCCGCGTCGGGTGCGATCTTGATTGATGAGGTGCTCGAGGATCCAGTCGACGAGATCTGAAAAATGGGTTTTTCGGCTAAGAGTTGACGCTTCTTGCGCTCAGCCGTCTATGATATATTCCCGTAGTCTTTCATCGCGCTGGCATAGTTATGGGCTGCGAGAGAAACTTTCGTAGGAAGTCATCCTTATCGGCAATCCAGCCACTACAAGAAACTACCGGCGTACAAAACAGCTACCTCTTTCGAAGTACCAAAAAACGAAAGCACAGTCATTCATAAGGAAGCCGCGCCTATTTTTCTTAGAGTTCGCAGTTTCCAGCAATAAAACGATCGTCATACACACCATAAAAAGATTCTCGAAAGTTCTGTCATTTGCAATGTACATTCGTAGACGCGAGTGGCAGGAAACTTGGAAGAAGTGCACTAAAGTAATTTCGCTTTTGCAGAAAACACTCCGAATACAGCAAAGGGAAACATTCTATATATGAGTTGGCGCCGTTGGTTCTAGCGATGGGAAAAACGCATACCTTGGGAATACTTGTTAGTTTGATGCTCCATAAACAGGGTGCGTAATTCATCCTCCTCTGTTTCACTCCATAAGGCACGCGACACTTTCTTGTTCGAGGCGGATTCCTCGTCGTAGTCATTGGCCATCATGTTTGCGTCCCGGGTGGTCTTCCAGAAGAGCAACTCCATGTACGCCTTCCGGTTTTTCTCAGCCACCTCGGCGAAACGCCGGATTATGAAGACGGCGAACTTCTGCAGCTCCTGGAACACGTGAATCAGCGTCGCGTTTGAGCTGAGAAGTAACGATCTCGTTTCCGCTCGATGTTTCGCCGAGTGGAATTTAACATTTCGTTTGATATGTTCAAATTATTATATATATTTTTTTTTTAAATGTTTGCAGTAAATATATCGTATACTTTTAAAAGGTGCGATAAAAACTTTCGCAGAAATTCTGTGATAGCAAATCATATAAAGATGTTAATGTACAACTATTTTCCGAAGTATATTCTGATATTAAACAGTTCGTAATATCTGAAAGTTGCTCACCTTGTGCTCTGGATTTTTCGACTCGAGGATCCGTTGGAAAATGCGGAATACCGATGCTTGAAACATCATTCCGGGCATTTTGCAGTCCCACGCAATGCGGTGGAGCATTTTCGTGACATAGTGGTTTACCTCGTGCGAGTTCGTGTCGAAGCGATGAAGAAGAATGCTCAACGCTTTCACGATCTTCACGTTCGCGAATCTATATGAAAATGTTCGTTTGGGATTATAACTTTTCTGTTTTTAAAACTTTTCATTAAAGCTTTTCATTTTGCCGTCTTGTTTTTATTGAATACCTGGAAAGGAACTCGAAAAAGTTGAAATTCGTTTCTTCGACTACCGCCGTTGCAGCGTCTTCCTCGTCTTCTTCCTCCTCATCATCATCGTCGACCTCTGGGAAAGCATTGGTAAAGAAAAAATTGCAAAGAATTTACAACAAATGCTCCTTTGTGCTTGCAAGGCTATCGATGACTTACCTGGCAGGTGATTAAGAGAAGTCTCGATGTCCTCTTGGCTCTCGTCTCTTTGGGGAAGCGGATCCTCCTCGACCACTTGAACATAAAAGAAAAGCGCCAATCAGTATCTTAATACAATACTTCTCAATATCGCGCCGATCTTAAGAAATAGTTTTAACAAGGACAGAACGGTATAACAGCTACTGAACTTCACAAGAAGCTCAAGTTCTAATAAAACTGAAAGAACTGTATCTAACTATCATGTACTCTTGATAATCACAGAGTTATTGACAAGAAATAATTCAACTATTTTTCTTTACGCTGAATTACAACAAATACTATTGGATGTATAAACGGACACACTAATTTTAATATACTAAGACAAATTATTATTTTAAGTATTAATATAGCAAATCTTTGCACGTCCATAACTTTATCTATCATTATGATTAATGTCTATAAAACCATGATTCATAATTGAAATTTCAATCCACTTCTTATAGATTCTATCTTTAATTAGAATGTTACACATTCAACTCAAGTCCAGTGCGATCTGAAATCTTGTCTGGCGCGTCGATCGCTGCGGCGGCGAGATTTTATGGGAAAAGTTCGGGCTTATTTATCTGAAATGGGAAAACGGCATCCGTGCATCGGCGAACTTTTGATCAGCAATGTATATAGCGCGTGGTGCTCGCGGACGCTTTCCCCCCTCAGACGTCTTTTTACGAGTGCGACGTGCACCAAACGAAATTAATGACAGCAATCGTCGATGCCAGACGGTTTCGAGAGGCAGCCCGATTGCGATCACAAGAATATCGGCCAGACATTTTCAAACTGCACTCTCTCGTATTAGTCTCGCTTGATTGATTGTTGGTCGTTACTTCCGCTGCAAATTTAAACTGCGCGCGCCGGCAAATTTTCGAACACACATTCACACTGCCCTGTAAAACTTAGCCGTTTAATATTGGTGTACTAATGTTTAATCGACGTTTGGATTTCCTTTCATTAATTTCTAGTGGAAAAAGTGTGTTTTTGTACTCGTACATTTGTACTCCAAGCAATGTATAATAAATAGTAGTTGCACGACAATAAGATTTTAGTAAGTCAGAAACAAAGGGAAATAACCATTAGAAAAATGTATCCGATTTGAGTACATGTTTGCAGTGGAACGGACATGCTTTTGTAAAGTTTTTTGGGTATGATGCCCTTCGTATAACTTCGTTCTACAAACCAACTTCGTGCACGGATCCGAGGAACCCAGTTTGTTCAAGTGACGTGCTAGCGCTGCTGTTTTAGTTTTAACTTCAGTTTAAACTTTTAATTGTTTCTTTCCCGGCAAGTCTCGCTGCCGTTCCCCGCTAATGTGAAATGAAATAAGCCGGCACGATCTTCACATGCTGGAGCCGAAAAGTGTTCTTTCCCAGTTACGAATTTAAAAATACCCGGAGAAATTCCACGCTGCCACCGCGTGGCTGACGGGCATGTCCCTTATAAAACAGTTAGCGGACCCTTCACCGTTAATGTCGTCGTTAAAACAATTTTCACTGCACTTCAGGTGCACGCGCTGCCGCTTTGCTGCCTTCTCGTTGTTCGCAATGACAGTCCCGACCAACCTGTCTAGGCAGGAGTACTCGTTGCCAAGTACAAAGGACTTTTAACGCAAATACGTCACTCAACACGTGTTAAAGTGCATTCGCTTTTTTTGGTTGCTTTTTTTTCGAGATCTCTGACTGTTTCTGCAATTTCGTAAGACTTCATTCGATATCTTTACAATACAAATATTAAAAGTATTAATAACGTAAAGTACCCCATTCAACAGAAACATATTAGCTTCTTAATTCAAAGCGAACAATAGCGATTGTATTACCCAATGGTTTTCTTTCCCCATTGAGAAACCAGAGGGACAAGGGAGATGATTTTGCATCAGCAACTTAAGTCTACTTTGCTACTCGGGCGAAACTATCCTCTCTTCGCTTTGCCGCAATCCCCTCACTTGCATTCTTACAGTGTAACTTTGAGAGAATTTGCATACACCCAAGCGCACCCTTCATCCCTCTGTTGTACATCGCCGCCGGGATTGCCAGGGAATTCAATCTATTCATCGAGGACGTAAATACTCGCTGAACATAAAACGACCGCTACCACTTGTCGACGTATTATGGGTGGAAAATTCTTTCCTGTCAGCGATCCCATTCCATGGAAAACGTAAGAGATTTAGCTGGATTATTTCTATCATTTCGTTGAGTGATTTAAATTGTATTCTATTAGATGATTATCTTGTATTACAATTGTCAATACTTCTCTGCAATATTTTCATATACTCGCAAACGAATTATTGTGAGATTGTAACAATTCTTCAACGTTAAGCACTATTAAAGACAATGACTTACCTTTTTTTTTTTAGTTATAACACATTTGAATTCTTATGTTATTTCATTCATTTCATTCTAATGTGTATACTGTAGAAAGCATATTGTCACGAGTCCTAATTAATTGCGCGGTGGATAATTAGAGATACAGGGCGAAAAGCTTGCAAATTACATCTTACGGGGAGAGCGTGGAGGCGCTTTCACCGGCCATCTGACACCAGGATGGACAAGTAGTCTGCTGAATATACAACGAGCGTGTCATTATTGGGGCGTCGACTACTTGACACCACTGAATACTTGACAACACCGGTTCCTTCACCTTCCACGGTCTTTGGGATATTAATTATCAGCTAATTTCGTCGCGGTTGGATTACCAACCATTATCACATTACATTATGGCACTTTTCATTGTGCTCCGTCTGTTATTCTTTTCCACGAATAAACCTCCCACTCGAGTTTTTAATGCGAGCAACACCCGGCTTAATGGGCAGCGTCACTCTCGGATCACTCCTTCATTAGTCCGCCGATTTTTTGTCGCAAGTTTTATTGGAGGTTCGTTAATTATGAGCGAAAACAAGAAATCGATTGATAATATTGTGAATTTCGTACTTTACAATATTGTAATATAGTTTGGTAATGAATGTTATTAGAGTTGTATGTATTATTAAATTGGGGATGTTCGTTGGAAATGTAATGTACTTCTGCCCTTAAAGCCCGGGATTATATGCAATATACATGGCAATAACATGGTGTTCTGTGTAATAAACATGTCACGAAAAATTAAATATATGATTTAATGAAAATATCCATTGGCACAAAAATTCCCAGACTATTTATAACTAAACAATAATTCAAGAAGTAATATAACCTGCACGAATTGCACATCTGCTTTGCAAAGTCTGCCAGCAAAACAACCTCGGAGGAGAAGAAACGTGGGTACAAACTTCGCCGGCGCACAATATTACCGGGAAAGCCGGTGTCCCCAAAATTACAACGCGCACGCACACAAGCGTGCATCCGCGTACAGACGAGGGCAACACTAGAAAAAGCATAACTGGTAGGAAGAAAGTAGAGAGGAAAAAAAAAAGAAGAGAAAAATAGAGGAGAGTCGAATTCATTCGGACTGGGATACTTCCGACGCAGCCGGGAGCCGCAATGGAGCTCTGGATTAATCCGATTCGTTCAACTAGTTGGGCATGAAGAATTTAATAAATTCCACCTCTTTTTGCATTCCATTTCGCGGAACCGCGCGCGCTCCCACTGTTCTTCCGCCCTCCATCACCTCTGCCCTTTCCCACCCCTTCTCGCCACCCGCCGCCCCTTTCCCCGGGCGGCGCTCTTTCTCTGACTCAATATTAATACCAAAACGAAATGCCGGAACAATATGATATCCACTGCTGGTGGCGGCGGTGGAAAATTTAATCAAACGTCAAAAACGCGATTTACAATATCGGCGTTGCCGACTATCACACAGGTTTGCCCTGTTTGACAAAGGCCTACTTCAGCCATCCCTACTCTCATCCCCCTGATCCATTTGCGTTTCTCGCGTTAACACACTCCTCTCTCCAATGACGGCTGCTCGAATTGATGTGGAAATTGTGAATACCAGCCAGTCAACATTCTGCTTTCCTTGCGATATTACTCGTTTGATATATTGGATGCTACGTTGATAGTTGAATTTTCAGTTTAGACATCGAGTGTAAGCTAGATATACTCCAAGTATAAGCCTGCTGGGTAAGCACAGTATTTATAGTAGTCGATAGGAAATCCGATTAAGAATTCATAGGCGAAGAATATCCAGTCTCTATGGGATTCCTGGTAGTTCAGTTTTCTATACTGTTTAATTTTAGTACTTGCCTCTCTCTTCGTAAATCTTATAGCCTGCTTGGTTTAAAGTGACGATTGATTGGACAAGAGTTTAAGTCGAAAAGTATACTTTAAGTTGGCAGTGCGCGCGCGCTATGTTCAATAGCTAGGACTACACTGCCCCCCCCCCCCGTATTCTCTCGCCCGGTGTATTAACAAGAGGGGAACTTTGATAAAAGCAATCAGAAGCAATCAAAGTTCAACGGCGCGAAGCTCGAATTCGGTGTGGGCCGGACAATGGATTTCGGAAATCCCAGCGGGGCGACGGCGGCGACGAGCTGTGTCCAAATGGCATAATAACTCAGGCGAATTAATCCTCGTTGTCCGCGTAATCACTGATAAACCAGGGGCAAAAGTGCACTGTCAAAGTTTCCCGATAACTCCGCGTGGCTCTTGCCCGTTACTCGACTATCGATCGTTCTTACTGTCCCTTCTACCTACTCCGTGCACCCTGCACCTGTGCATCCCTTGTATCGGCGTGTACACTGTTACTTGTCTGTGTGTAGAGAATGCCTCAAAAGTACAGTGTTACACTTCGATATCTTGTCAGGATTTTATTAAGTGTCTATAGTGTCGTTTCCCCATTTCTTGTTGAATCGCATTCGACACGAAAAACTGAATTGCCTTTTTAATTAATCAATAATTGTTCGACCAAAAATTTCGACCCGCCAAAAGACTACATAGTTCTACTGTACACGCTAGTTTAATTAACAACACTGATTGAAACAAAATAATACCTTTTTTAATTGTATCATATTTAGTTTCAAATAGCGATGAGTTTCTGTTCGTTACTTGAACATCCAAATGCTTGTTTATTTTATGATGGCTTGTATACGATGATAAGATCATGAAACACTGAAGTGCCGTGCAAGAGTTTTGAGGGGTCCTGTACACATAGATATTGAATGTGTACGTTCATGCAGTCACAAGGTATCACCACAACGTGAGCCAGTGAGCACACAATCGCAGGATTGCTCGGGGCACTTACTGCTACTACGCTAATGCGAGCCTGGTGCGAAAATCAGCACCTGCCCCTGTAATACCGCGACACCATGACACATACTACATGACAGGAGAATGTTTCACCTGGATAAAATACTTTTTTCTTAAGAACTCAGGATTCAAAGCAAACATTCAATAATAATTAGATTTATTAATTTACCCATTTTCAAAAAGCCGATACTTTGTTCGTTTATAATTTATTCATAATTGCAATAGTTATGTCCGACTGATTATACCATTACGATTATTATAACACACTCTTTTATTCTCCCTTTTAATTTAATCAGTCAACCTGTAGCAATTCCCAGTACTTTAACAGTACACATCGCGGAAGCATGCAAGTAGTATGAGTCAAGCATATGTCAGACATGCATACTCTGGTTGGAGCTGGTAACAAGATAGTGTCACGTGTACGTATTATATACGACACGAGTAGTATAATGAAATACAAGATGTATATTCATACGTAATGCTTGCACTTGCAGTAACATAATCGGTTCTACTAGCGAGTAATAAAACGCAAAGTGAATGACAATTTCCAAAGCAATTGCAAGTAGGTCATACGTATGCGCGTGTACATAACATACATGGCGTTGAGCCTACCAGGAAGTTTCCACATATGCGGGGAGGTTAATCGACGTAATTGCCTCGTTCCAGGCCGGTAAAGGGCCATTTGAGACACCACCATATGTATAGCATGCATGTACGTATATTAAGGAACAATTACAGGCGCGCAATTTGTGTTTATGCACGTCGCTTAGACAAGCCTGTTTACGGCATTAGTATTATGGCTGAATTACGCTTACACTGAAAAGCTGTTTCTCGCTCGCCAATTTTCGCTTTGGGATTGCTGGTAAACTTGCACAACAAAGCACTGCATTCTGTGACAATCACTAGAGAGATAACGTTTAACCGCATAGTTATAGCTTTGATTGCCGAGAGTTCGAGATTTCTATTGATGTCGACAGAGATTATACGGTTTTTCGAAAATAGAATATTTAACGATTCGAAAGAGGAAACATTAATGAATTAATAATGTACGATTTGTTTATAAAACACTTTAAGAAAAATATTTTAAAGAGAAAGACTACTCAATTCATCTCAAAAAGAATGTCTTGGTCTTTGAACCGATACTTTCAATTCTTTTATTTCCCCCTTTCGTTACTGATCGATCGATCGGTTCGACACGATTACACTCGACGATGAAAGGCGATGCCGCGATCTTATTATCGAACTCTCTCTTCAAAGTCCTATCGCGTAATGGGGGTTATAACCCACATCGGGAAAAATGGAGCGCCGACGAGGCAGGAATAATTGCTGTGAAAAATTACGTGTTCGATTCATGTATTGGAAAGGTATCGCGAGTGTTTCCGAACGAGGAGAACGTAAGTCATCTTCTGAGCAGTGGAATCAATAGTGCTTAGTTAGTGGAAGAGGCTGAGGATATCTACGAGTCTTGGAGCAATCTCAAGTCGGTGTTTCGGAATAAGAGCACGCTCGGTTCCTTGGACTATTCATCAGAGAGTGTCACTTCGATCGACCGAACTCACCGATGTCAAAGAAGCAATTCAATTAATGGAGCTGAATCGCGTGCAACTTTGTGTATCGTCGCGGAGAAGCTGGACGCAATCCAATTAGCGTGAAATCCACTCGCCGAGTCTAAGTCTGCTGTTCGAACTGCTTGCCGAGTTCGGCGTAGCACTGTTTATCCGAGGCTCGGTAACATCAAACATCCGGATTTAGCACGCGCAGCTGTGATTCGGTAAATGTAAGTATTTTATTGCCAGATCTTAAACGTCACACTTTTTTAACAAGAGCTTTACTGACACATTTAATTATATTCTAAAATAATAAATGATTGAACTAATTTATCCAAATGATTTATAAATGAATGCCACTAGAATTGCAAACAATCGCAGTTATCAAATACTCCCTGAATACTCTTCTCATTTCAAAGAATAACAAATAGAAGATTATAACATTACCACTATCGTCGTAAAATATTACTTCCCCATCGCAAGGGATAATTTCGACGTCGTTTTACTGGAGAACGGAAAGTAGCTGTGATAGGACGCCGGCACTCAAGGCACCTGACACGGTCAAATCCTTTAAGATCGAGTCAGCAAGAGTGAGGCGCGCGAGAGATATTGTCAGTGGCTTTCATCGTGGGCGACTGAAATCAGAACATAAACGTGCGAGGATTTTACAGCCGGGTGGGTGCCGTTCTCGAGGGAGCCGCTTTCTCCACTATCACCACTAGACGAGACTGGCTCAAACCCTCTGTGTATCTGGAGCGAACAGAGAAGCCGAATGCGACTACCAGAGAGAGGAAAAGAGAGCGAGTTACCAGCATTTCGCAGTGTGACGTTTTAGATCCTGAGCGCTACTCAAGTGACTAACGACCGAGCGGTCGAGAGTTGACCACTGTTCTTAGTTCTTATGGCTGATCTACGACTGCTTCACCGCATTACTTTAGAATAATGCGACACAATGCATTTCTAGCACTCAAGCTACATCTGTTCGACTTCTTACGAGTTGTTGATTAAATCTAAATCTTTTTGGCAGAAAAGAGTGATGCCTGAAATATTGAAATATTAAGACACTGTTGTAAGGAGGTCTTGCGGTAGAATATCAAACTCTAGATAAGGTAATGACATAAATGATATACGATACACAAGCGTTCATAATGTAAGTACTTGTACGCTCGAAATTGCCTGATCAAAACGCTATCTATCGGGTGTTTATGGCTGATCTTAAATAGCCGTTATCTACGGCGACTGCCCTATTGAGATTTAGCGTCACTTTTGGGGCTGCGTAACACTGTTTACGGCATCCCCCTTGAACGCTCTACAGCTATTGGCATTTTAGGCATCGGGTAACCGTAAATTATGGTTTTCAGAACAATCGCCTCATGATTTAAACGCCCAGTTACCCTGTCATCAATATTTTATTCCCACTGGAATAGTCTGGCTTGCTAGTCAATTCTTCGTGAACTTTGGGTATCTGTAAATTTTGATCGTTTTAGAAATTATGTAAATTTACAGAAGTTTCGGAGAAAAAATATTGGAAATGCTTATAATATATCGATGATTTTTGTTGGGGAAAAGTGAGAGGGATTAAAAAGGTACTTCTTAGCTTATAAAGATTATAACGTATCTCGGGATTGTTCGGAATAAAGACTCGGCGTCGCTGACGACCTTGGAGTGTCATTGTACTTTTATTTTAAGATTTTATCTTTTACTATGAAAGTACGAATAAGATTAATAAAGCTGTCGCCAAGTTATCAAGGAATTTACATATTGATGAAGTATCCTTGCCAGGGGCATTGTAAATATCGCTCAAAGCCATGTATCACGCATATAGCACAGAGTGAAATAACGAGTTTCGTAAAGTAGAAAGATAAATTGCATTACAAACTCGCTGCAAAAGTCCCGAACGGCACCTTTTTTTTTCGCCGCGTGTAACTCTATCCCCGGGCGTTTTAATGGGGCTAATTTGAATAATAGAATACGCAATATCGTGCTAAAGTTCTGGCGTAATGAGCCGGACAATTTAAAAAGCCCTCATTCAACTCATTAATTAAATAGTTCAAAATTATCCGTCGGCCGAGCGTTATTTACCCAGGATAAAGTGTAATTATCTCTTGCCGTCTCGCTCTCTCGTTCTCGGCGCAGCACTTGACACCGATCTCCCGTTACGTTGAAAATCTTGATCCTCTGGCCATTAAATTACCGGGTGAAGCTTGAGCAGCCAGTGTGGGAAAGTCATTATGCGATTGTATTACAATAAGCCAATAAGTGTTGTCTAACGCGCCCAACGAGCATCCTTAGAAGGGATAGTTATCTTCCGGAAGCTCTATTTTCGAAAACATATTAATATTACTAAAAGAACGTTAATGGTCCATTATTATCTTAACTTGAAATTAGCCATTATCTAGTTTCCTCGTCGATATTTCTATGTAATCTAAAATAATAATGAAAAAGGAGTTGATAAAAAAATAACGTTAGGAATATCAAGGGAATTTTACCATAAGTTCTTTGTCAAATGCTAGAGATAAGCACATGACACTTGGCAAGTTGCTTGTCTGGCAATAAGTGAAGGGCGTAGGGGTCGCGAGGAGTAAGACACGAGGGAAAAGAAGCCAGACGAAGGACGGATTTATCGTAGCTCAGACTGAAACTCTTCTATCGCTAGCCAACCTGTAATTTGCGAGGAGGCGACTGCACGTCGACCCACCATCGCCCTTCTCGCTCGACTGCTCTTTTTGTTCGCATCTATTGCATTTAAAAAAGGTAATTTTCGAAATAATACCGATGCCCCGTGGTGCCTCGTTCAAGCGGGTCCTGCACGCTCCGCCGTGATTACGATCTTGTAAAACGAGTGGCCACTTTATGATACACGGGCGTCGGAAAAAGGTAATCACGGTTCGCAGCAGCCTGTGTACAAAATCCCCGACGAACTGATGCGATGAACAATATAAAATAAACAAAGGAATACGCATCAATAAACATTGATAACGCAATCACTCCTGTTACATTTATTGTAGCACTGTTATTCCAGTAGCTTTCTGGCAATTGAACCATCGATTTTCTGTTTATTTTAGTAGAAAAAACATCAAGAATCTAATTAATAAGACAGTATTATCACCATGACTTTTAGCCACTTCAACCGTACCAATTGGCAATCAGTCATTTTCAAAGGTGCATTCCGAAAACGATCTAATTACTATAAGTAGGTAATTAACTCGATCTCCGGAGAGAGCCGAAAATTTCCAAGTGGCTTACAAAGTACTTCACTCACAAAGCGAGCCACTACGAAAGACGAGCATTTGCACGCCCACCATGCAACAGACCACCGAAATGGAGTGTCTGTGTAAGTCGGCATGAGTCAAGATGGAGAAGTCATCACTCTTGAGACGGTCTGGCCCGGGTGGACCAGTTGAGAAGATTATTTCCAGTTGCGAAGGCAAAGAGCGTCTTGCCGCAAGGCCGCAAAATGCGACTGCAGGTGGTCGTCTTGTCGAGTAAGATCGAGCCGTGCTCCAACCTTACCTTCATTATTACAAGAATACGTGTCGCCCACGTATCCGCACTTAACCAGCTTATTAACGTAATTAACGCGCGGAGGATTCTCAAGGGGTGGAGAAGGTGGATGCTCTCGGTGTCGTCGGATCGGGAAAAGAGGGCAGCGCACCCTTCCGTTCTCCTTGCTCATCCCCAACCAGCCGCGCCGCAATTTGATACGCGCCACAAAGCGACAAGCAAGATGACATACGGGGGGATTGGATTCTCTTCCGACACGAGACACCCCGAGAGGCCTTTTTACATTACGTCAGCCTCTCCTTCCCTCGTCGTACCAACCCCAAACCACCCCTCTCCCAGCCACCCCTCTTTGTTTGTGCTTGGCTACCCGCGAAAGTAAAGCTTTGACGGGCGCACGCCAACGGCCCTTCAACGACCACCGGATTTTCGTGGAACACTTTTGCGGCTCCATCGCCACCCAGAATACACCTAGGCTACTACGCTCGCAGGATATCCTCTCTTGTGTAAGGCGAGTCTCGAGTGGCCCGGATACTGTTTGCACTACCAGCCTTTCCACTGGAAGGCCCTGAAATGGTTATTGATGATTGTACGAAGCTGTAACATCAGGTTTTATAGGGATAGTTAATCTCCAAAGGGATTTAATGCGGAATAAGATAGATTTGGGTTTGTCAAATATTTTTAGTTGTTTGTTTGGTGGTATTTTAATTTAGAGCATTGTAAAGATATGTTAGATTTTAGAGATTTTATTCTATGTTTCTTATATTAATTTTCTACGGTTTTTGTTTTCTGTTATCTTTTCTTATTTTTAACACTCCGATGCTTTTCTTGGCGGAGATTAACAGTGTCGGAAAAGGAAAGGGCAAAGTAGACCTGAGATTTATGTCTCCGAGCATTTTACGCTTAAACTGGAATTTCTTTCCCTGTTGCGCAAATTTAAAGTCACCCTCGGCGTTCTCGTGTTCTTGTATACAAGTCCCGTTTACTGTTCTTTCGAGTTCCCGTGCGCAGCGAAGTACAGCGTGTAGTTCGCGCGGTTATAAATCCCACTTGTTATGAGATGTGAGACAGAAGGGAGAATGGAAACGCAAATTGAAGCAAGTAAAAGTCCCGTTGATTATGTGGCGTGCTCACTTAACGAGAAATTAAACTGTAAACTTCGCGGCCCTTCATAGTTCTCTCGATTACGATGCGTCGAGTAAAACGGAAACATTACAGGTGAATAAAGCGAAAGAAAGTTCGCGCATACGAATAAAACAGTGAGCTGAACTATTTCTCAACCACGAACAGCCACATATTTTTACAGAATTACAGATGCAAGAAACAGATTCGGTTTAACTGAAACTAGCAAACGTTCGATATGAAACTCAGCCGTAGACAGAGCAGAACGCGCGTCTCGCAAAAGCAATTAACACAGATATGCGTGGCGTTTATTGCTAAAGCAATTGCCCGCCAATTTTTCACTCAATTCCAACTGGATTTAGTTTGTGGATAAACTAGCGAGAGGGCCGTGCGCGTCGGCAATAATCCAATCGTGGAGCGCGCGATTGCGCAAGCATTTTCCAATTACGTGACGTTAAAAGTGGCTTCAGCAGCATCGGCAAGGATCCGTGGAAACTGGATTATGTCTGGGCCGATCTTATCCAACACGGTTCTCTCAGCTCTTCCAACTCTCTCTTTCTCTCTCTCTTTCTCTGTCTCCCTCTCGGTCTTCCCTTGATCGCCGGGGTAGAAGAAGTCGTCGTTATCGAGTTTTCAATGAAAGCCATTGTTGGTTAATACCCGAGAGCACCAGTCGATTATTCGCCGCTCGTTTTCAGAACGGCCGCCGACTGTCGGCCCCGATGAAAAGCTGGCTAAAAGGTGCAGACTACACGATTCTCGCATGCGGGTCGAGCCCTACCGTTTTTTCGTCGCTCCGTGCTCGGCAGGGAGAGAGGAATGCGGGGTCAGAGAGAAGGATAACCATTCCGATACTGGTTTCCCGCACGTCACGTTTCCTAGCGAAGCTTTTGTTATCGAAGGAAGGAGCTCTCGATACCTTGGCCGAATAAAATCGACGTTCCAGATGGTTACGTCGTCGCTGGCTATCCAAACAGCCCTCTAAAGAGATTGCAGTGTAACGTTCAAGCAGTCAGCGGAATCCATTGGGAAACGTTAATGGCTTTAAACTCCCAGTGGACACTCTCTCTCGCACGCGGTCAATTGGCTGACTCGAAACAAATGGAACCAGCTTGCATTAACAACTTTGCTATTAGCTAATTACGACCGCCCGCGCAATTCTATTCTGAGAGCGATACATGTACCTCCGGCTCCAATGTCGAGTGTCGACGAGTCCTATTTAGTTACATGAAAATGTAATTCCAATCTTCGTACAGGCTTTGTGAAACTGCCTATTGTTTGATTTCGTACGTAGTAATCTGATAAGGGATACTCGGCTTTGTATTAAGAAGAATATCTAGGGAAAAGCAGTGGAAACCAACAAAGAACAAAATGGATACATTAAAAGTTCGTAGTAGGAAAAAATGGAACATAAGAATTTAATACAGAAATTAGTTCAGATAATCAATACAATTTATTTACGATAATCATAATGCGTTAATTTTAAAAGCAGTAAAAAAAAACGAACTCCAAATATTTATCAACCCCTAAACTTCCGCACGAAGAAACCAGTTATCAGTATTACTATTCATTCGCGAAGAATTTAATCTCTCCCCGGTAACTCCGAGGAAAGTTATTCTCGCAAAAACAGAGTTGCCAGTCGTTATTCAACTTTACGACAAGGAAATACATACACTTGCCATTGGCCAGCTACGCGAAAGCTAGCTGGCTCATTTGTCCGAGGGATTCCAGGCTTCCGTTTAAGCTACTCTACCATTGTAAACACCTAACAAGAAATCGTTGGGACCAACAATTCCCGGGTGAGGAGAAAGCGGTCAAGCGAAACAACAGCTTTCCTAGCGATCGCATGCGTTGTAAGCGCAGGTGGAAAGGCTATGCTAGCGTCGTTGTTAACGTGTTTATGGTAGTTTGATGTGGCAGTCCTAAACACGATAGGGCGAATTCAAGCGTCTCAAAGAATAAGGGAGAAGCAAGCCGATCGAGGGTAAGGTGGTGGTCGCCGACAGCAACGTCCAATTCTGTATTCCAGTGGCACGGTGGTCCGGCACTACTATTAGGCCGGTAACTACTTATTCAAGCCGGATCGCTGGAAACGGCCTGCCTTTCTCAACGGGCTGCTTGTCAACGCGAGCACGTAACCAGGCTAGATCCCCGCCTTCCTCGAGGAATACCATCCGGCTGCGGTGCTCCCGGCACGAGAGACGCTATCAGCACACACGCCGTTACAGGTAGATAGTAAGGGAGTGGTGGGCAACTGTCTGCACCCGGTTGCACCACTCGGATTACCATCGCTGGCAATGCCACTAAGGATATTGTTATCGGGACTAAGACTAATGTCGCTAATGTTACCTCGCCGATGATAGAACCAGCTTGAAGCAAGTACTTCCCCCCTGCAAATGCTTGGTCGACGATGTCGTTATTGGCCGTTGGCTGTCGTTACAAATAACTCTATTACCATCGTTCGCTAGCTGATACCATTCGCCCACATGACGACGCTATCGTTCTCGTTAATGCCTTAATCGCCCCGCCAACACTCGCTCCCAATGCCCGGCGTTTCATTATCATAAGCGCCTCACACCATTGCATTAGTTTCCTATGTACTCCCTGGCAATGGGGAACTCGTGGTGTCTCGCTCTCTCGGCCGGTGTCCTTGAGACAGGATCATCGTTAACATTGTTATCAGGATTTGCTAATGTTCCGCATCGTTGTGGCGCCAGCCGGTGTCTACGCTAGATTGTTCATCTCGTGTTAATCTCAGTCTGGGTCATTCTGATTGTATTATATCAAGTCTAGTAGTGTTCGACTTAAAACAGAAATTATATAACGACATTTAATTTTCTGTTTTTAATAGTCGAGTTGAATCTATTTTGTTAAGTACTTTTCTTTAAGGATTGTAAGAATATAAATGACAGGTTCAATAATCGATTTATCCAGTAGAATATATGTGATGGAAATGAAAGCGGTCTATGATCGAATTCAGTTATTCTCGATTATTAAATAAAGTGATTTGGTAACGACGAGGTGCTTCCAGTGTCTGGGTGTCTAGCGCGACATCCTCGAGACAGCGTCTGGAATCATCGTTAATATTGTTATCAGGATTGCCGATGTTCCGCCACGTTATATGGGTGTCTGTACCACCTTGTTTCTCTCACATTAATATGAGCCTGTCTACATCGACCCTTCTTGGCTGTGCTAGTGAGACAAGATCGACGTTTGATGTACGTCGAACACAGGTTTACACGGCTTGCTCGCACCGCTTGTTTACCGTTTCAGCTTGATGAAATTCCGTTGAATTCGAGGGGATGCCTCGGAAAAGATTAAACTTGCGGACCAGTCCCTTTGTGGGTTTTGCAGAGCGGACTATGAATTGGCTGATAACGTATCTGCAGTCGTGGTGAGCTCGAAGTATCGAACCAAGGGAAGCTGATATTATTTGAATGGTATTGTCTACTGTAAGATTATTTGGAACTATATTCTTTAAATACAGCAAGATAGAAGAGTGAAAGAAGAGGTGCGTTTAATTATTTCAATGTGATTTTTTAAACATTGCTGTCATAAGAAGCCTCTTAATGTTCATTGTTTAATTGTAATATATTATAATTGTAAATATTTTCTAAACAATGATTCGAAGATGATTTTTTTCCCCACAGGAAGGTCAAAGAAAGAATTACACATGTCCCGAATATAAAAGGAAATGGAAGTCCGGAATAATGCAAGGGGTATACAGGAGGAAAGGGTGATTTCCGTAAGTAGAAGGAGACGCACAGTGCCGAGCGTCGAGGTGTGTCACCAGTAGCCATTGTCAACGTGATCACCTGAGCCAACCTTTTTCCAGAACGATGCACTCTCGACCTTTCCATCGCGGACTTCGGCCGTCCTTTTTCCTGCACTTGGGATGTTCTTTCCCTCAGGCATCTGGATGTCCTTTTCCAAGGGACTCGAGACTTTCTTCTACTGGATGTCCTTCTTTTCGAAGTCCTCTCGCAGGTCACTCGTTTCCGCCGCTCTGTTGTTTAGGTGCAGTTTTATTGTGTCTCCAAGCCGTGACGCTTTGCTGGCGTAGCTCGGCGAATAGGCGACGACGTACTCCAGGCAATTCCCGGAGTCCAGGAATGGCCAGGGAGATCGCAAACATGCTTCCGGACTACGTGTCCCCCGTGTATATCTGCCGCTCGCTCCCCCCCAACCGAGCGACTCGCTACTTCTTATGCTACCTTATGCAGCTCGAGTTTCTTCGTTTCCTCTTTCGAGTTTTCCAGTACAAAGGGTGGTCAGTGCTGCCCCAGTTGCGGTAACGCAATCGTTGATTCTTGTTTTCCTTGGAAACCAGGTGTACTTAACATGAAATAGAGTGGAGTGTGAATGCATTCTTGAATGTTCGTCATAATTCAGTTAGGATGTTAGTTAAGTTAATAATTCTTAAGTCTGATTCGAAGATTAAATGTTATTATACAAAGTATATGTTCGTTTATATAAAGTACGAATTTTTGTTTCGATTTCCTCTGCAAGATTTTATGTTATTTAAATCTGTATGTTTAAATGTTACGCTCCTTAATAATTACATCGACTATTACGTGGCACTCATAATGATGTACGATAATTCCACGATACGAAATAATCACCTTCGCTATTTGTAGCCTCGTTTACATGCAAATATTGAAATTTTCATTTATTACCGGGGCGTTTGTTATAAATAAACGATCGTAAAACACACCGATTATACCAGCACACGAATCGCTCGTATACTCACACACGGACATACATATCAGCAAGTTAATCGCGTTGAAAATTTCCGAGTAATAACGTCGCTAATGAGTTTATATTAGAACAGTAAACCTTCCACTACTGTAACGATGTAGGCCGGGCGCGCTGGCTTTACACCGCACATGTCTGCCGGACTTGATTTATCAAATATGCAAATAGGACACGTAAAAAGTGATTTTCCCTGACACGCACCTGTCAATCACTTTACCCTGACATTTATATTATTACCGAATTCGATGTATTGTTAAATAATATACACAATCAATTAAAAACAAAATAATTTAAACTCCTAGGCTTAATTCAACGAATAAACAATTAAAAAAACATTGTATTAAATTTCGATTACAAATCAGTAGATCAATGAACTTTCTAAGAGCTTAAAATTCGATACATGTAAATTCTCAGGTAGCGTCTATTTCAGTTTGTAGCTGTTACGCAGCTTTCAGTGGACACCATGCAATTACAGGGACAAGACAATCCCAGGCTATCTTGCCGGGGGGATCTTTCCCAGCGGCGGTGAATTTCGATCAGTGCGATCAATTCGATATTATTGGCGTGCGGTTCGGGGAGAGCAGCGGCGGCGCCCACTGTGTCCCGAATGCAGTAATTAGCGTTCGCACCCAGGAGGCATTATTGCAAGCCCCCTTCGCCATATGGGATCCCGAACACGTCGATCACCGCTTTCGACGTTCATCCTTTCGCAATCCCCGATACCAGTTAGCACTTAGGGTGTATCGATCGGCGCGCACCTATTTTCCTTGTTTAATTACCCGTTAAATGGATTCTGTTTACGGTGTAGATTGATGAGGGCGCGCGTGCAACAGTTCTACTAGCTGCTTCCTACCGAAATCGTTACGCCTTAGGTCGCTTCTGGTAATAAACGACTAGTTTTGTAATGTCGAGTCAACACTACATTCATGTAACTACCGAAATAGTTAATTAGCTTCTTATTTCAAAGAGCACTTAAGCAAACATTTCTACGAAAGATTACGTTCAATATAAAATTACAGCATTGGAACAATTTGTCCATTTCAAATGATATGTATTGCATTTATATTCAGATCCTCTGTATTTACAAGTAAATGGGGACGAAATCATGAATATGTATGGGTAACCAATTAAAATAATCGTTTTCAGACTTCTTATTCGATATTATAGAAACGTTTACAATGCCTTCCTCGAGGTTTTCTTAATTTTCGATATTAACTTACTCAATTAGAGGAATGATACATATTCAAAGGTTACAAGGATTACACTCGCCAAAGGCATACCATCGAAGAATACACAGTGGTCGTTCGACTGCGTAATCATGGTGTCGCATGGGAGGAGTAATTCCAGGGTAACGTAAAGGTCGGATACAAATAAAAAGTTCAAGGTGGTATTGGCCGTGCATTCACCCTTTGTTTATTCTGTCGTGAAATCATCATTAGCCAGGCAGTGGCGCTTCGATCGTATTGATCTGCAAACCGGGCAGAAAATTGGAATAGCAAGGAAGCAGACAGCCAGGTACGCAGGACGCATGAACAAACACAGGCTTGACTATTAATTATTTATAGTAATGTGATATTGATCCGTCTGGCAGTACTTTACGCCAGACTGACCACCACCGTAAACCGTCCTATATATGCCGATGATTCCACACTAGATCCATATAAACATATATGGCCGACGCATATTCTACGCGCGTCTAACTATCATTAGTATTAGTATTACTCGGCCGCAAAGGCCGAACCGTGCGTGATTCCAGTAACCCGTGCGCCAGCCGCACAATCACCCGCTGCTTCGCGTTCAATTCGATGTACCAATGAGAAATCGTCCTGGTATACACGATTTCTCGGTCATTCATTTATAAAAACCTTTAATGATTGTAGTATGTTAAGCTCAGCATTGTTCAGTTTCAAATAGGTATTAAATAATGATGTTTTACCTGAAATCCACTTTTCTGTTTTTAATAGTCTCTTTGAATTCCTTCTGCCGAGCATTTTTTATAATAGAAAGTTTGATTGTACGAATCAGAAATTCTATAATCGACTCGACCGGTGGACAGTACGTTACGGAAATGAAAGCGGCCCACGGCCGAACTCAATTACAAGCGATTATTAAATAAAGTTAATTGATATGTCGTGCAATTAAGCCGCGGCGTCCCCGGCGCCCGTAATATACGAAAGCAATGAAACGACCCATCGTAGTGGATTGTCAAAGCGCGCATGGAATCTTTATACGACGCGCAGGACCCAGGTTTGCGGCCCATCCGAATACATTAGCTTAATGTTTGCTGCTCGATAAATGCCATTCCAAATTCATTTGTTAACGCGCGCGTTTAATCCACCAAGTTGCAGAGTACGTAATTCAATTATGATAATACAATGTGTCGCGCCGATACATATTTGTAATTCTTGTCATTTAGTCAGGTGTTGTATATGTTATTATTTCCTTTAATTAAATCCTCTATAAATTATGTTCAATTCACGATTATAAAGAGATTTCCCTTTAGGACTCATCTACAATTTAGCACTTTCAATATCAAATGAAAGTGTCAACACAATTTCAGGGATCTGTTTTAATAAAATAGTGGGTGGGATAAATTGCAAATGAAAATTGGAGTTCTATGCAGCCGAATCTGGAAGCAGGCGGAAGTAGAGGCCGGTGAATTCCACAGTCACCAAATCACCGAGGATTAAAGCGAGCGATTTGCGATTAAGCCAGGGTCAGAGACTTGGGTGCGCGCTCGGCGATAAGTTATACTTTATCAGGGGTGGCATTCGCGCTTTTATCTGAAATTAAAACGTCGTTTCACGTGTCACAAACGAGCGCACGCTGAACGCGGTGGTATCTCCGATCTTCATGGCAGTTTTCACCCATTAGGGCGCCACCTGAACACGACGCCCTGGTGTTAAACCACACGAAAAACGAACCGGCTCCCATTAGTCCCACGAATTTTGTCACCGCGCCCTCTACCACCCGTTGTAATATCGCGCGGCAGTCATCAACATTTTTCACGTAGTAATTAGCAGTTACAGATAAAGCGAGAAAATGTCATTTGTAAGCGCGAACACTGAATCCTTCCGCATTAAAATATAAGTTATTATATCCATATCTACTCGACCCGGAAAATTTGCAGCTTTGATGTTGAGATAATATTTTAATTTAATTTAAATTATATTATATTTCACATATTTTAAAGTGTTAGATACTTTAGATTGGTGTAACTGATAATAGACTTTAGTAATTAATTCTTACCCTCAATTTATGTGATTTGTTAAATTCTAGTTAAAATAGTTAAATCTAGAGTTTAGACTGTAATAGACCACGATTGTCGAATGCCATAAAGATGGCAAAGCATTATTTATGTTAAATGATTCTAAGTCAGTACGAAGGTTCTGACAGAGTGGGCTTCTCGTAAAAAGCTGGCAGGAAAATGAAGATACTTTAGGTGGAGGAAAGCAAGAATAATCGTAGAGTACCACTTTATATTTCTCTCTCTTTCTCTCGTTCATCCTTTTCCCAGCGTATTCGGATAACGACTGCAGCCATGGTGTGTCGTTCGCACTGCCACGTATTTCCTGAAAGCCTCTTTACGACTTTTCGGCGTGTTTACTGCGATACTAACTGCCGGACCGTCTCCGCCAGTTCCGCAAATTAACTCTCCGCGCTCCCGTCATTTTTCTTTATTAACACAGAAATTTACGAACTTTGGCGCTTCCCTTCTCAGAACTTTGAGAGTCGGCGAACACAAGGAATGCCGAGTTGACCCATTCTGCCTGTTATCCGAGAGTTAATTATTGTTGACAGGCAATGTTCCGTTGAATTCTCAGCACGAGGAGTTAGTTAGTAATGGTTGGTTTACCAAGTTTCGGCGTAGTAACAGTGATTAAATAGCTTGCATTGTCAAATTCGTTATTACGAACTTTGATTCCAGTGTATATACGAACTTTGAAGTTGGCTGTCATCCAATTTTGTATTTTAGGGAATTGCGGAACAATTTGAAATGCTTGCCAGAATATAAGAATTCAAGGGTGACAATCAATAAACAATTCAAGGGTAGAAATATATCATCACACAATCTTGATCAAATTCAAATTACCAAACACACGATTTCAAGGGACGACTGCTTCAAAAACAGAATTCGAACAGAAAACCCTTGTCAATCATGCCAGGCGAGACAATCAAGCAAGGGTTAATTAAAAATTCCAACATTGCTGTTTCTATGTGACAAGTGCGCAAGAATTTCACGATTCGTATTCGACGAGAGCAAGCGTAATTTTTCGAAATTTGACCCTAGAAATAAAGTCGACCCATTGAAAGGTTGATATTAGCAGGACGGCGAATGAAACTGATTGCCGGTACTTTCATTACCATGCGCTTGGAATTTCAGATCAAGCGAGTGCGGGGAGGTGCGGAATGCCCGCTGTGGAAGGGTTGGCGCCACTGTTGGGAATGCTCTTCGTGGAAAAATAAACTTTCGAACGCGGTGTACGCAGGCTATCGTGCAAACAGTTTGACGTTGTCTCCGCGCGATGACATAAACGCATACATTCCCTCGTCCATGTGACAGAATGCCACACGAAAATTGAAGCGATTTGGAACACGGTTAATACACGATAGCCACCGCCAGGCTATCGCACGTGTCGCGCGAGAGTGCGAATATTTGTCAAAATAAATTTTGAAAAAAGTGAGCGCGTGTCTTGTGTATTAAAAATGTAATACCTTAATGGCCTGATTGAATACAGGCTCCATAGAATTGCGTTCCCATTCACACTGACACACTTTTTGTATTCACTAAACTGCCGACCTATATCGAATCACTTCTCACATAATCATTTAACTACTTAACTTCTAAATATAAACAATTCTCGTGCATCAATATATTCACCATACCAGGAAATAACAGGAATATCTCAGGATAGATTTAAATCAACACGAAATTTATCATTCTCAATGCGTCAATAATTACTCCGAATATCTGGAAAAAAATCTACTCTCATTACGAGGAGCGGAGTACTAGTGTACCGAGAAGAAATATAAAACCTGATTCCGCATGAACGGGAGGAAAATTCACGATCCCAAGAGATTCGGATTCGCAGTGTCCGATGATGGAGCGGAGCCGAGGAAAAAGTAGAAAAAGCGATCGAGTGAGCGGCGTTAGAGGGCCGCCGCATTCTGAGGGTGATGGTTAAGGGAGCCGGGCTTGTAGGTGTGCTGGTTGAAAACGCGCGTGATATATCATCCGGGCATGCGACACCTCCGAGGGAAAGGATGGCGCGCGAGCAGAATGCGATAGATCTCTGCTGAGCTAACGAATCCGTCCTCCCGCCGTTGGCCCGTGACGTAAAACGAGTTATAAACGATCGCAAGAATCGTATTTATTGGCGAGATGAAATACGGGGGATGCTTTTTACGCCAAGCATTCACTCCCGCGCGCGTTCACGTGCACGGAGTGGAGAAGCATTCATCAGAATGGATTATAATGCGGCTCGCTGTACACGGCAACCCGAATATATGGCGCGGCGATGGTATTAAGTATTTGATAAAGTATTGCGAGATCGTGGCCCGAGTATAGCTTGATCAAAAAGTAGCGGATGCCATCGACAGAAGCGCTGCATTGTAGATTAATGAATAATTTTTAATTACATAACACTGTATTTAAAGAAACTTTATTTTGTTCGTTGTATCCAAAATATGTTCTGTAATAGCATTAATTGATTAGTAATTAGTTTCGTTAAGTATTCAAGTGCTTGATGATGTATTTTTGGATACGATAGATTTATAATAATCACTGCCGATCACGGTTTATCGGTAATGTTAATTAGCTTCGAATTTTATAATATTAAAAATTGCAAATTTGAACCGACCTGTATAAAGTATGCCGGTAATAGTCAGGTCGAATAAGCAGTCGAATATCTTATGTGTAAATGTGGCTGGAGCGAGTGCGCTATCTAGGACACTGCCAATTATATCGCGATCATCGGAATTGAATTATGCGCTCACAATGCACCGGACATTTATACGCTCCGAGTGAAATCTTTTCGGGATTTTAATGCGCTTGGAATTCACGCGGATTGCACGTACTTTTAATTGAACTGAATCGACGCTGGGAGAATGCCGATTGCATTTGAGGGATACAAACTGTTGTATATCAATTTTCCATGCTGGACAATGCAGAGCAGGAGGAGAAACGGGGCTGAATCGTGTATTCGCAATCATTTTCCAAAACGAAATCCCAAACTTGTTTGCTTTGATAACACAACAAAAGTAACAAATGGTATTAATTTCAAAGAGGCGATTAATCCAAATTTATGGGAACTTTCATTGATCGGTTGCGTAATATTGTATGGTAATCTGTATTTTCTTATTTTTAATTTCTAATTTATTGTCGTATCAATTGATGATCGTCATACATACAACCATTCGTTTGAGTTCATTTAAGAATCCTATAACATTTGATAGACTTTTGAAATCCTTCATGTTAATTTATATTTACTTTTAAAAATGTTTATATCGACCAATGTGTGCGAAAAAGACTTCCTATAGTAAAGAAAAATAAGTGGTAAAGTCTGAGGAAACGTTAAGGGGAAAAATAGACTTCATAAAGTAGGAAATCCTTGAAAGGGCTGATACTTCCGCATTAATAGGATCGTTCTGTGAGGGTTGTGAATTGACGACTCATCGATTTCATGCAAACGGTCTTGGGGTAAAGAGGTGCCGGTGCAGCCGAGCAGTACCCCGCTGGATCCGAGTTACCCGAGCGTCGATTATTCTTCAACGAGCGTATTTCACGTTACGAAGCCAATTCCGTCGGGCGACACTCGTTCTGCCTAGTTTTGGAGTGTGTCCAACAGACGAGCACGGTTTCTCGGCTGCGCGGCTGGCTCTCTGGCTTCGATGATATCGCTTTGGTGACATAAAATGCCTCCCATTATCGTGGCGGAATGAACTCCCGCAGGAATCTGAACCGTATAATAAAGCGGCAAAACTTTGGCAAGAGTACGGTTTTTCCTAGCTTTCTTCTTGCGTTCGGTCTCTTGGGACTCTGCGCTATCTTATGGGAAAGCTTACTAGTCCTTAAAAGATCCTTCAAGTAAAAAACGTACATGTTCTTGTACTTGTTATTCTTTAATATTCTATGCAAATATTCTTGTCTTCTTTAAATATAAGAGTAAAAAATTATTTTGTCTCTTTCGACATTATTTGTTATCGATATTCAATCATCGGCTAACTCATTCAGATGCACTCAATATTACAAGGATATAGATGTTGCAAAACACAGAAAGTAGCTCACATTGCATAATATTCAGGCATTCCAGAAATATCTATCTCTGCCAAGAGTTCCATTTCGTCGAACGTAAAGTTTATCAGACACAATTTCTCGAGGAAACTGCCCTATAACTGGAGTCAGGAAGTTCTAAACCATAGTAACACCCAACGATCTATTAAGATTTCCTACGAGAAGTATCTCAGAAATGTACTGCAATAACATTCTTCCACGCTGTGGAAGAGGCTTTAAGGGTGTCCATCGTGTCAAGGAAGAGACTTCCGGGGTCATCGGGGGCTGGAAAATTGCGGAAAATGTGAAACTTCGCGGACGATAAGCACCGTCGCAAACATACGTTTCCATGGAAGGGAGAAAAACGTGCTGGTATGATCGTTACTGGGGGAACTTGCTCTCTCCTACGATTCACCAGACCATTTCTGCGAATTGTATTGCATCCCTTCCAACCCTCCTTCTATTCTCGCCTGCCTTTTTCACATGCCCACAGCGGCCCCGTACGATTGTACGTTTCGATAAAAGATTTAATCGTTTACCATTATACACCGGCACCGAGCAAACAAAGACTCTAACTATTGAATTTTCAATATGCCGAATGCTGTAATTGTACATGAAAGGTGATTAATTAAACGGACTTATGGAACCAGTAGAACATTCTCTATTACACACATGTATAATCAGTTAATGGGTGAAAGTTTAAATGATTACTTATCGACTTGAATGGATTTCGTGTTTCAATACTCGTCAGTGTAATATTACGCTTTTATAAAAGCTGAATTTCATACACAGCGCACTGGTAATGGATCTGCTTAGTTTTTGTTCGCGTGTGAGGAAAAGAGTTCAAAGGGGAGACATATTCAGTTCGCCGTTGAATCACTCGCCTCTCAAAAAGATCACACATGTAACACACGTCCGCCAAAACAGGCCTCTCTGGCGCCGACACTTTCAAGGCCTGGGATTTTTTTCAGTGGTGCCAACATCAAAGAAACCATACATTTGTATGTGGCATGGAAATGGAAAGATTGAAGAAGAAAGCGATCGGTGTAAGGGAGAAAAGGCGCGGGGGAACGCGATCTTCATAGAAACAACTTCGTGGTCCAGAATCTAAGAACTCTTGCCATGGTCGACTGCCTCACCATCACCAATCTCCTCCCAACTGCTTTCCTTTCTGCCCAGCAAATGCTTTGCCAAGAGTTATTTATCCCGACAGAGACAGGCCAAGAGAAGAAAAATGGACTTGGGATCCTTGCCGATAATCAGAACACGTTTCAGTCAAGCGAAAAGGAAACCTGCAAAGGTTTCGAACACTTTATCTTTGATACTTTCAATTCCAGAATTACCAATGTTAAAGTCTATCTTAATTCAAAATAAATCCAACTACAGATGACCTTCGTAAAGTTGGCCACCGGATGTTAGAATTTTCGATTTGTATGGTAATCGTTATAAGAAAAGTAGGAACAGTCAAACAATTGCCAGAAAAAAATTTCAAAAATTCTAACATTCGAGGGCCAATTTTACGGAGGGGTACAGTCGAAATTACAAGATCCGACAAAATAGGTGTTGGTTTGTCCAACTGATTAATTAATACTAATTGTACCTATCAATTCCCATCACCTGAATTCCTGTATTCATCCATCAAACGTCATGAAAACCGTATCAGTTACATTATACCGTAGTAATCCGGACGGACATTCTCTGGAAACAGTAGCTGGTCTCATTAAAAAGGGGCACTCGACATATCGGGTTAAAATTATGCTCGTCATTATCACAATTAAATTAGCCAGCGATGCGTCCAGCCGTTGGCGGAAGTCAGTTTCTGGTGGATTCGAGTAAATCCAAACAGACTCCCACAAAAAGGGGGAACTCTTGAGAGGATCAGGCAGGTTGAGTATGGGAGAAGGGAGGAAGTCGAGAGTTGGTAGCAAGAAAAGGGTGAGGGCAGCGGGAAAATAATCCGGCGAAGAAGAAAGCCTGCTTAAATCCAATGCAGAGCGAACGTCCGGTTAGCCGGCAAGTTCTTTTACTACTATTAAAACCATTCTTCGCGTAAAGCTTATTCGAGTACATGTAAGTCTCATAAAGTCTCATGTACAAAAAATTGTATAAGTATATTTTTATTACTTATCGACAAATTCTATGTCCGCTCGGTCTAACTTTGTAATCCTTTGGTTAACAATTAAAAATAATTTGTGAAACTATTGTTTAATAAGTACTTTCAAGTAAAATTATAACAGTCACTGTAAAATAATTAGGTTAGTCAAAAAATACAAATAAACACTTGAATTTGACATATATCCGACACAATTTCTATAAAAATTACACTTTTTTCAAACTAACACGTAAATGATCGATTTTTTGAACATTGTATGATGACGATTAGGATCAGGGGAAACTACCAACAATGATTTATTGTAATTCTACAAATTTGTAGTACAAACTTCCGGGAAAAGTGACGGGACTGGTGGGATGGTTAACAGATAGAATCGGTGCAACGCGTTAGCCTGATCACTCGGGGGCGAGAGTGACTATCGAATTACGATGTAGCCCGCGTGTCCAGCATAATCCCGGGGAAATCCGGGCGACTGTATGCCCTAGGTAAAAGGGGTTGCCCTCTGCGGCGCTTTGAAGCCTCTGGTCAAGTGGAGAGGGCGCCGGAGCCCACAAGCGCGTCGGGACGGGGTGAAATTGAGCGGCCATCGCCGCCGCCACTTGAGGACCGGCCTGCAATTACGCGTGCTTCCCCCTACGGCCCATTCCCATTGCCGCTTTGCCAGATTTCGAGATCGCCAGCCAAACCTCGATTGCTTCCCCAGACGCGCCTATACAATGCCAAACGAAAATATTCAACCACGCTATTCTTCCGGGAATAACAATTCGCAACTAGGAGTTTTCTAGAGGAATTCTACCCTCTTGAATGATGAATGTAACAGTTGATTTCAATGATCGATATCCAACTTTTAAGATGCAACGTTAGAATGTTCTGTTAGGAAGTTAGGAACACTAAGGGAATCTTGAACTCATCGATCTTGAGTGGAAGTATGAATTAAATGGAAATCAGAATAAAATTAGGTTGATTCTAATTCTAGCATTGGTCATGGGGCGAAAAGAAATATAATAGTTTAATGAATACGTTTTTCTGCTTTACTTTTGCTTCACACTTGTCGGGTTTCAGTTTGAGGTGCCAGAGATATAATGGAAGTGGCAAGTTTTAATGTTGCCAACAGCACTCCGAGTATTTTCGTTACCCACTTTACATACCGTGGGCATTATTCGTGAGCCGTTTCTACACCAGCTACTCTCTTTCTGCCTACCAATCCCGCGCTGACTTTCCCCCTCGGTTTCTTTCCCTCCACTGTTCTGTTATAGCCTTGTGCTAAATCATAGCTATATCTCGGCTTTACTAACAATGCTCTCCACCCTCACCCTTTCACCCCTGCCCGCCTCTTTATTATTATACACACCTCTGATTCTCACAATCATGAAATTCCCTTAAACAAAGTTTAATATTTAAGCTATCCTTTGTTTTTTGAAATGTTTCATTAAGTAAAAGATATTTGATACATTGAAAACTATATAAATAGGATAAATGTTAGTACAATAATCGAGTGAATAAAGCAGGATTACAACAATCAAGATTTTGTATAACTTTCTTGGGGTTTTTAATTAGAATAATATAATAAAAACGAAGGACATTTTACGCAACAACCGTTGCAAAGCAACGCTCGCGGGCTTTGTAATTAACTGCATTATTACAAAGTTCGCAGAACCAACAATAAAAACCAGTATAAAAGGCCTACCGCCCGGCTTTCTTAACAAACCATTTGATCTTATACAATAGTGGTTATTCGTCCCTTGAAATACCAAACAGTAAACTCGGGGAAAGTAGCACAATGCTTCAAAGTCCGGAAGTTCCATGAAGTATATTTTGCGATGTCGTGTTTTCGTATACCTTTATGCACATTGTCCTTTCTGCCTTTCATGTTGTGTTATTTACCCGTTCTGTAAATCTTGGCTGACTTCTACTTTAACTAACAAAGCATCAAAAGGCGTGCGTCGGTGTCTTTTGTGTTTTCTTTATTATGAATTACAACTCAGTCTGTATCTCTCATATTTGATACTATAATAACAATGGCAACGACAATAGAAATCATGGGAGTTCATTAAACCACCCGTCTTTTCAATATTCCAGCTTTCTTAAAATAATTATCATCGATTCAAATTTCACGAATCTTGATTGGAAAAATCAATATTTATTCTTTCCCAATATTAAAAGAATCGTATCTGAGAACTAAATATTTCATTGAAAAATTGATGAGTCAACTTCGATATTCGATCCTGGAATGTTTTCACAGCGGATATTTCGGAATCAGGGAAATTCGGAGCGTTAAATGCGGAGTGTGGGGAAAAGTCGCAGCTCATAACTGACACTTTTATCCGCGCACGTTTCATCCTGCGGCCCATTCGATCGTACTTTATGACGGCGTGTTGAATCACGAATGCAGGTCACCGGTTCAACTGACAATCCGAACGGCGGATTCCCTTCCAACGCATCGAGCATTGTGCCGGCTTACTATCTTTTTCACCGGCTGACCTAGATCCATTTGTGAAACCAAAAATTCTCCCCGCTCGCACCCAGCAACTCGTTCATCCCACTAATGCCGGCTCTCATTTTCCGAATGCGCATTTTCCATGGCCACTCGAACCCGTAGGGATATCATCGTCGCGCTACAATGGAGCCTTTATTTTTTCACTCAACTCTACCTCTCCGATCGGATCCCTTTTCACCGTAATCCCACTGTTAAATGTCATACACTTTTATCGACTGCACTGTCCGTGTGATCGTGTTTACTATGCGCGGAGTGATTTATAAACGCCTCTCACTGGAACTGTGATGCCAGGTGATCGACAACGATGGAAAACACGGCGTTATTTTATTATGTATTACATTTTCCATTTGATTAATTAATACGTAAATCACACACTAAGTTAATAGTTTCAAATTTAGTTATATGAAATATATAATAGTTCAATAAATAAGAATTAAATATTAACATTCTTAACTATATTCGTTAAGGTTAAATATAATCAATATAATGCTTTATTTACTTATATTCTACTTATTTTTATCCATAATGATTACAAAGCAGAGATTTACACTCCATTTCTTCACCACAAAGAGTCGTCTCCCAGACGAATAAACACGAGGAGATAAATTATTCAGATTAAAATCATAATCGTTCAGCAAGCAATGAAGCGCGAACGTCAAACACACATCTGCGCCACCATCAGTAACAATGGCTGCGCTCCATGCCGATCGATCTCACCGTTAGCAAAACAGAAATGCGACCAATGGAGAGAGTCGATCTACCAACCAACGAACAGTGAGCACTGTCACGCTAATTATGAGGAGATTAACTGTTACAGGAGAGAACAGAGCGGTGGCGGCCAGTTATAAACGTTAAATGCCCGCGAGTGAAAGCACTGCCGGCGAAATGCCGCAAACGCACGCGAGGCGAATTAAGTTTTGCATTATCGCGTGTGGGATTACAATGAAGAGAGATTAGCGGCTCGCTTAGCACGCCGTGTGTACGTAGCTTTGTGCCGGCGGTCCCTGACTGCTTGTATTACGAATTGCGCGTGTACGTGTATCGCGCACACACACACACACACACATACACGCGCCTATCCACAAAGATCAACGTCACCGCGGCTGGGCTCGGTTTTTATGCACAAAGCGAGTGCCGTCTATTCCGGGCCAATTTACCTGAAACGCAGAAAAAGCCCGGGCGCACGAAACCAGTGGCTTGCGCTGCCTACTTAAGACTGACAGCAGTGCGTTACCCTCAAAGGAATACAGCATGAGCGGCCCCGGTGAAAGCCCTCGGCAAACTGGCGAAAGTGAGAGTGCAAAAATCCACATTAGGGACCTCGACTCTCCATTAGACCCTAATCAACGCTGGAATGAATTTCGCCTTTACGCCTGAGCCGGAAATCCTGTCAGCCACTTCATTCGGTGACACGTCGTATTTAATGAATATGGTAAATAATGCTAAATTATTTTGTAGTATTGTACTAGTTAAAAAATTAGTAATGACTAAAATAGCGTCTCAAATGAATTCTTTAGTATTCATTATACTATCGCAACTATAATTAGTGTAATGCGTGCTCTCAGTTACGTATTGCTCGAGTAAGAGCTACTTACGGAAGCTTTTTGATGGATTGGCCGAGCCAATCATCGGTGATAAAAGAACTTCGAATGGGAGCACAAACTGGATAATTTATTCTCGACTAGCTCTGGAAAAGCTGGAAAGGAGTAAGATAATTCGAAGGAGAGAGGAAGTGGGAAGCCAGCCCGGGGCGTCGGAGAGACGGAAGATAGGAATATTGAATAGAGAAGGAGATAGAAGAAAAGGAGTTCGATAGAGTGGGAGCGCAAAGGAATTCAACGAAGGAAGTAGGAGAATTCGAAACTGAGAGAAAGAAAGAAGCGCTTTCGATTAGAGTGCAGCATTCACGAGTGCCAACCCGGCCAGCTTTTCACATGTACAATTTATTTCCGCCCTTGCCGTGCATACGTTACAAAGAAATATCTCCATCGGCTTTTCCTGCGCCTCGAGGCAGTAGCGTAGCTTAGTAGTTTCGGCAATTCGTAACTGCATTATTGTTTCAGCGATGGCTCTGAGGAGTTATCTGTTTGGTTTATTCATAACTCGCCGGGAGCGCACTGGGACCGACCAGTCCTGGGAATCCCGAGTGCTAAGCTCCTTTGTATCATCCTTAGCGCTTCCCTAAACTTCTCACTTATATCGTCTAATGCTTTACCATTCCACCCCAAGCAGTTCACTGTCATCCGAATTATTACTTACAGAGTTTCCCCCTTGTGATTGTGGTTTCGATGATGTTACTTTAAAAAGGACATCCTACAATTATTCCTTCTTACAATTATAACAGCTATTTTACTGTTAGCTGACTAAGGTTACATGCTTGTAATACTAAACTTTATATGAATTAAATTGAGATGCGCTTTCGAAATTTGTTATTGGATATTCGAAGCGTATGTCACCGAGAGTTAGACTTTTTTTTATTGTTTATATCTAGGCACTAATAAACACTCCGACGATAATCCCGAAGTACACTGGTATTTGTCAGTCGAGTTGAGGCTCGGCTGCACACTAAATCCAGATATAGGACTTTACGCGCCCTTTAACGACGTAGTCTTAATCTCGGTCAGTGTAGCTTACGCCAGGGATACACGAGGGGGTAAAGCAACTATGTAGACAAACATTAATCCAGATTCGCTCGCTCGGCGTCCTCTCGCCAAGTCACCCAGGATGTCAAGCATAAACCTCAAAAATATGAATCGTAACTTGGGTTATCTTACGAGCGCACACTGCTGGTCGTGTTTGCGTGAAATGAAACTCCATTGTTGTTTTTTCCCAGTTTTTATTTAGTATTCCCCGGAATGGGGTTACTGGATTTCGTCAGAGCAATGCCCCCATTTCAGTGACTACTGTTTTTGTTTGATGAATATTTTTAATCATGAAAATTCTAAGAATGTTACTACTATTTTTGTTTGGCAAGTTTGTTACTTTTGTTGAGTAATGTTTAATTCATTTGTAAGCGTCGCAGATGAATACTACTGGTTTATTGATAAAGTACCACTCGCTTTACTAGCTTATGATATTTTTTATGAAAAAATGTAGCACGGTCGTAGGAACTGGTTTGGTAGATTTACGGAGACGCAACTCATGAAAGTTCGAGCGCTACTGCTTTAAGCGTTCGGACGTACACGCTTTTAGCACAGACAGTCATTTTTTTGGGAATTTATTTTCTCGCAGAGGAAAAGTGCTCCTAATGCGATGTATTATTTCGAATGAATTCGTTGAATCATGGAAACAGCACATGTATTTTTATGGATAATGCGTTCGAGCTGTAGGATTAAAGCCGATATGAAAATATTGCCAGGGTAAAGTGCATTTTCCGTGAACGATTTGTCACTCACACGAGCAGTCATGTCATGTCCGAGCTGAAGGGCCCGCCTCCAACAATATTTCAGGATGACAGTTTCCGCAGATTTTTTCCTGTCCCCGTGGAGGAAGGAATATTTTCATTGCAAATGGAAGGTGACGCTTTCGTAGAAATATATAATGCTTAATAAAACAATAATACTTCAACAATCTACCATTTATAATCCTAATATTCTACTGGAAACGTTAATGAAAAATATCGACAGTGACAATTCAATTTCCCAATATTTATTAATAATTTAAATTCTCAATAATTAACTACTAATTTAAAACTAAATTAAAAGTATATCCTTAACAATTACAAGCATACTCTCCAACAGGACAAAGCCAGTAAACCGATTCTAATCCAGAGACATTGAATTCTGTTTCTTCGAGAGAATAATTTCACGAAATAGCCAAGTTCGCCTTTGGGACACGGATGTTCACGAGTCTTCCTGCACTCGCGTAAAACTCGAATTCTCTGACTAAGAAGGAGGCGGGGGTGGGGTTGGGTCGAGCAGTGTTTTACTGTAGGACAATCGGTCCTGGGCCGTAAAGGGTCGGGCTGCTGCTCACTAAGGCGCGCTCGTGATTTACGCGCCGAGAAATGCGTGCCAGACAGATAAGACAGATATAAATCACGGCCAGCTTAAATTGGAGAATTAATTACCCCTGTACTGCAAGCACTGAAACAGTGTTACCAGTTCCTATGCAAGAAAACTCGATTGTCACTTTCGCAATAGGTCAATACTAATGACAAAACGATCTTCCATTAGAATCTAAATGATATCACACTTTCCCACAGTAAATCAAATCACGGAAAGCTGTTGTGAAATAAATCTCCGTGAAAAATCAGTAACACTAATGCTTAATTCCAATCAGTACATTTGCGAGGCTGATGCAGTTCGCGGTCCATTTATTAAAGGCGACGGTGGTTCTAACGCGATCGGGAGAAGAATCGGTGTCAGCCGGGGGATGAAATATGAAACGGAAGGTGCGCGCAGCTTCTGGCTGCGGAGCTCATCCCAGTGGGAAATGAAATCGGCCTCGAGGAAAAGAGTACAGGAGAAGGGGCTGGAAGAAGGATCTGCCTGCAGGAGAGCTAAGAGATGCCGAAAGGGAAGAAAGGAAAAATCAGAAGACGCGTTCCTTTCCGATCTACCTTCTTGCGACATCACCTCCTCCTCTTTCTTCTCCTCTTAGGTCGAAAGAGCAAAGAAGGAGGGAGTGGGTGGCATCTTATCGTATTTCACGGGGAAACTAAGTGGGAGTCATCCTTCCGCCTCTTCCTCTTTTTTTTTTCTAACCCTCTCTCCTCGCTCTTTCTTCCCCCCCCTCAACCTTGATTCTGTTGCCCTGGCCATAAAGGATCCACTTACCGCGAGGAAACGATTTCATTTTTCCTGCGCAGGATCACGTCCAATTGCGCGTCCCTTTAGCAGCCAATGCCGGTGCAATCACCTTCGATTATGTACTCCCAGCCGATCTTCAGCGTCCCTATATTTCAAGGATTTAGGAAGATCTTCACTTAGACTCTCGTTCTCGTTTTCTCTTCGACGTAAATCTACTGATCTTTCACCAGTGATGGAGGAAATTAATGTCCAAGCTGGGATAATTGTAAGATATTACTATTCTAATGAATGTTTACGATACATGTTAAATATCTGTGAATTTCTTTGGATTTGAGTCTGCGAATAATAAGTACCACAAGAGGTTCAATTGAGTAGATTGAATTCTGTAAGAAATTACTATGATTTACAAGTTTAAGACATAGTTCATATCTTTCTTATTGCAGAGCCTGTAAAAGTGTGTCGTTATCGAACTTCTACGAGTTCCGTCGAGTGCCTTGTGATAAGAGGCTTTGGCCACCTACAAAAGCGGGTGGCAGGAAGCATCGATAATTCGGCTATTGGGCCGGCAAATTTATTGCTAATGATAGGATCTGGCACGTCTAGAACGAGGTCGTTTCACCGGCGCGATTACAGCGCCGGGTCATCGGCATCGGACAAGTGGGGCCCGTTTGAAATATTGAGAATACCCGATGCGTGTTCCAACGAAACGTGGTTTCTGTTACTATGCACGGTTGTTCGTTGTGCATATTACTGTCGCTCCATGAACCGAATTAACCCTTTGCCGGTCTGCCGACCGCATATCTCATTCGCATCTGCTGCATTCTGCTCTGTTATCGGCATCAGTTGACAAATTGTCCGCTCGGCGTAGAAGCCGCGATACTGATGTGCCAGTGACTCTTACAGCCACTTGGTACATTGATTCGATCACCCATAATAGCAGAAAGAAATATCCATTAACATTTATAATTAGTTCAACTATCGAGGAGCGCGTAATTAAAACTCCAGGGAACTTTAATGCGCTTTGAAATTTCGATTAACCTGTTAAGTTAATTTCACATTCAGATCGAATTATACGTACATAAATTTCTGTACTTTATATTGAAATTTTACTTATAGATTTACATATAGAAAGAGACAAATTAAATATTCCCGCACTCAGACAATACGTCGAATATTTATTGATACACGGGACAAAGAGCATCCTGTACGAATTCCGGTAATAGAACCACCACCCGACCATTCTCCAATGCGGAGTTCATGTTGCTTTAATTAATTAGAAGATAAGGATCCATTTGCCGAGAATGCCAGGCTACTACTTTGCATTTACACGAGTAGCCGAAGTCCCTTTCGAGTTGGACTGTTACCGCTGTACTGTAACACAGCGTTACCACCCTTGCGGCGCGAGGGTGTAGCTCCTAATTTAAATAATTGACAATAATTTAACGGCAGTGCCATTCGAGATCAACGCACTCGAAATCTGGCCCGCTGCCATTATCGGCGATTGCTCCGCCCGCTTAATAACCTGGCTATGATGCGCGGCTCGCGCGACTAATTAGAGCACAATTTACGTCTCGCAGGGCTCTCGACCAGCGATCCACCCGGCAATCCATGGTGGACATCCTGTAAATCTTATCGAATGCCTGGCCGCACACTCACCCAAACCAACAGCGATGCATTCAGCTTCCATGCTATCGCAAGTGGCCATTAGAAATCAACTGCGCTTGCAGTATTGCGTAATAGTAATTATTAAAAGCTGCTTATTCATTAATTGGAAATTAAGAGGAAAGTACTTGCGGACATTTGTAATTTATTAGAATATAATTCGTAGCTTGTATAACAATACTTTGGTGGAGGTCCAAGCAATATAATAAGGTGTCTCTTAACGCGTAGATTTATTGATTCAATAGGGAATGGACTATCAAGCATTTCTCTTCACTAAATTGCTCTCTTAGTTAGAGGTTAAAGGAGAAAGAGTTCCCGGCGACAGGCAGGTACTAAGAGCGTTAGAAGAATGGGATCCGGGTCGTGAAGGACATACGTTTTCACCGGGGTTCGAACAAATAACCGACGATCCCATCGCGGTGGATTTCGAGTCAAACGAGGTTAACCGTGCCAGCAAATGTCTGATGGATAAGACTACTCAGCCCGCCATCGTAGATACCAGACAGACGTTTGAGGAATCGAAGAGGATAAAAGCCCGGTGAGCCGCGCCACCTCCGACTGGTCGCTCTCTGCTTCCGATAAAAAAAAGGGCACCCTTTTCGTGCCATGGCTTTATGACTCCGACGAGCATGCTCCTTTCCAGCATTATCCGACATACTTTTAGGGTCACTTCGCTCTTTTACTGTAAGTCCTTTCCTCGCGATTCTTCTTAACCCTTTATGGCTTCATAAAGTTTATATATTGGCTGAATTATAAAATAATAAAAATCGAAGAAATGAAAATATTAGAGTCGAAATCATAGGCTACATTTTATATGCTGCAGATAAATATTTACAAATAGTCCGATTTACCAGTATATGTATTTTTGAGTTTGCGAATCAATATGTCTGACATATATAATTCTATCTAGTCGATTGGCAGAGTATCAAGTATTCGGGGCCACCAGTTGACAGTGTCGCGGGGATCGTTACGTTCCTCCAAACCGCAAGCATTATGGCAGTGAAATGTGATTTAAAGTTCAATTAAGACCTGAACTTCCCTCTCGTTCGCGTAAATACCGTCTAATGTAACTTCTCGCCAAGTTACCTCAAACTCGTTTATTCGAGATGGGCGGCGGCTGACCTCATTTCTTGACCTGGTAGTGCAGCACCTAATTACGTAACTACCCTCAGAAATTGAGCAGATGGATTTCTTTAGTGACGCAACTCGGCTCTTTAGCGCGCTTCTCCTTCCACTTCGTCCTCCTTTAGCTGCTGTGTGTATCAGCACAAACCGACGTGAAAATACTCGTGTTTCATCCCCATAGCAAATTTGATGGATGAACTCGCAACAGGCGTACGAGTGGTCTACTTAAATCGATATTAATATTAATTTACTCTGATATGCTCTCTCGTTACAAATATCAGCGGTGAAATTTACTAGACAACTTCAAAGAAGTATGTGCTAGATTATAAAAATGTATACAGGGTACTAAAGAATTTTGAAAGCTACGCGTTTAAATATTTCTAACCCGTGGAAAATTAGAGTACGCTTTAAATTAGAATATATACGAGTAGTGGTTGATTTTAGTATGAAGAATCGTCGGTTTATATTAACACAAGGTTTTGCACATTGTAATTATTTATAAGTATACTTATGTGTAAGTTTAAAAAGGTTTTCATTTACTTTGGCACGCAAAGTTCCGGACGAGAAATTAGTACGGTATGCACTTTGAGGCTCTGTTGACCCAGAAAACTGCGTAACAAAAGTCCGCTTTGTTACGTTTCATCGTTTCACGAGCTTGAAACTTTTAACTTTCAACTGGCAAGTTGGCGCAGCGCACTTCAGTCATACGAAAGGAATTTCCCGGTACAAGTGTTGGGCGAATCTCGTTTTACGGAATGTCAATAAATGTTTCATGAAAAATACCGAACTCGGGCATACAAGTACCCTCGACAAGTTTGGCATTTTATGTTGCAGGTATTGTAAGGGAGCGAGCAGTTCTATTCAGAGGGAACGAGTATTGGAATGTTTAATTCGACAAGTTTTTACAGTGAAATCACAATTTCATATTGCAGCTACTGCAAGATACCACAGGACTCTATTTAGAGCAAAAAATGTCAATGTTTGGATTTCCCATATAATTATAATGTCGATGAATCTTTCTCATCAACCCAATACATAATTATCATAATGTAAAACAGGACTAATTATACAATAATATCAATACATTTTTATGAAGTCTCCAATTTTACATTTGCAGGTATTGTAAGATACGATACGATTCTAATAAAAGCAAAAGAATACTGCAGTATAGGAAGTAATAGGATTTTAAAATAGAGCCTCCTTGATGAAACCTGATAATGGGTCTATCAATAAAGTCGGACTGGCTGTCGAGCTGCGGGAGAAAGCCGCTTAACCAGAGCGAGTACACGCGACGAATGCAAATGCGACTGATTGTGAGGCCTGCTATCGAATTGTCCTTTAATACGGCAGAGCGTGTGCGCGCCTGATCGATCATTGCAATCGATTTGAAATTAGCTCACGCGGCTTCGGTGTCATTCATACCTCCATCGAAATTTTCGAGAGACGAGCGATGTCCAGCTATGCGCTTTTCGGGCTGGCGCTAGAATGATCGCCACCTGATGCCGTTGCGAAAGTACTCGTGATACTAGTCAGCCGAATAACAGGCTGCGCGATAATCGTGAACGAAATAAAGCTTAAATCGATGGGAAGCTTTGATAACTGGCATTTCTTTTCAAAATGCTCGTAAAATCTATATTTGAATTGACATATCCTGTTTTTATAAAAAAAAAAGATCGTGCTAATATAATAATAAAAATAGTGGAATATGTAATTTGTTAAGATTGTAATAGATTTGAAATTGACGTGTACGACGTATGCGTTTTTTTAAGTATTTTAATTTCTGTTAGATTCCAACGTAATGATTTTAGTCAAATCATTTTCCACCAGGTACTACGGATTTTTATTCCTCGCAAGTTAATTTATTGCCGTTAAATAGAATGTAATTACTTTCGATTGCAGCCGCACGCGTACAATTACAGGGCCTGACGAGCACTGGAACTGGCTAATGAAACGTTAAGTGCGTCGAAAATGCATTCGCCTGGTACGCTCGCAGGCGAGTCGATTTGAGTTCGAGCGGACGTCGACGGTTCTGATGCTAACCGATGGCTATTAATCGGCATACTCAATCGATCACCAATACTATCAGTGCTTATTAATCTCGCTTGAAATCACAGGAAAAGAAGCTCCCACAACATCAACAATTAACTCAACGAAATTATACAATGCTGTGTTTCATGCTACTACACACTAGAGATTTTATTTTACTTTTCTTGGATTCTCTTTTCATTTGCCAAAAATCGTTTTCTTTTACAAGTGCCTAGTAATCTTTTCCACGTGATAAAATGAAGTAAAAGAATTGTAAGGAATATGATGCTCGACAATATCATACAAACTCTATGACATAAAAAAAAGGTAGGGAAAAAAAATCCAGTGCAAAGAAACGTAAATTCTAAACTTACGACTTCGTTAAAAACTTAAAGTTCATAATTGCCGTAAATCTCAATCTGTTATTAACATACCGACAGAGTGTCGCTCGAAAGAAGGCGTGCCAATAAATCTTTATCGCTACTTTATGATGATAAGGCCGGCGCGGTCCGATCCGCTTTAGTATAATAGTATCATAAATCATATTTTGCGATAACTATGTTGTACCACCGTGCCTGCTCCAGTGGTGCTCGGGATATAGCGTGCGCCAGTTGCGCCGGTTGCTGATGGATTTTCTCTTAAGATAGTGCGCCACGACCACCTAAAGCCATTACCCGCGGCGACAACTAATGAAATATCGTCTAATCGAAATTACGTTGACCCATTTAATCCGCCGCCTGTTTATTACATAGAAATCCGCAGAGCTTTTATTCGCACGCCATATCTTGTAACGCGGTTATGCTGACACCAATAAAACTGAGATAAAAGAAATCATGGAACATAGAAATAATCAAAGAAACGTCGGAATATTTAATTCTGTAGTATAGGTATAAATAAAAAAAAAAGTATCATTTAATATCTGGAAAATAGTAACTCACAACTGTTCCCTTTTATGTAAGTTTTACAATCGAAATAAAGAATTCAAAGTCGATATAAAAGGGTAATTAACAGATCGCACGTCACCTATACAGAATGTGAGACTTCGGTCGGCGCGAACACCGCAGAAAACAATTACTTCAGAGTTAAACGGCGATCCGCTCGTAATTCGGCAATTAGTCGAAGAGCGAGTGAGAAAAGGAGAGGAGGGAGAGAGAGAGAGACCGGGGCAGAGCGATTTAAATGATTCCGGGTGGAAGTCGCAACTTTCAAGGGAGTTTGCGAAACCCCATTGGTAAGGGAAATCGGCCGGAATCAAAGCGTGTACCGGAAAGAGAGAGGAATTGGAGAAAGACGGGTGTGCGAGACGCGTGGACGAGAAGTGTTTAGAAAGCTAACTCGTCCCGACCAACCTCATCCCCGATTATAGTTGCCAGTCCCGTTTTCAGAGTCGACGCACCCCCCATAATTAGCGTCGCGCTGGATCAAAACTCCCGGGAAGCATGCACGAGAACATTTTCCGGGAACTCACTCTCCCCTCGCTTGGAGAAAATCAAAGGGGCGCAGTGGCGTAATTTTCGATCGACTCGCCGCGGACCTTCGCTAAAATTCTGATTAGTTTCTTGCTGCTGGGCCCTCTCCGGCAGGCAAACATTGTTTTATCGAATAGCTCGAACTATCTCGTCGGTATACAGTGTTATCTCGGGCAAACGATATTCACCGAAGGCTGAAAGTAGGGCGCAATGCAAGCAACCGGAAGGTAATACATTCGGCGCTTGGCGTTGAGAGAAAGTTTCATTGAACGAACTTCGTTTACTTGAAGCGCTGAGTATATCTATTTCAATATCGATTGATGTATAACTGTCGACGAACTAGCCCGATCACTATTATATTAACATATAAACCTAAGAGAAAAGTGACTTTTTCAATAATAGACAATGAATAACACTGAATTCAAGCGTTCCAAAGAGATTCGGATGATGTCGAGCATAAAAAGAAATTGGAAAACCAGTTTTCTCTCGTTCGTTTTGCGCAATAACTTACGATTTCGAAAGCGATTGGGTAGCAGGCGTCCTACGCCAGTGTGGGCAAAGCTATCAGGGTAAGAGGGACGCCCGTTAAATTCGAATGTAAAACGTGTAATTAACGCTTGGAATTAGTCGAAGCGTGCAAGTATCAAACTTCGTCGCACGGAGTCAGTTACACGCTCCGGGAAAATCGGGCGCCCCATGCTGACCACCACGATTTTCCATTGCTATATGCCTTTATCATGGCCGATCCCCCCCCTTTCACTTCCCCCTCTTTCGCAGTTTCGCCGCCAATTGCCGAGAGCCTGTGGACTAGGCTGAAATAACTTTCAGCCCCGGTGCACACATCTACGGTTTAACACGCCGACTCCCCCGCTCGCTCGGATCATTTAACAAAACAAATTTGATCGGGCTTCGCCGGCGTGAAGGACCGAAACTGCCGGCTATTCGTTTCTGCGGCTCCCGATTGCCCATTGTCTATTTGTCTATTTGTTGCTCCTACCGCCGAGAGCTTGGCTAGACGCACACTTCCGACTTTTTGTTGCGCGATTATTTAGTTGAAACGAACTCGTCGGTTTTTTGTTGTTGTTTTTTTTTTCTTCATGGAAACTAGAAAGCTTGGCAATGAAAAACAAGTCTTTTTTGGTCCTCTGATTGTTATTGCGATTTTATTTCTCTTGAAAGAAGAAATTTCTTCATTCAAAAATCACGAATTTTTCTCATTGGTCCTTTTACCTCGAACGAATTGCACTGTGGAATCTAATCAGCCCGTAATTGCAAGAAACTCCACTCATGAATGTGCTAAGCGGAGCCCTTAATGTCTCGCTAATGCTCGGACGAACCAATTTCTGTGCGGGGTCTTAAGTATGCTGTTAGCGAGCTGGCAATTGAAAGAGAAGCTTAAAGTTACATGATGTGCGTAAGAATTTTGACATTTCGAACCTTGATAATATTATTGCTGAAATTGTCGACGAAACAACCTGACATATTACGAGGATAACTAGTGAATAATAGCGCGATTTTTATAAAAAAAAAAGAATAAAATTACACTTTTTAAATTCCATTTGCATATAAAATTAACTTTAAATTACTTTTATTGTAATATAACAATCCTTTATCGTTCAGTCGTGAAATTAGAGACGAAGGAGCTCGCAAACAAATGGAGAAACATCCGCATGTAACATAAATGACGTTGATCGGTGCAAACTCCTCGTTATTTAATAATACAACTATTATCATTTCATACTAGATCAATCATTAAATGACAATGAACAATATTCCCTGTAAACGAACATTAAATTCACCAGTGTCAAATGATAACGTATCTGACGGCAGCTACGTGGACAATACGTTTACCGTTCACACATTTTCAATTTGTCAGCCGATTGCGAATTTCCAAAATAATCCGGGCAATCGGACGTAGCTGCCGGTTTCTGCGTATCTCGCAGTAAAGTTAAGCCGAGTGGCAGGGATTTCAGTTCGAAAACGTTCCTGCGTGCTGCAATTTAAATCTCCCCCACCAGCCAGCGAGAGCGTCCACTGCCCCATTCTCACAGGCTCCGTAATTCCGGCGAGATATTGCCTCACACGGACCATCCCTGCCGAAGGATTTCTTTTCAGAGTAAATAACTTTTCAAAGCGATGGCGCCAACTCCCGAGCAGGAACTTCTGCCAGAAAATCTTCGTTAATTAAAGAGAACTCTCGCCCCGGGAAAGTTAAGACGCTCCGAGTGCAGGAAACTATTCGACTGACGGAAATAGCGCTTATGTCTGGCACCGCACAGGCAATTACTACTTCCGCCGATGCAAAATAATTGACTGGACTTTTGAAGAAAAAGTTATTTCCCAGAAAGAGAGTTAAGTAATCACAGTTATTTATTGGTTAGTATATAATGAGTTAATGTATGTCTGTAAGTTAAGTTAATGAGGTAGCATTATATCAAGCGATGATTGGTAGTAAAAAATGTATATTCGTATACAATGGTTCGTGGATAAAAGATATTGTTAGTGAAAATTGTAATACTTTGAGTTTCGATATTGTAGAAATATTTTCAATGGGATATTGTAATCATAACATAGAATATTAAAGCTTTTTAACTGTAACAAATTCCCCAACGGGGAACAATCAATACTGAACTGAAGTCTTAGCAGTAGAGCAATCGGGAAATCTGGCGATGAATAATGCCAGCGAGAATGAGTAACAAAGCGGCTCTAATGATTTATAACGACGGCTTGTTAAACGTGTCGATAATCAATGAGTTCTGCCAATACTGCGTCCTGAGAGTCACCAGTTGGCAACCATGTTTCGTGCAAAATTTGGTGTCCCCGTGTAAATTATCCGCAAATATTTTAGGAGGAAATAAAAGCATCAATGGAAATTTATCGCGCGGCGCAGCGATAAGCGGGATGTGGAGAGCGTGCGCGTTGAATTAATGACCGTAGCTGTAATTATCAAAATTGGAGGGGCTCCGCTACATTTAGTAACAAACGAGCGAATATTTCTCGACGTATTACGCGTTACTGTTTATTCACCAATGGCTTGCAAAACTTTCCTTGATGATTCTACGACGCATAGAGAAGTAAATTAAAACATATGATTAGAAATTGAACATATTAATCACGAGTTTAATTTCATATTCATTTTTATCATTTACAAAAATTTAACAGTACTTATTTTCGACAATCATTTACAGTTTGTGTTGGTAACAAAAGGCGTTTAAGAAACCTTAACATTTAAAACGTTCAACAATCTAAAATCTGTCGCATCGAATAGCCACTTTATCATTATTAGCCAACCGAACCCACATGCTTCGCAGTCTCGGCAGCTGGAAATTCAATGGGTTCGACATAAAAATTTATTTCACCTCCACGTTTATTGAACGTGTATTACGGAAGCAAACGTATTGACACTTCCAGCAGCAGTACTGCATAGCGCTTTTTGGATCCGGCAATTCCGGTTGCAGTGCTGCAACAAAATCTATGTGCGCATCCCTCCTCGACTGCGTCTGGTAGGCCCATTGGGCGCAACAGTGCAATATGGAGCGACGAAAATGCATTTTCCTGCACACCACCTGCCGGATGACACAATATTCTTGGGAAATTTTTCGAATACGATCGAGTGGTATTACCGTCGCCAGGAGTGTAACACACATCAAAATGCAGAAATGCATGTTACAGGAGAGGCAAGCGCAGTGCGAGAGTGCTCGTTTTATGCATTCTACATGTATGCATGGACTAACGCGCATCGATTTTCTACCGACACACACTCCACCTAATTCCAATTTGTTCGCCCGGCGTCTCTGCAAGCACGGCACGTGTCGCACTCTTATATTAAATCTTCACATTAAACTCTGATCCTTTGACAGTTTATTTTGAGCCGCACTACCAGGCTGTACCTTATTGGACGGTGGTTTTTAATAACAATGTTTTCATAAAGCTTTATCGATTTTCAATGAATCGTTCGTAATGTACCATTCGCCATTAGTAATAACAGGATTTATTCTTATTTACCATGGCTGTACTGGATAAATTGAATCTCTTGCATACAAGAATATTAAAACTGAAACAATTCTCAACTAATAACAAAAGAAATTCTATAAGTCCAGTTGTTCTATTAAAAAAGCTCTGTACGAACGCTAGAATAAAAATCCAATTCCATGGAAGCCGGGCTTCAAGCAGAAGGACGGCGAGTATGATTTTCTAAAAATCCAGACACGAGCGAACCCGAGCTAATATTCAAATTCCAAATAAGGCAAACCGAAACAGGGCTGCCAAAAATCGGGCGAGCTAACAAGCGGCCGACAAAAGGTAGGTTCAGGGTGGCGAAAAAAAAAAAAAAATCCCGACAATGAATTCGCAAGCTCAACCAGCAGCTCGAAAAATCCGAGCAGTGTGGCCTCGCGATACTCTCCTCGGCAAGAGAATGTCCACGGGCCGCTCTGATTGTCAATGCAAGTGCAGCAGCAGCAGCAGCAGCAGCTTGCAAGTGCCATCGCGAAACAATGGCTCGTTTCGAGCGCGCAGTGGCTCGAAATTCAGAAATCCGGCGAATTCGGTACACGGTCATTGACGCAGTGGCGGCGATTCGCCAAGGATTACGGTGCGCGCTGCTTCTGGCGGGTCGCGCATTGTCATGCAAAGTGAGCGGCGCGTCCACCAGCAAAGACCAGTGACCCGCCGCTGGTGTGGATTCACGGCGAAAGGTGGCGGCGATGCATTTCCTCTGGTTACACGTGTGGTAGAGGAAGGCGGCGGTGGCAGTGTAGGCCTGCAATTAATATGCACCGAGTGATACGCGTGATTCGGCGATCTCGCTCAGTATGCGGGACAGCATCGCCGGCTCTGATAGTGTGATTGTCCGTGCACTCGTCCGCCTGGCAATCCCAGCGGAGAAGCCCTCTCGTTCGCACCTTGTCGCTCGGCGACGCGAAACACCGGTCAAGCCCGCAACCCCCGACTAATCCCTCGAGGAGCCTCACCCCTTATCAGTATTCAATGCCCTTAAACTGCTTTTGACATGACCGCCGAGAGCCCAAGCTCCCTTGAATTATACTTTGCAAGCTCGATTCAAACAACCCTCCGCCAGATCCCCGATAATACTTTTTCTCCCCCCCACTCTTTTGTTCTTGCAAGCTTTTGATTTCCACTTGGCAAATTAACTTGGCCCAAGGGAGAGGATCGTGTTATTTTTAGAAAAGAATATCACGGATTATTAAAGGGAATTCTCGTCTTAGATTATAGATCATAAATTTCTTTTATTTCCTTACTTCTATCCTAGAATAATAAATCAAAATATATACGAATTTGAAAGGTTACAATCGGTTTATACTCGCACGGATGAAGCCACGATCCATTAGATTTCAATCTCCCTTCAAAGAACGGCGTCCATTTAAGCTGGTATTTAGGCATCGACGGACTATTAATACAGTTTGGAAGAGCATCGATCATCCCAGCAATTCATGACGTATCTGTGTTATTGATATCGACGTTCAACCATCGCATTCTCCATTGTAGCCGAGAAACGTAGCTTGGTGCACGTGTATTCCTGGTTGCAGGGGCGAGCAGAACAGCTCGTTCTCCGTTATCCTCATATAAAACGCACATCAGCGTACTTGAGAAGAGGCCTGGCCGAGTCAGCAGTGACCATTGTTACCCCTCGTGCGAAGTACGTAACATGATTTATCGTAGCCGGATGTTTTGCAAGAGGTCTTTTTTTGTCGGCTGTTCTACACGTTGAACGCACTTCACTCTACCCAGGGGTTTTACAGTTTCGACGCGCGACCGAGATAAACAGGCTGAAGTAGCTTCGAGGAGCGCGATAGAAAAAGTCTGAGGGCCTTCGTCTAGTACCGGCAAATTCGTAGTGGAGTCAGTGAGCTTTTTTTTTGGAAAGGCGCCGTTCATTGTTCTCTTTGTTGTTCTTGATGTTGTTAAGAAAGGAATTTTAGAGGCTGTAATAAAGTTTGCTTTTTTCTCTTTGTCTCTCGATACGTTGTTGCTAAGCTTGATCCAACAAAGCCCCTTCATCTTTGTCTAATAAATCAGAAACATAATAAATACATCAAATTTGTATTGCTCTATAATTGTCATTGTTAATTCCACGTGAATAGTGGAACAATGAAAATCGGAGAGTAGCGGTTAAGCTGACGAAGACTCTGTTAGAGGCAAGTAACACTCGGGTACATGAACCGGGCGAGGAAACAATCGCCACTATATTCAGCGAGGGTATAGCTGTGCGCTCTAATTTATTTAAATGCTCCATTGAGCCGAACACACCGGGAGAGAGCACTGGGGAGACTGACGAGCCGGCTCATTTATTCCGCAGACCACGATGGTTCATTCCACCGTGCGGATCATGGTCCAGTTGTTCTCGCGACCGGCTACCAGCCGAAAACCCTCTGGTTCGCCCTCCCACGAAACCTCCCCGCTAACCCCCTCTCAACCATCCACTCGGATTTTGCATGGCGCGATGATGATTTGGAACTCCAAACCCACCCGGATCACCTGCAACTTTAAACGCGCCAGCTGAAGGTCCGCGAGCGTTGCACCGATCCTGAATTGGTGATTGTTTCGAATGATTTATTAGTCCTGGCATTACTCGTATTGCTGCTCTATTGTGTTAATTATTTTTGATCGACCTTCCTGACTAGTACTGTAATACTCGCGATGAAAAATATCTATGTTACAGTAATTAATATATATACTATTTCCAATGAATATTAATATTAAATTACTTTGCTTGTTCATTGTAATGATTCACATTTTGAAATCCGATTTTTGCAGTTGCAATATGCTTTGTAAAATTACAATGATGAATTTGATGGAAGGCAATTAAGGAGCAATTTCCTTTTTTCAATAATGTACAAACCAGTTACAAATGAATAGAAAGTTTTTCACGTAAAAAAAGATTGCCCATCGTTGCGCGTGGAAGCGGTACTTTCGAAGGGACAGGGTAGAAAGGATTTCATCCCAAATTGAGTTAAAGGAGAGGAGGTCTACTTGGATGAGCGGCACCTGTGATTTTGAGAAAGTCACTATCCCGGAAGAATCGATTTCACCGCGCGTTTAAGGGAGGCTCTGACGAGCCGTGCAGAGCTTTCATTGGCGATGACGAAGAGCAAAAGGATGTAAGAATAAAGGGACACGGGAATGCACCTTCCGTGTACTCTCGAGCGGACGAGCACCGATCGTTTAAACGTGAACCAAGCCTCTGCGCGATCCTGTTCGGATGCTGTTATAGGAACCTTCCAGAAGCATCTTCCACTTCTCGCCTCAACAAATTCAATAGTTTTCGGGCATTCCATCAGTGTGGAAAACCCGAAAATTATTTTCTTTGTTACCTATATTCGCTTTGTGATTTCTTTACAAATATAAGAATTATAATTCGTTCATTCTCATTCAGTTATATTTCATTCACTTTAGCTGAAACAATTGTATTAATTACGCAATTACGCCAATTGTAGTTTATAATAAACTACACACGACCATAGTGTGTCAATCACCTTTCAGGGGTTCAAACTACTTGTTTTCAATACAAGAATACATTGCCACGTTCGATCGAAAGTGCTTTAAATGTCACCGACATCGATTCGTTTTTAACGACAGAGAGGCAAATAAAAAAGGCAAATAGAAATCCGAATGTCAATATCGCGAGTATTTTCAATACATTCCCTGAGCAGTCTCGAGTGCACACGCGCACGAAAACGTAGAAGAAAAACACACCGGAAATACATGTGGCTGGCGAGTACACGGTACTCGGTAGAAAGTGATTTAAAAACAATTCTGTTACCTGTGTCAGGATATCCTCGGAAAGAGGCAAGTACGAAGCGCAGAAGCTCGCGAGGAAAATAATGTAACAGGAAGGGCGGAGATGGAGCGAGAGAAAGAGAGAACGGCGTGGAAAATGGAGAATAAAATATACAAAGTAGATATTAGGATTGAAGGAGACCACTATGCTGTTCCAATCGAAAGAGCTCCGACGAGCAGATAGGAATTGAAATAGCCAGCCAGCTGGCGATAAGGCACGTAAGAAAAATACCCGGCGAATCGCGCAGGGTTGAGAACAGATACGAATGAGGGTGCCGATACGAAACACGTACTATTAACTCTTCGAACGCGGGCGAAAAGTTAGACTCTGGCAAGGCCAGCTGCCAAATTCAATTCAATTTTTATCTCCCAATTTTCTCATGGTCTCTTGAAAAGGAGAATTAATGTATAATATCTCTAAAATGGAAATGAAGATACTGAACTGTGTGATTGTAAGACAACGCAAATATATTACAAACAGTCTTCATATCTGGTGCTACATTTATTTCAATACATTTGATTGCGTCAGATCGTCGAAACCCAATTAGAGGAAAGAAGATTAAACGAGTGAATGAGGAGTCGATGACTGAGTTTAAATCCTCGTTCACGTTAAAGGCATAAAGACTGATAGATCTGGAATGCAAAATACGAATAACAGGGAAACATGAAACATACATAAATGTAAGAAGAGAATGTCATGTCAAAGCGTTCACTCTATATGGGAAAAGATCTGCCTCCGACTGGACAAAAGGAAGCACGAGCGAAAGCAATTAGTCGTACGATGGTTTTGTGGTTTCACTATGAAACGAACTGCAGACGCCACTCGCAGGATCTGTAAACTCTAGTGAGATGCTGGTTCGTTCACTTGTCTCTATGGTGAAAGACGTATCTTATTCGCTGAATGTTATATGTATGACAGTATGTATGAGTGCAGATTTATTCTCCTCCTTTCGCATTACGATTTCTTTGACGCTGTTTGTTTGCCGATTCATTTTATTGGCCGAAGGGGTGCTTTTGAACGATAAAAAACTTACTAGGACCATTAAACGCATGAATATTCATACAACAATCCGACTTACAGTTATTATCAATTATGTAATTGGCAAATGCATTGGCAGTTGTTTCTATAAGGTTGAAACAGTAATATTACAAAATGAATGAGGAAAATTGTTGATTACTTCGTCGAAAGTTTTATTTCAATTTAAAAAGTTCTACTCTACAGGAACTGTCTGTGTTTCAGACTAATGTCACTGCCAACGAATTCCATCTAAATCGAGGGTGTCAGAGGAATTGCAAACCAAGGAGGGGAGAATCAGCATTTGGAATTCGGCGAACCAAATTCCGAGTTGAGGCATCCCAGCCCTTGCGGGTGCTTTTATCTTGGCGGAGAGTCGGACAGTCGAAACGAGCTTGTCGCACTGCTGACTGGCGGACTTTCTATGCGGCCGGAATTGCCACGCAACCACAAAAGGTTGTCACAGCAATTGCGAGCGGCCGCCTCGTAATGCTCCAATGTACTACCATCGTTTGGTTTGTGCGGCGCAGTACTGCCTCTCACGAATTGGCTTGTCCACTGGCTTGTCCCGTGGCGTAGAATTAGCGCAAGCCTCAAATGGGCAAGTACTTGATCTGTACAATGAAAGCACTATGTTTTAGACATTTGTTAAGCTTCATCCTTGATCACTCCACTTGTTATTCCGTAAAGCCATTTATATCTCTTATATAAACACTTATTCAATTTTTTATCGACTTTCAAAATTACGAGGTTCTCAATTCAGCAATAATTTTGTGAATTTTAAAGATTGCAGACAAAGAAGAGCTTTCAACAACTTGTGTTCATAAAGTATTATATTGGAAAAATTCTAACACCTAGAAAGACAGGAATTGTACAATAAGGTTTTGAAAGTAGAAGTTCTAAAACATATGAAACACTTATCTCCCGGCCGTTTTTTCTGCCACTTAGTAGCCCAGTTTCTCCATCGGTGTGAGGGGCAAGTTCAACGGCGGCGATGTCCGTGCGGCTGCCGCTTAAATAAATAATTGCAATACCCTGCGACCCCGCGCGGCGTGTTACGTCGTTCGGCTTCGAATGCCGTCTGGTTCTCCTGAATATTTCAAGACGCAGCTGCTGCGACCCACGCGCTCCTGCTACGCCACCTTTTACCAAAGGCTCCATGAATGCCGGGTAATCCTTTGAGCTCATTCAAACACGCACATGCCTGACGACCAATTAAGTTCGAAGATACCTTAAGCGCGTATTACCCCACCGCCAACTCTTTTCTTTTTCTAAGGAATCTTTTTATAAGGAAATAAGGCGAAAGATATGTTTCTTTATAATGTTTTAAAGAATTTGATAGATGTGTGTTTAGTTATTTTTCATGTCAAGATCGTTTGGTTTCTCTTCTTTCGAGGTACAATAAATAAAATATTATTGATGAAAAGTGAACTTTTTCTCTCTTTTTATAAGTACGTTTAGTTTTTATTTAATCTACTTACGCCTATTTTTACGTTCATTTAATATGACTCTCAAGAGTTACTTGCTATTGCAAAATGTATACAGAAAGCAGAAACTGATTAATGTTCGATAGGACTGCAGGCATTCGATGAGTAACGAAAATTGAAAGAATCCCCAAATTACTCCGCGGTATTGGTACATCGAAGAGCCCAGGTTCGCCATGGGGAATCCGTCGCCAATATTTATGCCATGAATTTTTCAGTCGAGCCATGCGTGCCCGGAGACGCTGCACGAGGTGAATTGAGTAGAGTGAAAAATATATAGAAAATTATGAGGGTAAGGAAACGCGACGGCAATCTTTTACTTATGCAGAGGATTTGTTGAACTCAGTGCTACCCTTATACCTTGTCATAAATAAATGATGCCAACTGAAGAATTCAACAGCCAAATGTACTCCAATGTGCCTTTCATGCTCTCAGTCATTATTACTGGAAACATTTCAGTAACCACTGCCTTTTTCCTCAATAATTCAGACTTCAGTAGGAATGTGATAACAAGATGTTGTAGTTTAGTAGACGCATATTTTATGTAATGGCGGAAGTAAAAACTGGTATGAAAAATATTTCTTTGATCCATAATTTCTAAAGTTAACAGCCATTTAGTAAAGCCCACTTTAGAAAGCTCATGATGACATTGTAAATTATTATTCTGCCGTAATTGCATCGCATTACGAAATTTAAGGAGGATTGAGTAACAATAATTGATAATATTAACATTGCACTATTTTCATCAAATACCGTTAATGTACACCATTACGCCGATTAATTCTAATACCAGACATTCAAACATTCCACAAACCTTCCAAATACAGCCTAGAGAGCTTTACATTTGCCCACCAAAGTATCAATAAATCATCCCTTTATTACGATATATCTTACATATTATTTTTCCTCGTGACAAACAAAAAACAGCTTAAAACTAACAGCGTAGAGAACACCAGGCATCTAGGGAGTTCCGCAGAGGATCTCGCAGAAACGTCACGTGGCCATTAAAGGGGTATCTGCGATTCTCGATGCGTCAGAATGCCGGGCATGCAATATCCTAGCCGAATGAGAAACAGTCCTAGGCGAACCTGGAGGAAATGCTGGCTGTAAATAGGAGAGTGCCGGCAGTCGAGTGGCGGGCGTCCATTACGAGATTCTTACACGTTGGCCGAACTCCCTCGCACAAGTGTGAACCACCCATTGGATATGCCGTAGCGATAACACAGGAGGTCCCGAGAATTTTGAGAATGCCCCCATCGCCGCTCACATGTGGCCATGGTTTAATGATAAGTGCTGGCTACCCAGGAACCCCAGATGAGAGAGAGAGAGAGAGAGAGAGGGAGGCGAACGAACATTCCACGATCGAATATCGTGCAGCTTCGAAATAGTTCACGCACTCGATCGCGCGATAATGAGCTTTCAATGAGGGCAGTACGATCGCAGTTACGACGGCGTCATCGGGGAAGTTGTAGTAATTGCCGGTGGCGCGTGCTCTCTAAAATGGAGTTTAATGAAACGCAATATCGCGGCGAATTCGATCGATCCTCCCTTACACAGCGCGTGACACCCTCGCGGCAGTATGGATCAGGTTGGGTTGACAGATAGCAAAGGATGAAAAATGTCTGTATAAGCGAGAGGAAAATTACTTTGTGATTATAAATTGGAATTAGTTATTGATGTTTGGAATTGATGTTAGAATTGATATTGTAGTGTCATATTTTATATATTTAATTATTGCGAGTAAGTAATAAGATCAGGGTAACATAAAATTGTAATTCTAATATTTGCCATGGGTTTGAGGATGATGCAGAAAGAGAAGGGGGTGATAGACAGTGGAAGGCGAAGGATACGCGAATAAGAAGCGAGAGAAACATTAATGAAGTCTGGCGTTTGAAAGGATACGCAACCCTGGGCCGGAGGTACTGAATACCCCTCTTAATTAATAAAAAGCGGCTAGGAACGCGGAGTACCAGCACCATCGCCTCGGCCTTACGCGTCAACGCTATCTCTCGGTATAACGGTATCGGCTTGAAACTCTTTGCTTACCTTTCAAGTGGATATCGCGCGCGCAGTAGCCCTGCGTGAAATGTTCCGGTTTTTAGTGCGCCTCGTAAAGCGCCCGCGCCGCTGGAGCGAGTAAAGTGGGCGCGCATTTTAGTGAGATGCGATGGCTCGTAAAGAATGGATTAAATTGTTTGAGCGGAATACCGGCACTGGTTAATCAATAACTAATGGCGTGGACTTTCCATAAAATGCAGACCACTATTACGAAGTATCGAAGAAATCAACAACAGATCCGGAAAGTTACGAAGTTCAATAATATGATATGTCTTGCCCACGAGTTTTATTATCCTCGATTTTCAAGTATAACGGAAGCACAGGTAATTAACTGGCAGAGGAGTTATCGATTATCAATGAGGATTGGATTTCGAAATTTTAATTGAGTACCCAAGGGAGTATTTTCCTCTTGGTAGTATCGATGTACCCTTGGTGTTTGGTGGCTTCGCCTCGCCCCGGGGTAGGAAATAAGGGAGCCATTTGTATTAATTAATTCCCGAAGAGAATGGCGGCCGATAAAGGGCGAGCAGGGCGTTGTAAGAGACTGTTATTATTCGACACAGGAGACAGAAAGATCTTATTGTCGAGGGATACGTTTGCGGCATTTATCTGAGGCCAAGGTATCCGCAAATTGAATGAAAACTTGCCGTTACCGCCCGGTTACCATCCCTTGGGATATGAAAACAGTGGCTAGCCAATTACGCGCTTATAACAAATTCCGGTGGTATCCTTTCCGCGAAAGGGTGAGAGACGTCTTGAAAAGCTTTGCTGCTCTCGCCGAGTGTTTCACCGGTGGCAGGTGCGCGCCACGTAATTTCGCTCTCCAATTATTCGCTAGACGCCCCTGAGCTACGGCGACTTACTCCCGCCGCTTCTAACCGAAGCTGATTAAAAGTTTTCATTTTTAGTCGCTCTCGCCCGCTTGTCCAAACGTCCTCGTGTTTACGAATTGGGCGAGCGTGCTACGGTAAACTTGTGTAAGAACACTTTGAACTTTCAACATTTTCATTCCTATTTCTTTGTAACTCAAAGATGCCGATTTTTGTTTGTCTCTATAATCAGTTGAAAAAATAGAAAAAACCTTGTAAAAGAATGTGTTCCCCGTTTTCTTTTATAAATTGTGCTTAAAAAACAAGTATAGGAAATGTAATGTAAGGGACACGATGTCAAGGCGTTAATAAAATTCCAACGAAAATTAGGACGGCAAATTCAAGACACCGTAGAGGCTGACTTCCTCGTAGCTAAGGGATTTCGTGCGGCTCTAAGCTCGATACATACACCCGACATATCTCCGCCCCGAAGGTATCAGCGTCAACGAGACTGACTTGCTTTACTGAAGCTCCGTCGAAGACAGGGCTGCAGGGCGGATTGAAAAATTCTAATAAAAGCTGGCGCGCGCCAGGCATCTCCGGCTCAACGAAATCGAAATCGATTTCTCTTACGAGGCAGATTGCCATGGCCGAAGGAGGACTCGAAAGTTTGGTAATGGCGATGTACGATTTCCCTTTCTGCTCCTGCCTTTGGGATTTGCATCAAAATCGAAAATTAGGGGAGCTGTGGTGTCGGACGGGTGACTCGGTGTGGTGGGAGGACTCAATTGGAGCGGTAAAAAAGAGATGAACCTGGAAAGCTGCTCCTGTCGTTGGAAGTGCCGAGTGGGATAAGATTTGTAGCCCTCCTGCTTGTTCTGGCAAATTGTATCACACCACCGTAACCCTCGCTGATTTTCAAACTTCTTTAAGATCGACTCTATTACGTATTCCGCTTACTTAAACTCCATTCCCCTACCCCCGGATTGAAATACTCGCTTTTCGTGGCAACGTTTTTCTACCCCGCTGGTTTTAAGGCTGTCCGGAATTTTGAGTTAACTTTAAAAGCATTTCCAGCTGGAATTGTGTTACCTGGTGTAACGTAAGCTAAAATGATCAAATCAATATCTCTTGTATAATTAATTAATAACGAACTAAATATATCTTCCTTGTATTCTTAGGAAAACAGGTATCTCCCGTGCTAAGAATATGCTATTAACTTTTTTAATGGATGTAATATTGTAAAGGATTTAATTGGTAATCAATGAACCTGCGAAAATCTAACTGAACGTACATACTGAGATCGGGAAGCGCAAGATCGTAAATGGATTATCGGGATTATAATAGCGCGTCGCGTTCGAGCGTGAAATTGTTAGCATCCTGATAGCCTGAAATAATAACTAGGGAAATGAAATGAGCTGTAATTCTCCCGGCGAGGCTTAACAGCGGATCTCGTGGCGGATGGGAGAGGATTTCAGCGTACTTCCCTTTACTGATAGTGTTTCTTCATCAAACCGGGTTATGCGCGCCCCCTCGCCTCTGTAAGCGTCTTTGCGAGGATAAATTCCTTGGAGAAAATTGCGCGCGGAGCCCCTGTTTTAACATTTCATTTTTAAAAAGCGGGTCATTCTTAATGGAAAGCCGAACATAAATCTGTAGGAGAGAAATTGAACGAATTAACAATAACTATGGCGAACGATGCTCTGCTTTCGCGAAATAATAAATATAATAAATATTTATGAAAATTGACATTCTACACTTTCAACATTTCCGCAGGATTACTTTATCGTAATTTCAGGACCAAAGTTAATGTTAATAATTACTATCATTAAGAACACTCATCCCATTGATATTCACACAGTAAAACAATTCAACACATAACAGAAAAGCCGCTTAACTCCCAACGAGTTCCTCTCAAAGGCAAACTACATTGTATGGCAAACAAAATGCTAAATAAAGGCAGAGTTCTCCAAGACAAACGTAGCATGAAACGGGAATGAGAGAGGCGAGGCGATAAGAAGTAAATTAACTTTATAAAACGAGCAAAGAGGATAATGGACTCTCGCGAAAATCGCGGCGAGCCGACGCCGACGCCAGAGCGTTGGTCGGCGCGGCGGGCGCGCACCCTTTCCGGTGTAAATTAATTACAAATTAAATGCCATTACACCGACCCGGCAACAATGGCCCGGCGGCCATTAATTACAAAACAAACGCGGCCGACCAGTCGGCCACGTCTACGGGAACTCGAATTTCCTGCAGAGCATTCCACGTGGCTTGAATCCACCTGATACGGGTTCTCTGCTTGGAATAAGAATATACTCTTAATTTCCTTGTAAGGTCTGCTTCGAAATCCAACTAGATTTCTGTATTCTTGATTCGTGTATACAAAATGCATTTCATGATTCCATTATGCAGCGTAGGATAGAATTTAATTAATTAACCTTCTATCTGCAATATTCAGTTACGCATCATGTAGGGTTGATATTTTTAATAATATTAACTGTATCTAATTATATATTGTATATAATTAACTACGTTATACTAAATCAATTGTGCATCAAGCATAATAAGATCAGTCTGATAATAATTGAAATTATAATTTTATATTACCCACCCTAATTGAAGACAATTCATTGTATATCCCAGGAGACTAGAATTTACATTAACGGCATAACCGGAATAATCAATGGGTCGAGGTATTCTCGTATTTAAAGGAATTTCGAGCATTATAAGGAAAGTCGCCCCTTAACACGTACCACAGCCTTCTCGATCACTTTCCGGCGCATTTGGAGCGAAGCCTATCATGATATTCGCAGACCCATTCCACAGGGACGACCTCATTTCGTCCTCCTTAAGCGAGCGCGTACAACCGAGCATCCTAATCGCTTTATCGCTCCGTTGGAATATAATCGCTCGGTCCGAGCGAAGCTGCCTTCGAGAAGTAGTCATCCGAGCTGATCTTCCGTCTCCGCAAGCTTCCTCGAGGACCTCGGAAGGAATCGGCAGAAGAAGATCCAGCCATTGGTCCAAAGGACGAGAGAGGAATGCCTGGCATTCAGGCTATTTTCACGTCGGAAAGCTCCTGGTTTCATATCGACTCCGCTCCAACCGTCACCTGCTCACCCGGCAACCCTCCAAGATGCACTTACACACCACTCTTCCTCTCTCGCAAGCTGAATGCACTGCCGGCGTCAGAGAAAGCTGCCACAACCCGGCTACAGCTCGGTTACTTACTAGCCGCCAAGAATTCTTTCACCTCCTGTATTGTGTGTGAGTGTACTTCCACTGGTGGCTGTTACGTTCTCCTACGAACTCTCCACGCACTCTATTTCTACGGGAATGTATAGACTTTTTCTAGCTAAAGCTAGTGATTGGTCTTGATGTGTTTGAGAAAGTAGAAATTCTTTTAATCGAGATCAAGGAAGTAGATTTTAATTAGTTTTGTTAGAAGAAATATTTCGTTTGGTAAATATGTATAGATAATAATTATTTTCGTTTAGATTGACTGGGAATAGAATATAATTAAGAAGCATTCATATTCAAAGGTAGCGGAGATTAATAAGCGATTAGTTATTAAATAGAAAAGCAGTCAAGGTTGAATCATTAATAAAAGGAATTCCTTTTGAGAACAACCAGGCCAGGCACTGCAGTCGTACTTTTAAATGATTCCACGGTGAAATTTTACTTCACCGACCATTATATTTTTACGCTCCAGTTAGCGTGCTCTGCCGGCATCGTGGGCGATAACGCGCGATATTTAACTCTTCCGGAGGGAAATTTCGGCGGGGCGGGGCGGAACGGGGGAACTTTCGGAAAAATAGCTGAGCTGCGGTAACGCGTCCAAAGCAGAGCGCGTGGTAAGTACTCTCACATTTCGTTCGCTGTGGAAGTCCTTCCGCTAAACTAAATCTGGCCGCAATTAATAGAGCCGCCGAGAGCGGATGGGAGAAAAGCTGCGAAAAATTCTGTTTAATAGCTTCTCGCGCGACAATTACGGGATTAAGTGCCGAGTGCGATTATGACGCTGGAGAGCTGTGTAATTTTTTGCCAGACAGTTTCGAGTGTTTCTGCCATTTGCCTTTCGTCCATGGTCTAGTTACTAATTAATTAGCACTTGTACCTGATTTCAGCCTGGCTTTATCTGCCTCCAACTTGTTCAACGATATTGCTGGATGTATATATGTGCACTCGTACATATGTGTTCACGCTACGTCTGCATATGTACTCATACATGCTGTGTAAAAGTCTACACGTTTTGCCAATAGTATTCCAGGTGAATACCGTCTCATTTCCAAGTATACAGAAGATGAAAGACGTTACTGGATATCCCATGGATGCCACAGGAGAGGGAAATCAAGATGTTCTACTAGAAACGTAGAAACCCTTTTCAACCGCGATATATACGTAAAGCTCGAAGGAATTCCACTACACTATTTCAGACTCGCTAACGTATTTCCGGAATGTATATTAACTTTAATTCATCGCACTCCTTGCGTTTCCTCGATCTACATTAAAAGTGAGTGAAACCATCGAACAGCGAAAATTTCCATCTTGAACCGATAGAATTAGTTCAAGTAAAAGATCAAATAAAGCTATTCTCAAAATTGTTACCCTTCTATATTCAAAAATTTCTTTCGAATACATGTTAATTTGCATTGCTATTCTTTCTCTCTATATATATATATATATATATATATATATATATATATATATATATATATATATATTTAAACTAAAATACAAAGTATACCAGAAATGACAATTCTTCTTATTAGTTTTTGAAGGAAGTTGACTAAGTTTTCTCTAATCTCCATGCTCGCGTGGTAATCTTCCTCAAAAGTTCTCGGCTTCCATTCAAAGCACATCCTGGCGCTTGGTAGATTTTTAATTGTCCTTAAGTAGACCAGTGCTTTCACCGAACGTATTAGAGAGGGGACACTCGGCGAGGAGGGGTGGCTGGCAGATTATGAAAGTGTTTCAATGGGGTAGCCACAGTAATTAAGGGAGAGGAGGCAAAGAAGGAGACTAATGAAAGCGGAAAGGGAAGCTGAAACTGCGGCCGAATAGACAGAGTGGATTTCCTTTCCTTCTCTTTCACCCCCAACCACTTTTCTCTCTCTTTCACTCGGTTCGAGTCATCTTCCCTGAAGTACACCGGGGAAATTCACGGTATTCTACACATTCTTCCTGTCTTGGGACCGAGGTGCTTCTTGTTGCCTCGCCCGCTCATTCCCCAGGAAAATGGCTTGTGCATTTACGTCCGTCTTAGGATCGCTGCTTGTCAGACAGCCCGAGATGCTAATGAGAATTGAATTCCGCACTCCTGACGAATGGAGCACCATCTCCCTGGTAAACGCTCTCCACTAAAAGAGCAGTTAACTTTGCTAGACTTACGATGGAAAGTCAGTCTCGGCGTGACTGCCAGTTTTCAAGAGTATTGACAGCTGTCTTTGAGTGGAAATACTTGTTGTATTGGATGTTAAATTTCAGTCGTTGTTACGTTACGTTTGTTAGTTACAGTAAATTTAAATTAATATTGAAGAATTGTTATTCATAAATATATAACCTATCGACTGATTTATAATGTTAGAAGTTTAAGGCAAGAATAGATAACGTTAATATCGTGGATGAAATATAATTCTGGATAAAGAAGTGGAGGAGTGCAATTGCATAAGGTATAAACGTTCAAAGTTATCAGGTGCGAAATTAGGTTCGAAAGGATGAGAACAAGGAGTTGGTGCTTCCTTGAAGAGGATATCATGGTGTATGACCCCGTTACCAAGCACCTCAAGGCATTCTCCAAGAGGTTGTCGGACAAGATGAGACACAGGAGAGCTTATACCAGCCGAGGCTTTTCTTCGCATATTTCAATAAGCAACTTCTCACTATGCAATAAAAAGAAAGCAAGTAAAATCAAGAAAAAGATACTGCTTTTAATGCTATTCCAGTCACGCTAAGCAACTAACACGAAAACGATTATACAAGAACACAAAGCCCGGAGAAACAAAAGATGACAATTAATTTCCCTGGTGTAATATTTCTATTATTTTTTAGTTAAACAGAATTAAGTTTGCAATTAAGAGACTAAATTGGATTATTAAAATTCGTCAGTTTTACAGCAGAAAGAATCATTTAGAAGTTTATAGTCTCCCACGACTGAAAAGGAAGTTCAAGTTCCATTTGATATTCACACTGAATCCACTTGATAATGCGAAAGAGTATTTCTAACAGAATTTGTTAGTTATGCATTCACCATATCCCATAAAGGAGAAAGGAGAATACACGATGCTTTCAATTAGCTTGGAAACTTTACGCCAAAGGGACGGGGGTGCTCGTTTCACGTTTATCGGGGCACGAAAGAGTGGTGGATGAAACTGCCTTACCTATATCACGTGCTCTACGTGATCCGCCAATAAAGCCGTTTGAAACTTCCGCCGCCTTTAGTATACGTATATTCGTCTGACCTCTTTGTTCTAGCCTAGCAATTCTCAGTCTAGTCCTTTCTTTTCCAGCTCAGGAAAAATCTTTCTCTGCTACTGGAATCATAGTTCGTGCGATTCTTCTTGTTTCGGATTTACAAAGCCCTCCGCATAAGAAATCACTGATATATTACAGAAAATTTGCAATTCCTTGAATCTAGCAATAAGGATCTGTTTCGTTTAAAAATCTTTATACTATATTATATTCTGTAATAGTATGCGCATCAATATACACTTTTACAATTAATAACATACCATTAAAAAAGCATATTTTTACATTCTCGATTCTCAGTTAGAAACCTGTAATTCAACTCGTTTCCCACCTTAAACTAGAGCCCATTTCTAATTACCAGAACTGCGGGGCAAAGTCTATTTGCAGCAACAAGTGCCACGAATACCCAATCTCTCCAGCCAATCTCACATGCTCGAGAATATTGCATAACTTCGAAATAAAGCCCGTCGTGTGCCTTAAGGCATGACGAACAGCTTTCTCTATGCGTTCGCCTTGTTAACTCATTTCCTTGAAGACGAAAGGTTCTTCAAGGTATGTTGTCGCTTGCAGTTGATACTGCCAGCGTTAGGTTTTGACGTCGGGTGAGGCAAGCGCAGTGAACGGGACATTAGAAGCCGCTTAGGCAAGGGTGAGCACGCCACGTAGAAATGTGCACAACAGGCTGAACAAAGCCAAGGGAAATGCGAGCACAAAGGTAAAGAGGCGTCGAGATTTCGGCTTTGTGGAGCTTTGCAGCCTGTGTTCGCGTCACCGGACTTGCCTTGCTCGCCTGGACTCTTTCAAATTCTGCCCCGGAGAACCTTTTTCTCTTTCCACTCTCTCTCTCTCTCTCTCTCTCACTCTCTCCCTCTTTCTCTTTGTGTATGTGGCTATGTATGGTAGCGCGCGTACGTCAAAGCATACGGCAGTTTGAGCTACCAATTGGCGGCGAAAGTATCGGATTTCGTTGAGCTTCGATATGAAGCTGACCCCAGCCTCGGCGAAGTGACTGAACCCCCTTTTTGCCCCGGAAGCCTCGTATAACTGCATATTTTCCCGTCCGCTTACCTCGTCCTTGCCCCGAAGAGGTCGTGGCACCCAGCCTTTATGTGTCACGCCGTACGATCACGAAATGAGATCGACCTTTCGCCTTTCCCGCTTTTTGATACACCCTCGGGACACACTTTAGGACCGCGGCTACATTGACTGGCATAAGTGACCTCCTTTTGCAGTAAAAGGCTACCCGTATCCCCTTTTTTTGGTTCTCCTAGTAGTACTTGTGGATTGCACTTTCCGATATATTGAGAATGACTCGGTTTCACTGTTTTCTGAAGAATGATATTATTTATCCATGTTTCTTGGATAGATGGTGTGAAGGATCTCCAATGCAAAAATATTAGCCAACGTATACAAGAAGCTATCGAATATTGTCAACTATATTCACAAAATTATTATTTCCCAAAGTAATAGCAAATAAATAAAAAACTAATAATTGCTGTCACTGGTTCATTCATTTAAATTAGAATTAACTTCCAAGCTGTTGGAGAGGGTTCAATGCATAAAAGGACACTGATCTACCGTATTCTTGCCGAGGCAATCGTTTAAGCGGTTCTCTGCACGCGTCCCATTCCACTCACGAAGGACTAAAGGACCAAGAAGTAGAAGAGTGAAGAGGACGTGTATGTGTGTGAGAGAGGCGCGCGCGCGCGCTCGCTCGCTCGCCTGACATCAGAACTTCGAGGTACGATCCTTCAGTGGAATTTTCTTCCGAGACGCCTGAGTGCACACACATTGCTGCTCTCCACGGCGAAGTATGTCCAAGTTCGAAGTACTCGCGCGCACAGTCAAGTAGGTTTATGGAAAATAATTCGAGCTGCCCACGTAAAATACGGCCTCTCTTACCGAAGAGCTCTACGCCCCACTTCCGGTATTACCGGTAGAAGATCGAGTTAAACCGGGGGTGAACGCTGCCGTCCCAGCATTAACTCGGTTCCACCGCATTCTCAGCTAAATCGTACAATGAATGGACGTATTCCACTGGGAACGTACTTTGCTAAAAGCAGTATTTCCAAGCAGATGCGCCTTGATTGTGCGAAATTTAACGATGCAACGGTATGAAAAGAAACCACCTGATTCCTGGCTCATTAATTTCATGCCACTCTTAATTTAATACTTTAATCAATGCTGCATGTTTCATTGTAAGTCAGTAATTAAAAATTAAAAATGTAACTAAATAAACAATTTGTAGTGTCAATTTTCGTAGGAACTTAATTTTTCCCTGTTAATATTGATCCGCAGGAATACTACGTAACCAGCAAAACGAGGAATTTCATTTGACTTCACCGCAATGGTCCTTGATCACAAAATCAATACCTGTTCCAATATCAAAGCTATATTCTGACAGTTGTCAACTCGTTACACAATCGATCTGAGTTCTCTGACGAGCTTTGGTTTATGTTTGCGTGGAAAGGAAGATGGCAGACATTTGTCAGGACACCTCGCTAACGAGGGCTCATTCCTAACGATAGAAAAGAGATCGTTGCCGAGGTCGGGCAGGTGATACCACCTGGCCAGGATATATCGACGAAGGTGATAATCGCAAGCGGCTGCGTCCGATCTGGGGTTGGGTGAGTATCGATCCTGAGAATGTAATCTATTGGTCCCCTCGGCTCAAGAGCTAACCCTCTTGATATGTGACGGGCATTTGTCTCTCTTGGCGAATACGAGCATAACAGGGCGCACGCGTCGAGCGTCTTTACGAGATGCAATAAATACTCGACGAAAATTGTTGTTACGTGAGCATCCGCCATAGCTCCGCAAAACCCCTTCGATCTCACCGGTAGAAAGAAAAAGAATGTGTCGTTAGCTCGATCGAGCCCTTCACGAAAACTAAAGCTCTATTGACATTGTAGGCAACGTCAACGTTACATGAACCTTGTTATCGATTTCCAATATTCGTACGAGTTGAAGGTAGATGTTGAACTTTCCCAATATTCATATCAACTATTTGAACTGATGTATGATATAAATCTCGTTGTGCATGGACTTCCTTGTTTTTGGTTATGTTAAATTGCAAGCAACTGTATCGAACGTTATATCAAAGTATTCTTTTTGAGAATATCAGATTGTCTGTATTGTTATCTGTATATGTGAATATTCCCTTCAAAATGACTAGTATTTTTGTGGATCACGATTAATTCCTCGAAGCTTCGGTTTCAAAAATAGGACGTACCGATTTAATCAGTTATTCGCCGCAAGTTTCATCGACTAGCTGCTCGGGAAACTTTCCTAATTATGCCGACTGTGTGTCTGGGTGCCGCAATTTAAATTTGGTTCCTGCCAATTTTACTGCTGCATCAGCACCCGCTGACTCGCAACTCTTCCTGATCACTGTGCATAAATAGTCGATTGCATAAGCGGACTAAAGTTATTGTAAACTTGAAGAATGAGACGTAAAGAAGCGTATAATGATTCGAGAATGATATTACAAAAAACAGAAGCAAAATTGAATTGTCAAGCTATAATGTCAAAAAACTACAGTTACCTGAAAAAGAATTTCATTGTCTTCGTATACGTTAATAACAATGAGACAAAATAAATTGAAATCTTCTACGAAACCTATTTAAATAAAAAAAAGCTTGTCAAGGTTGATTACGCAACTGCGAAAAAACTCTTCGGAATCTTAGCGATCATCGATACACATTCGCAGGCCCAAGCAATAAAAGAAGGGGCGTGCTGCTGGGGCGAATAAGTATCGTTTCTGAATTTATTCGAGCGTAACCCCGGCGTTATTAACCAGTTCCGAAAGTGGTGGTGGCTTCGTAAACAAGATAAAATCGTGGCGAGATCCGAATGTGCGGAGATATCAGAGAGTCATGGTGCTTCGAATCGAGTCGAATCGAGGCGAATGTGTCGTTCGACTCGAAGCGAGAGAGTAGTCGATTCAAAAGGCACCGAGCGAAGAACCGGTGAAGCGCCAAAGCTCGATATATGTGACGGGTGCAATTTTACGAGGAAAGTATTCCTGCCGATCTCTAAATAAGATTTCCAACCCCCCCACTCCTCCGCTTCTCCGCCCCACCCACCTGACGGTCATTTCGCGAATTTATTTCGGCGTCCCGGCGCTCCTGCTGCTATTAGCTGGTTCGGGAACGACTTGGTAAACAAGATAAAATCCCGCACACTTCCGCCGAGACTCCTGGTTTCCCCTTAACAACTCCGGATAAATACGCCCGCCGGGAGAGCGGAAATGAGATAAGAGATGGGAGATGTAAACAAATACTGCGCAAGAATTGGTGAATAAGTATGTGTATTAGAATAGATATCTGTATCATTGAAAAAATGGATTTAAAGAGCAGACTATGTTAGAATAATACTCATCATTATTAGATGCAAATGACGGGGACGTTCCATAATGTTAGTTTAAACACAGAATCAATATTTCGTATTCTATTCATCGACACATTTATCAACTATAAAAGTTTAAAATACTCGAAACACCGAGCGGCAGGAATCGCTGCGAATTCCAGACATAAACCGAGGAACTTTCACAGGAAAAACTCAGAATACCCCATCATTAAACAGATATCAACTTTCCTACCACTTTCACCCGCCCCCCACCCCTCGCCTGGTACACCTAACCCAACTTTCTCATTATTCCAATAGCAAGGCGAAACGTGGAGGGTGGAGGGGGAGCGATTCAACCAGAAAAAAGGAAGGACTTGTCCCGTTGGAGGAATCAAGCGAACCCCATCGAAGTATCTGCGATAACTGGTCGATCGAGCACTTGTGGCACGAAAGAGCAACGTCGGGCGAGCGGAGATCGAGAGCGTCGGCCAGGAGAACAGTGTATAAACAAGCGGGAGACGAAGAAGTCCGAGGAACAAACCCAATAGGAAGGGTGCGTGGGGGGAGAGAGTTGAAGAGAGAGAGCCAAAGGACATTGTGCTATGGGAAGTTTCTCACTGTGAGAAGGGCGGATGAAGTGGGGGTTGAACGTTCGAGGCCCCGAAGGCCGGAGCTCCTTAAATCGCGCGATAAATCTGGAAGTTTTGACTTCGCGTGTCCTCGAGGAAACTGTCGGGGGCATATCGGGCCGCCCGAATTACCCGACGTAGAAAGCTGGTTTTCACAAGGGGGCGAGATGGGTGGGGGTGGAGGAGGAGGGTGAGATGGGTAGCGGTGGCCGGGCTCCAGTGGAAAGAGGGCTCGAATCAATATAAAAGTCGGCAACCCCTTCGTAACCAGGTATTTACGGCGAGCAAATACTAAGGGCTCAACCCCCCCACCTCCCACCCCCCTCCGCCCCTTTCTACCCACCCCATTCTGCCGCACTCTCAACCACCTCTCTTTCATCCTTGCATTCGTCCACCCACGAAAATACGATGGCGGCGCTTTCTGATGCAAATCCTATGAGAGATACCACTAACTCGCCAACCCCCAGCAGCCCACCAACCGACCCTTTCTTTCGCCATCATAGTCCCTTATCCGACTCTCGTACTTTCTTGCTAGCCTGATGGAAAAACATACATCTCACCGGTCTGAGGTCGCAAGTTTTGGAGTCTTTTATAACGCGCCAGGTGAATGCCAGTCGCTAACACTCCCCGATCTCTTTAACTCTTGCCGCAGGACGGTCGGAATATTAATGCGTGTATGGTGTGTATATGGCGTAATTGCTTTTGGTATTTGTTCGGCGCTCTTCTACTGTGAGGAAAATATTCCACTAGAGTTGCGTAAATGGGAATTATTCCTTTGACTGAAATAATTACTGTCTGCGTGAGGAGTCTAAAGGTGTTTGCGAATCTACACCGGTATTCTGGATGGTTATAGGCTCGTTGTGCTTTTTTGTACTTTGATGTTACTGAATTTTCAACACTATTTTACACTTTTCACGAGTACTGTGGTGGTTACTAACAGAGTAGATTTCACTATTTTCATCAGATGGGGGTTCACGGAATTAGCATCACGACACCCTGCATACTGTCAGTTCCTGTTAGTGGAAAAATGTCCTCTCCAATTTTGGGATGGGAGAGGGATGGGGTTGGCTGGTAAAATTAATATCTGGATTGCCGTGTCAAGGCTCGAATCAGAATTTAATATTTCCAATTGGAAAGACAGTCAAGCGAGAGGAGGGAAAGGACGTGTCACGTGCGTGGTGCGGCGGCGGCTGCTGCTGTGTATGTGCCGCGCGTAACATGTTGCATTTTGCAAAAGTCCGACGGTTGGGGGGTAAGTGCACCCTTCCGCCGGCGATCGCGGCGGGGTTAATTTAATTACACCGGTTACCCTTGCGCCGCGAGTGCCTCGCTAAATTTAAATGGTCCCGTCTGTGCGTACCCGTGGAATCCGTGCGTGCCCGGATCTACACGCGGATGGGTGTACACACGACCCCACATATATGCACAGGGTGCTCCTCAAGTTTTGTAAAACACTTTGCATATTCCGAGCTCCCAGAGAATTTCGAATCTATTTGTCATAACCACTGCTCCAGCAGAACTTGACTGTAATTCATACCTTCTGGTAATCTTACAAGTTAAGCTAATTAATTTGCAAAAGTGACATTTGAATTTCATTACTGTATTTTCAGAGACTCATAAGGAAATGTGAAAGGTTCATTCGAACTTCCATTTTCAGTATTAAAGATAGAAAATGGGGGAAAAACATCATTGTGAGATATTCAGAATTAAAGACAGAATTAGCTACTTCCTGCAAAGATTAACTCAGTAATTGATATTTGTAAATAAAACGCCGAACAGTTGAATAATGTTTACGAAACACCCTGTATTGTGTGACGGGGACGCGACGATCGAATAAACTGCGGCGAGTATGAGAGGACGCAAGAACAACCAACCACCGGTGGAAAAGAGATAGAAGGGTAGGAAGGACGGGAGAGGAATTTTTTCTCGATGCGACGGAATACGTGCTTTATACTGGACCGCTGGAAACATTGACAATACCATGGTCAGCCTCCAGGCACGTCCGTCATCGGTCAAGAGTTCCTGAATTAAAGTGATAATATACCCGGCTCCATGCTCAGAATAACTCAACTTTACTGAAGCAAGGAAAGCCTCTCAGATGAACGTGTATTTAGTATGTTACCATTTTTATATGCAACCCTGTCCAAAATAATTTTTTACAGAATTCCGCTACTCTGATTCAGTAAAATTTACATGGTCGTATTAAAGTATCATGTCCAGGGAAAATCTTTTATAAGTATCATAATAATAGAACAAAGCTTTTCAGAAACATGTTTAACCTCTTCAAACGGTTCCTACTATTGAGATAAATTACTTTTCATGCAAGCAAATTACAATTTCTATCAAAGGGTATTCTCATTAGAATGTCATGTCAGCATTTCTCTAAGTGGAGTCGTATTGGTACATCGAAAAAGGTGAAAGAAATCAGAGTCAAAGGGAGGAAAGATAAATTTGCGATTAATCAGTACAGTCAAAGACGGCACGCAGTAAGTAACGTAATGCAATTAATATTGCCTGTAACAACATTGACTTTCACAAGTACATTATTAGCGACGGACACTTCCCAGGATCTGTGCTCGTTCCCTGCAAAGGGAGGAAAGTCAGCTGCCGGGAAAGAGCAACAATACATAATGGCTGTAATTACTTTCCAAAGTGGACGCTCGCAGCGATGGCCCAGCATTACCGGTGCTGCAGTGCTCTCTGCCGCTGCTTCGTTTAATTAAAGCGGAGAACTTTTCAGATAGCTCGCACACGTCCAATACGCGATTTGCCAGGATCTAAGAATAGCGGGGAAGTTTTCCGAGAGAACGGCGAAGTTCTCCGTTGCCGCCGCCGCTGCTGCTGCCGCCGCTGGTCTGTTCTATTGTGGCAGTTCGATTAGCCCGAAAACCGGGCGGAGCTTTAATATGGATAGTTGAACACACTGGTCGAGCTAAATTGCATACGTACTCGAGTTCCCGAGAGCTTCTATTAAAATGTATTACCCGGCTAATGCGAGTTTACAAATGTACTGTTTGCGAATTTATCGGACCGCCGCGCCTCGCACGCCCGTTACACCGGCTCTCTAAGTCATCATTTGGTGTCACGTTAATCTCTATTTATTGGCTAGTTGCTATTAGCACTGATACGAGCTTGATAACGAACTTACGTATTAATTCGATTTAATGCTCTCGCGGAGAATTGGCCGGAGTTTCGAGTGGCTGTAGATTTGCCTACCTCTCAAAATACTCGCATTTCCTTTGTCTTTGAGAATTCGATCAACTAGGACAACGGGATTTAGTGGCCCGAGAACGTCATCGCGTGTAGTGCCATAACTATGTTGGGTTAGGATGTTTGCAATACAGCCATGACAAGAATGAATGTTCTCAAGTTTGCAAAGGTCTTAGTTTGGATGTCTAATACTTGTTAGCCTGTTTTGTTGATAAGATTTAATATGAAAAGAACAACATATAATTAAATTTAAGTAACAACAATAAAAATATGTACAGTTAAGATAGAATTTACTTTAATGTTTCACTGACTTTATTCAGCATTGTCTTTAACGTCCACCCTCCAAATAACTCCAGAAGCATGCCAACATGAGATTGCAATCAAGCGAAGTACTCCTTCACTCCATGGCGTAAGAGACAAACTTTCAGCCGAGGCTATAAAAATCAATCAAGCAGCCAAGTGTAAAATGAGTTGAATCCTTTCACTCGAAAAGTATTTGGAACACTGGGAAGGTTGCTACTTTTAATTAAGTAAAATCGTAAGAAATACACGCACAGTTGAAGCTTTCTTTTCAAACAATAATTCATTTAGTTAATACCAATTCTTCTTATTATTATTGATCTCCAATGAATACATGATGTGATTGTGTTACTGGCTGCAACGTAAAAGTGCAACGAACCCACAAAGAATTCGCCATATTTACTTGCCGCGTTTCACCAAATAATTATTTCCCATGATTAATAGTTCTCGCACGTTACTCGAGCGGGCCAGATTAATAGCAGATTAATAGTGCCCGGGTACTCCTGCGATGACGGGCTAGAATTTATCATTTCGACCCGAGGGATTAATTTGTCCTTAATCCGACAGAACCACACCGGGAATTTGTCGGTGTTTCCATTCGGAGCTTCTTGTCCCGCGTTCCTTTCAATACACTCGTCCGTAGAGAATGTTGTTCCATTTCGTGGTATCGCAATACCCTTCCTTCGCGTATTCCCACCAAGCATATACAATAAATATCAAAGATTTATTATTGACAAATGTATAATATGATCCGACGAGTAGCATTGATTAATTGCATATGGCGGATAATTCCGGTTTTATATTCCTAAGCATATTAATACACAAAACATGCTTGCATTATGTTTGTCCGATGCTTAAACAAAACTTACGTAATCCCCACGTTTTACAGTTATATTTTCCTTTGCCATTTAATATAACCAACAGACGCAATAATGATTGCAAATCCTCTAGTACACACACGTCCTCTTATTTCAGCCTGAATAATTTTTTATCTAAGTGAATCACAGACAAAAGTTTACAAAGGTTGACATACGCTCTCATGCGTTGGGGCCGCCATTGTCAACGCGACATGCGCGCCGCACAGTGTAGATGAAGGAAGTTCCTGTGGACAAAGGTGGCGGAAGAAAAGAACGAATGACCCGAAAGCTACTAGAGGCAGCTTAACGAGTACAACGTCAAAGAGAAGGGCGATATTGAAACGAGCTTTAGTTATCGGCAATCGATCTGATGTGTTACAACCACGAGAACCTCAGCAATACTCCACTCGGTCATACTAACAAATGCCCAAGGACTATTTGCGTTTTTCAATCGAAAACATTAACGAACGCCAAAGGGGATATCATTAATTCATTTCCCAGGAGTCAGCAGCTCGCTGGTAGAGCCGATTACGCCGCAACTCTCCGCACCCCTTTAATCCCACCCTTTTGCGATAAACCTTGACAGAAGAGTCACTCTTGCCCGTTTTCTATGTGTACACACACACACATATATATATACAAGCCTCAATTTTCCGTGGATATAAATTCGCCACTGATAACACTTGCTTCGTTGTATTTATGGAATAATCTGGCACGGTGAAAGTAATGCCTGCGAGAGCACTAACAACCCCCACTCAATCCCATTGCCCATCCCTCTGAGCATGGTTTCCACTCGTTGATGAAGAACGCTTGGGGAGACGTGATACGGCGCAAATTTTAAGGTTCTCACCGCCTATTATCTCACTGATGAATACGCTTCCGGCTACTGAAAGATTATGCGGTTATTATTGCGTGTTGCAGATATTTCGCAATAAACTAGTTCATCTTCATTTTGTATGATACAGTTGGTAAGAACAGTGGGTTTCGATGTAAGTTATAATGATCGATATAATTAATATATCGATTATAAATCATAGCAATAATAAATAAAATCAATCAATAGTTCAATCATAAATTGAACAGAATAAAAGTCGTATCACGGGGTCCATAGAATCCTGGAGCGAGTATTTCAAGAGGCCGAGTGAAAGGAGCGCTGAACGAACTTCATAAAGCCGAGATTAACATCGACATTCAGGGAAAACAAGTACACACAATTGGAAGTGGAATAAAAGCAGCCAACTGGAATTTCATTTTCCTTCTTCAATGGATGGATAAATGTACGCGACAGGCGGCGGGGTAGAGAGAGCAGAGTCACTTTCGCTTCCGTTTCGAAATTCCCATCGAAAATCACGATCCAGCGGAACGCTGGCGAGCGGAAGTAATGTCTCTGTTTTACAAATTCATCCCGTCGCAATGGGCCAGCAGAGGGCGACGCGGATTCGTCGCTAGGGTGAAAGAGAAACCCAGGCTAGTTGGTTGGGTTGGCGGGCGGGGTTCGGTGGAGGGGGCGATAATTAACAGGGCTTTCTCTCGCGTGTGTTTTACGGCCGCTGCAAGGATTCCGAGCGCATCAATTTCGGCCGGTGCGCGAAATTGTCGGCCGCCAGCACACCAACACCAACACGAACCTCAACGCCAGTGGACGTCCTCGTGTTGTTGGCATCGGCGTCGTCGCCGGCAGCCAGCGCCGGATGTCACGGTGAAAGCCACGGACCCCGACAGTTCTCGCCGCATTTAGCCCGCCGCATTTCATCGTCGCTTCCGGTCTCTATGCGCCCCCTCGTCATTTACCGATGACGTTACTGCTCGTACCCGCTTCCTTAATGAGGACCTATTTTTCAAGGCACTCTTGCGAATTGTTGCTCTGTTGCTAGAAAAAAGTTGTTAAAGACTTTTCCACTGAACCGATCAATTTCGCTGTTATTTTTGTTATATTCAATCTACGGCTTTCTAATTATAAACGGGTGATAAAGAAAACTGTATGATCGTTTTAACCTGAATTCACGTTCGGCTAAACCCATGCTCTCAGGATTCACAGGGAGGTTTACAACAAGGCTTTCTAGATCAACAGTCACGAAAGAGACGCAGAAGGGAGAAAGTCAAGTTAGGCGCTCTGATCAACAAACATTTATGCGTACGTGGGAAGTGTTTAAGGTGCAATCGGATGTCCTTGGGGCTGACTTTACGAGGGGGTTGCAAGGGTAATAGGGTATCGAGCCTCTGATTTTATTCAGTTCAACCGAGTCAGCGTGTGCTCTGCCATTCGAAAACGTGCCGCTTCCTCGCCATCCGACGAACAAGGGACAAGCAGTGTCGATTCAGAGAAAGAGGCGAGAATTCAGTTGAGATGAGAGCGACAGAGAAACACTTCCGAAATAAGTTTGCCCTCGCGCTTCCTGGGGAGCCAATCCCTTTTTCGCAATTTGAATAATCCGTTCCTCCGGGGCTTTTAAGTGTTTTTCGAGATTAGTCGCTTTATAGCTACAGCTCAACAATTTATCTTCGTTCCAACGACTCTCGTGTCTCCGGCATTAACTAGGTGACCGGAAGAGGAAGCTTTTTTTTAGACAACATCAAATATGCTCATTACGGTGCGCTGGAGAAGCTTCCTACAATTTGTATATACGAGTTCATTAATATTTCTTTTCTCACATACTAGTTTTCTTATCCTATATTCACTGTGACCACCAAATAATTTTGTTAATGAAACAACTACGTTCGCCGTAAATTTTCATGTGAAATCATTGCAGAAAAAAACCTTTGAAATAACCTGACGTATTTGGGGCAGACTAATTAACCGGTGACAGACAAGTTAATACACTAATTTTTAATTACACCCCTAAATGCAAGGGATATAAATGTAGCCATGTGACTTTCGGTGTCTCTAATGAGGGTTATCATCATTATAATTATACATTCAGATTCTTCTGGTTCCGGTTATATTTGCTCCCCTCATTCTCACCCTACTCTTTTTTGCATACGCGTATGCATGTGCATTCATCGTTGCCGGCGGTGTGCTCTTAACAGGCCGGAGGAAAATCAATTTTGCAGGCCAGCTGTTGTCACTGCTGATGATTATAAACGATGGATGCGAGTTTAATGAGTTCGCGCATGAAATAGTGCGCCTCCTCGTGAAATTATGGACAGCAGCCGAGCGTGTTGCACTGCCCTGAAATTAATTCTGCTGCCGGCTGTGTGACATCGCCGACTGTAACGCTCTTCAATTTCGATGATAGTGCGCGTTTCAATAATTCACCGCGAGATACTAGTTGTTAATGATAGCCGGACGTGTGTCGAAAGGTATTCGACAGCAGAAAGTTTGTTGCCGTTATGAAGATTCGCACACTGTATTATTTTGTATACCCAGCTTTATGAATGCGTTCCCACTTGTTGAACTTTAAGTAAAACATTGGATTTCAATACGTCGATGATTTTTTCATTGATTTCAAATGTTAGAGAATTATTATATTATTACTACACGCATGAATTTGTTAATAATAATTAACAGTTGTACACTAAGTTTATAATACATTTTATACAAAATATAGTAATAGAATTTACTCAGGCTCCAAACAGTGGAAAATGAGTTTCGCAAAGAACATGCTGGCGTTCATAAAGAAACTATGAGAGATGCCGGCGCTCAGTCGGTGCACACAATTTTATTGCGAGGAATAGAAACGACACTGGGTTCGTTCTGCTCCTTTTAGTCGTGGTTTGCGTAGTCGGAATATTGCAACATCCTGCCTTATATCCGACACCGACATTTAAGGGTGTGTACAGAAGCTCGGCGACCTGGCATCGCACAGTCTGTTATTGTTTCCATATTTGCAGTCTAATAGAAGCATGGCAGCACGCCGAATGAAAGACGAGACAAGCAAAGCTGCGCCCGACAGACTACTCTAACCGTAGAATATTCCTCGCCTGCGCGCGCGCGCGGGCGCGCGCTTGTCCATATATCTGCATCCGACGTGGATTAGGGCCGACGATTTGCGGCCAATGTTACCGAGATTATGCCGCAAACGCTCTCTGTATCTCCATTTTGCCGGTATTCTCTAATTAGGCCACCGCTCCTCGTCAATTGTCCTCGTGATTGTGGATGGCACCCGAGTCGCGAGATCGCTTACACTTTATGTCACTTAATCATGATTATTATTTAAAGTTACTAAAGGAAAATTAATGTACCTATACTTCTTTTTTAAATTCAACCACTTACAGAGAAAAGTGGAAATGGCGCGAATAATTACCTCAGTCTTTTTATATCACAGATTTAATTGTCGCCAAGTCGAAATAAATAAAAAGTCAAGAAGTTAAGAACAAAGTTAAATAAAGCAGTCGAAGTATTACCAACGGTAAAGTATACCTTTCAATTCAATCCAATAAGAATGAAGATCAATCTACAGAACAGGCCGATCTTTATCTAAATTCTGAATGGTTAGCTTTCAAACCGATAGCGTCCAATCCCTCAATGATAAACGGGAACAATAGAATCCTTTGGAATACATACGTATTCAAGAAGTGCAAACTCAGGCCCAAGAATTTACCGACGTTAAGAACAGCATGGAGGTTAGATGGAAACGTCGGCAAAATATTGTGCTATAGAACTGGCAGGCGAGTCTATACGCTTTTGGTACGCAGTAACGCTTAGATCCCTTCGAGGATGCAGATCCTTCGGGGCGATACTGTCTGCAGGCTGTCTTTTTCCTCCCCTAGGGTTTCCCCATCCGGCGGCGTAGGATGTTCTCCTCCTCTTAGCCACAGATTCGACGAAGCAGGAGAGTTCTCGAAAGGCTTCGCTTTAAACAGAAGGATTTACCTACGAGGCGGGTCCGACGCCAGCCGACACGACGCCCGCATCCTCATCAATTTCCTCTCTCTCAGCTCTCGGCAGCGTCTCGGGACAGCCGACTGCACCAGCGGCAGCTTCCCTCCTCTCTCCTTTTCACCTATCCCTTTTCCGGCTGCTTTTCATCCCCAGCTATTTCTCCTTCTCTCCTTATCTCACTCGGCAACTTCTTGCACGCATTCCTTCCATCCCTCGCACTTCTCCTTCTCACTCGCAACCCCCTCTTTCCGAGCGTCTCTTATTTATCACCGAAATATCGGCGCGTCTACGGGGACTGGCTTCGCCTGGCAGACTGACAGACGCCCGATATCGATATTCCCTGATCGAGGAATACCTCCCTCGTTTTTACTCGTGATTCCACTGACTTTACCGTCGGCCCATTAAGGATCGCCATTGGGCGGCTGTGGTTTGGTGCACTTTCATGGTGAGCTCTCTATTGTCTTCTTCGGTTTCATGGTTTCGACTGGGATAAGATAAATAGCCGGATTTCTTGCTGGGCTTTTTTCACCGTTCGAGTGAGGCTACTTTGTTCACTTTTGTGCGAATCATGCAAATTATTCGGGGGTTGTAAATGTATAGTGTTTCTATTATTCTTTTTTGTGTTTCAGATTATTTGTATGCACTTATTTATGTACCATTGAAATTTGTTGATGATTTATATAATGGAGATAATACAAAGTTTGGGAATTTCGTATTAAGGTTAACGAAATTAATATTTAAATTATTTCTACGCAGCTGTGATTGGCATGAAGTTAACGCGTGTTTAAAACTGTCGTAAAAGATTGACTTTAAAGTCGAACGTTCTCTTTTGGCTATCTCAAATTTCATACTCTTGACTCGTGTTACTTTGCGAGAGTGTGATATTCGAGAGTCTCGAATTCCATTAAGCCAGTGAGTCGGGCGGAACTTTTTTCCAGTTAGCGGCAGTTTAATCGTTTATATCTTCAGCGAGGATTTCGATTCCCTGATGGAGCGAGGTGCACGTCAAAAAGAGGGAAAAAGGTAAAGAAAGGAAAAAGGAGACGAAGGGAAAGGATACGTGGGCTGATTTATCGTCGGATACGCAATCGTGTTTCGCAGTGGGCGAGCCTTCCTCGTTTTGACACCTCGCGATCGAAAACTTGATGGAATCCGCGATGGACAGCCTCCAACCGTTATAATTCAATTTCAGATCGCCTAGCTAGGATTCTGTCGCTCTAAGAACTCTGCTTGATCATACAGGTTCATACAGTAACAATTGTTGTTCATAACTGCAAACCATTGGACACCAAATATTTTATAATATTTAATCGCGAATTTCCATTCGATATATATTATCGTATTAAATTCAATTTTTTCCTCCCTGGTCTTAAATTACTCCAAGAACGTGCATTTCCCCGGGAAACTCGTTGATAAAAAAAAATTCCATCAAAGCTACAATAACCTCTGCGAGATGGAATAATTTGAAATGTGCGGAAAATTGTGAATCCAGGGGATTACTTTATCGCAAAATCGTTGGTCCAATTACATACACCCGGAAATTCAATTACTCTTAACTCCGAAATTACGAAGTCTTGTTATTTTTAAAACTTAAATATATTACTGCAGATCGAGCTGTATCATTGATGAAATTAGAGACTGCGCAGTTGTATGAAAGAAAAATAGCGTTAGGAATTATGTAGCGAAGTAACTACGAGCCGGAAATCCGAGCGAGGCTTAAAAGTGTAATTCCTGAAGTCGTGGCACTCGGTGTTCTCGAAAGCCAGACACCACATGCATTACATGAAAGAACCAGGATTCCCCGTCGACAGAGAATGGCCGACCTGGCAATTCTAGTGCAGCCCACTCGTCAGGATTTATGTCCTTCCGCAGGACCAGTCTGACCCCCAACGCTAGCCGAGATAGTGGGCGGCCTACTTGAGATAAGAATATTTTCTATCGGTAACACTCCTAACTGAATCTGACCCCACATTTTATGGCTCTTCTCGACTGTGTTTAACACCATTCGACAAATTAAATGTTTCTAGATAAAGGGAATGCTCTACTTCTTTCTCCTCCATTAATTTTCTAGATATCCTTTCCTACTAACAATAGAGCAATCAACACTGATTCCGTCAATAAATCATTATATAATTATACTAGCATAAAATAACATTAAAATGTAAAAGAAAGTACGCCAAGTAGCAATCGTACGATCATACTCGCAGAAGACATGAAAGAAAAGTGGTTCTTTGGGCCGATATCAGTCAGACGAGGATCCCGGTTCACCTGACATACGAGAGATAGTCATTCGGCCGAGAAATTACGGCGGCTGGTGGCAGTGAAGCTCACTAGAGAGAAACGAACCAAGGGTAGATCTGCGCTTGGGTGTTCCGCGTCGATTTCAGACGAGGGGTGTTTCGGGGTGCCTGCAATCGAAGTTTTATCGAAGCCAACAATGTGGCGCGTTTAGAGGATCGTTCGGAGCGTGCCACGTGCAACGACGAAGGCAGACACGCTGCTATGTAATCTATAACAGAAGCTATCTTCCGAGAATCAGTGAGCTTCGCTTCTCTCTGCCTCTCTCTTTCTATCTCTCTTTCTATCTCTCTCCGACTATTGCGAGAGCGAGTGAAGTTTACCGACGGAAGCAGTGCGTCTTGCTGAGCCTGTTTACGAGTATCGATAGCTCGGCGAATTCTCGGGAATCGGGAGCGAGAGAACCGACACACGACGCAGCTCGTGTGCAGGGATGCTGTGCGACGGGGCAAAGTGATTCACGTACTCGACGAGAGGGAAGCAGCACACGCTCACCGACGCCAACTACCTTCGAACAGCATGGCTTCCCAATGAACTTCCACTGCTCCCGATGTTTCCCAGCAATGCGCGCGCTCGCGAGAGCTCGTCCCCTTGCTTGTTACACACCCACCCAATATACTGATTCGATACTTAATTAATCTTGACTCAGGATTGATGTACAGTCGGTATTGCATTTCACCGAGTGGGAGTACTAGAATTGCTTTATGCGCCACGGAACTCTTGCGACTTCAAGCATGCCTCGCTGAGTTTCCTCCAATTACCGTTGAGCGGAAAATTGGATAGTTCATATTGTTGGTAATTTAATGTATGAATAGATTAAGTGTATGTCAACCTTTTTTCCGAGAATGTAATAGTAATTTGTAGTAAATCTATTTCGGGTTTGAACAAAATATTGATTGATCAGTTGATGAAATCATTGATAATCTAAAATTATTAACGCTATCGATGTAATATATAACTAAGTTAACATGGCGCTGGATTCGGTGTCTCAGCACGAGAGCAGTGATACAAGTCACCCGGAATAAGGCTGGCTCACCCGTAATTAAGTCCCAAGCTGTCGAGCTCGGCTAGGCGTACCGAAATAAAAAGTGTGCTTTAGTGCATACATATTTATGAGCTTAAGCCGAGGCGCGCGAATTTAAGCCTTAATTGAAAAACTGGACCTAATTGTGAGTAATGGTTACGACGACCCACGCTTCTATTTAGGCCAAGTCAACCCTCGTCCAGTTGTCATCCGGGTTTTTCGTCAACCCATAAGCTACAGGAGAATAGACTTGACCCTCGAACAAAGAGAACTCATCCACTAGCGACGAATACCAAACGAGGAATTAGCTTAAGTCGAGACCACTTGGAATTCAAGCGATGTCATTCTCAAATAAAAGTCTCTGATCTACCCGGAACTTTAAGAACATCAATAACAAAGCAAAACGTACTAGGAAAACATTATACCAATTACTCAATATGTTTAGAATAATTTTAAATACTTGATTGAAAAGGACGAAACTTTATGATAAAGACTAGAGAATATTAAATATTATTAAGAATATATTGAAAAAATCAAGCATAACATTTTCAAAGTATTTCCTTGTTAATTTCGTACTTTCCACTTGTCCCATCCCTGTTTTCAAGCTCTCCTTTTACACATCCAGCGCAAAGTGGACAGGGGCTTTGATATAGGTCAAGGGGGACGTGGATCCATGAGAGAGAGAAGGGTACGAATCTCAAGGCATGACTAGAATTTGTGGCGAGCGGTTAACTTAACTAGACCACCGGCTGCTCCGAGATTAGGTGGTTAACCGACTAAGCCGCTTAAGCGATTAATTTTTAATCGGTTAACTGTCCACGTCGCGTTCCTGCTCCAGTTGTTACCGAGCACCTTCACTGTAATTAATGGCAAACGAGTAAGTCAAAGACGGCTGGATTCAGCGCGGACAAAAGATATACGACTAGCAACGAAAATGAACGCTGAATTATTCCTGAGATACATTACATTTTCATACATATTTCATAAGGAAAGATGGAAGAGGAATAACGTGAAAAATGATAAATTTCTAACTAAATGCGATCGATTTTAGAAACAAGCAAAGTGATTGATTCCCTACAAAATTGTCGTATATTTTACTGTTAACAAATAAGAGGCTTTAAGTCGATCGCCAATTATTCATGACAATTATCACAAAATAGCAGTGTAGTAAAATGAGACAGTGGAAGTACAACAGGAGCATGAGCGTCGTGAAATCCTAACAGCGAGGTTCATAGATCGGCCATTGTTAGGGAGAACACAACGATCCAATACCCAGGTGAACCCTTGATCCCTATGATAATGTCAGTGCAACCCCGATGGAGTAAAACATGGGCATGGAGTTCCACACTATAGAAACTCTCCTGCGCAGCAACTAGCAAGGATGGTGGTTGGTTCAGAGCGTTCTTGGGATTCGGTGTGGTGTTCATGGTAGGTTTCATGGTGTTCCGGGTGGTTCAGCCTCGTAGCATCCCTGGAGTTATCTTTCGTTTATGAGTTGGCGTACTTTATCGCGGCGGGCGACATGTTTTCCTCGTAAATCCTGAAGTTCCCAGCCGTGTAACGCAGAGCATAGCGAGCGCTACGATGGTACACGTACAGGTATGTCTCGCTGGCAGCGAGATGGCAGACTTACAGTGTAAGTGCGCCCTTGTAATCCTTCTGGCACACGTACCTTCATAAATTGGATGGCAAGGCAGCATCCCCGCCCTTCAATGCTCTGTCCACTTGCTCGAGAGCGGCAGGCAAGAGGATCGAAGCAAGGGAGACCGCAGGACACCAAGAACAACGACTTCATATTACGCCCGGCAAGGCGAAGATAAAGTCTCGCGTAAAGCTTGGTGTTATGGCTCCCATACTGATACATCAGGCGACAGTGCGTCCTTATGCTAACCAGATGGCTCCGCTTGAGAATTTAATTCCCAAGAAACTCTGGAAGGCTGATGTTGTCCTTGCAGTATTTCTCCAAGGTTTATTATTTTTTTTAAATTATTAGTTCTGTGTATAAAAAAAACGAAAGAATCAAGGGCGAAAGATGATTGGAAATGCAATTGCTAGACAAGTGAAATAAGCGAATTTTCGCGCATAAAGGGGAAAATGGTCGATGAAAGTTCGTTGTTTGAGAATTTGGTTAAATGAACCAAATAATATGTTACGCAAACATAATATGCACGAGAACAGTCAATAATCGATTAATATTATTACGCGGGGAATTGGCTTTTTTGTTTGCGTAATCGGTCAATCGCTTTAAAAGACTTCCTATGTTTATGTGTTCATTCAAACAGCATATTGTATTTGCTAAACATATGAAATATGTTGCAGACGGCTATTTGGAATTTAATTCAATCATAAATAATGCGTGTATTTATTATTTTTAATCGCTGTCCGTCTCTGCTTCAGCTTCGTTAAATTATTCCGTTTCATGTTTGCACGTGCCAAACCTGATTTGACCGGTAAAATTGTAACACACGGGTGCCGGCGGAGCGTAAGTGTTTTTGATTGTAAAGGACCGTCACGTACTGTAAATGGCATTGTTCTCGCGCAGCGATCAAGCCGACAAACATGAGAACTGACAGAATAAAGATACAATTACTGTGAAAAATGAGAATTTCCAGAACCCCGTGTAAATCTTGAAGGAACGTGCATTAACCTACTATTTATGCAAGAATAAAACGTGCCGCCAGCTTGAAACATTTTTTCATAAATAAACTCCTTTCAGGATTATTAAATATGTTCTTCTTTCTTTGAAGGATAGTATCAGCAAATTATAGACCATAATTATTTAAATATTATTATTACTACTGCTACTTCTACGATTGTTGTTATTATAGAGCATTATAAAATAGTATGTCAAAAAATAACAAGGTATCGCTATAAGATTTTATACTCTTCTGAATTCTCTAAATGATCATCTAAAATATAGAAAATCTGTATAGTTTGGCACTTCCGATATGCTATTATTATTGAGGCAATATAATCGTTGTATACATTATTATTATGGACGTAATCTCTCGATCGATGTAATCCCCAGAACTTTATGTCTTACAGGCCCTACGCCAATTAAGCAAAATCCCCGCGCCGCTTTTGTTGATCCAGTTTGCTTATCCGTTTAACGCAAGTAGATAATTCTGCTTGGGCAGGTGGCTTTAATCCAAAGTATTGGAGCTTCCACTCATAATGCGACAAGGGTTTTTCTCATTAGAAGTACGAACGGTTAAATTAAGGGACGTCTGGATTTCGGCTGGCTAATTAATTTCTTACCGCCCGCCACGGAGAAGCCCTACGAAACTCCAGTTATGAAGGCACTGATAAACCGTATCAAACTTTTTGCCGGTACCTAATGAAAAGTCCATAGACCGCGGAAAATAAGCACTAATTATTGCGGTGAAGAGAAAAGTTGCTGCAAGCATGTAGCTCGATGAATATAATCCAAATATTAGGATCATTCCATTTGCGAGTTTCCAAGCACTCACGGAAGCGTGGCTGCAGGTAAAATATTTTGGGACGTCGCCTCGTATAAAAATCCATTCGCTCTTCCGGCGAAACTGAATAAGCCGGCCGTGCTGGCTCCCGCGGAACACCGGCGCTGCCGGCAGTTTTGTCGCGAGTCGTGTTTGCCAGTGCATCAGCCGTGTGCACTTGCGCTTCTGTCTCTCGGGCAGCAGAAGAAAGGCGAGAAAAAACGTAGCCCGCGTAAAAAGTGAAGGGGTGGGCAAAAAAAACAACACCCAAGAGCGGGTGGGGGAGGAGGCGGGCGAGCGGGAAAGGGAGTGGAGGGTAAATAATGAAAGTGTAGTTCTGCTCAAAAGGTGCAATACAAGTCGGGGCTCGCCAGGAATAATTTATGGCCACCGGAATTATGAAGAGAGCGACGCACTTGATGCGCTGCCGTTGGTAGACGCATGTGTGCCCGTCTACCAACAATCATATTTACGCGCGCATGCACGCCTCTCCTCCTCACGCCGATCTCCCACTTTTGCAGCCTCATAAAAAAGGAATGCGGCGAATGCACGCACGAAAAATTTTTTTCGCCCTCCCTGAATGCCGGATGAGTGTGGCCAGGTAAAAATGTCGTAAAAAATTTATTGTGCATCAGGTACGCAAAGTAACGGCCACCGTGCTATAGTGCGCACTCGTAATACTTGAATAACACGCGCTGCTTCTTGCTGAAATTTGTGATGATTATTAGGAAACGTACACCGAAGTTTTCGATGGTGCGAATGTCTGATGATTTAACTGGTAATTCGACATAAATGCAAACACAGGATTTTGGCGCAAATTGAAATGACAATTTGTTACTCTGTATTGAACAAATGAATATCTGAGAACTTCTCTATTGATTCGATTTTTAAACACTGACTTTCATTTAAACATTTCTCCTCACTTATTAATTAACGCTTTTAGTATTGATTACGAAGAAGACTTGGCTGAAAAGACTTCATCACTGAGAATGAAAGAATTTACTATCCATTCAAGGGATATCCCTCTAAATTCAACGAAGTAATTATTACTCGAACCAAGGGTCTTAGAGCTTCCAAAGGATGCAGAAGATAGTTTCGTGCAATTTCAGGTAGATCTTGTCGCTTGAACGGTATTATTCGCTAGCGAAAGGAACACATGGTAGACTGCGGATGGTGGTGCAACGCAAGGGAAAGCGAATACGAGCGTTTCACTTAAAAAGTTTCCCTTAAGGAGGACTCGCCGGCTGAACAGGCGAATTCGGTGAGTGGGGGAAGCAAGAAGGGCGAAGGGAAGAGAAGAGGAGGGGTGGACGAGCGAGGCGAGACGGGACGGCTGTCGGAATTAGATTTTACACGAAGCACCATTTTCCCCTGGGTTGGAGGAGACTTCCAGCCGAGTGAAATACTGTTATCAGGGGCAAACGCGAATACTCCTTGGGCACACAGACGCACAAACAATGGACGGACTCATACGTAGAGCGGCGAACAAACCAATATCATCGCGGGGACCGCCACATGCGATACAATGTGGATGAAATACAGAACAGTTTGAATGGGCGAACTTTGTGGCAGACATCAAAAGTGTCGTGGATGAGTTCAGAAAGAAACCTATCATGTTTATACTCTTATGAATAAGGAAAACAAGATTGATTCTTTGATTACTTCGATGTATTTTTATATATTTTTAACTTCAAAATATGTATTAATATTATAGTATTTTAGTCCACTTCAAATTTATAATCACCCCAACCCTTTTTCTTATAGTATCGGAATAACAATATTATTAACAGAAGTATATTTAATCACGAAGTAAACAAAGGTGAACCAAATGACAATAGGGAAAGTGTGAGGTGCGATAACAAAAATACCAGACAATTTCCCACTTTCACTGCAAGAAAACCGGATGCGAGAGACGCGTGTGCATTCGGAGAAAGCGAGAAAGTCGGTGGAACATAAAGGATCGGGCAAAGAGCCGTCGCGCAACACAGTGTACCTCCGCAATCCAGGCCGTGGAAATGGAAATATCTGAATATTTCTGTTACATCGGCAGAAACACACGAAGGGGGAAAAAAATATTTCCACCACCAATTTATGTGTTTGCGGCTGGGAGAAATCTGCGCGCGCGCGCGAGCAGTCTACTATTGTTGTGGCATCCGTCGTCGCCCGGGGATAGGAACTGTTACACCTTTAAGTAAAAACATCCCACTCTGTTTGGAGGATCAATTTCCATGCCGCTGAATATTTGTGCTCCGACAACACTCTGTGTTCCTGTTACATACGCTTGTAATTGAGTAATGTGTTTCCTCGCGGCAATGATGGTTTGTTACGGTAATTGAAGTATTAGTAAACGTAATATCATGTACGCTATTTCGAATATCAGTGGATAGTAAGCTAATAGGAATGCGTTTATTGGTGAACTGTGAATGGCTTTACTAAAAGAGAGTAATCAATTGCAATTAATATAAACAGAATTACTAAACTATCAAAATAATGTTTAATCTTGATTGTAGAGATACAAAATACTTAAACCACCATCTTCCAATATTTCCAGGTTTTTAGTAGGCGAGAGAGGAATTTAGGGATGCTTGCTCGAAAATCACTATTTTGTAGTCGGTTTAAGTGTCCAGGTGGCGTGGTCGCTATGCTGGTACACACCATAAACAGACACTAGCGTGAGATAAACCACGGATGAAAAGCTCGGGGCAGCCGTTAAGCTCCTGATCTCCTTTTCGCCGGACTAAGTGGATACAGGAGCGGGTAGGAACGGGCTCATTTCGGATCCGGCGGACCTTTTAAGTTAATCTCTACTACGGCCGGATTCATTGCGCTCGAGAGATGAACCGTGGCCGGAAAAAAAGCGGCTCTGAAGGAAGCTTGCTCGAAGAAGAGTTGCCCTATACGAGGATTCACTGTGCCAACAAAAAGCGGGTCTCTTCCTGCCGCATACTCTGCTACGAAGGCCTGCGTCAGCCGGAGCTTCTTTCGCTTAGATCAATTTCAGGGCGGATCGCTTGGACTAAGTAAACCCACGGCCGAGTCAGATGCCTGGACAACGGCGAACACTACGTTTTACGATTATGTTGTGTTATCCGGTGTCATCCCTCCTGTCGCATCGACGACCGTCACGGAAATTTATGTTAAGCTTATAAAGAAGTTATGTTCTTTTCCATTAAACTTTGACTTCATACTGTGCACGAGAGACGTGGAATTTTGGTCGACTGTTTGATGCTTTCGAATTAGTGGAAGATATTGGAAATAAATGATGTATTTCTTATTCTTTGTTATGTTTGTGCAATGCAGTATTTTATAGCAGATTCATTGAAAAGACGGAAAAAATGAAAAGAAACATATGTGAATTTTTGTTTTTTTAAAAGAAATGTCTATTGTATAATTAAGTTGGTTACCAGATCTATATAAATGAATTTGATCTGGTTATAACTTATAGGTTTAGCTTAGGATGTTATCTGTAGAAATAATTGGGTTAACTGAGACGGAAGACAAACATGATGATAAGCAAACCAGGGGGATTTGACCACCACCAATACGATCGAATCTCTTACGGCAGTGGTTCACCCCAATCGCAGGAAGGATAAATATGAGGAAACCATACCCCACGTCGAGAATAACGTTATTTACGACTCGACCCTCGAAGAATGATTTACACTTGATATAATATCCGGCCTGCTGAGATTTAAGATATTGATGAAATTGTATCACGAAACTACAGCATATTGGGGCCACGCAATCTGATTTAGGGTAGCCAAACGTACTATCTCGATCTCGTAATAAATATTTCGCATAAGTATATCTGACAGATTGATAATGCTTAGTGAAATGCACGTCCAACATGTTTATCTGTTGCTAAGATTAATTTTAATAAAAAATATACTATTAGAAAACCAGAAATCACGTGCCGGAAGAAGTCCTGTTCTCGACAAGGTTGTGGATATCGACGGTATCGTGGTTGATCGCGATAATGAAATTCCCAACTGTCGTTAATTAAAGCGGACCGCAAATCAGTAGCGCGATTTGCCGGAAGTGCGCGCGCTAAAGCTCATGACACCGGGTGCTAGTGCGTCGGTTCGCTTTCATTTGTCAGACTGGATTTAATTGTGAGCGGGGGATGCTGCGAAGGGCGAAGGCCAGCTTCCATGGAGCGCGCATGCAGATCACTCGCTCCAATCGGCATCGGGTTGGACAGCTCGAACGACAATATGCAAATCTGACGAACGATGCTCCTGCAAGCCAGGACACATCTCCGCGTTTAGCGTAAGCTTACCAGACAAAGCCCGATTCATATTATAGCTATGCTTTCGCATTGTCAACTGCACTCTGCCAAGTGATTGTGAAAGGCGCCTGAGTGAGTGTATTCCTAACGTGAATCGGATTTAGCAATATTTCAGACTTTATGCTCGCATTCCACTGCTTCTGACTTCTTACCGCCACTTTTATCGAGCATGCAAGAACGAGTGTAAGTTCTATCGAGAATCTTATTGAGAATCGAGAAATTTAATCTCCAGTAGAAATCAGAAATAAGAATAAATATTATTAATCTTAGCCTTCGCACTTGCATATTCATCTATAAATAAAGTGCCTTTTTCATTATAGTTTTCTATTGGTCTTCAATTTGAGAGAATATAATTTACGGAGAATTAATACAGGTGTAATGTGGGTAAAGCAGAATCAATCAGTGGAAGCGCGCAGGTATGTTCGTCTCACCTGAAATAGAATGAATATATTCGTGGCAACGCATATGCCCAATTAACACCGCTCTCATTTACATTGGACAATGCACGTAGAGAGACCGCGCCAAATAAAGTTAACATACCGTTTATTCTCGCGTGTTGGAACATCATTTATGAGCGCGCGACTGATGAACATACTCTTTAGTACACATTACACTGCATTTTTATCATTCGCAGCCTCAGCCCCGTGTATGTTAAATGTGACACGAATTACACGCAGGCATCTAATTAGTCTTTTTAATTATTACAAATCAGAGTGGAACAGTCAGACTAAATTACTGCATTACAGACTTCTCCGTCCACTCACTATAATTTATGAAACTGTAAATTTAATTTACCAAAAAAAAAGGCCCACCATTTATTACACACATGCATCCTGAATTGTTAGACTGCCAGTAATAGAAATTAAATTCATTAAACTGTTAAATAGAATTAAATGCATTGGCTTGTAAAATTTATTTATTACGACTATATTCGGTTATCAATATCAATGCACTTGTAGCATTTTCTCGAATCATAACAAATATGTTAGTCATAAATGAGTATGTACGATCGGTATAATATAAACCCAGGAAATAAAATGAATTCATTAAATTCGATACTAGATTCTCGTTCGATGCAATGTGAACGTTACAAATTAATACTTTTCAATCTGTTTAATAGTTTAATTAATTCGCTGACGAGAATCATAAACTTGAACAAAAGTTTCATGAATGTTGATCTTACATGTATAGATTAGATAATATCTTGGGTAACTGTGTGGTGGGCGATGCGTTTATTAAGGCCATTCCCGAAATTGGCAATAATTCGTGAATTATGGTTATTAGAAGAGTGTAAAAGGCTGTCGGGCGGGTTTTAGCGATCTTATAAAGCCCGGTCTCTCGCGGTCCCGAGAGTTAATCGCTTTTAAATCCTGCGGATTCCCGTAAATACAGAGCGGCCCGGCTCTCAAGCCACATGCCGCTCCACCGCAACATCGATATCACGGAATTTGCTATAAATGTGGATTAGGTGTGCTTGTATCCGGCTAGTGGTATTTCATGAACCACTAGTACCTGCTATTCTCTTTTGTAGGATAATGCACTGAATGAATCTAGATTCAAGCCAGTGGTGGATGCGAGAGAAGGATAACTAGACAGTAATACAAAACGCTAATCTAGACAGTAATAGAAAACGCACTAGTTAACTATTTACTGAATGATCGCTGTTTGATTAAGCAGGAATTACTTCGATATATTAATCGTTGCTAAGAAGACGTAGCAAAGTAAAGAAAATATGTATTAGTTAAACAAATGGATATAAAATATACACGTAAATATTTCTGACACACAAATTTCACGAGTCGCCGCTTACGATTAATATCGAGGGACGTAACGAATAAACAAATAATTAACACCTCCACCGACCAGACGGGCGAACTCGATCATTCGCAATGCGTCGATTGATGAATAAAACTTGATTAAGCTTTAATACACAAATCTTGAATTCAACATGTGGGGTTTACCACCCGATAATTACGAGCCCTCTTTAATCTTGGTACGCAGCCTTTTGCAAACATTAATTCCAGAAAGCATACATTCCAGTCTGCGCGGGGGTGGCTTTAAAACGGAAACGGCGATACTAAATACGCCGAGAGGGAGATCAAAGCACAAATCAATCGTCTGCGGCCGATGCCAGACAGACACCAGCGGCGGAAGCAGCAGCAGCAGCGACGGTGGCGTCGGCTGGCGTAACGATGCGCTGAAAGGAGAAATGAGTGAAAAGCGGGACGTATGTATTTTCATAATTCTGCCGGAGGGTGCTTCCGTCGCGACGTCGCCGACGTCGACGTACTCTCGCATGGAAGTCGCGGCGTCTGGACACGCGGAAAGGGCGGACTATACGGAAAAGGGACGGCGGAGCCGTTTCGCGCAGGATGCGCATGGAGTTTCCGCTTTTCAGTTAGTGCCTTTGTCCCGACATGAGATGCGTAATAGGGTGAAGCTGGCGGGCACGAGCGCAGCCAGACAATACGCACACCACGCCCGATATCGGCCCCGATACCCACCGATTCCTCCCTCGTATTCCGCTTTCGACCTTCAGGCGACGGAACTCTGCTCTCGCAGCAACCAACCCAGACTAAACTTTTAGGGTGAAGCCACATTTGCGCTGCGTGAGCAATTTTCAAACACTTTAGAGTATCAGACATACTTGCATACTTGCTTTAATGTAAAAAGTGAATTTTTAGAACGGTTACTCAAATTGTTTTATTATACCTTGTGTTATTTAGTTATTAGTATAAGTATTTCAAATGTCTCATTGAGATGGAAGAAATAGAGTGACAGAGTCAGATGAAATTCATATTCGAAAAGGAACACGAAGAAAAGTGGTAGAAACTAAGATACGAAGAATTGAGAATCTAGTATTATTAGACTTTAATAGTAGAGTAAGAAAGTAGTACTTCGTTAGTCATGAAGTAAAGAAGTACTACTTTCCAATTGAAATCAATAAAAACTTGACGCGTTCATACACGGAAGGGTTAATGTACGCAGAGTATTTGCAAAGATCATATATAAACTGCTTGATATTGTAATGAATGCTTACACATTTTTCAAAAGAGAATTCATGAAGGGTCATGTGAATTGTAACTCTGAGGCGAAGTAGTCAGTGTGACTTCGACTTTAGTACTACGCTCGGAACCATCTGCAGGCGGTCGGGATTGTCAATGCAAGCTCTATCCAACTGCCTCGCGTTCATTCACACCGTTCTTTGCCCTCGCTTCGGGAACAATGAGGCCTTTAATGAAGCCCTGCTGGCATCGCGCCGACATTTTTCAAAAGATTTTCCACGCACACCTTCCTCGTCACGCAACCGCTCCGCTAGCGAAGCTCATAAAAACAATGGAGGATCGATTAGTCGAAAACTGATTACCCGGATGCGAGAAAGAAAGTTCGTACGAATAGGTACGAAATATAAATTCTGAGGGAATATTGAACACAAACTATTTCTGAGCTTTTAAAAGGAATTATACTAGTTTTCTATCATATTTCATGATCGAAAAGTATTTTTCATTTATATTGACTAAACAGAACATTTCGGCGACAATTGAAAAATGTAAGAGCGAAACGTTAAAGCTTTCGTAGGAGGAATAAAGGACGATAAATTGCGAGAAAACAGAGAGTGCCGCGAGAAAGATGACGTTTTAAAATTCAAACCAAATAAAATCCGGAGCGCGCTGAGAGCGGGAGCGAGAGTTTTCCCAGTGATAGAAGGTATGAATCATTATGAGGATGTAAATCAGGCCGCGAGTGCATACTTCCGCCAGAGCGAGAAGTGGGTATTCCAACTTTTCCTTTGTTCGAGTCAGCGAGTCGCTAATATTCGTGCCACCAGGAACTTTTTGGTTGGTTAATAGAACCAGAACACCAGTTTTGGCCACTTTTGGTATACCTTGTCCCATTAACTCCAAATGTTACACCCGACATTGTTGTTCATAAACTTTCTAACAAATTTTCCATTTAATTAGCTTGTACTACGCGGTGGAACGACAGTTCTAATAGCCACGATGGTTATTTTGCGACAACAAGAAAATAACAATTTCACAAACATTGTGGTTACTCTACATATATCATGCATATGTTCATGTATTAGAAACTCACACAGCATCGCTGAGTGTTTACTATGACAAAATTTTCAAACATCCACTATATACAAAATAAATAATAATCCACACTATTGTTAAAAGCACATGTAGGTTTCACAACACAAAATCAATACAAATTATTAATGAAGATCATCGTGCTAACTTTATCAAATCTGAAATTGTAGTTATAGTAGAATCAGGCATAGTTCAAAATCGCATATCAAGTATCAATGACCTTTACATTTGCACGGTAATCGATCGAAAAATCGTTAATGATTATAAGCCAATGTTATAAGATAAGTAAAAATATCTATCGAATGGAAATCCCGTCGAATAATTCTCCACAGGGTAATAAACGGGAACATCGGAATACAGTGGATTCAGAAGCGGAAACGAACGTGGCAGATCGCTTCGAAATTGCGGTCGACTTCTGTCTCTAACTATTCGCAAACGAGAGAAACAATTTCGCGGTGCTCTATATGTACAGTGGGAATAGTTTGTCGAGCGACCGCCGTGTATTACGCACCCCACCAATCAGCAACCCACTTTTAGCCCTTCCAACAAATACGTCTATGTGTATCGGGTACTAACTCGATCGAAAGTACATATGTATGTACACGTGTATTCGAATCACAGTCTGGCTGAACTTTTACTTATAATGACTCTGACCGACTGTGTGTAGATTAGTTAGCAGAATGCGGGTCGACCTGCAGTCAAATGACTTACCGATTCGAACCAACTAAAACTTGTGACTTCGCGTTTCAAAGCGTTTACGAATTCAGGCTCAAAAGGTTGGAAGTTCTCTGCCACGAGAAATTCGATGGTGGTTGAGAAAAAGTTTCATTGGTATATGTGTGTTCGAATAGCTGATTGAAGTTTCACTTATAATAATTCTGACCGATTATGTGTAGATTACTGAATTACTCTGATTGAAGTACGAGTGAACTGAAGTTTACGACTTATGTTTAGAAGTTTTTATTAAGTCAAGTACAAAGGCTTGGAAGTATCTGTCAAAAGAAATTCGACGATGCTCGGGAAAAGTATCGCATCACCTTGTTTGTGCAAACAACCCAGCAAAAGAAGTAATTAGAAAACGTCGTTCTCCTGGAGCAACATCGTAGTCAGCCTGTTTTTGCTGCGCCAGGTATAAACCTATAAATCACGGAGCTGCCTAATGCCACTGGCAAATGTAGCTCGACCATTAATCATACTGTCATGAATTTCAATATTACAGCAGGTTTTGTGACACGATTATACAAATTATAACGCCATCGGTTTTATTGTGGGCATGAATGAACGGTCGACCCGGATTTCCTAGCATTCGTGCCAATGCGAAATTCGAAACTGCATCATTCTCCATCAAACATAGTGAAAGGATTAAAATATTTCTATTAATTCCATGCGCTTAGAACGAAAATGATTACAAACAGAAATGCAGATATTTTTCATTACTTAAACATTGAAAATTGTAATTTTGTTATTGAAATTATTATAGACCAACAACAATGGAAAAGGCAAGCCAATACATTACACAGAAGCACGTTCCATTCAATCTGACGACAAAAAAGAAATAGGATTGGCGATCTCGATGTATTTCTCTCTCTCTCTCTCTGAACAGTAAATCGAAGCCGTAGACTGTGGCGTCCGTCCCTCAGGGGTATAAATTAAATTTCACAAAGAACACCAAGAAACCGTCGTCTCCCCTTACGAGGGAATGGGAACTCGATCGTAGCAAAAAGCGTCGCCACTATCCTCAGCCTAACCAGCGACTTCGTCGGCTTTAAGCGACAAGATTTAGCGACCCTTACAGAAATCGATTTACCATTACTCACGGACTTCATTGGATGACTGCAGGAAACATCAATCATCGGGTAGACGTCTCATTCTTTTATTAGAAACAGTACTAATTCAATACAATAGCGCAGTTTAGGAATCGAGTCTTATATATGAGAAATAAATTTAATATTATTAATTATTAAATTACTAATATGCGTTTGATCGAGTGGAGATATAATGCATTGCTTGTAGGTTCAATAATTATTTCGAGGAATGTATTCATAGAGAAGTGTATACACCAGAAGTCTAAAAAATCACTCGTTGACACCAAGAAACAGTCTTGTGTTCCTCGAGTAATTAATTAATCCATTTGTTAGCCTGCATATGAAACTGAATTCCCGGTCTGCTCGCGCTGGCAGAACGTCGTTGTTTCTTCGCTAGAAACGTTGAGAAATTAGTTTACTAGAAAATAGGAGAGCCGGTGCACTCTGCCAGCAACGTACGTCGGTGAAAAATATAAGGTTCAAAAATATAGCGTGTACTGGAATATAATGGAAGAAAATAAACCCGAGTTGCGACAACGGAATAAAGTTAGTAAATAAAAGATGACAAACAATTATGATTCAACTAACAAGCTTAATTAATTATTACTTGCAACTGAATTATATCCTTCAGATTTTATACAACCAAGAGTCGAAAGAAATACTTTTCTTTCTCAATCACTATCAGAGGACTATAAATGAATTCTGACAAATTCCAAAAAGTCAGAATACTTGTCCCTGTACATGCCAGTCGGTTTCCCAACGATCTATCGAAGCGCACCGTCTCGAATTTAATCTCGTTTGGAAAGTAGTGGGTGCGACGCGGGCTCTTCGAAAATTTCGTTTGAACTCTAATGGCTCAATTTCTAGGCGCTCCACTGGTACTCCTTAACATGGTGCTGCTCCTCGAGACAAACCACATGTCCATGAAGCGGAAAGTCGAGCAAGCGAGGGAGAAAGAAAATTGGGGTAACTCGTGCGAAAGAGAGAGAGATAGAGTGGGATGCATTGAGAGGTTGGGGTGCAACGATAGTCGCAAGGGGATATTTTAAGTAGGGCAATATGTTCCGACCAAGGATGTGCTGGGCGCTAAGAGGCGATACTGTCGCCGAATGAATATGAATGAAACGAGCCGCAAATGAGTTCCGCTAGTCGTGCAACGTGCATGGCAACTCGGACGCAAAATGAATTAATTTTAACTTTACGCCGACATCGTGAGCTCCACATATACACCAGTAGTGGTGAGACCCTCTAGGCGCCACCCTCTATACAGGGTGATACATATTTCACAGATGTATTTAACAGAAATTACTGTGACAAATAAGTAAACATTTTCGCCACTTTTTAGGATCATCCTTGGAATTTATGTTTCATTTTCCTCGGATTGATGAATAGTTGCTTTGCAGTTTTACAGTGTATAATTGTACAGATATTGCGGAATGATTATTATATGTGTTTGATTGTAGTCGGTATATTTTTGTGTGACGGCATTCATACGTTAAGAGTCACCCTGTATACTGGCAGTAAAGGATGGACCACTACGGGTTTATTATTCGATCGTAATTATTAATGCACACTCTCCTTTTACGATTATGCTAGTTGCTAGAAACATCAGTGTTGCAGTACTTTCATTATGTTTATGCCAATAGGTTAGTTACTGTCTGATGTGATTATAACTGTGTTAAGATTAGAAAGATGTCTGTCGGATTTTAGTAGAAATGACTAATAGTAAATAAGTTATTTAATAGTGGATCTTCGTCAAACATTAAAATCATTATTACGTTGATAAGTAATAAAATTTTAATCATTCATTATCTAATATTCGTATACCTCATAATTTGTATTACATCGAAATACTTGTGAGAAACTATTAAAGTAGTCGCATACAGAATACAGTACAATGCAGATTGTAGAATTACACTAGTTGCAGGACACCATAAACTAGGTAATTTATGTAATAATATATGATTCACAGGAGACCCACTGAATACTAATTTCTCCGACGCGTCAACGATACCTTTGGCCGAGCAGTATACCGCTCGCAGCAGCCTGTAAACCAAAGGGCTTTAAGCTAACGCGTTGGATGAATTGTACACACTGATAAACCCATGGCAGGGGAACTTTAGTAATTGGGATTACGAGTAAAGAATTTAGTCGCCAGTTTTAGGCGCACGCTTGCTCGCTCAGCTTTGCATATCCGAGGAGAGTTGCGAGGCTGCCGCTTCTCCACGGAATGGTACTGCTCCGTTTATCACGCCACCTCTGAAGATTAAACACTGGAATTCTCCTCTGCATAATGCATTAGACGCAAGTTTCTAATGTGTGTCGCGATGTCTCTCGAATCAGACTGCGACACTGCCAAATAATACACACACTGTGTATGCTTTTTGATTACCATTGGATGCATGGATCATTATCGAATTATTATTATATGGAATTTCGACGAGGGAGTCTGATTTTTGTGAAATGATAGAAAGCATATCATCCGCTAAAGATTATAAAATTGATATGATTACGTCATAGATATATAAATAGATAAATAAGTAGCGACCATTAAGTAAACGTAAATCAAACATTGAATTAATATGAAAGTAATTAAAAATTCCATCCAAGCATTAATACACACTTTTTTTTAATTGTGTTTTAACGCGCATTACTTTTCGTTTTCGCTATCGCGAATGTCCGGGTTGAAGGTACGCTTCGAAGTGATTATGAAATCCTATTTAGCGGGCCGGGTGGAATAAAGAATGATGGATTAGCTGCGAAGAAAATGAAGCCGATGGGCGAAACAGCCCATTGGCTCTTCAACCTCTCTCGCCCTTGTACCGCCGGCGCGCTCGGAAACTTTCTGACACCGAGATTACTTCGAGATGGGCTTCCGTTCTCCCGCGGACGAAAGCTAATTTAATTCCAATGTCAGTGTCAATAAAACGCACTTCACAGCGAACCCCAGCGTATTCGATACTGACAGACTATCCGATACTTAATCGCTCGAAACCCCAGCTAAACCGTGACAGTTACGAAGGATGACTGAGCTACGATAGTGTATCACTGTGGCAATATTTAATAAACGATTCCCAATAAAATAAGGCTTAAGCGATACTACAATTCCCGTTGCTAAGATAATAGTAGTAATTTTGTAAAAACACACATGATTTATTGATAAATAATTCAAGCTGAATCCTACACTCATACTTTACTGTTCTTATAATCGAGCAGCAAAACAGAAATGTGTCGCGCTAGCGCTCGATCTGTTCTGAATCAAAAAATGTCCTACAAATAACTAATATAAGTTTTTATACTACAATTACATACGTGTACATCAATATTCATATAAATACGTTGTCCGTATGAATCACAGTAATCAAATAATATCTGCAAAAAAAATCGGTTTTAAACGAAGTGTTTTTACTGCCGTTTTTTATGGATCTTGAAGTAGTATTAAAGAATAAGTACTATTTTTCTCGTACATCAGCAAAGCAGGTGCTAATTAAGGTAGTTAAAGATGAAACCTTAATTAGTGTAGGCCAGCAGCGATTACATCAGGATGCACAGTGTAAAGCTGAAGCGGGTGCTAATGGTATAATCAAGCCATTTCACGGACAAGTGCGTGTATACACGCTGTGTACCGATTTGCATAGCGGTCAGCAGCCACTGTAAGACAGGATTTTCGTTTCGCAAGTAGCGCCACCGGTGCAGCTGGGTCTCATTGTTTCCCCGGTGAACCCTGCCCTGTCGCAGGATGATTATTAAGCAACCCTCTCTCCTGTCAGTCGTGTACACGCGCGCCACTGCACTGTAAACGCCCGGTGGAAAATGAAATTTTAATGCTGAGAGTAATTAAGTTTACTTGGGTTGATCGTATAAAATCAATATTGACTGTCCCAATGATAAGTCTGATTTTTAAATAAGAACAAAAAAGAAAGACGATTTGTTTATTAATCGAGAATATGTTCGATGTGACATTTTCTTCTTACACACATCCATGCAATCGAGGAATCAGGAAATTAATTCGCATGTAATCGATACTTCGGATAATCAGCTTTTGAATAATCGATGCTGGGATAATTGCCGCCGTAAACAATGGCGGATATATCGGCAGGGCGACTGAAACGGGGGCCGACAATAAAACAGCGAGCAGTGCGGCGCACTGAGGGAATTAATATGCCGGCTCTCGAACCTTTGGAGGGAAGTTGGCATGTAAGCCCACCGGGATTTGCATAAGGACGATTTCGCACGGCAGGAATTTTCGTTTGATCCCTTCGCTGTTTCTGAATTCTGTGCTCTCTACAAAGAACCCTCTCTCATTTCACATCCTTCCCCATCTACGCACAACGCATTATCAGTGAACGCTTGATTCGTTCTATGTGAAAGTATCAGACTCGCACACACTCATACTCATACGAGCACGATTAATGTACGGGAAATTAGGAAAAAATTCGAGAAATCTCGGAAAGTTCTATATACTTTTTCTCTCATCTTCCAACGTTGTGGTGAAAGATTCAATAGGAAAAGTTTAAATCTTAATTGCATTACACGGTCTAAACGAAAAGTCGATTATCATAATTAATCTAATAATTAAATATATTATAATAGCAATTGCGAGAGTAGGTTTAATTAATTCGTAACCTTAATTCTTCGGAAATGTTCCCCGGTACTTTCACTCTGATGGGCTAGCATTTTCCCTCACATTATTCTTCATCATACTCGGAAACCAATTTTCATACGGGCAATGATTGACTTTCCCGTGAAAACTAAATGGAAAGTGTAAAACCCGATAGAGCGAGCATGAGGAATCCAGCTAACTCGAACTTCCTGAAATATGAACTACTTTACCCGGAAATTTAGTCTGGAAATTTTATAGCGTCACAGGAGGAGTGAAAAGTTGCCGACTGAATTATTACAAGCTAATCAATAGTAAGAAGGATCGATTTATTTAAACGGTTTCACCGAGAATTCACAGTGGCTGGTTTGTGCAAACATCGAACACAATAAGTGTACGAGTGAATGACACTGTACTTGTATTATGTTGAGCGTGCATGGGGTGAATGCCGGTGACTAATTGACAAGTCTGTGCAATGCCATTAGGGTCGGAGTGCCGCTTAATGACTTCGCATTGCGCACATTGATCGAGCAAGTTCAAATATATTTACTGAAAGCACTAGGGAAACTGGGCTGCCAACCGAGCGGCTAATAAAAGGTGACTTCCGTGTGTAAACGTTCCATGTGTAAAGGAGTCTGCGCGTGTGTAAACTGTCCAACTCGGCGGCCATATGAAATTGTTATTATTCCTCGGGGTACCAAAGTTCCTGGAGTACTCGACAACAACAACGCTCGAAAATCAAAGATGTCTAATAAGCTGGTGTGTATTACCTTAACGTATTGCCCCCAGCGCTACCCTCTTCAACGAAATTTGTATTGTCTAGTATCGCACAGTGTCAATGTACTCTTGCATCACGATTTAATATGTACTATGATGTTACTATATAGTTACGCGTCTTTTGGTAGTTGTAATAATTAGTGCAATTTGGTGGGAGAATTTTTAAAGTCAAAATAAAACAGTTCTAAGGATTGTAACACCATTAATTTTCATGTTTGGATGTTCAACTATTCAATTTTATGACATTTCTTATTCTTTGGAAGAATCTCGTAATAGAAAATTGTAAAGGATTAATGTGATATAAATCGACTTTATACGTAGACCTTTGTTGTTACCGTAATTACGATGGCATGGAATTTCGATTAGCGAAATGTCTATAAAAGTGCGAGGTCAGTTATTCGACTAATGGTTAGAGAAGTCTCCGGAGAATCCGGTAATCGGCTTTGCGATTACCCAGATCGTATCTCATTGAGTGATCGAGCGCGTCAAGTCGGTACGTGCGCGAGCGCGTGCGCAAACAAAAACTTATTGCTAACTCAGAGTAATAAAAGTCAAGATTTACAGCTTTTTAACGGCCCAGTCTGCGCGGGACGCGAATTTATTTGCCGATAAATCGCCGGTCGGAAAACTGTTCGCAACTGGCTCCGGATAAATCAGAATGAGTGCGAGCAATCCTTAATGCGGCCAGCGAAATGTTTTTTAATCGCACGAGCAATTAGCATGGAATAATGGAAAACCGCAATTCCCTGCGAATCCAGTTGAAAGGTATAAACGTATGTTAAATCCTCCGATATATCCACCAATCAAGTGGTAGTAAATCGTTTCTACTTCATGTGGTTTCAGAAAATGATTTTACACATCATTTTCGTATTAGTATCCAGTTCGGACTACGTGGTGATGATTAAATTTATTACTACTATTATGATTTGCAATTTCATTTCACAGTGCGACGGATATTGACGAACAATGCGCAATTAAATTTTCTAATCCGCTGCGCACTCCTACCGACATTCGTTCAATGCACCGTAGAGTTACAGAGATATTCGCCCGTGCCAATTGATTAGCGCATTATCGATAATAATACGATTCATAGATATTACCGGGCAATCAAGAGGAATTTCGATCCGGTTCGTCAAGAACGTTTGACAAAACCTTGCAGTCGGCGCCAGCGGAAAACAATGTCTGTTAATTTCGTTCAATTGCCATATTCATCCCGGCCAATTTAATCCGGCAACAAAGGGCACGTCGTCGAAAATAAACAGGCGAAATTTCGCCCGATGACAGGGCGGCAGTGCGTCATTCACTCTAACGCGCGCGCGCATCACGCCGTCGGACGAAAATTTTTAATTAAAAGCTTGATTAATACTCGCGGAGCCGCGGAGAATTATGGATGGGTGAAATAACAACATCAATTAATTATCGCCGGGGAATAGAGCAACATAGAAAAAAGCCGTATGCATCGGACACGTCTGTGCGTCGGAGCGCGGAAGGGGAGACCCGTCGAGAAGGGAAAAAAGGGGGAGAGGGTGATATATCGCCGGTGATGACTCAAAACTGACAGGTAAGGGGGGCAAAACTGAGCATGCGAGAATTAATAGGCCCCCGAACTTCATACTCACGACTGAGTATGTTGGAAAGTCCGCATAACAGGAAACAGGAGCATCCACTCAGTAGAGCCATTCGTATTCCACATTCTCACTATCCTATCACATTCGTCATTACCCATTTAGACATCTAACTATTCTTTATTAATAACACAAGTTTCACAGTGATAAATAGTATTTATCGACTTTTCTAAAAATACACGCTGATAAATCCGTGAGTAGCTGCTATGCCCGTGACGAATACTTCCAAGTGATTTGACGACAAATCTTTGTGATAGGTATAAAATATTACTTCTTCGATGGAAATATGAAGATTAATACGTTTCTGTGGGTCGTCGGTCACGTTTAGCTTTATCTGTTAAGCAGCCTGTAAATCCAGAATGTGGAAAGGCACACGTCCTCTGACATCTTCGGGGGATTTGGGTACAAATGGATAGTATCAGCAATGGATCAACTCAACTCGATAGGGTTCGTGTTTTATCTAATTCCATTTATATTGTTATTGTACGAGTTTATCTGGTTAGATGTGTGTCTTGCATGGACCAATGGAAGAAGGAACAATGCAGAAGGCGTTACTGGTACGAGTAAACTAGGCGAAACGACACCTAGTCCATAGAGTTCTCCACGTGAGTCGGCTCTCCTATCTATGCATTTCCGGATAACGCCATCCTCCAACTGCATCCTCATCCCTTCCCCTCTTCCTCCCTTCCTTCTCTATCTGTTCTCTTGCCGCCGCGAGCCAATACCACGTTTATGTTGTAATTTCCGGTCCACATGGGTATCGCTTTATGCTCACGATTTTCGGTTACCGATGATCATTTGCTCCGGCGCACCAAGGAATGGACCCAGATAATACTGATAGCTTTCATTCCCACAGAATTCCTCTGGCATATAATACCTATCTGCGACCCTTGTAATCGGAACTATTTCTTATATAATTATTGTAAAGAGAGCTCTCATGAATTTTTCTCTTATTCCTCTTGAACATTTACTATTATATAATGACTTACAATAATGTAAAAAGTTCGAATTTTGCTTTCGAAATATAAAGGGTGAAACGTCAAGTGTCAATAAATGGAAGTTTCAGTTTCACAAATTCCTGGTGTTATTGTTACTGGCATCGCTCCCAATCGATCACCGTGTAATCTTATTAATTCAAGCGTGCCCGGCTAGGACGAGCAATTTCGGTAATTGACGAATGACTGTGGTAATTACTAGGGCTTGACAAATGTAATTGTGTGCGAAAATTCCGCGGGCACGGAGTTATTAATTATGCGGAGCAGTGGATTCGATGTGGAAACGGCAAGCCACTTCTTCCTCGGTGGGGTCGAATTGACAATCGGGCGCCGATGAAATGTTAACTGGCGCATTGTTAAATTGTTTAACTAGATGCGCACCGCTTCATATTGATAATGATTGGTCAACGCGTAATCGCTGAATATGCAATCGAACGCGCAAATGTTTGCAGTCCGACGAGCCTCTATTTGCACTGGGAATTCGGCAATCTGGGATCAGAACAGCACCGGAGTTCCAGAGCCACAGCATCCGCGTGTCGTTCACTGAAGCAAATCACGAATAAGTGTGCGCCAAGACAAAAGATGCGCCACCACTGCGTGGATATTAATGATGCTCCACTGACCCTCTCGCTATTTCTATTGGCCGCAGATATCTTCTCTTATTATTTCTCCTAACTGTTCTTGCATTGGAGCAGGCATTCATTAGTGTGGCTATTAATCTAAATGAATGACAACATAGAGGAAAAAAAAGAAGGAGCAACCCTGGAAAAGTAACGAAATATCACGAATTCTCCAAATATTACTACAATGCAAAAATGCACTACAAATAGTGCAATTTAATTAAGGATAATTAAGATTTATTAACATATAGAATTCAACGAGTGCGTCCTTCTTTATTCTCATATGTTATACCGGAATAGTTTGTAACGGTGGAATAAGCCCTATCTATTACTTTCGTGCAAATATATTTCAATAATAGCTCTCTAAGCGTTCCAATAATCAATGGCAATTAGCCAAACTCGTGGAACAAAAATAACGTACAAATAGGACGAGGCATGCCGTTTACTTCGACTTGTTCCTTTTCCGGCGAGGACTTCCGCCTATGCTCGGTACACAGGACATCGATTCCAATTTATCGGTAGCGCCGTTAAAGCCAGCAGCGCTCCATAACTTACCGGTTGTCCGCGGGAAAAAATGCGCTGGAAAATCGCGGTGGCAAGCAAGCGGACTTCGAAAGTAAAAAAGCAGAAAAAGGTGGCAGGCGGCGGCGGCGGCGGCGTCGATCGAGGCTGAGTGCAGGACAAGAATAAAAAACAACGGGGGAAAGAGCAAGAGAGAAAGAGCTTGCTTTGGCGAAAGAAGGGTTTCGAAATGTCACTGCTAAAAAATGTCAGGGCGTCCATTGGAATTGGAATGATTAATTGGCTGCTCGGAGAACGTAAGACAGCTCGGTGAATTTGCCTCGCACTCTGCTGCCAAATGGCCCTGACGAATTTCAGCGGATCCGTTTGTTGAGGAGCGAGTGATACCCCTTTCCGAAACTCATCCAGCTCTGTAAATCAGTTGGAACCTAGAAGGGTGTATTAAATCTACCAATCAAGCGATAATACATCATTTCTAATTCATACATTTCGGAGATTGAACAAAATATTTAGACGGTGATCGCAGAAAGACTTTTATACACATCACTGTCATATTAATATTCACTTCGAACTACGCACTAATGGTGAAATTTATCAGAGCTATTATTATATCCAATTTTCTTTCACGATGCATCAAAAATTGAGGGGGTTGAAAAAAAGTGAGATGGAAAGTGGTTGCTTTGTCGAAAGAAGGGTTCGGCAATGTCACTGCTGAAAAATGTCAGAGCGTCCATGGGAATTGGAATGATTAATTGGCTGCCCGGGGGACATAAGACAGCTTGGAATTTGCGGCGTACTCCGCTGCCAAATGACCCTGATGAATTTCGGCGGATGCGCCCGTCGAGGAAGGAGTGATACCCTTTCCGAACATCATCACAGTGACACCGGGCGCCGCCGGCTCTTAACCTGTCCGCTTATACGGCACTTTTATTTTCGTCCTGGGATACATTTCGCCCTCTCTCGATTTTCCGCCAGACGGCGTCGCGCACTCCCGTATTTATTCTCTGCGTACAGGTGGTGGGTGACTTTCCCTGAAGTTCGGTACAGTGTGCACACACATGCGAATATATTGCGTTTCCGGGCTCCCCAGTGGGACGTAAGGAGTTCCAATTTCGGCGGCGGGGCAATCGAATTGTGAAACGGCGAGTGCGGGCCTTGGAGAGTTTTTGTATCGGCAATTTCTTTAACGTTACTCGCTCTGGTAGTTATATATTGGATTCGTAACGAGCACCCAGCGTTATACCGCTGGAGAGAAGGAATTTATAATGTATTCATATGGTGACAATCGTTGAGTATCTTCCTTGTGATAAATTACTGAATACATACGAAAATGTCGAATAATATCGATCACGAATCATTGAGAAATTAATGAAAATTATTCAGCCATTCTGCAATACCACAATTAATTATTTGGCATTCAATTACTGTCGCTGCCAGTGGGAGCATAAAATATTCCATCGCATACAGTCAAAGGCCTAGGAAGCAGGGATTTGTATACAAAACGTTACATTCGCGATCAAAGCCATTCCGAAACCCAAAGGATTTCGTGGTCCCCTTCCTACCGGGACGCCAGCATCCCTCGGTCCAAGATCGAGCCAAGAAAAAGCCGCTGATTCATTCCAGCGGATTTGTTAGTACTCGCGCGCCCGCGCGCGATTTCGATTCCCAGCCGAGGATATTAGTCACTGGCTTCCCGGCACAGGAAGAGCCGCCCGGGTCCTCCCAATCGTACCCTCCTCCCCCGAAAGGAACCGATTTTTATTGGCAAGAAAGAGCAGCGAAAGGTCAGCATTCGTGCGTGGTAAAAATATGCCCTCGCAGTGGCATTCTGCCAATGTGAGAGAGTGAGAGCGACGAGAAGCTGTGGGCGTGCGGATGAGAAGGGGGTGAGAAGGGGATGAGGAGGTGCAAGAGGGTATGCGGGCGTCTAGGAAAAACGAGATCCAGGAAGAGAGGATATCCATGCTCGGCAAATGCGACGACGAAAAAGAAGGAAACCAAGGCCACTCTCCCTTCTTCTCTTACTTTCCCCTTTTCTCTTTCATTCTTCCTTCCTTTCTTGCTCGTCTTTGTGCTTCCACCCGACGCCCTTTCTATTCCTTCATTCCTCCTCTGCGTTTCGAGGAAGGGCGGGGTCACCCAGCGAAAGCCAGTTCGAGTACTCCTCTGCTCGTTCGCCGGAAGAATGTGACGCATGCGAACAACTTTTAATTCGTTTCTTTGTATTTTCACCGGGTTTCATCCGAGAAGCCGCATTCGCTCCGGATGAACATATTCTGACATGCGTCTGTACATGTGAAACAAAATTTACTGAATTCACAATATTTCTTAACGTTTCTTTTTTACCAATATTGTTACTTACAAATATTTTGCAATTTAAATTACTATTAATTATCTGAAATTTCACATAATGTAATAGATGGTATTAAAATGGGGAAGAGTAGGCTGTAGTTCATTCGGATTATGAACATTTGAAATCGCAAAAGTGTAAAGGTATCCAACCAGCTAAAGCAGCCTAACCAAATGCGACCTTTCCACCCTTCGGGTTCCCTTTAAAATGGAGTTAGTCCTCCCATAAGGGAACTTGGAGCGAAAAAGTTCCGCGTGCGTCGCCCGATATTTATAAGGACCATTGACTACAAACGAGCCGGCTTACTGCCGCATAAAAAATAATACTCTTTCTCGAGGGTAGGTGAGGGGGTGGCGCGAGAATATCCTAAGTGGCGCTCGGAAACTGTTTAATGGAGCCACTGTACTCATTATCTCAATTAATACTACCCTGGTCATGAAAATGTTGGATATTAAACCGCATCTCGGCTCCCATCAACTTAACAGAATGACTGCTGAGGATGTTTTGTAGTTTTGTATGCATGAAGGAATTTCATGGAGTAAAAATTCCCAACGTGTGTAATACAAAATCTCTCTCACGTACAAGAATTACAAACTTGTAATATGAACGCTGTGTACATTGTACGTATTACAACAAGGACGCCGTATCGTATGTACTCCGGAAAATTAAGCGGAGTTTCGGGACACATACATACAGACACACGCACAGCAGGATGGAAAGGCGAGGGAAACTCGTCCCGAAAGATCCATCAAGTAGCCAACGAGCGCGAAATAGCTCTGAAGCAATCTACCACTAAAATCAGGAAATCGGTGCTCAGTCGGGTAAGAAAGAACGCTCGTATACCATTGAGCTCTCCATTCTCAGACAGGAAGGTCTGCTGTATTACACCGGAAACGATATAAAGTACTCGGGCCTGAAGATCCCGCACACAGCTGCGAGATTGAGGCCAACGTCAGCAGAATGAAATCTCGCGCGAGTTGATCTATGGTATTGCCGGGGATATAAAGCTGTGTCCTCACTCGAGGAACAAGCAGCAAAATTTTGAGGGGATTTCGTGAGAAACGTTTTCGCTTCTCACTGAAAATGCTTCTATTAGTAGCACTAAAAATTGCAGCGCGTTATTTCTACATCGATAGTTGGAAAATATTTCAAATACTAAAGTGCATTGCACACACTTCTAGTTTGTTTACAATCGTATATGCGCTTCTATATCGGAACAAATAGGATTTCCTTGGGGAATCGGCAGATAGTTCAAGGCAGAGTGTAGTCCAATCAATGTGAAGGATGCCATTTCCCGAAACTCCTGTTGGAATCCAACGCGGATTGCGTTACTATTAAAATCTTCCTGGCGACTTGGCAGCGGCGAGAGATCTCCTTGCTGGGAAATAAGAATTGAGCACGGTCCGACGGAATAATCGGACGGGGGAATGGTATTGGCCGCTGGTGGAAATAGGGCCGAGCAGCCCCAATAGGTAAGCATTCCCCAGGGCTGCTTACAATTTTCTATGCGGCGATAAACAAACAGCTAGAGAAAAAAAAGCAGAAAAATGCTGAAAGAGATGGAACAAGCGGTGGCAGGGATAGAAAGGGGGCGGAAAAGGGGTGGCTAGAGATGAAAATACGGGATAGAGAGAGAGAGAGATTTTTTTTCGCCCGCAGCAAATATGCATAGTGGCGGCGCGAGAGGAAATAATGTCGAGTCCCGGGAATTCGGAGTCACACGCGCTGCTCGGACACATTCAATCCTGCACGATTAACCCCCCGCGCACCTCTCTCGATACACACCGCAGTCGATTGCTCCGCCGGCTACGTTAGAATGCAAAACTGCAAAATACCAGCTGCCACGTTGGGCACCGAAGCCATGAATCCTGGTGGAGCTGACAGGAAAATCACTGGAGGCCTGTAAAACAAGAGGACGCTCCTCCCTCGATCGTTACTTCCAGACAAGTCACTGCAAATTCAGTCCAATTATTTCCTGATCATTTTCGATGGGATTAAGATTACTATTTAAAAAAGAATATTTAATAAAACCTAACAACTTAAGATTTGAAAGTCAGAGATTATATGTAAAATTGTTTAAAGAGTTATGAGGTTTTCGAAGAAAAAGTACTTTACTCTTGCACTTCAAAAAATCTGAAAAGGCAACCAGCAGTAAAGTGTAGGTATGTACAGACACGTTCGACCGTCTTGAAGTCAGAAAGAAGAAACACGTAGGTCGTGAGACAGAGATCTCTGGAAGCCGTAGTTTTCTTCCGGCATCGACCTTTATCTACAGGCTATTCGGGCGGTCCTACTTTATCCGGATATATCAAATGGTCCCCCAGACACCTTTCCACCTTCTCACTCATCTCGAGCAACATTTGTACCTGTCGTATATACCACCGCCCACCTGGAACGATGGGAGGAGCTGCTCTATCCTTTCCGCTTTCTTGCTAAAGGTGAACCCCATGGGTGCACCTGCACCTCGATTCGGGACTCTATTTTATTCATTAGTTTCTAGTGCAACTTTACGGCTCCAGGAGTCGCGAAGCCCTTGCTTTTGCGATTTATGCTGACAGATATCTCCGAGAAATTAAAAGTTTCATAAGTCGTGGCTGCGTGGCAAGCGGGTCGCTTCCCTTGAGAGTGCGATAAAATACGACTTGTCTCGGATTTCCTGCGAACGAAGTAAGCAGCGTTGTGCACTCTTTCGCCCTGGTTCAGTCTGTTGATCTTGATTTTCTTAGATCTCGCATTCCACCAATCTCGAGATTGCTCTTGTTTTCAAACGAAGCAGTAAGTAGGCTTTGTAAAAAGTACGGGTTTTTGTTTGGTAGAGTAATTATACTGATATCAGTTTTTTAATCTGAATGGATCAAAAGACTTGCGCAAGTGTATAAGCTCTACGTAATGGGAGTCAAAAAGAAATTATTCACGTAAATAAAATTACACCTGTTGTAATTCCACGTTTGTAAAAATATATTTTTTCATTGTTACGCGAGGAACACAAAACTCAAATGAAAATTTGATTAAAACTCGAATAATGAAGCTCAGTATTTCGACAGAGTGGTATAGAAACATAGTTGACCTGTTGGTTGCTAGATTGTCAGGACCAGTTGCGGATAATTAACGAAATTAAGGAGTTTCGCGATATTCCCGGCATCCACGGTGTTCTGTCCTCCAATTAATATAACTCTGCTAGACTCCCATAAACATGTAAATCCCATAAGCTGCGTATAACATTATCAGAGAATCCCGGTGGCTCTGCAATGCAAACGCACCATCATGCATTCAATGAAGTGTCTGATTCGGCTGTGCTATTTGTCCCGGCTGTGCAATAACTTAACTGCAAGTTTGACGCTTGGGAATCGAAATCCCGTGGAAAGGTTTGCAGCGTGTACTGCGAAAATGAAGTCGTACAAAGTTGCAACATCCAGCTTCTGGGTTTTTGTACTGTTATAAAAGTATACCATATTTTTCCTGTGTTGCGCCATGTAATTTTAATTATGCAAGAGTCCGAAAAGGTCTCACTCTCATTAACACGAATAAATAACAGATGTACTAAAATAACAAGTATAGAATGTGGTTAAAAAATAAAGTAGGTATTAATAAAGCATAAAAATATCAAATGCTAACAGTAAAATAAAAACTAGAATTCCAAAGAAGACCGTCCGTTCATGAAAGAGTCAGATAGCAAAACCACAGAAACGGATTGTACTTTATTTGGTGTGTCGCAAGCTCTCGGCCAGAACTAATATTGTGCAATTTGCGCATCATATGTTTGCCAAATACCGCGTGCAAATCACTACGCCACTTATGCTCGCGCTACACATATACATGTATGCAAACACGAAGCGAACGAAATTTGGCGGAATTAAAGGTAGATCTGCCAGTTCGCGTAATGCCTTCTAATATCGAGCAGGATAACAGGTGTTCAAACAGAAGTCGATCAGGATATTAATTTCCGCGGAGTATTAAAGGATAGCCTGCGGCCACGTGACCTTATTTCGCCGTAGATAATTTATGCGAAAATTCTGCAAGAGGATCACAGTGCGCCTGGCCATTGAACAATCTCTCTCTTGAGATTCGAGTATCCTGAACCCGGCGATATGACACACTGAGAAGCACTCTCCTTTGAGGCACGTGTTTCCTGCATCGAAATGGAGCAGACCCTTGCCCGATATGTAGCCTGCCGACATTAAAGCGGATGCAACCTGAATACGACATCATCGTTCTATCCGTTTTCCTATGAACCCCTCCATTCATGCTTTAGCTTTATCTTTGCACTGCGGAATTAGGTGCACGAACTATTCCTACCCCTTTTGCTATTGTAAAATCACATTGATTGAAATTCACGCCTTCCATTAGATTTTGCTGTATTCAATGAGTTAAAAAGTATGAAGTTTAAAAACTGTATTAAAAACGTGTAAACGAATGCCTGTCATATTAATAAAGAAAGCAACAACGTTTAAAACAATTATTCATGAAAATCCGTTTAGTTACTACCAAATTACTAAGAGCATTATGACTATACGAATTCCTTCTCATGCTTTCAACTACATATCTACAGAAAAGAAATGACGGGCAAGTTACAGGGAATCAACTGTTGCCGGGATAAAAGAAGCGAGCAGTTAATCTGGAAAATAGGATGGCGCAGCTCGACACATGGGCCGGCCGGGTAACAATGGCCGAGTGTTTCCTTTTAGCGGATCAGACATTGCGTGGACGAGCAAACGAGAGAAGTACAAATAACAGGAGTGCCACGGGACGAAGCTCGTCCAGACGCGCATTCATCGTTTCAGCATAGATGGGGAGAGAAAGTGAGATAGAGAGACTAATTGTAAGAAGTGGGGGATTAGAATAGGTCCATTCGTCTATCCGGCCGTTTATCATCTTATTCCCCCGAATGCCGGGCCAAAATTCCATCGTCACGTAAGCTCGAAAAACAAGCGGGATGATAAGGCAGCTTTCGACTGGCGAAAAACGGGCCGCGTCAAATCAGACGATAGCCGATTCACTTTCTTTCATTTCTTTAATGGGATGACTGGTAACTGTCCTGAGAGGGGACTCGCTTACATCTATTGAAACGTTACACCCTCATCCATGAGCATCTCTAGCGTCCACCCGCACTTCTCCCTCTGCGTCGACGAGGTCTCTCGGTGTGCTGGAAAGTTTTCGACTTCGAAAAAGAGATCCTGCACCTAACTCAGCCGAACGGTGAGGTCGGAAAGGGGGGGCCAGTGCCAGCATAATAATCCACTTTAATGTGACTGCTGATTTATTCATAGGGAAAACTTGACACCGCCGACTTCGGAATAAGCCGCTCCGGCCATAGGAGTATCTATTGATCGAGAAGTGCAAGGGTACTGGTCTCTCGCGTATACTTTCAATTAAGTTTAACATTGTGTTGTTTGTCGTTTCTGATTTTTGTTAAGTTTTTGTTCATTTGTGTATGATTTATGGATTGTTAAATAATCAGTAGTGTAGATATCGGATATGATAGTCCAATGAAATTGCAGTAGCTATGACTTTATAGTAATTAATTTAATACAGAGTTGTTAAAGATTAATAATGTTATTGTTTAGTGGTACTAGAAATCACGTGAAAGTAGTTCGGACTCAGATTAATATTTCTTTCAATTCGGATTCCCCAAAATGGACTTTTTGTACGCAAAATGATGTCGCTTGCGTCAGAGCTTTCGGCATACCTGACCTGGATTTGCTGGGCGCTGTTAAATTTAGGAAAAACTTCGCTTTACGATATGCGGTAATGCACGTTCCTTGTTCGTCGGTATTTAAATGTGGCCTGCGGCTACTTGGCGTCATAACATTGTCGTTCCATATCGCGTTCTCCGCTGAGAAGCTTTGACGCTTTCGTGACATGCTTTTCGAAATTGAGTTTCACTCACCCCCGTCATTCCTCATCCAACTTTATTTTTCTTCAAATTTCGAATGTGGCAAATCTGACATTCTATATTGGGGAACAGTTGTAAAGGACTGCAAAGCGCTTTTTAAAGAGTTTCCAGGGAATCCTTTGAACGGAATTTAAAAGGACTTTATGTGCCAATAGGGACTTCGGAATCCGCAAATTCCTAAGGGTTTGCTTAAGGATTTAGGACTAAGTTCGGTCAAGGCAACAAAAAGTTACCAGTGGAGTTTACAGGTAAAGCCAAACTTCAAGTTATTCGATCATTTTAAATCCCAGTATGATAAATACCAAATAAGGATTTTATATCAAGTACGCCAAAAAAGTCGTATGAATAATAACATGGGAAAAATAATTCTAACCATGACGGCGCAAGCGCGAATATTATTTTTGCCACGGGTTATAAACTCGAATCGGGAATGTTTTTGTAATCGAACAGCTTCTTTGGAAAAGCGGTTGAACAAACAAACGCAGAGAATCGTATATGCATACGAGCGCAACAAACCCTATAACGTTTCGATCCATTTCGCGTCAGAAAAATAGATCTGAATTTGGAAGGAGATTTAGAAACACAGGCTTTTCGATTCACAGCAAAAACATATAGTTCAATGTAAACCGAAACCTCGAAGTTGGCTATGAATTCGATGTAGCAATCCTCTCAATTTTATTTTACTTCGCCAGCACGTTCTTCTACAAGTTCAAAAATATTATAATTAAAATTGTACAACAATATCACAATCCATCGAATAATTGCTTCATATTTAAATGACATCCAACAATACCTTTCGCAAGATACTCCAACACAAGATTAAACAACAGAGTACTTTACAAACAATTCCCCAAGACTACTTCCAAAAATAACAAAACCAACTCTCGAATACTTAGCGCAACTCCAACGGTATTCCATTCTAACACTAAAGCATTTCCAGGAGACTCTTCCTTTAATTTCCCTCTGCATCGCTATCGCCCTGTGATCGTGAGCTTCAGTGTGTGAGCCTTTATTTAAATATTTGTCCGACGACAAGCGTCCCTAAGGTGGGTTCGGAGTACTTCGAAGCGTCGAGCGAGTACGAAGACAGGCGACAGTAAAGGGTGTACGCAAGCGAAGAAACAGCTCGCTTGATGCCAACAGCTGTGGCACAAGGCTGGCCGAGAAAAGGCGGTAGAGAGTGAGAGCCGTGAAAGGAAAGGCGAGAGGAAAAGACGGCTGGCTGGGTCCACGTGCCTCTCCAGTTCGGTGTGTCTCCGGAATACTGTTTCCCAGGGAGACTCTTCTCGCCGGCTCTTTCTCTGACTCGTCTCTCCGCTCTTCTCTGAGAGTAAGAAGAGGCATTTGGTGCAGACCATTACCCCAGTCCCGGGTGCCATCGGCCATCAGCAGCGCGTTAAAGCCGCTGCAATTACAAACTCCGGCAGTCTCATCCCCTTTACTCCAACCACCCCCTCCCCAAACCCCCCGACCATCCCCTTCTACTTGAGAGAGAGAGACCCCAGCCACCCTTATCCTCATCCTGTTCTCCATCCACCTTCCTATCTGGCTACCTTCTTCCCTGGTCATCTTCTTCTCTGGGTATCTGGAACCTAGCTCTGTTCTCATTCCCCTCCACCAACCATCCCCCTCTTCCTTCTCTCTCACTTTCATCCCCCCAGACGAGAGCTCGTACTACGGCCCTTTTCACTTTTTCCCTGGTTTAAAGCATGCTTCATACAGAATCCCCCTCCTAAAATATCCGCATGTCCCTCTAATGACTAATCGATAATTCAGATAGACTTTTTTGTGATCTCGTTTGTGTCTGAGCTGAGAGTTTCCTGGATTAATGTATGCTAATGTTGGGAAGATGGTATTTATAATGGGTCCATTGAATTGGAGCTTTGATAAATTGTTAGTGTGTTTCTATAGTTGGTGAAGAAATATTATTATATATTTCTTATCTCGGTAGACATTTCTCAAACATTCTTTTCGTTAAGAAAGTAGCGAGTGGAATCGCGATACATTAAACAGAAGGTTGTCTTGTTGAACTATGTTCTCCATTATATTTGTGTCATCAGAAATGTGCCGAGTGCCAGAGCCACAATAGTCGATTACTTGCGAGGACGACAGTTGAAATAAGGCAGTCGGCGAAGCGTTATTGCAAGCAGAGAGTGAAACAGCGAGCTCCTAAAACATGACCTAGAATCGAGGATGAAGCGGGTCGCTGAGATTACATCCGTAGAATAACAATCACGTGTGATCAAGGCGCATTCGTGGAGCTGCAACAGTGATTAGAGGAATTCGGGCCGGCCGATATGAACAGGGCTTTATCACGGTGCAAGCTACTAGAACTCTCTCTTTTCGGCGTGCCAGCTTTCTCCCCCGAGTTGTCTGCCCGACGTCGACGCCGCTCTCCCCATTTACATTCGCTCTCGACACTATCGTAAAAGTAACTTTGTAAGCCGCTCGGCCCGGTATTCGGCCCGGGATGGCCAACTCCTCTATTTCGGGGGGAAATTACATGTCGCTTGGCACCGCAACCCACGGAAAGAAGATTCCCCTTATCAGCCGGCCAGACAGAGAGAAAGAACACCTTCGACCCACCCTTTTTGACGTTGTTCACTTCGCTCTCTCTCTTTCTCTCACACTCTCTTTTTCTCTGTCGACCAACCCCTGCATTCGACTCCCTCTCGAGAGAAGCTCCGTACCCCAATTCCTTGGCACTTTAAGTGTGCCATTGAGCCGTGAAATACTCCCACTTGCTACCCTCGAAATTGTTAATTTTATGCGCGTCCTGACGCTGCTCTCTGGAACGGCACGATTAGGCATGAACATTTGGGTCAATAGCCCCCAAAAGAGACGATTATTGGGAACTAGGACAATTCTCTTATTACTAGTTTTTGAGAATACTCTAGTATGTTGGTATGTGTATTATGATGGTAGCGTTGATAGGGAGTAAATCATTGTTCATAAACAACGCGAAAGAAATCAATTTCTTTATTGTCTAATACTAACAAATAATAGGTAATATAATTACTTGGAATCAATAAAAAACTAAAGGCCAAACAGCGAATAAAAGGAGCACAGTGATTCGCTTCGTGGGACATTAAAGAAGGCGAGATTCTTTGATGGGATCTCTATAAAATCAGAATTCCCAAGCAATATTCTCAAGCACCAGGTAATCCAGTAAGAGTTCCTTTAAGACTTCGATCGGCAGTGGCGCGGCTTTAATGAAAGTACACTAATTCAAGGTAAACGCCAGGCAAATCATCATTAGCAGAATGCAGCGAACGAAGTGCATTCGGCCGGAACTATTTAATAGTGCAAGGAAGTTCCTCGGGGTATGTTTGCCCGGCCGCGGCACGCCGCCCGGATTCTCTCACGGACCTTCAATATTCGAAGCAAATATTTTCCCCCATCTCTTAATATTTCCAGGGCATTCAATGTACCCGGGAGAACAGCTCGGTGCTCGCAGTTTCCTTGAAATCGATGCCGGCCACTCACACAGACAGATGCAAATACACACAGAGGAGACATAGAGAGGAGGGAGGAAGCCCGCAGAATTTCGAAATGAGTGACGATTTCGGGTACTGCTTTGCCAAACTCTCTGCCGAGTGCCAACTGCGTAAACCGAAATACAACTAGCAAACGACGCTCGCCACGGCAGTCACGTGTCATTCGAGCGTACCGTATTTCACCCTTAAACCCTTTCCCTTCGCAACTGGACGGTCGACTGCTCGTGTTTCGCCTTGGTTCATTTAACCTTTGACCTCCCGCATGTAACACCTCGCTTTACGGCTAATACATATACCAACTTCGAAATCACCCTGACCAATGTATTACTTCGATCAAACTGGTTGCTGTGCCGCTCCAGTAAAACAGAAGCAATGAAAGGTGGGTGACGGAAATAAATTTGGCTTCACTGCTAAATGCACAGGGTGAAATTTATTCTTGGATATCGACGAAGTTTGAAATGGTGATAATTAAAATATTGTTATTATGCGAGCTTCAGTGAATATTTCATCATTATAATTCTGTTTAAACGTTTCCATTTCAAAATTGCATATTTATTACTCAATGTATTGCGTGATTATTTCTTTAATCAGATTTTGTTCATTCGCATGTAATGTAGCAATTATATAAATAAATGGTATGAATGCCAGAAGCCAATAGTCTGTTTTGGCGAGTGTTATTCATAATATTTGTCATGTTTTATTCAGCAAAACTGAATAATACAAGTCGTGAAAATGCTGTAATAAAAGTGCTTTCATGAAAAACACAGTACTTCTCACGGATATTCGCGCAGCTTCTGCGATTACCGTTAATTCGAAAAAACGAAACGTCAATAGTCGATAGCCTCTCGTGGATCGGAGAATTTTTCATACATGCGAAGCGCGCGAAGCCGGTCTCGTTGGTGCTCGCAATTCGCAATTCACCTCGAAATGGGACGCGCATTCCGGTTAAAAACACGCCCTCATTTTAATAGGACGAAATAAAACAGATAGAGCGGAGGGTAAGAATCTCTCAGGGTAATCCCGAGAGCCAAATTTGTGCAGTGGAGTTTTGCAAAATTCCAGGAGAAATTCGCGCGGAAAGTTCCTTTGAAGCAGGAACGAGCGGCAGATTAGACTACTCGGTTAGCAGCGTGGCAGCGGAGGTTTACTAGGAAGCAGAGCCAGCCTCTAGCAGAGCGGCCAACGCGGAGATAATCACCGCTTTATTTATGGTTTCCGCGAGATTGAAGAGAGGGCGAAGTCTCGTTTAAGTTGCAGTCCCGCAGTCCCACCGCGCCGATATCTCCCGCTATCCAGTGCGGGACATTTCCACCGAGCATCCCTTCGAGCCGCACTCTCTCCAGCTCCGGAAATCCACCCTTTGAGTCCACGGGCTCAAGTATTTAAGCTTGATCACTGCCGACTTCCTCGGCGTTGCCCATTTACCACCATCGGCAATGGAACAGCAGATTGGAATACAAATTGAAATACCAAACGAATAATCGTAGCTTTGACTATCTAATATAAATGATACACTCTTCTAATTATACTATAAACATCAGTACCTTTCATTTAACATATCAGGTTTGAGAGTACAACTTTTAAACAAGACATGAATACCAGTTTTAAAACTGATATCCATTGAAATACGAATCTCATCGACGAATAAAAACTGTAGAAAATACCTTTGAAAATACCAAAATGAACTCACAATACACTGTAAATAACACTGTTCCTCTGCCAAGCAAATATTACACTAGCAACATGGAAGCATGATTAACAAGCAATATTTCCTCATAAACTATCATTCGATCTTATTGGTGTGGCGATCATGCCAAGATAGGAGGTTCAATCGTCTGGAGGTGAGCGCCAAGTAGCGATGTAATTCCCCGGAGATTACGGACGAAACGGCAAACTAATTTATGGCAGTCGAAATTCAGGTACTTCTGGAGCCGTACGGTGGAAGAGCGAGGCCCATATGGTCATATGTAGAAACGCGGCAAGGCCGCTACGTGTAATCTGCATGTGTACACATTTATGAACCTAGCGCACGTATTGAAGTTCTACGTGCACCTATGCGGGATACGCTGGGCATACACACATGTGGGTTACGTGTAACGCCCCTCTTATTAGAAACGGGAGCTCCGCACTATTTCGAGCATTTACACGGGAGTGGTAGAGAGAAATCCGAAATGGAGCCCCTTACTCGGCCCAGCTGAAATTAAACTGCGCTAAAATAATAGCGGTACGCATGCTTTAAAGGCGCGTAATATCGCCCTGAATGTCGATGATTAACGCTTAAATGAATGGCTGTTAAAGCCTGTGATATAATAAGCATAAAACGCATCAATGTCTTTTAAATGACTAGGTCCTTGGGAATTGTTTCACCTTTAGTAGCACATGTTAGAATTTCGATTTCATTATCTTGTATAGAGTGTGACTTGCATATTTTACATAGTTCTATTTATATATTTTAATGTATGAGCAATTAGATTTAATAGTTTTATTACGCCCGATGTGAAGCTAACCAATTAACCCTTCAACGTTATATATTTTTATTACGTTTGCACTAAAAAGGATTGAAGATGCAAAGCGCATAGAACGTTTAAAAATATTTCACGAAATATGATCCCGTTTGGATTTAATAAACCAGAATATTACACCTGAAATCAAGAACATATACTATTCCAGAGGCGAAGGGCATATTTAATTTTAAGCAAGAGCGCATCTGCAATTCACTCAGGACAGCGAGTAATTGCCAGGGTGGTCTTCTCATGACTCCCGAAATTTCAATTTACACGAACATTGTAGATAAAGCTTCAAAAGAAAGTCATAATTAATTGGAATATACACGCGATAGCGCGGCGAGTTAATTAGAAGTGGCTGCAGCTGCTCTTTAATTTCAAGCAGCCCATTCGGCTGTGTTCTATTCATAACCGGATTATACCTTAGTTATCCTGAACAAAGCAGTTATAGGCGCACGAATCAGACACGACGCCGATGGCGTCGGTGGTGTCGGCTTAAGTTTCGACTTGGCCCCTGCCAGATCTCTCGAGTGACATTCAAGAATTTACTTAAACTCCGATCACTCACCTTCAATGCCATTCTGATAAAGTTCGTCAGATTGATTAAGAGGTTCATTCGCTTGCCTGCACTTATAAACCTCCGTCGCTCGGATTTCTCATTGAAAAAGACTCGATCTCACTTCAGTTCAACGATTGTTTCTGAATCCATTAACCTCTCCACGCGTATTTGAATATATTGAATCAAAGCTTTTCAAAAGCTTCTCGACAGTTTCATTTAAGCCTTAATAATCCCATTGATCATTTCAAACACTTTTTTTAAAGAAACGGTTTATTATGAGTGTCGTATTGAATATAATAATCTAAAAAAATTTCGTTTACATGATCAGATATAAAACCCAATTTATGTTTTAAAAAGCATCATTAAATGAATCGATATTAATCAAATAAAACTAGTTTCTTAGAGCTGTCTTTTTACACATACATGGCCATATTCCAAGAAACAGTATACTCCAGTGAAAACAGATATAAATGTTAGTCCGTTCATTTAGGGGAGGTGTTAATCGAGATAATCCCCTAGCACGTAAGCTTTAATTGAGTGAGAGGCGTGCGTGCGAAGAAAGTCGGCCGAGTTCCCATTCCCATTTGGCGAAAGGGCGTCAGCACGCGAAACGAATTTAAGAAAGCGGAGTTGAAGTCGCGCGCGCGCGTTCATGGAAGTCCATAAGGTGGCTGGTAAACTTTTAGTTGGATTACCAGGGCTACGTGATCATTGTTCCAACGTGGATACACATTGGCGCGCGTCGTGCATCGAACCTCGATTCCTTTCACGTTAACTCGCCACCAACGATTTCGAAATTCCACGAAAGCCGATCCATTAATTTCATTTTGCCGCTCGGAATGGCTGGCCGTTTATCTCCTCAGAGAAGAAGTATAGTGCAGAACATCGAAGACACTTCATATCGAGACGCATCACGTTTTAGGAAGCCACGTGCCGAACTGGAGTATCCCTGACCAAGCAATACCACCATACCGGAACCAAAATTCAGCCTGCTCGAGCGATAGTGAGGGGAACGCGCGTGCGAAGCACCTTTCACGCTTGTGTAAGCGAGTGCAAAGTAGAGTCTTGCATATAACTGCACGTGCGGAAGAAGTATCTTATCGTTTGCCTGTATTCTTCCTTTCCTATTCAACTTAACATTTCGTCGTCGCTATTTATTTTCAAGATCAAAAGACATAAAAACTTCTTTATACAACTTCAACTGAAACTCCCATCTATCCACTAAAACAGTAACTCAACTAATTTCCCAAACTTCTACCAACGAAACTAAACAAAACACATGACAAATGTACTAAGAAAATCTCTCTTAAAAAAAACCGACAGGTATTTCATAACCAAGAGTTTCTGAATGAAGATGCAAGTGGATAGAGTAGTTTATGGTCAGGCGGTCTAATGGGTGAAGGAGTGTGACGGATAGAGAGCTAGCTAGTGAAACAGACTCTCTACGCGAGCTTAGGTAGACGGCAGAGCGATGATAGTTAGTGAAATCGCAAGGCAGCCGGCGCTCTGCTCGTCAGTATCCTGTCAGAGGACGCAAGCGCGCTCGCGCCCCTTATCGAGTTCGAGAGCAAAAGCGACGGGTGGTGGTGGTGGTGGTGGTGGTGGTGGTGGCGGTGACCGTGCCGCTGGTGGAAGCGCAGATCTACCCACGCTGTATGGGGAGAAGTTACGGTGGAGGGTTGTAGGTGGCGGTAGATAGGGAGGAAGAGGAGGAGGTGGAAGAGGTGGAGGTGGCGGAGTAAGAGGGGGATGGGGGCAGAAAGAGAGGCGCAAGGGGTTGGAAGATAGAGGGAGAGAGGAGAGCGAGAGCCGGAGGCGGGTGCAGCTACGAGTTGGGCGCCGCAGTGTTTGTCAGTCCTTCGTATGGACATCACGTCTAACGGCGCTGATAGTCCAGCAGCAAGCGACAGATCCTCGTCGTTCGGATTCCCGGTTTTGTACGCGTACGCTGCTTTCCCGGCATCTGTCATTCAGGATCCGGCGACCTGTGCGCGCCAATCACCCATGCGAGTGTGGATGTGTCCGGTAACAATTGGGACCTTTGTCGCCTGGACCCCGGAGGAACGCGCCGGATGAGGGACTTGTGGATTACCCGAGTGCTCGCAATGTGAGTGGCCCGGCGTAGACTTCGAGGCGATGTGGCTTCCGTTGACGCTGCTCGCCTTGATGGCGAGCGGTTCCGCGTGCCCGGATCTGTGCCAGTGCCATCCGAGTGCCGCTGAAGGGGACACGCTACCCTTAGTGGACGTCAAGTGTCGCGGTCACGTTCCGGATTTGCCGGAAATAGCTCTTCGAACGAGATGCCTGTCGATCGAGGGCGTCGCGGATGAATACGAGGTAATCGGCCTGCTCGAGGAACTCGAAGCGTCCGATTCCTCCAACGATTTCGAGGTGATCGGCGCATTAAATCTACTCGGTGCAAATGGTACCTTCGATCTCTCGACGGACGATTCACTGGCACTGCCCTTCCTCGAGGAGCTCAGCGTGACGAACTGTTCATTGGTGTCCTTGAACGTGTCCTGGCGCGGGTTGGAACGTGTGAAATCATTGAACCTGTCGGGTAACAATCTCGCGCGACTGAACGATGTGTTGATAGGCCGCATGATGAATCTGAGCGAATTGGCGCGACTAGACTTATCCGGTAACTCGTTAACGGAGGTGTGTGCCGAAGGTTTTAGGACGCTCTTCGCATTGGTGCGGTTGAGTTTGCGAAGGAACGCGATATCGATGGTGCACGCGGACGCCTTCCACGGGTTGGACCGCCTGGAATTCCTCGACCTCTCGGACAATAGGCTCGCGGATCTACCGGACAGTGCACTCACGCCGCTCTATTCTCTCCAGAAGTTGGACCTAAGCGGAAATCAGCTGCAGGTCCTTGGCGCCAGATGGTTCGAGAGCCTGGATAGATTACGCGAGCTAGACGTCTCGCGGAATGGTCTGGCACGCGCTGCTTCCGGAACTTTGCAGCCGTTATTGGGATTATCGGTGTTGAAGCTATCGGAGAATCCCCTTAAAGAAAGAGATGTATCACTTCTCCTGGGTACCGGTAGACGCCTCGAGACCGTAGATGCATCACGCACTGGATTGGCCCGTGTTCCAGCAGCACTCACTAGATCAGTGAGAGCACTTCGATTAGCCGGCAATAAATTAACGACGATACGAGGCGGCGATCTCGATAGTTATCCTCTCCTGAGGATCCTCGACATCGCTGACAACCGGCTGATTGACATCGAGGACGACGCGCTTGGCCGATTGGAAGTCCTCGAGGAGTTGGACATATCCGGGAACGCTCTAACGAAGATTCCAGGCAGCCTTCCGAGCAGTCTGACTGTTCTCAAACTCCAGCGGAATGCAATAACCTCTTTGCGACAGGACGACCTCCAGGGTCTCTTTACCCTGACCACTCTAATTCTTAATGATAACAGTATCAACGAGATCGAGGTGGGAGTGCTCGGTCAACTGCCGCTCCTCGTGGAACTGGATCTCTCCGATAATCCTGTTACGACACTGCCGGCTAATACTCTAAGTGGACCCAGTAATCTCGCCAGACTCCGAATGTCAGGGTTAACGTCTCTCAGGCGGAAACAAGAGGAGCAGAGTGACATGACGTTTCCAGTACCAACTCCAGAAAGGCTTGTTACGCTTGATGTATCGAGGAGTCCAGTGTTAGCCCAACAACTATTGGCCGACGACGCTACGCTCTCGGCATGCAAGAGCCTGGCGGAATTGAATCTCTCCGAGACTAACATCACCACACTCAGATTCGATCTGTCGTATATGCTTCCGCAATTACGTGTTCTCGGCCTGAGTGGCAACGACTGGAATTGCACCGAGGATCTCTATTGGCTCGGCGAGTGGGTAAGGCAGCACGAGGAAGTGAACAAGGAGATTCAACAAGGGGGCCAGTGCGCTTCTCCCTTCGAGCTGTCGGGTTCCTTCCTCCGGGAGCTCCCTTCGCCTCCCAGCCCGCTTCCCACAACTCTGCCAACCGCAACAGCTACCCTGCCGGTTACATCAGGCATTGTCTTCCCTGGCGAAAACGCCTCTCGCACCAGTCTGCCAAGTGTGTCTTCCACTATCGACAGTATTAGCACGTTCCCGGTAACGAACGACACCGGCAGTGTTACGCCTCCTCAAATCGAGCCCATAAAGCACCCTGTCGATACTGAGAGCGAGCGGGAAATTACCGATCCAACTAGCACCATCAACCCAACGAACATCCTTGCCAATGAGATTTCTCTCAACTCTACAGATGCCTCATCGACCACGAATATTCCATTCCAGGAGGCACCGACTTCCTTCAGAAATGTGACATCCATACTTTCGCCGGGCAGGAATCGTGATTCCGGAAATAGAAAGGCGACGAGCAAGTCCGATCGCATGCTGTCGGATAAAAATTCAATCAAAGGGAGTCCGGGCTTGCGCCGAGGGAGTCAGTCGTCTATTACGGGAGCGGAAGATCACTCGGATCTACGAACTTTTGATAACCGAGTAGACGCCGGCGCGACTGCCTCGAGTGAGATCAGCCGGGCAAAGCCATCCGAGCTAGGAGCGGAGCTTTCGAAACGGCAGGAGCGTGTTGTAGAGAAATACGCTTCGAAGAGACTGAGCAATCTGACGAGGAAGAACTTGGTGTTGCGAGGAGCAACCGACTCAAAGACCATCGCGGAGCAGTTGAACAGCCGTGCTAGCGATTCCGGCGCGAGGATCTCCGAGGCACTATCTGCAGGCGCTCATCCTGGAATGTTAGTCCTGGCGGGTGCTGCTCTCGGCGCCGTGGCTGCTCTGACAGTAGTCTTATCACGGCGAGCGACTGTTCGCCGCCGCGAAAGGTATCATCGTCACGAGAACATCGAGGTGCACACGCTGACGCCGATGACGGAGCTTTGGTGACCAGAATCCGAATACGCTCGGCTCTTCGAGAGGGACAAAGGACTCGACCTCGGCGAACGGCTCGAGCGCACTGGACGCACCAATTCATCCGCAATACCTCAACGACTATCGAGCATACGGCAGATTGACGTGTACTTCAGGCGAATGCTGAAATAGGTGTCGCGCCGAGCCCGCCTAGGGACTGCTCAGTGAAAGCGCGCGCTCGGCACTGATCAGCCCACATGCACACCGAGAATCGACGCGCATTCACACACACACACACATATATACACATACATACGGGAGACATACGTTCTGCTCCCTAATAACTAACGATCGAACTTCGCCCGCTCAAAGTTTAATTGCGCGCGCCCATTCGGACAAGTGATTAGGCACGCGGGATTACGTTAAGTCGCCGGGTGCTCGACAATAATACCCGGGTAATGACCCAGAGAGCGCACCAGAGGAGGAACTCCCGGGGGAAATCGTAAATTAATTTTATATGCCATTAAGCCCGCGCGCAATCGCCATTGGGAGCGCGGCAGCTAATCGAAGAGGAATGATCGAGTGACGATCTTTGCTCCAGAGAGACAGACGGGATCATAGGATTGGTCCTTTGCTCAGGATACTGGAAGAGTCTCGGGCAAAAGGTACCATGAAGACAGGACGCATCGGGACAAGGCCTGCTGCTGCAGTTCGCCAATATCTGTATTCGAGTACGGTCGATAGCCTCGACTGTAAACTGTTCGGCAATAATCGTGTACAAACTCGTTCGAGGCGAGCGATGGTAAACAATGCGGTAGCGAAGGGGTGTACCAGGGGTGGTCGCAATCAAGAAGCCAAAACTCGTGGAGATCGGCCCACTGCTACTCAGCAAGAATGCAAAAGTACTTTCGTATAACCATTGGAAGGACGCTTGCCGGACGGTCCATTGGGAAATACGAAGCGCACGTTTCTCTCACCGGGCTTCCATCGAGGGAAACTTTGCTTCAGGCCCGGAAGCGAAAAATCCCTATGCACTTGCCGCGAGCGCTCGCCACTCTATTGACCGAGTAGCGGAGTTACTAGCATCGAGCTACTCTTTCCCGAAAAAATTCTATATCACTCGGAAGCAGAGTTTGCTTCCCAATGAAAGCGAGGACCGGTACTCATGGCGGCACTCGTTCACCGGTCTTTCCGCCACAGAATCAACTCAAACAAGCCCTCGGCGAGACTACTCTCTTTCCGACAGTTCTCCAAGCGACACCATTCACCAATACGCGCACAAATATTCCATACCAGTGATAAACCAAAAGAATTGATAAGTCGCGTAACCAATGTGTCACGCTGAATCGATACGCCATGAGATCGATATACTCGGGCTATATCGATCGGCGAGCGAAAGAGCGCACTGACAATAAAAAACAACGCCGGCATGTCGCCGTTGCCAAATCGGCCGGCTGGTCAGACGGAGATACGGAATACCGACCGTAAGCAGAATAGCAAGGCGACGCTCTAGTAAAGCCAAAAGCATAAGGAAACGGAAGCGGAAGGAGGACAGGCAGACTGCTGAACAAGGAGAATAAGGAAGACGAAGAACAACGACGAGATGCAGCAAGAAGAGATGGAAAGGGGGACCCAAGAGAAAAAGCAGTGAAGGAAGTCAAAATGTGGGGATGAAGAGGAGGAGCTGATGGTGGTTTAAGAGGGGGGTGGTGTTACGGGGGCGTGAAATTTGCAGCGGCGAGTTGTACGTTTGAGTGACACGGGACGAGAGAGGGAGAGAGAGAGAGAGAAAGGAGAGGGGGAGAGACGAGGGCGATTGCTGGTCTGGTCGGAACTTTATCGAGCGAGAGAGCCTGAGGCCTGCGGGAGATAGATAGCTCGATGGCTTCGAAGTACTGGCCGATGAACGAACCAAAACAGAGAGATGAAGTGCAGCTACGTGCGCAAGAGCGACTGAATGAGATAGCGAGAGTGAGAGAGTGAGTGAGAGAGAGAGAGAGAGTGAGAGCCAAGGGGAGGATTGAACGAAGAGTGTATGAGTGTGTCTGGATGGAGCGCGTGTGTGAAGGGCGAGAGAGCCAACCTGTGCATGCGGAATGTGCGCAAGGATGAGGAAAGCCTCGAGTGCTGCGAGTGGGAAAAGGATTCCGAGAGGATAACCGTTGCCGAGGACGGAAAATCATAGCTACCGAACTTAAGGTCAACGGCTTGGATTACCGTCAAGACTCCTTGACAAAACAAAAAAGGGGTGCGAGAGGGAAATGCGGAGGGCGAGAGCGAGAGAGAAAGTGAGAGAGAAAGTGAGAGAAAATGAATTACGGAAAGTGGAAGGGAAAGAGAGAGAGGGAGAGAGTGAGAGTGAGAGTGCGTGAAAGAACGGAAGAGAGGACACATAAGAAATAACGAAGAGGCTAGACATTATCTTTCTTAAAATAACCAGTGTCAAAGTACTGCTATGATAATAAACGGATGTACAAAGATGCAGCCTTTTGGCTCGTCAGTTGTCGTACCCCGTTTTCACTACCTTGTATCCATTTTCAACTGCAATAACAATGACTTTCCCACGCAAGCATTGGATGGTAAAAGTCTGGTCCAACTACCAACTTTTTTTTTTTTTGTTACGTTTCAGTATGAGTATTAAAAAATGAGTGGCTTTGTTTTTCCCCTGTATTGATAAGTTATTTTTGGCAATGAAGTTACAAGAATTCGAGAGCAACGAATACGGCTGGTAAGTAAGTGTTAGAAGTATTTTTTTTAAGAGTCGTTACATTAACCGACAACCAAAGAGAGGGTAAACCCGAAAGTATAAATTGTGGAAATCAGAAGCACGTTGGATGTCAGAGATATTATTATCGTGCCTGACATTATTGAAACTTCAAATTTCGTACTTGTCTATCTCCCTTAAATTGTTGCAATAGATGAAGTTATTACATTTTTACAAATCGCGAAATTGATGCATTTGAACTCGTCTATTTTTCTACGATAGTCTGAAAAGTGAGAATAGTAATGGAGTAGCATTAACTGCACAGCAGTTACGAAGCAACGGGTTTCCCACTACAGGAAGCAATTAACTATCCTGAACACCAATGCTGCAATCTCCGATCTCTCCTATAAACGCCAAGATAAAACATAGCAGGAGTCTCGCAGGAGGGTCGCACAATTTTTCTTTCCAAGCTCATGAAGAAGAAGTTTTCCAGTCCCGCGGGGCAAACATAGCTCGGTGGAGGTGTGCGCTGTGTTAATACGCAATAATTAACTGGAGCAACACTTTACGTCCGGGATCAGGGTGGCCCGGGATTTATCATGGACTTACAAACATCTCTGTGGTTCCTTGCGAACAACCTTTTTCTTTATATTTCTCTCAGACACACGCGTACTCTTTCTCTTATTTCGTTTGATAGTTTGAAGCAGAAAGCGCCCCGGTTAAATATTATCTGGCCGGGTGAGAAATGAAACGATGTCGCTCTGGAATAGGAGAATGGACAGCCAGGCAGGAGGATGGGAATAGCAGCCGGCGAAAAAAGAAATCGACAGCTGACGGGAAAATCTGAACCGTTCAAGATAAGAGAGAAAGAGAGCGCCAACGGACAGGCGAGCGAGCGTCCGCGTCGATTCGAGATACGGGGATTTCACGAGCCTCGCTCATTTCTCGTTCCATGGATGGACACTCTTGTTACCGTCGACTTTCCTCCCATGGAAGCACAGAAAGCTCGCAAACTCTCCTTGGAAACCAACTAATGTCAATAAATGGGAATTACTGATACGTACCGCGGGTATTATATTGCTCCCATTGGTCTTCCCAAGAATTATTACGGAAACCGTAAAAAGCTCTTTTAAAGCCTGACTCGATATACGTCCTTCGAACCTTTTGCAACATTTCAAACAGAAAGTTAATATATTCAATGATTTTTGTAAACCAATTTTAGAAAGATACGCAAAAGAGGAAAGTGGTAGAAAATATCTATAATTAAAAACATTTACCATATTAGCATTGGGAGCCGCAGTGTCACAATAAATTCATTATCCAAATTCATCGGATACACATTTCCCAATATACGTAGCAATCGCTTCTGCCGTTTGACGAATCGGATCACTACTAACAGTACTAACAGAGCATCCGAGCACGCGCGCCAAAGGGTGGCGGATATTTTCGAAATTGGTATTACGCTCGATGTTAATTCAATGGAGTGCAGTTAATTCATTAAAGCACAAGTGCACAAGAAATATTTACTCGGACGGTGGGCAGAGAATACCATGACAGGCTGAAATGGTCGGATATTAGAGCTGTCAGGTATTTCATAATATACTTTCGCTATCTAATAATTCATGCGCGCGCACATTGAATTACGAATATAATTAGGATTCATAATAGCGCCACCGAGAATAGAAATAGCAGCTGGGGAACGAGACTCATTTTCAACTGGCCAACCTCTCCGTCCATACATTTAATCCACAACTCCATTTAATTTATGATAACCATCATTCGAATTCCCATACAGCTGGAATCTGATGTGCGCTATTAATTATGATTAACACAATCCATATATTCAGTCCTCGCAATGATATTGCAGCAAAAATTGAAGCAAAGGATGAAAAACTGCGTTTGAATCTCGAATAACAATATTATAATTTAAAAGTTAAGTAATACAAAAATTGACTGATGCCTTATAAAGATTAGATTGTCATTCTTAATTTGTTCACATCTGTGCACTGCTGTGCATTTCAAGTTTATATAAATTTGTAATTAAAGTACGAGAATTTTTAATTCCGCGGGACCCGAAGACCACCGCTATCTTTACCGCGGTAAATTTTGAGCGGCAAGAAATTACTGCGTGGGAAGCAACGCGACGGTCGCGGCACCGTTGCCCGAAGGGAGAGCGGAAAAACTTTAATTCCTCCTCGTCTTAATCTCCGTAATTTTAAGCGCTGGCTTTGGAAGTTTTCTCTCATAGCGAATGTTAATCGCAACGATGCCGCCCTTCTCCCTTAACCAGCGCGATAAGCCAAGTACACACGACGCGCTACCAAAAAACGACATAATTAGATAGCATCGTCGGACAACATTACGAGTTCAGGACAAAAAAGTACCTGACTTTTGTTCATTCGAAACTAAATTCAGATGCTACCTCATAAAATAACAGATATCAACAGACAAAGTGCGCAGGTTTATGCAAAATTTAACATACTTGTGGAAAAAGAAATATATTCACGCATGAATATCACCAATATAAAAGATAAACATAAAATTATATTTGCATAAACATGCAGCTCTTTTAATAAGGTTAAAAACAAAAATAAATAATAATAAGGTTATAAAAAGTAGAAAGAGTATCTAAAAAAGGGGGGAATAAAGTTTTTGAATTAGAGAAACGCAGGACTGGGTCACTTGAAATGCAGTAACAATCCGGTTATTCTAGGGCAGTGCTATTTCATGCTAAATCAGGGACTTTTACGGCACGGTCGCATTAACGCACTGACCCTTTACCCACTAAATTCTCTGCTTCTTTTTCACGCGGGTCACGGGATATTGCATTTGCATAATACTTTTTGCGATCTCGCACGGCTTCAAGCGGTATCCACCTTAAGTGCAATGATTTTGCATTTATTATGCAAATAGGGACTCGACATTTCGAATTAAAACTGCCTTTTGATTAACTTAACTGGCAAAGTATAATCCAAACACCACATGTCTTACATACAACAAATCGCCAACCAAATCAAATTAGGCAAAGCTAAACAATACATACTCGGAACACAAACAAATAAACAACCCCCAAAAAAACATTTATCAATCAAATCCCTATGAAAATCCCAGACGAGACGCTTAATCCACCAATATATCCAGCTAGTGCATTAAAACAGAAAATTATTCCTATAAATCTCACACCTAACAGAATGAACCTGTCTACGATGGCAGAACCAACAGGAATAGAAAGAGAAAGAAAGAATTGGGAGGAGGTTGACCACGAAGGAGAGGCAAACGAACGAGAAGGTACCAGAGAGAGGAACAATTGTTCCCGCTGGTAGAGAAAGGACATCCGACAGAAATGAGCGTAGTCGACAAGGCCAACGACTCTTCGCTATAGGTTCATACGCCAAGAGGAGGAGGAGGATGATGATGGTTATATAGAGAGAAAGAGAGAGTGAGAGGAAGGGTTGGGTACGAGGCAAGCTATGAAATCACGAGACTTTGAAGCGCCGTAAATGTTACTGCATGAATAATTCGTGGCTGACGAGTATAACTGTGGTGGTAGTGAGGGATGGCGGTGGTAGTGGTGCCCGTAGCCCGCGGCGAAATTTTGTGGAGGCCAGTAACGAGGCCGCAGCCGGCGCGCGCGCGCGCGCGCGTCCCGGAAAAACGATATTTAGGGGGGTGGGTAGCGAAGGGGAGAGAATAGGAGAGCAAAGGGTAGGGGCCGATGCCGAGGCACTGACAATGAGCGGAAAACTGTGCGGGGTTACAGTGAATCTCAGAAGGATCTTTTTCTACCTTTATCTCTTCTTCTTCCCACCCCCCCAACCGCACCGTTCACTCTACCGCTGTGTTGTACGAGGACCGAAAGACGAGAAAAGCAAGAGAACGAGGAAAATGAGAGACGCGACGGAAAGGAGGTAGAAGCGCTGCTCCTTAAGCCCTTGTTTAAATTTCCTATGGAATAACCCTTCGCGGAGAGGGCAACTAGGAAATTTAATCACTGTATAGCAGCGTCTCTCGGTTCACCTCGGGCTACGGAACTGCCGAATTCAGTAACATCTTGCTCAAGTTCGTTATCTACTCTACGCCACCCCCTAACTCTCACGCTCTCTCTTTCCCTTTCTCTTTCGACTGTACTGGCCATAGAAATCCAACCTTCACCCTCTGTTTCGAGGCTGATATTGACTTCATCGATGAAAAACGAATCCAGCTCGGCCAGCTCATCTGCATTGCGAGCCGCGCTGCCCGCAATTGCTCGCACAACGCTCCGCCGCCTCCTGACGAATGCGCTTTTACGATTATCGCACCCAACACTCTCCTCCCTCCCTGCTCCGCTTCGACCCACAAACCCCAGGATTTGTAGTAGAGGGAAAAGTTCGAACGATTCCCAGTTACAGCCAATGTTTGCGCCGAAGTTGACGGGAATATTTTTGTTGGAGAGTTCATTCTCGGACGGCAATATCGTGAAATGAGAAATGAAAATAAAGTGTGGAGAGATAATGAGGAGACGAAAGGGGATGTAATAGTAGAGATGAAAAATGGGGCAGTTTTGATGTATGTTGTGTGTACTTTATGAGGTTGTACGTTCAAATTTCGAGGAAGTATTTGGTTTCCATCATTAGTTAATGTGTGTCTGTAATGTGAGAGAAATAGAGGGAGAGAATAAAGCAAAATTATACAATGTAAATAAAAGAGCAATAATATGAAGAAGACCGAAATAAACATCAAATTTAAACTAGAAACTTATATAGAAATGCAACAAGTCTTTTCACAATTAATGACAAGTCATAAAAAAATTCTAACCAAAAAACAATGCACTTTTAATCAATCAAATATCGAGAATTGTGGTAATTCACATTACGAATACCAGAGTAGTGATAGTAACCCGCAATACTGCGTGCTTTCGGTGCACGCAGCACAAAGAGGTGACCAGAAGCAGGGTCAAAAATTAGAGCGAGGTTGGAAATCCAGTGATACATTACCATTGACCGACAAGAGAGAAAGAGAGAACGAGCTTTGTAAGTACACGCTTGTGCGCGTACTCATCTGCATGCCGATCGACGCCGCAATTATTCGAAGCGCGCGTTACCGCGTAGAACGAGCCGCATATGACTGCGATTGCATAAAGAGCGGATAAAAAATTGAAAAAAAGAGCACTAGCAAAGAAAAAAGGAAAAGTGCAACACGTAGAGGGATAATGGAAGCAAGGGCGAACGATACATTACTCATTGGAAAGCGAGAGAAAGATGGCGAGCGGTTGGAACTGCGAAAGAGAGAGAAAGGAAGGGGTTGGAACATTTGCGGGGAAAAGTTCGGCTGATTAAAGACGAGAGATCAAAAGGAGCGACCTGGCATAACGCACCTTAACGAACTACACTTCGTTAATGAGCTCACTATTTTTCCGCCCACTAGAGCGACTCAAACGGAGCACTAAGAGGAAACTAGCCGTAGTGGAGGGGAAAAGAGGATGAGAGCGCCTCGAGGAAGAGACAGTTTGACGTAGGTATCGCAGGAATTCCAGTCGAACTAATTATCCACGGATACTCGTGGGATGCCTTTATGAGCGCGAAAGCGACCATTTACGCTCCCGCCTTGCAGGTCTCGTAACGAGACAGTAAAAAAGCAGGAAATTAACAAAATGTATAATCAGGCCGACGACTACCGCCTCGACTCGCAGAGCAGAGCACTCTGGGAGCCGGAGTTGGTATGCACTTCTGTGTACACAGCTCGTTAGACTTCTCGACTTGCCCGCTCTATCTCCAGCTCGACGAAAAGTGTCGTCGTTTAAGGCATTAAATGTCCATCCTAGTTGCCCCAATTATGTGGGCTCACTTCGATATCATTTGCTAGAATACTCCAGGTTATATTAGTGGAATCAGACACGTACTCCAAACGTTTCATTATCTCGAGCACGTACTGTAGGATCGGCAACGATCTATTTCCTGCACTTTAGAACTTCATTAATCATGGCGACCTTGATACACCTAGCTCCTGTTAAACTGCTTGATGACCTAGTATACACACTCTATACATATAATGAACGAATTCAGACAAGTTTCAACATGGATAACTAATGCGTATTCGCCATATACATATAAATTGTAGTGAATTTTTAATGGGGCTTAATGATTAATGATTACATGCAATTAAAGAGATTATTATTAGAGAAGTTGAAACTGCTGTTATATAAATAGAAAATCATACGATATGTATTAGAAAATTTGATAGTATATGTTCGACTATAATATTTAAGAAAAATTATAAGTACACGTATGGTAATTCACAGAACTAGTGCAACATATGTGTAAGTTCACGTATAGCAACCAAGTATACTACTACTATAAGCAACAGGAATTAAGTGTATTCCAGGGTATAATAGGAACTCCGTAAATTCCTAGGTTTATATCCGGAATGAATCTCGACTGGCTAAATCACAGGTTCTCACTCCAATGAATTAAGCTTAAACAAATTACGGAAGCGCGCCATTGAAACCGGCGAAGCTCAGATGCCGAGTCCTTCTATTAAGAGCGAAGGAAAACAGAGTTTCGGCTGAGTAACGACAAAAGCTGGTCGCATATCCTCAGCAAACGCGGCACTTGTTGTGTGTCGAAAGCTGGATCTGCTAGGAACGGCGCGCCGTTCGGATGAATCAATAGCCGAGCAGAGGATCGACGAGATTAAAGGTACTTAACGGAACCCGGTTATCCTTAGCTAGCCGTACAAAGTTAGCACCGTGCTAATACTTTCACCGGTATTCGGAAACACAGGTATATCCGATGCTCTAACGGGAGTTAAGGCAGAGGTGAAGGTCCGGGAACACGGACCCTTCAGTGCACAACTCTGCTATAGATCACCGCAAAGTTTCCACTTACATGCTCTAATGAAGTAAAGCCATAGAGGAAAGTTAGACCTTTAGTTAGACCTTAGACTTCGTAACGTAGCTCAGTGTCGAGCCTATTGTGTGGCAGTTGATTCGACAAGGAATTGGCAATTCAGAATAGCCTACATTTACCGAACGAGTACCAAGAATGTAATAAGATATAAGTGGTAGTCGTTGAAGGAGTTTAATAAATGAAGTTAATTATTTTAAATAAATTGAACAAAATTTGTGTGTTACTTCCTATTTTAAACGAATTATCTCAAACCAGAAACCTATAAAACGAATTCGACTTTTGAAACTTCTCAACTCTATCACCCTTTATTTCCGTCGACCCATACATAAGAGTGATTATTTCCGTCGGCGACTTGGCGTGATTTCATTCGCAGTATTTCACTGGCAATGTTTGAATAAGTTAGTCGCTCGCCGCTTATTCGGCATAGTCGAGGGTCGAATTAATACCAGGCAGGAAAGTATGCGTAACGCAATTTGCGCTCTGAGATCGAGTGTGCGCAATTAAAAGGCATTCGCACGTGCTAAATGCACACACAGTAAGAACACGAGAACAGTATCACGTGACTGGGAATAATGGAAAGGTGACAGAGAAAGAGAGAGAGAGAGAGAGTGAGAGTGAGCGAGGGACACGGCAGGCAGCTGTTGCGTGCCGCTGGACTACCGGCTGCTAAATAATCATGAGACTAACGACGGAATCGAGCAATTAGCGGGGAAAAAAGGGCAACGCCGACAAAAAAAAGGCAACACGCGACAAACCGGCGATGCAGCACTGTAATTAAATGTTCATTAAATTGTGAGCGCTGAATAAAAAAAAAAAACAGAGGAAGAGCTTGCATAATGCGTGGCCGTCGCTGAGATTTCATACAGAAGGGCGACAAAACGTGACAAGAAAACAAACGATCCTGTTTTAACTCTGCATCACTGCCTTTCGCAACTCGGAATTGTCCCATCGATGGAGTACACCTTTTTTCAAGTTATTCTCCGATTCCCGTGGAATGGAATACACGTGTTAATACGCATTTTCAATCCGTTCTTTGGCGCAATCATGCAGCCGATTGTACCATAAAATGTGGCTTATCCGATGGCCGACTTAATATTTAATTACGCAAATGATGTAGATTATAATAAGAAACATGATCTCATACATAATGGAAAACAGTAATGAATAAGATGTGCGTGTTGAATAGTCGTTTTTGAACCCTGTCCGTAAGAATCATAATGTTTCTTAACTCACTTACGAGCACTTGTTAATTGCACGATGTGAATTATGCATTCAGATTTGCTGTGTGACACAAATCTGTAAATAGTCAAGTCTCAACTAAATACAAATTGCAATATACTATTATCAATAATAACATTAAACATTGCTAATTATCGAATGAGTAGCATCCCGTAATTTTTATCGATAGAACAAGAATATCATCCAATCAAATACATCGCTTGCCAGCGTCGGTAACAAAAAAGCACATAAAGAGGCGGTCTCGCAACAAGTAGCCGTCAGTCGACGGAGGCCTCGGAAGCACGAGGCACTCTCCATGGAAACGAGAGAGCTCGCTCGATCCCATAAATTCGAGGTATGCGCAGTTTTTCAGGACGCGTGAACGCCGGCTAAGTGAGTAACGGGCTTTTCGAGTAGCCCATTACGGGCGGGCGCGGTTACACCGACTCAAAAAAGGCGAAGCGCGCGCCCTCGCACCAAAAAGGCGGGATAATGGCCGCGCCGACGATGCCGGGCATTCCAGCGCCGCAATTCGAATGGCAGCCGAGTTTGCAACCCGGTGATTCCGGTGACCGCAGATTTACTGTCACTCCCGCCATACTTCCTGCGGACGCACGATCCTATGCTTTCCCGGCCACTTCGCCCATCTGTTTGGCCATCCTCGCTCTTTCACGTCTCCATTTATTGGACGGTAATATTTGTGTTACGCCCCGCTTCCGAAATGTCGGCCACCATACCCTCCAGTCACTAAAATGTTTATGACGCCACTGGGAATTGAGACACCTTATTATTATTGGACACTGGAATTATAACCTTCGACGGAATATAGTTGACTCGCGTAATATTGCATCTCGAAAATTAGTGATTCTGTGTAGGGAACATCGAATTAGCAAGGATTGAATTAACCTGAATGATTAAATGAGTTTAAATAATTAAGTCGTAATGATTTTTTATATTTTCTCATTACTATTAAAATATGAGCGTTGACGTAGTGCAATAAGGAAATGTATAACTCTGTGCCAAAAGAGGTTAGGAGTGTCACAAACTGCATTAACATGAACGATGCCATCTATTTTCAACGATGAATCTCGCTGTACTATTTTTTTCTCCCTCTCCCCATGAAAAGTGCAACTGCTGCCGGGCGTTAAATCGTGGCGAGCCACCAGAAATACGCACAGCCGATCGATTTATACCCTCGTATATTTCAGGATTACGGAAGTCTGAGGTCGAAATCTCCCGGAATATTTACGGTCCGGAATACGATACATCAGCTGATAAAACTGGCCGAATCAATCCCCTCCTAATATCAAGTATTTCGCCACCAATGCATGCAAGGATCGCCGCCGAATGAATCCCCTAACTTCACTGAATCCGATCGTATTCGATGCTTTCAGTGAAGATTTCACATTTAATCGATCAATCGAAGAAATGCGTTGCTATACATTTGATATTTTTATTATTATCACATTATTAAAATTTGAAATCTAAAATACAAAAAGTTTAAATCCTCTATTTCACCGAACCGACGGTTATTATATTATTACTATTGTCTATCTATTTATTATGACCTTAGTGAAATTTTAAATCTTGGACTTACAAACTTTAAATCCTTCACTTTGCCTTCGTTTGATTATACCATAGAAAATCTAGCAGTATAATCACCCTGAAATACTAAAAATGGTGCGTTATTCTTCTACGAAGGAATGAGACTTTAAATTGATTTATGGATCGCACAGTTCCCTATTGAGTCGCCCACTTTCCATCCATTCATACGAATTACCTTTCAATTTGCGCGTAGCATTAATAGGTGTCCATTATTACTTAACGCAGACGAGCCGATTATCCTTACAGGACCTCAGCACTATTATTCGGGAGGAACACTCGAAGCCTAGCAGGATAATTAACGTGCGCTGGTGAATTCCTCGCGAGTGAGTTCAATGAAAAGTGCTTTAGTCTCTCTCTTTTGACTGGCTAAAAGAGCAAGCGGTGGGATGGTGCGGGATGGTGCGGTAAGAGTGAAGAGCGAAATTAAAGAATATCTAGCGTGGAAAGGCGCGGCTCAAAAGGCCGATGTTTAAAACGATGGCGGAAATAATTATGGCAGTCGCCGGCGGAGTCCTTCTCCGGTCGTTCCGCCGCATAAATCAGTAGAAGTGCATACCGCCGTCTTAAGTAATAACGAATTCATGCAAGTGGACGCCAGCCCACTCCATTCCTCATTCCACTGGTCTGTGGAACTGTGCGTGCGGCGCAGAGGCGGCGGCGGCGGCGGTGCTGTCTCTTTCCCGCGCGAGATTGCCATAATGAACGGCCGGCTGCCGAGCCGGCAATAATAAGGACGGCATTTTCTCCGCCGAGGCATTCAACGAGCTTCGTTATGCCCGAAGCCTCTACGCTAGGTACCGTTTGTATCGCCGGCGACTATCTCCGCGTATTATTAGCTCCTACTTGTTCGCCTCGCGCTTTTTTTTTTTATCGGCGCCCTCATTGAAAAAGTGCATATTAAACCGAACGGGCAGTCGAGTGAATCGGTTGAACACTCGATTCCGTCCCGTTTGCTCATCGGATTCGCATATTGATGATTAATTAACCTGATAACATTGCACTGGAGTTGGATGATAATTTGATTTTTAGCCAATTGTTTGATTCCCTCTTGCACATAATTTTCAGTGGTTCTAAATGCCGTTTGATGGGTTAATTAGTGAATAATTGGAGGTAGAGCTTGATATTCGTATAATAACTGCGAGTGTATTAAGATCACGTCTATGTTTTCCATCGCTAATTGATTATCGCTGGAAACTGAAATTTGAACTACATACTAGACGTATTGTTGTATCGTGCTAGTTGTGTTCTCTGGAATTACAGTATCAATGGAAAGGTTACAGACAATACGAGAAGAGGCTTGTTGAAAGCTCCTGTGTGAATGGATTGTTAATTCCCAGAGTCAACAACAAGTCAACTAGTAACAAGGCACTCCAAAGTCTTGTATGCACTGTGTTGTCCCTCCCCATGAAGGTAGGCACGCGTACCATAAGAGGCCGCTTAAATAATGCACATAAAATCGATGCCTGTACAAATTGCAACGGCGAAAGGGCGCAATCCACATGTAACGAGAGTCGGAAGTGATCGTCTGGCTTTGAGGGGGCGGCCGTAAGACCCACACCACTCAACGATTAGAAACGAGGGGCTTTCAATTATTGCCGTAATACCATGGAATCGGGAACGACTTCTTCTTCCCATGCGCCAAGAGTACTCGGGGAATTTAAGTGGCTGGGATTACCTCTGAACGACTTTTACTGCGCCGCCGCCACCGCCGCCGCCGCCGCTTCATGGATTTGCATTCGGCGAAATCTCTCATTTATTCCCTCAGAACTGCCTCGCGCTAGATCATGCAAATTTCAGTGAAAGGAAAGAGTGGCGGTCCAAAGCCACGCGGATATCTATCAGATCGTTGGAATGAAATGTCGTTAATTATAAATTGTCTGCAGTCCGCACTTGTATAAATTTCATTAATTTAAGAAGCAGAATGTTGGCCATGTTACCTTCGATTCGCTTTGAAAAAACTGCTAGAGGATACGATTTTTATTACGAAATGTAAATTAAAACAGTCTAATTATAATAATCTCTACATCGACAGTAATTAGCATAATAGATTACCACTAACACTGAACGATATTACATATTAACAGTAATGACGCATACTATCATGATATACTGCGAGTAGTACAACTCGATATTACAGCGCGGCATCCTACAAGTAGTATGTCTCAATCATTCCGGCGTCATGCCGCAAGTAGTACAACTCAGTGACCCGCGCGGCAGACATTAAGTAGTATATCTCAATCATTCTTCAGGCACTATGCAGTAAGTAGTATAAGCTCGTAAGACTAATCGTATTACCAGGCTGACAGCAGGGCTGAATACACTGATATCTTTCGGCAAAGGACCAACCAACCAGACAAAAGAAAGGCAAGTCTAGACAGAGACGGTCTGGTCTCGTTGGATTCAACCGTGCGACTGTCTTCCGGACTTAACTCATTAGCAGTGCGAGACAATAGCGCGGCGGCAAAAGATGAGGGAGACTGCCAATAGGGGGCAACCGACATAAAGCGCTTTTCAAGTATCCCGAACTTATCGTTTGACGAGCAACGCAAATATTAATGCAGCTTATTATTCCGAGGCAAAGAATCCGACCCCTCGTATTTGCTAGGCCACTTTGCACCAGGGGGCCGCCGAGAGTGAAAGTGACTGTACACTACGACGAAAGTCAACCTTGCAGAATCCGGTGGGCCAAGTCTCGAGTGGGACTAAGTGATTAACCTAACATTAATATTTAACGATTAATTAGCCGGCCCCACCGTCGCGAGCAAGAGCTCCGCAAGGAAATGGAGAGCGATGGAGCGAGGTGGTTTTGTTCGCTATGAACCCACCCGATTGTTTCCACTTGAACCTGGCGTTTAGGATATATTCCGTGGAGACCAACCGACCGGTTCAAAAGGAAGTTTACAATTACAAGCCGCTTTCAATTCGCAGAGAATACCCGACCCACGGGTATACGGTTTTCCGGGGGCGATGCTCACTCTTCCAGACTTTGTAATACGAATTCTATGAGTAGAGAAGCTTTAGCTAAGTTTATAATAATATAATAAGAATATGTTCTTATGGAGATGTAAGTTTTGATAGTTTTTAATCAGAATGTTTGCTTTTGTGGGTTTAGTTTTAACTTAAAAGATATTTAAAGAGAAGAAATTGAATAAAGACGATTTTTCAAATATTGCATTGATCGTTATTTCTATACTTTCTACAGTGGCGTCAATATTCGACAGGAGAGTCGCCGAAACGTTCGTAGCTAACTTACCGAGCCAATGTCAGATTGCTCCTAATCACCGGGCAAAAGCTAACAGCCTCTGAACTCCAAACTCGGCAGCTTCGCGTTCGACAGGTCGACTGATCTGTAGCCAAACAGTTCGCTCCGGATTTCGACAGTTGTATTTCTGATTGCTCGAAACTAGCTAGGAAGTGGGATCGACAAAAATTTAATTAACGTCCTGATTTCAAGGGGAAGCGGGGCGGCAGTCAATCAGCGAAATACCGGAAGACGCCGCACACGTCCAGGATACTTGCTAAATGCCGGAGTATCGGGATTGAAATTGTTATTTCCAGTGGAGCTCTAGTTTCCAACCCGGTCGAATTTATGCTAAATGTGTTATGCAGTGTCGAGCGAATGCGTCATGAGCGGTTCACGGAATTTGAATAACGATATAATAGCACCGTGATCGCTAATCGAATTAGCGAATTGCATTAGAATCAGCTCGCGTGTTAGCGAATAAACCGCTCTGCTATACACACCTATTTTTGGAAAGTGTAACCAATGCCCGTATTAACTGCACTAATTCATATTCAATGCAGTGTGGAATTCATGATTGCTTTATATGAATCTGGCGTCGCTCTTCTAATTCACTGAACAAGCTTTCAATCGAACTGATAAGTAAATACGATGTATTTCCACCAATAAATATGGATAAATCTTGGAAAACAATTGGCTCTTTATTGTCAATCGCAAATTTGTTTATGAGGGACGCATGGGTAATTGAATTATTTAAAAAGAGTATTCATCCGAGAAATAGTAGTAAAAGGCCTCGAAATTCCTCTCTAAATAGGTTTGGCGAGGGAAGGTGTTCCGAAAAAAGGGCTGAAAAACGTTACTCCCAACCTGGATTCAATTTGCGCGTTCCCATTCAGGGCGATGCAAATCGCAGGGCTAACACAATTATTGACTTACTGCAATGGACAGGGCGAATAATGCGAAAAAATATTCGTCCTCCTACATTATTCATTCCGATCGATAAAACGCAACTTTCCGCCGGTAGGCGAAGAAATCTCCCACGGCGCCACTCGAAGATCGAGGAGGCTGCCACCATTTCGGAGGTGTCCTTTCGTTAAAATTGAATTTCCAGAGGAAAGCGGGGTCGTTGACCCGCATAGCCAAGGAACTGATGGAAGTTTAAATTATCGATTTCGACGCAACTCCACCTCACCCTCTCTCACTCGCCCTCTTCCTTTTACTGGCAGCAGAAAAGTTCTACCTTCCATCGCGCATTAATTTCCACTAGTTCCACGGTTTTAGATGTTAGTAATTTCAGGGCCTCATTCTAATTGATAGAGTTCACTATTTTTACCGACTTCGAAAAGGAGGAGGTACTCAATTCGACCGCTATATTTTTTTTTTTTTTTTTTTTTTTTTTTTTTTTTTTTTTAATGTTTGTCCGGCGAGAACTCTGAGATGGGTGGACCGATCGGGATGAAACCGAACCTATCTTATAGAGGATGCTCACAGTTTGGTCCCATTATAAATTTTTTCGAAATTGTTTAACGCTAACCATTGTTATTGCATAAAAACCGAATTTTTCGCTGATTTCGCGTTTCTACTACAAATTTCGTTTGTCCGGCGATATTTCCGAGATGGATGGACCGATCTTGATGAAACCATACCTATCTTATAGAGGATGCTCACAGCATGGTCCCAATATAAATTTTGTCGAAATTGTTTAACATTTACCATTGTTATTGCTTAAAAACCGAATTTTGCGCTGATTTCACGTTTCTACTACAAATTTCGTTTGTCCGGCGATATTTCCGAGATGGATGGACCGATCTTGATGAAACCTTGCCTATCTTATAGAGGATGCTCACGGCTTGGTCCCAATGTAAATTTTGTTGAAATTGTTTAACATTAACCATTGTTATTGCTTAAAAACCGAATTTCGCGCTGATTTCACGTTTCTACTACAAATTTCGTTTGTCCGGCGATATTTCCGAGATGGATGGACCGATCTTGATGAAACCATACCTATCTTATAGAGGATGCTCACAGCATGGTCCCAATATAAATTTTGTCGAAATTGTTTAACATTTACCATTGTTATTGCTTAAAAACCGAATTTTGCGCTGATTTCACGTTTCTACTACAAATTTCGTTTGTCCGGCGATATTTCCGAGATGGATGGACCGATCTTGATGAAACCTTGCCTATCTTATAGAGGATGCTCACGGCTTGGTCCCAATGTAAATTTTGTTGAAATTGTTTAACAGTAACCATTGTTATTGCTTAAAAACCAAATTTCGCGCTGATTTCACGTTTCTACTACAAATTTCGTTTGTCCGGCGATATTTCCGAGATAGATGGACCGATCTTAATGAAACCTTGCCTATCTTATAGAGGATGCTCACAACTTGGTCCGAATATAAATTTTGTCGAAATTGTTTAACATTAACCATTGTTATTGCTTAAAATTCGAATTTCGCGCTAATTTCACATTTCTATTACAAATTTCGTTTGTCCGGCTATATTTCCGAGATGGATGGACCGATCTTGATGAAACCTTGCCTATCTTATAGAGGATGCTCACGGCTTGGTTCCAATGTAAATTCTCCCTAAATTGTTTAACGCTAACAATTGTTATTGCATAAAAACCGAACTTTCGATTGTCCGGCGATAGCTTTGGGATCGCTTGTGCGATAAGGATGAAACTTTGAGTAACTCATAAGGGAAGTTCTCGCGGTACACCCTCTTGCATAAATTTCGGAATGTACAAGCTTTTCTTTCGTCAACAAATTCTGCTACATTTCTTCGTCTATAACTGTTACACCAGTGCAACGATGAAGTTCAAAATGAAATCGACCGCGAACCATCAATTTATTGATTTCCTATACTAAAAAGCATTAAATAAAAAAAAAATATTTTAAAAAAAAATGTGACCGACTTCGAAAACTGACAAAGTTCCAGAGAGCTGAAAACTAAAAGAGCTGAAAAGTACAAAATAAGCAACATAAAAAATGCTCTGAAAAGTAAAAAATAACTTCTTGTTGTCATGGATACAGAAATTTGCATCAAGCCTAAATATTCTGCAACTTTTCGGAGGCGGCGCAAATATAAGTAAAATATTACAAACGTCACGAAATCCTCACACTCAAATCTGAAAATACTCGTAGGCTCTATGTACATATATATCTACAAATTGAAGCGGCAAAGTATACCCTATCGAATATGCTAATATTGTTAACATTAACTGGTCTGGTATTCCACAATTCCGAACAATTCCGACATCTCATAACTGTAGGTTAATCTAGCAAATACGCAAATACATATAACAGACTGCAGGCAATAGAACTATCGTTACTCTCCTGTGTACCATTTTGTCTTCGTCAATCATTAAAGTCATCCTGTGGTTGGACAGGTAGAGAGATATAAGGATAGAGATAGATCGAAAGAGAGAGATTGAGAGGCGGGAGGAAGAGTACGAAAGCAAGAGTGAGTAAGCACGAAAGATAGATTTTCTAAGAAAGAAAATGCGGATAAGCGCGGGTAAGACACACGATTGCCAGTAATATTTTACTTATATTTGCGCCGCCTCCGAAAAGTTGCAGAATATTTAGGCTTGATGCAAATTTCTGTATCCATGACAACAAGAAGTTATTTTTTACTTTTCAGAGCATTTTTTATGTTGCTTATTTTGTACTTTTCAGCTCTTTTAGTTTTCAGCTCTCTGGAACTTTGTCAGTTTTCGAAGTCGGTCACATTTTTAACGTCACATGTCAATATTAGATGAGATAACTCTCTTTCAAGCTAAATTCGGAATACTCACCTATTCGACGTTATTTATGAAACGTAGTACTTTAAAAGCTTTATGAAAACACTCGCGCGTGGCAAAATTGAAAAAGTTCGAAAAATAAAATCACGATAAAGAAGCTGCATTGAAGATAACAGTCGGATAGAAGTTTAAAGCAGCTTTCTTCGTTTAAAGTGGCGCGTAAAGAGGTTTATTAATAAACTGCCTGAGGCGCATAAAAGCGTCTTGCGCGAAGCAGAGACATGTAGCGCTGTTATTCGTATAACAGAATCTGCTACTTCCAATGTCTTATATGGGTTATATATGTTGCGAAGCAGACGAGGATTTTATTGTCGTCTAGCAGCCGTCAATTACAACTACTTACATCGTATAAAACACCAGTTGAACGAATCTACTTTCTCTCGCGTCAGACATGAAAAGAGGCTCAGGCGAAGCGCGAAAAATCGACTCGAACTTTCAAGTGGCCTAGAAGGGCCGCGCTATCGCACCGCAAATGATCCGTGCTACTTCGAGTGCTTAATCGCATCTCTCTCACTCACTGACTCACCCCACTCTCAATGCCATCATACGTTAAACTCGCATCAGAAATATCTCTAAGTTCAAGAATCCGAAAATAAACGTTGTTGTATATAAAAAAATATCGAGTATGGACTCGCAACTCGCAACTGAAAAATGTGCCTGATAAATAATCCACGTCGCTCTTCATTTCGTTCAAAACTGAAATAGAGGCATTTCCTGCGGATTAGACTGAGCTAAAAATGAAGAATACTAAAGTCCTAAGTAATTCAAAATCAGCTTGCCAGAGAATGACCTGTTTTTAAGCTTTGTTAGAATATTGGAAAAAGTTCTTCAATCAGTGCAATCTATTTCCAATTGGTCACGAATTCCTATTTACAGACTGCTATAACATAGCCAATTCATCTTATAATTTCTCAAATTTAAAATCAAATGAAACCAAGTAGGTAAAAATTGTTAACTTGTTTCGTGTAATGATCGGTTTAATTTAAAGATAGCGCCGACAGACAGAGGGCGACTTTACGGAAACACAGCAATGCTATCAAGAGCGGTTAGGTAGAGAGCGAGGTCGAGAAATATCCGCAACAATTGCGAGCTACGAGATGGAGAGCTGTCAGGGTGAATTCCCAGCAAGGGGCGCTAACCGGAATGTGGGGGACTTTCATTCGGAACTTCGTAAATCTCTCACGTCCTTGTTTTAAGCCATCTTCGGTGGCGGGCGCTCTTTACGATTTCCTGAAGCGCGGATCAGATTAAAGTAAAGCCCTGCAACTGTTAGCGCGCCTCATGCTTTCTCTGTCAAAGCTCTCCGTCCAACATGGCTTCTCCTTCCATTTCAACCAACTCTTACTTTACTCGACTCTTCGTTTCACAGAAAGTGAACATTTTAACACAATATTTCAACTCATCTTCCCATATAAATACATTCGCAAACATACAACGTTCGAATACTTAAAGGAACAAATGTGACCCTCCTACATTTCTTGCTTCATTATCACAGTTTCCTCGAGGTCGGCCATTAGGCACTCGTTGAAAAATAGATTCCAAACAAACCCGTTGCGAATCACGCCTTTGCCAAGGCAAAACAAATGCACACTATAATTGGCTTCATTACGTCACGCCTGAGAAGCAGAGGGACTTTCGAGTGCACAGCCTTTGTGCACACTTTCCAGAGCGCGCAGTGTTTGTGGAGGAAGGTCAACGAGGCCGAGGTCCAGGAGGTCTGCCTTGGCCAACGGCTACCTGGCCAACGAGCGAGTAGTGTACGCGGACTCTCCATATTTACCGAAAGAGATCCTTTGTCACGGAGAGAGCACCGCGCGCGCTCCTGTACTGTTTGTCGCAAACAGCTGCAGAACGTTAGGCCAAGAGGATCAAAGGCAACACAGATAATTGGTTCAAACGATAGCAAGACCGCGCAAGGCAACAGCCGAGAAGATTGCAGGATTACAGACAGGTGTATCAACCCTAAGGACACGCGGGTGTCTCGCCAGGATGATCACCCGGGAGAAATTTCGGCGAGCACCGAGAATTTCACCGGAAACACTAACACAATCTCTTCGTCCCGAGCAACGGAAACCGCTCGAGAAACTCAGCGAAGGTGTAAAGCAATTAGCACCACCGTGCAAAGTAGAGCGTGGCCGAGTGCGGATAAAATTCAATTGGTTGGTACAATAGAGGGGCGAATTACGGTCATCGCCGATGAATTAGCAGTAGGCAGAACTTGGTAAAAGCGAAGATATCGTGGCGAACGAATAGCGGCAAAGGGGCGCGGAAGGGTGACAAACGAGATTTTGATCGGCGTAGCGTAAAGAAGGCTAGAGGGATACAATGGGCTGGCTATTCAAAATGGATTGAACTGCAATCGAAGGACTTTCCACAAAGGACAGAGAGACAGGGAGAAACAGGCCATGGAGGCATTGCTGCTAACTATCAATATCAATCGCAAATACTCTATTAGATTCTCGGGAGAGAGAGACTGCTCCCAAGGAGCTCTCTTGTACCCTGTTGACCCAGTACATTACAGAGGGAAACCAACGGAAAAGTATAAAGGTAATAGAGCCGTCTGGGGATTCGCCAAGATATCGGGCTCAAACATGATCAATGTCGAGTGATCTCTTGCCGGCAAAGGACTCGATTATCTTGCTCGATCCAAGCAAGAGCTCGCCCTTCTTCCTTCTATGAAGACTTCGAGATGGCTCGGATTTAGTCGACGAGCGCTCTGCCAAGCGGTATGGAATTATTATTCCTGCCAATTCGTTGGATCCTCCAGATCCTACTTTCTCCCTTTCTCTTCTCCCTCCGGCGGCTCTTTGCAGGTCTACATCGGAATTATCTGACCAAATCTAGACGAAAGCACTCAGTTTTTCTGGTCCCTCGCTGCTTCGTCTTCCCCTTCCCGTGCGACACTGCTTTCTAACGGAGGCTCGTAAGTCGCTCGTTCAATCTAAAGCCAGCGACGTCGATTCCGCTCGTTTTCTACCGCCCAACCGCCCTAAATGAGACCGCAGTGATACTCTTTTTTCGAGCGGCCCTTCTCCTTTCTTTTAATTTACATACAATCCCGCCGAGCTTGGGAAGCTCCGGGGAGCCGGGAATAATGTTCGTAATCAAGTTGGCTTGATAAGAAGTGTCTCGGAAGGATTACTCGTACTTTAATATGCTTTGTCCTGCTATTCGAAGAAACTCGGAATGACTTAACGATATAGTATTACAGCTGCTAAATAGGAAGCCACCGCTTACGATCGTCGAACTCAATCAAGACTGATTATTAATCAGAACTTAAAAGGAGTTTAATATTCCGTTTCAGTCTATCGGAGACGATTTGATCCGGAAAGGAACTCGAGGCTTGCTATTTCCTCGGAAGCTTCTCCTTAAACTTCTATGCATTCTTAAAGCTGACAGATCCAAGTTCCCGTTAAGAAACAGTACAATTCTTTCTCATAGTATGTAACCAACGTAATAGTCGACAAAAATAAATACTAGCAAAACACTAATCGGGAACAAGAAAACAGTGGCATTCACGAAAGAAACACTATTAAGATGTAGGAAATACTTCGAAAATATTTCATGAGTCAAAATTCCTATAAATTCGATTCACTAGACTTATAAAAGAGTTCAGTGTACACATTTCGAGATGTCTAACGATAGGTTGAATTGTAATTCTTGAAACATGGCAATCTCTTTAACAGGGCACCCTGGCGCATGAAGTAACACGGGAACCAGTGAACGCCGTTGCGGAGCGGCAGTGCTGCTCATTTTAGCATACTCCGATCACGTTCGACCACTCGTCGTTTTATTGAGGAAGTATTTGCATACCTTCCGAGAGCCGGAAGGCAGCTTAAAAGTTTAGTCCTCTGCGACCGAGGGCCTCGGTCATACCATGATATGCTGTGCGTTCCTACGTTTGCCTTCTACTTCGGCCACCACTCCGCGCTCGTATAATGAATTATTCTGACGGGAGAAATGGCTTCTGATTAACAAATCCATCTGCTTGGAACGCCGCCTTCTCCTTAATACTCGCTTGGCGGACTCTCCACTACTCGTTGAATACTTCGTGGCCAACTAGTGTGCCTATGCCGAGATATTAATGATTATTCCTGCCAATACTATTTCCACGTTTCCACCGATATCGGTGAATTGAAAGAGACAAAATAAAACGACCCACAGTCGAAAAACTTGACGTAGGTATTACATTTATATCTCTATTATAATTATACTTTCACTTACGGATTAATATTTATTACATCACCGTATGACTGTGTGTAAATAAAACTGTGTAACATTATAACATATTAAAAATCAGGGTAAGCTGTCCATAAATAACTGATATTTGTCAACGTTGAAGCTCGCGAAAAATAATAATATAAAAAATTCAGAAATTTAACTGGCAACCATATAAATGCGTCAGAAATGTTTACTCTCGAAAACTAGTCAGACCTGTATTATTATAAACTTATATTCGTAGTTACACAGGAATACTTTTTTCCCTGCAGGAACCAAGGAGACGAAGGAGCAGCAAAAATCAGGTTTGTCTAAGGGAGCGGAGTAGTGGAGGTGGGAAGGGAAGCGATGTTCTCGGGAGATATCATTAACTGCGCAAATGCTTTTCGAAAGTGACGTTAGTGGCCCTCCACGGCTGGAGAGGCGTGTGCATTATCTCGGAGCAAGGTAACTTCGTTCCAATGTAGATCATAGAGGCACTGCCACCCACTGCGACTCCTTACATAGCCACCTACACCTTCACTCGCCTATCTGCCACCCCCCAACACTCTACTCTTTATTACACGAGGGCAGATTGTGATAAAAGTGTGAGAGAGCTAACTTCCACCTTCTCAGCTTCCTCGCACATCTCTACAACTAGTTTTCAAGTCTTCAGGTAGCTTTTATCCTCGTATTATAGCGAATGACACCGGGTCTAGCATACACTGTAGACTGTGATTGACTCGTTCGTCTGATTTTGAAAAAGAGGTTCTTAATTTGGCATTTATGGAATTAAACCTATTTTTTTATCTTATAGATGAAGTTCCCAGAATGGTATTGTTATATTTTTTCAGAATTATTTAGTAGTGATTTGTGTGCGGTGCTGCTTAAGAATATAAATGAACATCTGATAAAAGAGGCCGCTAATAGTCTTTAAATTTATCCGGTGCCATTTTCGAGGTTACAACTTAATTGTAATCCTTGACAGGTCATTAAGCGATGTCTGTCACTCGTCGCCCGGGCACATACCTCCTTTGGGGCTAATGACGATACCGCTGGCTCCGATTAAACAATGGGAGGGCGACGGTGGCGCCGTCGGCAGGCTCCTTGCGCGTTCAGTCCTCGCGAACAAAGGCAAATACTGTCGAGCGCTAACCCGCGAGACTAATTTGCTCGAGGATGATCCTCACCGCTCTTCTGCCTTGCTCTCGGAGATGATGCACTTCCTCATTCACAATGACTCTCTGAGAGGAGAATGCTCCTTGTGGTTCATGGCGTGACACTGTCTTCAGTGAGGAATGTATTAATATCTGATAAATACAATAGCACATTTGAGAAATAATAAATTATTATTTAATAAATTGGATAACTTTTACTGACATATCATTATTTTTTGTTTTGTTGATATTGTTATACAAATTTTCGTGGTACGAGCACATTCTGTATCGACCGTATGTTTGAAATAACAAACTGCGTTATGTTCGGACAAAATTTCTGTGATAATACACGCCGGATACATAAACGTTAATTTGACGAGAGTTATGAGAACTTCGAATATACCAACATCAATCATGCCCTACAGCGTTACCACGTGTATCTCATCTCCATATTGTGTTGCAAATATTAAGTTATGCTTCCGATTTTCCGTTTCACCTATTTACTTCAGTATTATTCGTTGAAATTATGCGAAATAATTTTGAGAAATGAAGATATTTACTACATGTCACAGTTTAAACAGTGTCTTTCATTTAAATACCTTTTTTCGCTTGATCGTCAGAAAATAAATGGTCTAACTAGATTATTCAGATGTTAATTAAGGCTTTTAGTATTGATTACTAGGAAGACTTGGCTGGGAAGACTTCGTCCCACAGAATGGACGACTCAATAAGCAATTACAAGTTTTTTACGGCGTGCGGAAGAGCCTGGTTTTATCAGGGTTCTCTGGAAGGCCGGTTATATTTATGCAAATTGGGACGAGGCTTCCTTGGGGTGTGGTTAAGTGTAAAATACGGTTGGGAATTCGGTTACACCTTCTCGTTAAGGAGCTCCGCACTGCTCTTACTGCAGCTACGTATTGAGATTTCTCTTGATCCATGGCTGAGCGAGGCTCACCTTTCATGCCAGTAGTTATTTGACTAGAGAACTCTGGCTTTTCTCTTTCCAGATCTCGATTTATTAAGGAACCCTTCTTCCCCAAGGTAGAAGTAATTATACAACCGCCCCAAGAATTATCTTATCCAATTTACTTAATTATCAATCCCCTTTACTTTCCTGATTAAATGAGCAACTATTGCAAAGTATTGCAATTTCGTTCATTAATCTCATTACATTGTCTACAACAAACATATAAAACATACAAATACAAACCGATTGGAGTGCGCGCAATCGATAGAAAAATATCAATAAATACGCCTCCATATAATTAACCGTATCCTGATGAGTTCAATTATTCATATATTTGCAGTATATTATCAGTAGCAATAAAATACGAAACATCAGAGAAAATACGAAATCCTGGATGCCACCAATTTTCCGATATCTACATTTCGGTGAGATATATTGTCGTAGCGGAATGTCTGCCGGAAATAGCGGAGCATTCGAGACAGTTGAAAAGTATGGAAAGTGGGGAAGTACGGTTGGATATTGTGAGAAGGGCATGCCCTTATTGTGTCGGAGAAATGCAAGTTATTCCTGAGAGTGAGGGCGAGTGGAAGTCGATTTGGTTGGAGAGAGCGTGATGGGCTAAGTGGCGTGGCAGTGCCTTGCCAGTGGCTAAAGGCACGTGGAAGCAGAACGAATGGCTTCTCTCGCTCCCATCCCCGACGCGATAACTCTGTTTTGCGGAACATTACACCTGCGGCACCTAATGCGAAGGAACGTGCCACCAAGCGACGCCCGGACGCCTGCGGACGCCAGGCACGTCGATTGAGAGACCAAAGCGACGCACCCAGATCTCCACCGGACCGTACTTCACTCCCAGCATTCCTTCTGGTCTGGAAACAGTTATCTTCACGAACTGTTCTCTCAGTTCTAGACCGAGATTGTTGCCAACACAAATGAGCATTCCAATGGAATATAACGCCAGACGTTTTCTCGGAATGCCTTTGAGCGACTGTCGAAGTTACTTGGATAGAAACTGTCGTCGATCGAATTGCGAAAGATTTCCGTACGATCGTCTTGATGTACCATTTTCGATATTTTGAACGTAATGCGAGAAATAAATGAAAAATAAATAAAAGGGGAGTAAGTGTAAGTAGCAGGAATTACGAACTTTTCGATGTGTGTTGAAATGTCTGTCGTAATACTGAGCAGTTGTTTCAGTCGCTAAAATAATCTTATTCATGGAAATTGCATTCCTCTGAAATGGTAAACGGTTAGTAACATTAATTCGAGTTTTAAGAGAAAGTAGATATTAATTTCTCAGTGAGTGCACGCCAGTCGTCGCGTAGCCCGTACATCAAATTACCAAAACATCCTTGCCAAGCCGTTTATTTTCCCATCCACCCCTTTTCTAACTCCGGCTGAAATATTCAGAATCCTCGGCTAAGCGATTTCACTCAACCTCCGCGATTAGCCATGTGCCCGCTGAAATTTGCGCGCCGTTTCTCGAGGAGTCGTAATTATGGCGGGGAAATCATGCCTTAATAACATTAGAATCATGCGGAATGAGAAACCTGGATGAAAGGGTCTTCCGTCTGCCTCAATTACGGAAAAGATACATCAGGAGATGACTGAACCGCCACGGATTTCTAAACCTATTTCCTAAAATCCACAGGAATTCTAAGCAAAACCACTCATTGACTTTCAAATAGTCATTTAGCTATGTACAATGTACACATAGGAGTTCTACAGACATAGATTTGTACGAGCCCTTTAGCGTTTACCTTCGCACTTCGAGTTGGTTATTACAACACTTTAGAGTACTTCGACTATGATTTTATACCAGCATACTTCGAAGCAAGTAAACTCTATCATATTGATAATAATTCCACACTCCTACCTCTACCATTTCTGCAAACATTCCACATACGACAGGCGTACATTTTCAAAAAGTAACAACTTACAGTTCAGCTCCGCAGCAAGATAAACTGACACGAACACCCATAGAGAAACTTGACATTAAAATCAATACAGCCAAAGACAAGCGTTTGAAGTTTAGATTCGAGGAGGTAGGAGAGAAAATTTTAAAAAGAAGGACAAGCTAAAAGAAGCTGAATGTGCATGCGACATAGGAAGGGAAGAGGAGGAAGTCTAGGAGAAGTAAAGGTAGGTGAGAAGAGAGCGATAGTCGCGGGAGTTGGCGAGAGCCGGGGAAGAGAAGATTGAGAGTAGAAGCAGAGAGACTTCGAATATGCTGTCAGTAGAGATAGGAGAAAACGACGGCTCGGATACAATATAAATGATCTCGTCTGCGCGCCGCTGCCACCTCGTATTCCACCCTCTCAACCCCCCGAACCTCCTCTTTACGTACACCCACCCCACCCGGCAGCCAGTCCAACCTCCATTTACATATCTGTATTATTCAAGCACGACTGTTATTCAATTTCTACGCAACTCGCAAATGCATTATTATTTCACTGAGGCCGCGCTCGCTCTGTGCGCTCGGTGCCTCGGCGCTCCGCTCCCGGCTATGGGGGCCGCGCGGCCCCCGTTTACATTTGCCTGGCAGAAAGAACGAATGGAAAGAGAGAGAAAGAGAGAGAGAGGGGGTGAGGGAGAGTGCAGGAATGGACCGAGAGCGCCGGTAGCTGGAGTGCAAAAAAGGAAGAAACGCACGAAACAGTAATATGGATTGGCCAGCGACACGAGGGTCAGTTCGTCAGATGTAAAAACACCTGACTGCATTATGGGGTTCTTGTTGAGGGTTAATTCCCTGATATTAATTTCGACGAGTTGGGATGAAATCCGAGGGTAAAAGTGGCTGCAGTTTTATATAGGTATAATTGAAGGGGGAAGCAAAGAGATGTAAATGCATGGTAATAGTATATTCCTCGTATACTGTAATTAATGTTGAAACTGTAAATTGTTTTATATTTGTTTGTTGTGATTTCCGGTAATCTTGCGTAATACTTTTCAATTTTCGCTTCTGTAAATTCCATATAAGTTTAAGCTTAATGGCAGGATTGATTTTTTGTTGGTTACGTTATAAACTCGTGGGTGTACGAACACTGCGCAGAAAAACATTCGGATAATATACTGTTTATTCAAATTTCCCATTCTACCGACAACTTCATATTATCGAACGCCATTCTACATTAGCTACGATTTTCATAATTAACAGCCAAACATTATAGGCGCTAATAATTGGTGTATCAAACACCCCGCAGGATACCGGCAGGCGATAAATATTGCGAAAATCCCATCGCTCTCAACTGGAAAACGTCCGGCGGGAACACACGCACAACATTCAAGCCCACAAGCGGAGGGTGTATTGATAAGATTTAGTGATGCGATACATCACCATTAACATTATTAATTACCGCAATAAAGCGACACGAAGCAATATAACGACAAGTGCAGTGGAAAGTGGCCGCTGGTACGTTGATCGCCTGCAAGCGTTCCCCAAGGTGCAATAAAAAAATCGCTTCTATGACACGAGAAACGAGGGACGAGCCCACCAACCCCCTTGTTTCCACCCCCAATTTTGCGCCGTTGATTTACATCCAGCGACGCATCCTTGTTAGCTCCAGCTATTCCGCGGGATTTAAGCGTCGACCATGTACCTGCATTACGAAACTTTCGTGGCGATCCCGATAGGTTACTTTGTCTCTGCGTACAGGGTGATTCATTTGTCTTCGGATAAACACTGTCGCAGTCTGTTTATACGGGATAATTATTCATTATCTGACACCTTTAATTTCACAAGAATCTCTCTCAATTGTTTTACGCAACCTATGCATCACATACATATATATGTATAAGATTATATTGTATAGACAATGTATATAATATAATAAAATATTCTTTCCAACAACCTAATTTATATATATAATATACTGTATTTTATTATTAGCATTACACTTACTTCTGATATGTAAAGATATAATTAAATACATATGTGATAAAAATGGGGTGATCGTAATTCAAAGGCAAGTGAATCACCCTGTACATAGCGGAGGATGGGAAAAGGCACTTTCCGTTTGATTCTGCAGGGACGGTAGCCGCTTATAGCAGGTGAACGTATTACGCACGAAGCTCGACTCGCACCCCTTCCGAGCTGTATCGCTTTTTTAAGCGACCACCCTCGAACCCTCAAGCGGCTTAGAGTGGCCGACGAAAGGAACTCTGGTTGGCTATGATAAGAGCCACGAAACCAAGGGAAATGGGAGTGCGGTCGGCATCGATACCCCGAGGATGAAAAAACTGTAATTGGATTATAATGCGCCGGATTGAGCAAACGGAGCTCTGCGTCCTTGGAAAATGCCGGTGCTGAAGTATTTATTTCGATGGTAATATCATACCTTAATTAATGATAGGTAAAAATAAACAAAACAAACGTAACATGTACGTAATGAAATTGTCCACTTGTTTGGTAAAAGATACTTTTACCTTATCAGTGTTACCACGTGCTTTGCATTTCTTGATTAATGTTCCATTGAAATTTGCATATTTTCGGAAATAGTTGCAGGCTCGAAGCTAGTGTCCCGGACTTTTAGGAATTCCCGGCGAATATTTCTGCGCGTACACTTCCTGCGGCGTGACCGAAACTTTTAATCAAATTATATGATTATTAATCCCCGAGATATATAACAAAAAGCATAAATTACAACAGAGCTTATAAGAAAATCGCGTCACTTTGTAGAAAATGTCCTTAAAGCGTTCGCTTGTAGAGACAAGTAGAATGGAATAAACGAGTTGAAGGGTAGCAGGAAGAGAGGAAGAAGAGGATCGGAGAGAGTCGGTGGGTTCTTTCGCACGCTAATGGTTATACCTCGTTACTAAAAGAGCCATCGTATCGACAAGGCAGCAGGAGAGGAGGGATTTCCCATAAAAAGGACACCTCAACCTTACGACTGTCTTCGGGGATAGTCGAGTGCACCGATAAATGTCGCGCTCAAGGGCTCTCGAAAACGCGCCTGGCACACCACTTATTCCTGGCTGGTTGCCGCCGCCGCCGCCGCCGCTCCCGTCGACGCCACCGCCGCTGCCGAGTAAAACTAGACGGCTCGGTACACAGCAATTACCGTGCGCCCCCCACCATGGCAAACGTGATTCCTCCGGCGGCGATATTGTCGCACAAAGGGATTCCCATAATCGCGCGTAATTAATAGCCGGGCGAAGCTGGCGAAAAACGATGCCGGCGCCGGTAACAGTTGCGTGCATAGCGGAAGATATTGCATGCAGGGCTCGTCCGGCAAATCCTGCATGCTATGCGCACATTAATCCGAATGAATAATTTTTTTCGGTGGATTAATGTGAATTTCGTGGTGATGGGAAATAGTTTATTTTCTGCGGGAAGTTCGTATCTATTTTATCTGTTATGTATTTTAATAATCCTCCATATTTCATGCACACACATTCGTGTAGAACTTTTTATACGGTTATTGAGATTAATAAGAAGTTAAATTAATTATAGGATATTTATCAATTACTACAAGAAACAAATTGCAAAGCTTTTCGGATTGATTTGTTTCTTATTAAGAAGTTGATTTTAATAGCCAAAAAATTAAGGACAGCCCTTTCAGAATCACTGACTCAACTGTACAAAGTAGGTACTTTGAAAACATTCAGCCCATTCCATGTACTTATTATTTAAGACCACATATAGCGTGTCTGTTTTGATTCAACACGAGTACCTTAAACTGGGGCGATCCACTTTCATTCCCAGCTTCATCGTCGCGGATCGATCGATCGCAAAAGTTGTGGCGTACATATAGCTGAAAAATTTCAGAATCATGTCTGCGAGGAGTAATCGCAACGAAACGATACCGTTTCTCCCGATGGGGGAATCGCGCCACGGTGCAAGCCTTACGTAAGTCCGTAAGGAAGATCGGTACGTTCAATTCCAAGACGTCCAATTGGTTTACCTTCGAGCAAAGGAGAGCAGAGCTCCTGCCAGCCTAAGAAATCGCGAACTGATCGTAAGAAAAGGATCCCCATGCCTCGGCACTGGTATAATAAAGAAACCAATATCTTCCTTTACCAAAGCATCCTGTGAAATACTCCCTCGACTTTCATTCGACCTACAAGCGCCCTCTCTACGCACACTATATTGCCACTATATTCGCCCTCATTTACTCACACATTCTTCCGTGTTATAATCCGATCGCGAATAACAGTACAATCAGCCTGGAAAAGAATGATTTGAATGGCGGAGCGCGCAGTTGTCGACGTTCAATTTCGAAGAGAATGGAAATTTAAGGAGCCATAACACTTTGGAAGATAATGCCTTCGCATATGCCATACTTTGAGATACGTAACACAGAATATCGAGGAGAGAGACCACTGAAGTCTTTACTGTTTTAGGTCATTCGTTGCTTGAATGACACATTTCCATTTCGGTATGTCAAAAGTTCATAACTGTACTTTTTGTTTTTTAATAAAAATCTTGATGGAAAATGGATTTGTATTGGTTGCTTTTTAGATACGAAATAAATATTTTATAGAAATGATTTTAGACGCGCATTTGTGTGGTTTGTTCATCTGGTTATTACACTGAAGTACCGAAATCACTGGATGAATTTAAATGGGAGTTTTTATGTGGTCTAGTATGATCCTGTGCAGGCTTTAGTCGGTGTTTCATGGCGTTACGTCTTCCTCGAGCGAAGTGATGTTTATAAGTAGGATGAAGGGATTGCTTGTTGAGTAAACCAGTACCAGTAAATTACTTTGGTCAAACTGAACACAAAAATTCTTGGAAATGAAAGTTTCATTATTCAAAGCTACCGTTGCACGACCACAGATATTTCGTTTTATTTTCTTTCGCGTAAACTAAACGATAATTCTTTATACCGATGTAGTTGCAACATTAACAATGTTACATTGCAAAGCACAGCAGGATAAACTGTTGAAATATAAAATACTGATAAACTCTGCACTTCTGCCACCGCTCAAAAAAGATATGAAGAGCTAACAATAGCAGTACGCCCAATATAGGTCATGGGAACAGAGAAAACTGTATAAAATATAAATGTATAACACTGGCAAAGAAAAAGAGTAAATTTAAAATACTGCAATATTGCACCGAGTGTAACATCGGCAGGAACGCCGGAATAAAACACGCGGTTAAAGTCTCTTATTTGAGAAGAACGAACAATTTCCAAGCGACGTGCCAAGCCATTTTAGTTCACATACATTTTCTCATATTCATTTCCATTTCATTGGGTCTTATAAACAAAACGACGTACGAATTTAGAAAAGGCCGAGATTGATCAAACAGTTCGATATGGACAGACACAAACAGACCAAACCGATCAAAAACCGCACTACGCAAATTTTCCAAAAATAGCCGTTTGCAATAAACAGGAAACAATTTTCCTTCGCGTTAATCGGATTGGCCAGGCGCGAAGCTGGTTAAATCTTGCAAATTGCGAGTGACGAAAACACGGGAAAACTGGCCGAATAATGGAAATGGAAAAGCGGTGGTTGACAGTGGCTAATACGATTTCTGTTGCCGAATTTCGAAAGAGGCGATGGTTTTTTTTAAAGCGCCTACCTGTCAAAAGTTGCGAAACTTTTCCAGGTATCGAATTCAATACGAATTTTAATGGAAATAATAGAAATTCCATGACATACTATAAACTAGAAGAATAGCTGTTTGAGATTAAAAGCAGTCAATATGATTCGGCGTTGAGAAAAAGTGACGTAATTCCTGAACCTACCTGAAATGCATTTAAGGACCTTGTTTTACATAATAACCAACGACTATATTAAACGCTTCCACTTTCAAACGAGCGGGTGTGCACTCGAAGTCTCCCGGCAGATTACCGGCATCCAATATCATGACCGGGAAGCATAGCTAATGAATAATACAGAGCGAAAGCCGACCTCATTAAACGTTCTCGATTTCCACGAGCATTCATAGGACAGATACGATAGAAACGGCTGCCAACGACGGCCTATATTTCATTGGCGCGACCAGAACGACCTTCCAATACAGCGATTTTCAATGTCCAATGACAGACGGGAGAAAGGGTCGAAAAAGAGAGAGAGAGGCCGAATTAACAGGAGCTTCGACCGACGAAATAAATAACAAGGTAACAAATAAAGTTCGGTCGAACCGCGCACAATAAATAACAGGCGTATCGGTGGAATAAAAATGTGCGACGAATAGCCTGAAAAATCGTCGGAGTTTCCATAATCCATCTAGCTGGGTGAACGTTTCTAGTTGGCTGTAAAGGGAAAGCGATGAAATCGAGATCCTCGATGGACTATCAAAGGGCAACTTATTCCAGAAATAGAAAAGAATGAGAGTTAGACCTTCGACGACATGTGTCAAGCATACTTCGAAGTCCATGATAGTATTACCTAGGCGAACAGGGCATCGGTAGAAGGGTGTTTCGACGCTTTGCTTTACTCTCTCAATAATTTATGAAGGGAAGAGGCCGGCGATGCTCCATGAAAGCCGGAAACAGGTTTCCCGGTAAAGTCTATTTGCCCGAAAGACTCTTGAAACCACTTTTCCACGTCACTAACGTTCTCTGCGTCCAATCCCTTTTGCCTGGACTACCATATTTTTGATGCACCCTGAAATGTCGTTTGAACTCCGATTGCAAATACACGTAGACATCGAACTCCAGAGCGCACTGAAATAGACAACACTAGGTCCCCGGTCGGGTTAGAGATGGACGTCCAGTTTTAAAAGCAGCACTGGTCATTTTTACATAGCTACGTAATAAATAAACGGAATAACTAACAGCGCTGTATTCCAACTTTTCGTTGTAAACAACTGTTGCAATGCAGAAGAATACTTTCAAAAATTCACTGGACGAACCAGCCAAATATTTTCTTGAATATTCACAAAAGGGCGCTCGAAGGGAAAAGGTTGCTCGTCGTCCATCAAGGCGGCGCCGCGGTGGCCGAGTTGAATCACTGGGATTCAACAAAAAAGGGAGAAAAGCTGACATACCCGAACCGGGAATAACTCTGGATATCGGACATATGGTAGCACTAGTATTCACCGATACACACAATATGCACCCGCACGAGACCTTCGCAAGCTTGCATGGATCTGCATGGATATTCGAGCCGCTGTACCGCCGAATCAGCCTTCATTCGTCAAAGCTATCTCGACAAAGAAAGAATCTATGGCACCCACTATCGACGCCTACCTCTGACATATGTACATCGTGTTTTCGGGCCAACAAGTTAGATTCGTCCAAAGGAAAATGAAAAATCACTTCACTCGAATCCGCCAGATACTCCCTCGTCCTTCAATGCTTATACTCTGGCATTGACTAACCACGGTGGCTCAGTCCGGAATTGAATTCTTTATTTTCCAGATATAAAAGATCACGTATTTTGAAACTATAAAATAATCAGAATGATATAAACTGCTGTAAATTGATTAAAGTATTAATAATAATTATCCATGTATTCTATGTATCGTCTATGTGTGAAAAATTAATATTTACACCAGTCTGTGGCACATAAATAAAATATAAAGGCAAATCCACGGAAAGGATTTTTAACTTAATCATAATGATAATTAATAGGAATTTGTGTAAAAACTCGAGAAACCAGACAGTTGTCGGTTGCGTGTATTTTACATAAGCAGAACGATAAATCGGCGACCTTTCAGCAGGTCTACTGAAATAATGAAGCAGGTAGAAGCTTTGGGTAAGCTACTCTCCCACAAACTCCACATCGATCACGGTTATTTATAAACGAGAGAGTCAGCAACGTACGGTGGCAGCTGGCAAATAATCACATTCATGTGCAAGCGTTGCACTCTGCAGCTTTACCTATTATTTAGTCGCACAGCGCGCACCAAGCTGATTGCCGCTGATTAAACAGCGCTTGGATTTCCGAGCACTCAAGCCAGAAGGCGTAAGTTCCTCCCTCGAAACAAAGGGCACGTCAATCCCCGTATATAATAGCGTGAAAGTTTGGAGAACGTTTATTTCCTCTTTTCGCCGAGAGAAACGTGAATGCAAACTCGGCTTTTATAAACTGTAATGGCGCGATTGAATTGCCAATAATGCCTTAAAAATAGGTGAAAACGACGAAAAGCAGAAATAGAAATGGAACACAGGAACGAGAATAAAAAATTCATGAGTATACGTGATTCCTACGATTTATATATATACAAAAAAAAAAAAAGATTTCAATTTGTCATGTCATTAATAAAGATAAACTTAATCCCTATGAAGAGCGAATAAAAGACATTTTAATTGGCAACCGACGTCAATCCCAGAATCTCCAATTTCGGTCTTGTGGAATGATGAAATGAACTAATCCCGATAACCAATCAATTTCCATTCACGCTTCCGAAAGCACCATATCTATACTATAAAAAAACCATTACTTATCATTAGCAACATGCAGCTGAAATCGTATCCCCGTAAAATCACTCGCACCTCAAAGTGAATCAGCCCATTAATAACTGAGCGGGTACTTTTCTCGCTGACGGCGAAAGTAGCGTAAAATCGAAATAACAAATTATCCTGCTGCAGCAGCCAGACGCCAGCCGTGTCTGTGGATGCGAATATTCTTTCGTATACACAAGCGTCCACGAGCGGATAAATAAATATCCGCGAGGCATAAGCGCAAGCGTACAATGAAATCTCGATAATTGGTCGATTCTCAGCGCGTGTACAGCTAGCCGATACCGGCCGCGGCGCACGGACCGACTATAACGCGAATGAAAACTGGACGGATTTAAGCCGGCAGACCGCAAAAACTGCGGTTTGTTCGGTCCGGCTGTTGGCGCCGCTCGAAATCAGGAGGAAAAAATAATTTCTCTAATGAATATGGAAGTGCAGTCAATTATCCGGAGTAATTAATTCCCGGGCTACAGGAACTACTAACGAATTCGTAATATTGCTCACGAGGGCACGTGGCCTGCTGCTTGCCGTTATGCCTACTCGGCTGTGCTCAATTTTCCAGCCGCTGAATTTGTCAGTATTAGCCGCTCGGCGAGTGCAATGCTCTTACATTCCAAATAATACCCGGTTCGGCTATTTCCGGTAATAGGAGTTTATGCTTTGCAACTGCTATTCTCGAATTTCGTGCTTTTACTATGGTAACAACAAGAATCAAGCAAATTTCAAGTACCTTTAGTGTAAAACAGTAAAGAAATCATTCACAATTAATGCGCGATGAATGCGTAGTGAAAATATCCTGACTCCTGTGAGCATACTATTTTCATAGAATATTATTTATAAACTGTCCGTATCCATATTGAAAATATTGATAATCAATGAACTGCTTTTGTTACTGGTAATGGCAACTGGAAAAGCGCAGTGAATGAAATTCTAAAACTATTGTAATCGAGAATGACATTCTATAATTAGACTTAAATACATGAAATTGAATTGCGATATTGAAAAGCCAATATATAGGTTTTGCAATTAAAATATGTATAACGGAAGAGCACTTAATACCAAGAACATACAAATCCAGCAATTCAAAGCCTTAAAATTAAATGGAGTTTTGAGGTTCTTGCTCTAATACATATGCCAGCCGACCACTTGTGTGTCCCTAATGACCTTCGGCGTTAGCCTAGCATTAAATGAACCACTAAAAAATTCGTTTGCCAGCCAAAGCTTGGCTGCGCCGCGTCTCATTTCGCGTTTTAATGAACATAAACTTCACAGAATTAATTACTGGATATGCCAGTGCGTTTACTCATTACACGGGCGAGTCCTGCACTTTTCCACGGGGAGGGGAGTGCAAATTGTCACCGCACACACACAACAAACTCTTTCTGTGGTTTTAGACAACAATTTCATGGAAACCATATGTTCTCGGACGAAGAAAAACGATTCGGTTGGTGGCAGTTGCAGTTCTACCAGTTCTACCAGCTCACCGCTGCACCCAGATTGGCCGTGTGATTAATTCCCACCGACGTAAGCGGTGCATTTGTCTATCTTTTTCTCGCTCTCTCTCTCTCTCTCTCTCTCTCTCTCTCTCCGGCGCAACCCGGCGGATGCTGCGAGGGAAAAAACCAGGCGCGCGAGTCTATCTGGTGAAATATTCTCCGATTTTTGCGGTGCCAGCTTTATCAACGAGCGGCAGACGCACCATTATGCGCCGCGAACGCAAAACCACTGCACCAACGAAGCACGCGCACAGACACACACACGCATAGCTGAAATCTCGTTCGAGCGTGTACCAACTGGTCGCCCTTTGAAAGTGTTAGTCCATGTAAAGTGCGGATCAACGCACGCGCGCGGACGAAAAACACAGCTGGCGATGGAATCGCGCGTACTCGGCGCGGAATCAGCTGATTTCGACGTTTGCACAGCATGTGCGAGGACAAACAATGGAGGAACCCTTCGCCCAGATTTATGGACCGCCGACCACTTTTTCTTCTTGGCTCTCTGAACAGCCTTGCCGGAGGTTTAAGCAAACCGTGCCAAGAGAGACATTGCCAGCCCTAATAATAAAATCTGTACTGTCGATTTTTAATCATTTTAGAGTCTTCGAAAAAGTCGTACTTTCACCAGATATATAACTTACAACAAAATATATATTAGTATCTTGTTTATGGATATAAAAAAATCTCGTACGAAGATGTACAATAAACATTTTTTTTAAAAAGACCGCTTATGAACGACGGGGCAAACTCGAAGGGAGACGCGCGTGGCAAGTGCATCGGTTGCGTGCGTCAGATTCGAAGGCGTGAATGGAAAAAGTAGGGAGGAACTGTTTTGCGAAATTAGCCTGCGTCATATGAATGGGCGCCGTAAATAGAGAGGAGGCACGCAGTTAAAAAGCGAACGGCACGTTAGGGTAATGGAGAAGCACTTGAGAATGAAACGGCACCGCGAAATGGAGAGCTGTCTAGACGTGAGTGCGATTCTTCTTCCATAAAAGATCGCTGGAATGGTAAAACAGCCAGATTTTAGTGCAATGGGTGACTAAAGTACGAACGGCGTACTAATGTTTAACGAACCGGTGGGAATGGAATCCGAGAAATGTTGAAAATCACTCTTTAGATTGTCTTTCTTCGAAATCCCAGTGGAAAGTCTCGACGACAGACGTATTTGGGAAGAACTACTCAATTGCAATAAGTAATCCTATTCTCTTTGCTTCAAAAAGACAGCGAGCATTCTCGAATATTTTAAAATATCTGGTATGAACTAAATTGGACTCATACAATTGCGACAGAATTTCCTGAAACTAACTCATTAAAATTAACATAACTTCATTCTAGTTATATCTATTGAGTTAACTTAAAAAATTTAAATCTATTTGTTCCATTTCTCTCGAATATGGCGAGTACAATAAATAGCGAAAGAGTAAACTCGAAGTCCATCATCGGCGAACACATCAACCGGTATCATTCATCAGAGCAAAGCACCGGGTGGCCGAAATTTCACTCAACCATTATTCAGAGAAATCGAATGCGAACAATGGCGATTCTACGAAACATCCGGGTACAATTGAAAATAGCAGGGAATGTCAAATTCCCCTAGGCAAAACGACTCTGGCAAATGAACGGCAGTGCAGCAGTACTGTAGAATGCCGATATGGCGGCGGCTAGGATTGTTCTCGGGAAAATGAATCTGAGGGAGGTCAGGAGGGCGGCTGCGACCTCGACTGTAACTCATAGGGCCGTAACCGTTCTTTATTGCGTTGACACCGACTGACCAAGAATAAACGCGCAAGCGGAAGGAAGCTGACGGCGCTCTCGGTTTCCGTATAAACGAGGAATTACGAGCAGAATCTGGCAGCCAACTAATCGCCCAAGATTTACACTGATACCTCGCGCGAAGTGATTTTCTGCACTCGCCCTTTAATCGTCCCGCCCTACGCGAGTAATACTTTCATTTCAAATGAGTCCGCCTCAAATATCAAGCGAAACATATTCCACTTAGTTCCTAATTTGAGAAAATGAAATTCTTGTATAAAATTATTTATACGTTTTCTACGATTCTTTAAACGTTTTGTTGGAATATGTTTAGTCAGGTAGAGTTACAATAACATCAAATAATATAAATAAAATTCAGGGCTAAACATTTATTAGCACCCCTTTTATCTGTCACTGTCATTTAATCATACTAAGCACCCTAAAGGAAAGTTAATCATTTCTTTACAAAATCCTTGTCAGGAAATACGAGTTGCGCGCATTAAGAACCGGAAGGCGACTTAGCATTGCCGGCAGCTATTTTCGCAGCGTCAACCCCGCAGGGATTCGCGCGTCGTATTTATATCGGGGGTGAAGATTGACAGGGTGGGTGTGAAAGCATAACCGACCGCCCATACAATTAATGTCAGTCAATCCTGACAGGCCGGTAAATGCCATACTCCTAACACAAAAATAACAAGCCGGGGTATACGCGTACAACCCAATAGTTCTCCAATTTCTAGCTAGATAACAGCTAACCAAACAGTCACCCGGTACAAACGTTAACAAACACAAAACAAACCAAATACGTTGATAAAGAAATAAAAAAAAGTACAAAATGTCCGTGGCACTAAAAATGCTTACACCAAATACACTCGTTGATGTTTTAAAGGAAATCAGAGACCGTAAATGGTTGTTTCCACATTCATGACTTCCAAAATCAGAATGAAAAAAGGGCACCATAAAAATCAAAGGTGAGGATGGAAGGACTGTTGTTTTAATCAGTAATAAACATCGTTGAATAGATTAGGAGTAGGAAGCAGGTGCGTGTGTGTGTGTAAAGGGGGGCGGGGAATGCTCGGGATGCGTCACGAAATCTCGACGGTAAAGAGCGCGTAGTTATTCATACATAAATTAGAAGCGCGAAATGAATAGCGGAGGGGCGTTTAATTAAATTTGTGTCATGATGTACGTGCCAGGTATTACAAACGGAGGGTGGCCCACCAGAAGAGAAAGTGGCGCTCCTCCTTCTCGCTTAAATGAAATCGCGTGTTTATACGTTTTTCCGCGCCTCTTAATACCTCCGGGGGAGGTGGCCCCCGGCTGCGCCAGCATCCGGCAGCAGGCTTTAATTTATTATTTACTCGAATGTAAAGTACACACAGGGCAAGTTATACCGCACGGAAAACCCGCCCCCCGGCCAACTAAGTGCTCGCTCGGCACTTTCGATGTACACGAAAATAGCGAATTTTAAGCGCTTCGTCGCTCTGCCACTTTACTAAGGAAAGCGTCGCCGCACCCATCGCAACAGCATTGCGAACGCAGAGTTAAAATGTAAGGATCGATGAATAGGAAATAGGTAAGAAATATGTGAAATTTAATCGAACCTTTTCAAAGAGATGCGAGTCAAATATACACAGGTATGGATATGATTCACTATTTTCTACTTCCTCAATTCCTTTGAGACACGAATCTGAATCGATCCTGTATTGCCCATCTTTTCCTCGCTCGTGGAATAACCGAGATTTATATCTCGATCTCGTAGTCGTTCAAAAACCAGGTCAAACCGTTTTTAGTAAATTATGTAAATTCGATCGAAGACTATTCTAAGATCATTGAATGTGTATCCTTTGAACACCAAAGGCTTTCCAGTGCCTTGCCACACACACGACTTATATCTGTACTACTATCCATACTATTAAATACGTGTTACTCTAGTTTGTACCAAAAGCGAGAAAACATAATCTATCTAAAACAATTGAATAATCGAAAACCAGTACTCGAAGAGTGCTGTGACAGAAGGATTGAAGTTCGAAGACAGTGTTCTGGCACTTGGCATCGGCTTCAATCCAACATTTTCCGCCAGCAGCAAACAGTTATGGGGCGGCATCGCTCCAGTGTTTGGCACGGCTGGCTTAATCCCCGGTGCATATCCATCGGGCATAAAGCAGGCGGCAGGCTAGCGTGAGTGCGCGCCAAATTCAGCGGTAAAAAACCCGGCGATAACCGAGAGAGGCAGAGAGGAGAGAAGAATTTCCATTCGGCACTCATCAGGAAGCGCTGGCGTAATAGCGCGCGAAAGCACTGTGCGCTCGCACTCGTTTCACGCGCCACGGTCGCATTATATCCGCATCCGACAGAGAATATCAGCCCGGAGATTATCTCGCAATGTCGAGCCGCCCGTTCATAATACACTCTCGCCATCCTTTTTCTACCCCCGGATGCATAATGGATTCCACAGCCTCGGAGCCGTGCAAAGCTCGGCTTTCAGTTTTTCATTAACCCATTAATTGTTCATTATCCTTGAACCACAGTCGTCTGCTCGTATTAACACCTACAAGCCATGATTTCGATTCCGATTTCAATTGAGATTCGACTAGAAGAAATCTTTCAATGTAACTAATTTAACTGAGTTACTTTGAATAATAAACTGTTGGATTTGAGTAAACACAGTTTAGTATTAATCCGAATTTGATTTCGAAGCACAGTGTTATTCATAAGCATTCGTTCAAATACTCTCACCGGGGATTATTTTTATCGGTAACAAGAAACTCGTAAAATTTCGATGAAGCAGCATTCAACTGTTTCCCGGGTTTCCGTGATAACAGGTTAATTAGAGTAACAGCGATCGGATTTCAGGGGGAATGTACATACGAGTAGAAAAACATATTCCGGCAGTACAAAAACGAGGATGTATTTATAATACAGGTCGTTGCAGGAGGAACAGACAGAGCTGGAGGTAGCGGCTCTTAGTTGGGAACGATGGAACAATGTTATGCAAAAGCATTTTGCTCGGGCGAGCGCACCACTGGGGGAAAAAGGAAGTGGGCGCCGAAAGGGGCCGGCAAAAACTGGCACTTGCCGATTTCAGACTCGGCCGCGCCAGCTCGAGTGCTAGCTGCATTTAAATGCTAATGCAATATATGAATGCAACTCGAAGCTCTCGAGCGAGGCGCATTAATTAGTAGGCGAGAAAGAGAGGAGTGAAAAAAAAATCGAGGCAGAGAGGTGAAACACACAGTGGTGGGTACTCACCGCCCAGGTCGGCGAAGAAGATCTCACGCAGCGCTAGAAACTCTTCCTCCGTTGCCATGTCGCTTCTCCCGAAACAGTCGTTCTCCGGCCAGACCTCTCTGGAAAATCATTTCCTACCTTTACTTCAGTATCCTTCCACGAAGTTCTAGCTGAATTTCTCTAAACTTCACTCGTTTTAGTAACTGATAGATCGATTTGCATTTGCCTTTGACAGTTCCAGATTTTCTGAAGCCATTTCTCCTAACACGCTCCAGTATTCTCAGAATTTAATTCAAAATCGATTTGAATGACAGATCTTTTTGTGTGTTCTGTTTTCATACTTCTTTGAAGCAAGTTTCGTATTATTTTTCCACACCTTGCTAAAACTTGCATCATTTTGCAAACCATTTTCTTTGCCTTTGATAGTGCAAAGCATTCGAAGTGAGAAGCCTTGGGGGCGGAGAATCGGCACTACAATCATCAAAGGGGTAACAAATGTATCTAGATCGGAAGCAACAAATATATATATATCGCAGAACTGCGAATCTTGTTACGGGAGAGGATCCTCGAGGTATCAAAGGCCGAGGTTTCATTATATGGAAACAATCTTGGTCGACGCGGCAAGCCCTCGCCAGGCTTAATTATGCCGCGCATTCGAAAGCAGGAGCGCAATGGGGTCGAGTGGTGCTAATCGCAGCAGCCTCTGGACCAACAAAGCCTTCTCTCGTGTACGCCTCAGGGCGGAGATCTCCCGCAACTTATAGCTTGTCGAATGCAAGGCGAGAGCTTACGGTGATGCCGAGTGCGACTGTGCATTCAGTCATCGTGTTGTTCCTTTTGAATTATCACTGGTGTCGGACGATTTTATTTCCAGCCGCTCGCCAAGAGTTTTATTGTGGATAGGATTTATCGCAATTCCCATTCAATGCGAACGTGCCAGTAATGCTTTTTAATCTCCGTGCACACATCTTTTGCAAGACAGGTGGCCGAGCGTAAATTACTATCAGGAAAGATTTGGTAAATGTATAGCAGATTTTGTTACAAATATTCAGGTTTGTCGAAATCTTGTGAAAACTGCTTTGTTTATTTATTAAGTGGCAGTTTGAAAGTATTCGGAATTTTTATGATAGCAATTAGGTGGCTTTGGTACGATACTGATTATTTTCATAAAAGAATGCAACGATGAACAAATTCAAAGAAATCACAATAATTTTATCGGTACATTATTCAATTACGTTTTACATTTCCACAATTTCATAATTTGTCAATTGCATAAATTAATATACGAGCAACTCTCGCGAACACTCGTAGCCACTCAGCAACGTGTTAAAATCAATGAAAGTCTACGAATTCGTACAAATTGCGGTGTCAGTCAGCAAACAAACTAATTTCCCACGAAATTACCAAAAGTGGAGCGGTTCAGTACTCTCCAATTAAAGCACTACAAACCTATGTGCGAAGTAGCACGGATTTCATTAAATAAAGGTCGCGGTTGCAAGATAAAAGGCACAGCCTCGAAAGGCAGAGAAGGAGCACCTCGGCCGAGTGGCGTCGTGATAACGAAATCGCCGCAACCCAGCGGGAAGCGGGTGGTGGAGGGTGGGGGGGTGAAAAAAAAAAGCTGCGAAAGTGGGTCAGGTTGGGCGCGGAGATACGAGTGATTAAACAAAGCGACCCACTCAACGATGTGTTTCATTATCTCCAGTGGCGCAGGCGAGGATGGTGGCTGGTGTGCATGCGAGAGGACGGCGACAAGAGGCGGGGGAGAGAAAGAGAGAAAGAGAGAATGAGAAGGAGAGAGAGAGAGAGGGAGAGAGTGGCGAACACTCAATGGGTCTCGTAGAAGGTGCTCCCTTGAGCACGAGAGCTTCAACCACGATCTACACCAACATCCGGCTCCTTGTGTCAAGTGTTCGCACCCCACACCACCCATTCTTCCGCCTAGCTTCCATCCACCAGGCTTCCATCCAGCTTCCTTCCTACCGTCTGGCGGCCTCGCTCGCCAGTGTACTCGCGCATGTGTGTGTTTCTCTGTGTGTATCCGGACTACTACCGGCTCTAACGGCCCTGCACATGCATCACACCTTGCTCGCAAAGTGCCTGTATTCTCCCCGGCATCTGTGATACACGCCTCCGCTCTCCTCTCACTCGCTCGAGCATCCCTCACACCAGACAGTCGCCCCCGTTCAAGGGTTGCAACAACATCCAACTATTTTTCACGCGCGCGCGCCTTCCCTTTCTCCTGCCTCCACCCAAGGAAACTAAAAGGTTGATGGAATTTATGAAGCGTGAATTGTAACTCTGAATTAGAACACGTTGGTCGTCCGCTTTTGAGGACTCGTGAGTGATAAATTGCATTTGAGTAAAGGGGATGGATCGAAAGGGTTGACTCTGGAAGGTATAGGCGTCATAGGAATGACAGTTCTCTAATGAGGCAAGTATCATTAATAGAAGTACTGGAGTGTATACACGCGAAATGTTTCCTCATATGAAATGTCGAGTTTGATGTTAACTATTTTTGAAAGGTGGTTAATTGAATCTATGAAAGGAGTATACAGAATTCCTGTATTCGGTGAAAGAAAATGTCTGCTACAGGCATTCTCCCATTGCAATCCACACATTAACTGTCCATATACGTGAGTGAAATCACAAGGGGATAATATCAAAAGAAAAATTATGATTTTTCCGAAAAGGGAATTACTGGTTAGTCCTGACGAATGTTGCCCTCTCGAAGAAATAGCCGGGCGAGCCAGCAATTGCAGAAAAGAGGAGAGAGCGACTGCGTTCCTAGAAAGTTCTATTCCCTCTGAGAATCCAGAAGCACCACGCGGGAAAGGAGAAAGTCGTCTTACGTGACTGGAGGACAAAGGTAAAATCACGCCTCCACCTTGCCGCGGTGCTCTCTGAAAAGGTGTGCAGTTAATGGCGGAGGACTCCTTCTTGCCCTATGCGAGATGCCGGGCCGGCTTTCCAGGAACTCTTTGGGTGCCTTGAATTTTCATTAAAAAACTGCTGCACGTACAAATATTCTGAAAGACCACTGAAAGCCTTTGAAAAGGAGCCCCGTCGCCGCCGTCGGAGCGAAAGCAGCATGAATCGAGGACGACGATTGCAATGACTATCTGGGACGTTTCCACTTACGTGATTAATTCTACGCCTCCATTCGACCAACAATTTTCTAAATGCCGCCTAAAGAGTTGAACAGGCATCTTCAGGGACAATTTCCTCTGACGCCAAATATGAACAATATACTGTTTTGTTTAGGTATACTTGGCCCATGTTGAATCGACAACTGAATAAAGCAGGAATATAAAAGATACCTTGAAATAGTTGCTTCTCATATTGTCACATTCTTTTACCAACTCTACTTAACTTTCAAAAAGTATAATACAAGAATGTTATCATACAGCTCGATCATCGACTTTTCAAAGGAATTTTCAAAGAAATTCAATCGTCTAGCATCACTTGCCTTAAAAAGCCAAGTGATTAGATGTGCATGGAAGGATAGGGCGACTAATCCAGAAGTCGACTACGGCAAATCTGAGGAGAAGCCGGAGGGGTCAGAAAAGCTCAGCTATTTTCGATAGGTCTTCGAAAGTGCAAAATCCGAGTGCAGGGTCGTCGCGAGGGGGGAATCCAATAAGCAGGGTGCCAGAAGGGTGAAGACGTACCAGGAAAAGGGGTGTCGGGTGTTCGCGAGTGGTGAGAAAGGGTGAGGAGAGGAGAGGATGGGGTACGTGCTGTCCCCAGGGCGGAAGAAGTGGCTCGTAGAGGGGGTTCGGTGCTGGCGGCTGTCTGAATAGAAATCCAGCACCATACAATCCCCATTATCCCTCGATTTGAAGTCCCACGACAATGGAATCTCGCAGACGCGTCTCCGCCGACCCCTGACCCCGTAGGGAGGCTCATTCGCCAGCTACTCCTTTACCAGACACGGAACGAACAATTTCGACGCCTCCAGCCGATCCTCTCACACCCCTTCACCTACGGAAAACACCTGACAGAGAAAGTACTCGCTCCCTTGAATATCGAAAGGACGAATTATTAAGCGCAAAATGGCTCCTACTGTTCACTCGAGTCTCAAAGCTATGGGAGATATGTGCAACTTTTTTTTTATTATATCCGAATTGACAATCGACAACTTTGTTTTTAAGTATTTAATTTGGATGAGACGAATTTACACTACGTTGGTATTAAGAAATCTTGCTGTCGATATTGATTGAGAGCTCATTAAGTGGGCGATCAGTCACAAATACCTTCCAAACTTAGAATAAGCGGAGTATGAAATGTTCATAGAAAAATCAACGATTCAATTACTCTGTCATAAAAGAGTCACGCGATATGACGGCTGAAAGGCTCTGAATTACCTAAAACCCGGATTATCTACCGACTGCAAATTTCGTCGCGTATTCGCCCAGCAACTTTCTTCCACAGGACGATGACACTGACAAACTTTCTCTCCCGCGGCGACATTTTTACTCGACGCTTTCAAGAGCACTAGTAATCGCGGCTCGGGGGTTCCGAATTAATTAAGAAGCGAGCGGAAGCTCCTACAAGCAAGAGAGAGAGAGAAAGAAAGAGAAAGAGAGACAGAGACGAAAGAAAGAGGAAATGCAGGTGCGCGCGAAGGAATAACATTTCCGTCGCGTAAACCGCCCTTTATTTTCCCGGGGAAAAAGGGGTCGAAAAAACATCAGCAAGAGAGAGCGAGCGAGGAAGAGAAAACGAGAACTAGACAAGTGCTATGCCGTAAATCGTGCTAGCTTTCTTCGCCTTAATTATTGTGTGACTTTGAGTCATCCGATCCAGCTGGTAAGTCAGCGAGCTTTTCCGCCGGAATTCCGGGAGCAATAAGAGGGAGAGTGACGGAACGAGAGAAGGAACGAAGCCGAGAGAAAGTGACAGAGATAGCAAGCGATGCTTCAGGCGGAAAATTAGGGGTTCGAGTCGGTAGCTACGCAGACGAGGCAGTATTTGCTAGGCAAACGAAACGCGATCACCGAAAGCTCTCCGCTTGAGCGCCGGGGGGAAACCGGACCGACCCTTTTCCCCTCTCTCTTACTCTCTCTCTCTCTCTCTCATACACCCATCTCTTTCCTCATCCACAAAGACCACCGGCAACTGCCTACAGCTTTCCCAATGTACGCAACCCGCACGCTGGCGTAGCTAGGATCGCGGTATTTACGCGCGTGTGTACATACGGGGCGGCACACTGCGACGGAAATTACCATAAATGTGTTATTAATAATATCGTACGCGCGCGGGAGGGAGGTGGGGGAAGGATGAGGCTTAAGTCTTCCTATATGGTATGTCAGAGTCAACAGTCTGTTACTGCCTTTTATCCCGCTCTGTATGCGCGAGGTCGGCAGACAAGCTTGCAGCCTCCTCCTCCTCCTCCTCCTCTTCCTCCTCCTCCGCCTCGCCAACATAGCCTTCATCCCCTCATTGTGTGTACAGCGGCATAGGGCTGTACGCCAAAAGCTTGCCTAGCTCTCCTCCTCCCCCTGTTCCGCCCCCCGAACGAAATGGACGGCGGGATATTGCGAACAACCTCCAAAAGTAGTCCCGAGAACGTACTGGCCCGACCGCCCCCACCACCCCCACCCTGGAAGCGATGATAGCGAGCCGCTAAAGAAAAATCCGATGGGCGGGGGTGGGTTTCGGCTATAATTTCCAAGCTTCATGGGAGAGCTGCTCTTCGCGATGAGATGAGCTTTTGTACGAGCGGGGAATTATATCGTAATACCCGGCAACAACCCACTGCCGGACTGGCATTTATTGACTAATTGTGTAACGAAGCCCCCTCGTGTAATTATGAATCACTCGACTCGGAAACACGCGCAGCCGACGTGGTATAACCTGCGAAAGCCGACGTTTGTTAGGCCGAATGAGAGGCAGTTTTTAAGAGTGAGTTTTGCGTGATTAAAATTAAGTAGTTTGAAGTTGCGATTGTTCCGTGATTGTTAACGGATTTATCTCTGGGCAGGTTTTTTGTGTGTTTGTATGGTTATAGAGTACAGGCTCGTGATACAATTTTTAATAAAAGAATTCGACTAGTATGCGTCAAGTTTTTTTGGAAAAAGTCAAACGTGAATACCAGACATTGTGATCGCCGGGTATTGGAAACTTTTGATCCACGGCAAACAGGAGGAGTATTTTACAAATTATTTTCAGACGTATCTCAACAGTAAAAACAAGAAAAAAGGAAATGATTGAAAGGCCTGGAGGGTTGCGTGAAACATTTTCAAAGGGAGATCGAAGGAAGGTCGACTTCATACCGAAACTTTCCATGCTGCTTACGTGCAAGAGGGCGGACGCCACAGTGACGATTAAGCCTGTGAGTCGGAAGAACGAAGCGGAACGCTCTAATAAGCAAGAGCCGAGGGACAAGACTGTCCGCGAGGAGCGTGTACAAGAGGAACACTTCAAAGAGACGGATGAGTGCGGCGGTTCACTTGAATGAACGGCGCTGTACACGGAAGCGTTACAAGAAGCGGGAGGATCCCTTTCGGATTTAATGCAATGTAAATATCAACGGTGCGCGAACGCCCCCGGCCAGTCGCCGATTAATTGGCTCGCGTATTCGAGAGGAGGGTGTCGCTAAACGAAAAGCGAAAAAAGCGGCTGGCGAAAAAAGGGAATCGAACGTGGTTCGAACCGGTCGATGAGGCACACACCCACGTGAATAACTTGTCGCGAACGTTTCAAGCCGACCCATTGCTAACTGGAGTATAACTTTTCGCCATCCTCTATTTGGCAGTTTTGCAAAAGTACCCTTCTATCGGATGAAAATCTAATGTAGTACTTATTCACTATTGAATAAATGAATAATACACCTCTAACTTTCTTAAGAACAATAGTAATAATAATAATTTAAAACTGAAAAGATTCATGGAAGCACTTGAAGTATACCATCCAATACCATTTATGTTGGTGACAACTCTTTCAAGGGGTTAATTTGTTCCCGTAGAGTCTGATGTACACCACAACCCTTTTTCCCGCTGTGGAGTGTTGGAAGTCGGATCACAACAATAAATCCCGACTTTCCGTTAACTTTCTAACGTTATAGCTGGGCGCCCCGTGGACCGGCATTGTTCTCTCTGGGAACAAAGGGAGAAGCGAGCGAACCCTTCCGAAAGTCGTGCCAACACTCAACCGCCCACTTCGCGTCAGCGGTGTGTAATGTAGTCCGTCAGGGAAGACGGAACTCGGCGATCAAGGGAGAGCTTTTCAGCAAACACACATCGGGAAATGGAAGTTCGTACGAGCTATAGCACGGCTACCCAAAAAAAGGACTGGAAAGCTCTATACTGCCAGAACTCTTTACGCTTGGGTGTCGCAATGCCTTGACATTAAACACCCGTTGCCTCATTATTAGTTTCGTGAAGTTATAAGGTCAGTCCGAAATTAGTCAAAGCCCCATCTGTTTATGTTTGATCTTCCGGCGTCAAAAAGCTAAATATAAGTTGCCTTGCTTATCAAATTGAAAATCGTTCTTCTCATTTTTGTTCACAACTAATTTTCCTAGATAATTAAAGAACTCTAAATAACAGTGATTCCATCTCATTCCAATCACCAGATACAGAGAGACACTGTTTAGCTACAATGCACAAAATTCTGCGAAATTCTCGCAGACCTCTTTTGACGTAGAAATCCAATTCAATGTGCACCAGCATACTAGAAGTATAACTGCTCTATTCAGTCACAGTGCGAGTCGAATGTCGAGAATTCACTCTTTCCTTACTCCTTCGCGCGTAACTACCAGGTCATGTAGGACCTTGTCATCAGACTGAGTACTATTTTAAGCTTCAAGACTCGTCGGGCGAGTTCGCGCTTACGCGTAAGCGATGCTTTTATCGCCAAGCGCCCTTTGGCCCCGCAGTGAGTGCCACCAAGAGCTTGCGAAAAGTCGCTCTTTATTCTTTCAGGTCTGTACGTGCGCCACAGCTTTTGGGGTAACTGAGAGTAGGCGCCAAGGGGGGTGGAAAGTGTGAAGGTGAGATATGAATCTCGACACAAGAATGACTTCTGGCATTCTTTCAGCTTTTCGTGATACCGGACGCCACCCGTATGCTTCTGTTCTACCACTCTATATATATATATCTCTCTCTCTCTCTCAGCCTTTCGGTATTTCGACAATTCCGCATATGCATCCCGTTGCGCTCTAGATAGCGCGCCAGCTGGCATCGCACTAAGCGTGACCGTAATTTGATGGCTTTCACGCGGGCATGAAATAACGTTTTGCTGCAATGCTTCGGACTCGATGCACTACACATCCACCAGTGCAATCGATTCCGGTTGTTCGGCAGGGAAACTCAGTTCTCGTGGATATTTGCATTTTTATTCCATTGGCTCCCTTGGTAATATTAACTGCTTTCGAATTGTGTATAACGGAAGTGAGGTATGTACGAAAAGATCTGTTGTTAGTTGTTCTGAAAGGTTTACATTGACTATCCAAGCAATCCTTGCTCTCGGGTAATTTAATCAATCTAATCTATATGTTAATTAGGCGGATGTATAGTGTCACCAAACGAAGCAGAACGATTTTAGCAAAACTCTCTGGGTGGAATGGCTGATTAAGCACGGCAAAACTGGCGCGTCAATATTTGCATTTAATCAGTGTAACTTTCAAAAGCCAAGATAAACAGATGCGGGTGAGGGGGGGAGGGAGGGGGGAAGGGGGGTCGAAAAGAATGTTCCGCATCGTTTCATGGCGGGCGGCAAGGGTGAGCAAGCACTACAGCTGACGAATGCTGTTTGCTCCAAACAAGGCCGCTACTAGATTCAAGTAGGTATAGCCGGTTGATGGTACGTCTTGCATAACAACGAGTCGCTTTATCCGGCGGATCGATTTTCAAAATAAACAGCAAGCTAGTCCCCAGCGTCGCGCCGTCGTCGAAGCTTTCCGGACTAACGAGCAACTTCCGGAATCACTTTTCAAAATAAAAGAGACCCGGAGGAAGACTTACCGAGCTGCTCGAAGGAGACCCACCGCCTGCTCGAGGTACCTCGCCCGCAGTAACTTCTGGATCCTCTTCATGGCGTCACTTCTGCAAATGGGAAGTTACTGTGAACAATACGTGTACACTAGAGGACGAGAGAAAGAGAGGAAGAATGCCCTTCCCTCTGTGGAATTGGCTTTCTCATTAGCACGAAGACTTAACTCTTTGCCACGGTTACCCTTTGTTCAAACTAATCTGGCTAGGGTGCGTGAGCCTAAAGAGATATTTCCAAGTAGCTTGTAAGAGTTTGTTACTTCGTTTTGTTAGGATTTGTTCAACAAACCATATGAATGTGATATGAAAATAATCGTTAACTCGAAGTTTATTAATTTGAATAGAAATCGCTGGTTTAAATAAATAATACATGGTGTTTATATACATATAGGTTTACACCCTTTGGAAAAAATAGCATAGAAAGTTGAGGGTATTAGTTAAAGATTCATAGAGCGTTGTACACTGTCATGACTTACTTTTGCTCGTCGATAGGGATGTCGAGGGTGGCGTCGAATGGCACGACTTCCGGTATATTGGCCTCTTGCATCACTGCAGAGACCTCGGGCCCAACCTCGTCCCAGCGTTCCTCCAAAGTTTTGCTCGGCGCCTTCTCCTCTCGCGTGGCCTCTATTGAAATTTTCAGAATGCGAACACTCGAGCGGGATTCTCGAACGCCGGATATCGGCCGGAAAGACCAAATGATGCTTACTTTTCTTATTCTTGGCCTTCGAGCGCTTGTGCTTTAGCTTTTGAACGACGAGGCTGCGACTTCCCTTGCCGCAGAAATGCTCGAGGATTTTTAGGAATATGTGAGCCGTCGTCATCAGGTCGACCAGATATTGCCTGCCAATACCGGAACAGACGCGATATGAGAATAAAGTCTTTCCTCTTCCTCATATTTATGTTTCTCTCGATCCTCTTATTTATCGCTATCTCCTACTCATACTATAAACTAACTAAATCACACCGTAACAGGCACCGAATTAAATTTTAAATGAAATCCAAACTGAACTAGGAAAATTGAAAAAAAGATCGCGTCTGGGAAGTCGTCCGCAGCTGCTAACAGCTGCCAATAAAAGCATAGCAAATCGACTTCTATTCAGTTGCTCGAAAGCCAAGCATTCCTCTGTGCTGCCCGGTTGCTCTTGGCTAATTAACCAGCTCGCAAACGTGAGTGGCAACGGTCGGGCGGAAAGTTTGAAGCCGTCGTGAAGTTCTGTGCGAACCCGTCAACGGTGCGGGAGGACGAAATGTCAAAGCCGGGATGGTATGAGGGAAGAGAGTGGCGAAGGGGGTCTCGCGAGCGCTCTCTGCTTTGCGGTATGTAACAAGCTCGCGTTTTCCGTGCCGGCAGGAAATCCCCGGCAAAACCCGTCAAACTCGCGGTAAGCCGAGCTCGCTCGCCCACTACCGGCCGCCCTTTCCCATCTCGGCGAGGTCGATGAAAGTTGTTTATTCCTGCAAGAAACGCGGATGACGCCGACTGAAGGAGAAGCCGATGTGCGCTGATGGTGTACGGCCGCGTGTGCCAAGGAAAGAGCCTGAAACGGAGAAAAACAAGACGGCTTCGAAAAGTCGGCGCGCAAGAGAACTTCCCGGAAGAGGATAGCGCCGCCGCCGCCGTCGCCGCGGTATTCACTCTGATCCGAGAGTGAATCTGTCTGCGAGCGATAAAACTTTTGGTAAACAGCTCCCTTTCTCCCTTGATAAAGCTTTCCAGCTCGTAAACGTCGATCCCATGGAAAGCCGGACGCCGCCACGATAGCCTGACATTAAATTCGCCCTTTGCTAGGATGGTACTTTCTATTTGGGGCGTGGAATTACCGGTTAGCAGAGAAATACGATTTTCAAATTGGTATTCACTTAAAGCTATTGCTGGCCATTGACGCGTCAACGGGGAAACGCCGCATTCATATTATCAAACGCTTCCGGAATATATTAATATAAATTAATGATATGCCAACATATATAGTCTTCCATATGCTGTCAATTAGTTTTGATCGAATCATTAACCTTGATAAATAAAATAAGACTTAAAGTAGAAAATAGGAAATTGCGTTGAGAATAGACAGTATTGATTATCAGGTTAATAATGAATTCTTTGCAATGATGTGTGTTCCTTCTACTCAAGGAAAAATCGAACAATAAGACTCATTCTATCACAGATACGCCGCTCAATTACTCAGACGCCGCGACGTATCCTATGATTAAAATGGATAAGCTAAAGAAAGAATGTCCAACTTTTGACAAGTCGAGGGACAGCAGTTGGAAGGAAGGCTACTGAAGCACAGGTTTAAGGATCATCCAGTGCACTTGAGGAACTTCCCAATCTCGTTACTATCTTCCTGCTCGACGGAGCGTTTGAAACTTATTAATTACTTTCGCCAACTCACGACTGTCGCGCCGAGCCTCTTGCTATTTTAATTAGGCCGAATTAGCCCGATCGGCGGTGAGTCACGTTGACGGGAGCACTCGAAACTTGGCACCATACACGACTCTACCGGCAGCGGCTTAATCATTAATGTCGTCACATGTTAATTAACTGTTATCGCATAATTAGCGGGAGGATAATACGAACGCGTTAGAGTACAGTTGTGCCGGAGACGCGTGAGAATTTCCAACTTACCGTGACATTTTCACTTCGTCGAAGCAAAGAAGCTGAGAGAGTATCGTTTCCCGATATTCCGGCACATAAAACACATTACTCTTAATGACCTTGCTAGACTCCGTGACGCCACGATCCGTACTCTTATCCATCGCCATAAGAGTGTGCAGAAGCTCCTGCAATACACGTAAATACAAGACACATAAAAAATCGTTAGCTTCGCTCTCGGTATTCCTAGAACTTCTCCGCCTCCCACGCAAATCGACGCGCTCTAACCTGATATGCTTTTAATGCCAGATGCAATCGACGCGACCAAATTGGAATCCTCTTTTTATCGGTCACTATCATCTCATAGTATTGCTCCATTTGTCGCTGGACCAAGTGGAAAATTTCCGTGGAAATCGTCTCGCTGGATATAAGAAATTCAAGCGATATTTATCATTAAAAATGCTATTCTGCTAGATCAAAAGGGAAGTCCGAAAACTAAACAAACACATTTCTACGAATAAATATAAATCTCGTCGATTGAAACTGTTACAACATATAAAACAGTATTACGAATCCTAGAAATATTGAGAACTCTTCTACCCGTTTTACATCTCCAAGTCAAAGTCACTCAACTCAAAAGGTGCAGTGCTGCGAAGAGTAATCTTAAAAAAGAAGAACAAGATATCGGAAAAGCAGATAAACATACAGTAAAAGTAATTCAAGCATTTCTGCAGATATTGCAGAACAAATTGTCCGAGAAACGCGGGCGACTAGACGATATCCATTCTACGAGAGACACGCGACTTGAAGAGAGGTAATAGAGACAACCAGAATTCAAAACTTCGCAGATATACGTTGCTTAAAGTGGAGCAGGTCGAGGAAGGAGGTATGCAGGTGCCGCGGCTACAAAAGTACTTCGGCAGCGTAGAGGCGCACATCCGAAGAAAGCAACGAAGCGTAAAACGATTTCAGGAAGAGTGCCGCTCCCCATTTCCTTTTAACATCTGCTCGAAGCCGATGTGCTCCGGCAGCAATGCTATCGGCGCGTGCTATGCAAAGACTCACCTCACATATTTCACCTCGAACTTGTAATGACGATTGAACTCCATAAAGAAACGCATCGCCCAAAGATAACAGCTCGTCTCGAATGCGTCGCCTTGAACCCCACTGACCAGAAAAGACTTTACATGTCTCATCGCTGGATTGTAAGCGCCTTTCAAGAATTCTACGCAGAATTCCTTTAGAAACAGCCTCACACTCAATGCTGATGTACGCTCTTCCACTACGTCCACCATTGGCCGCTTGTTCTTCGGCTTCGAGAGCTTTTTCTGTAACCCATCGCGCGCTACTCAGAGAAACTAGTGAACCAACAATGTAGCTTTTCATTGTTTTCATTGATTCTTAATTGAAGTCCAAAGTTAATAATCTGTAGTAGATTTCGCTTAGATTTAATAAAGACAATTTTAAACATTTCATCGTCGTATAAAAAAATTGATGGCCTGAAATATTAATTCTTCATTTAACGTACAACCGCGTCATCGACCAATGAGAACTTGAAATCTTATGGTAAACGTATTCCAAGAACTTTCATCGCACGTACAAAGAAGATTCCCCTGGACAAAGACTTCTAACGCGTAATATCAAGATTACGTGGCCGATCCGCATACCGGCGAGGGGAGCGCCAGAAATTGGTGGTCCTTTGTGGGAAGAAAAATGTTAAAAGGCTGTTAAGAGAATGGCCTATTTTCTCCCCTTTGATTCGAGGATGGAAAGGGAGACCGGCAAATGAGGGGTGAAGTCGACCACCAGGACGCTGAATCAAGCCGGAATTCAGTGAGAGATGTCACCAGGACACGGTGGTGATCTTTTCAGTTTGGATGCCCGACAGGCATGTAACTCGGCAGATTTATGAGCAGCCATAATGAAACGAGCCATGTAAAAGCTGCTGCTCGGCAAAACTTTCCACCCTCGCCAGTGATGGCAACGGATGTGCCGGCAAGAAGAAACGAAGAGGAGAGAGTGAAAGAGAGTAATAAGAGGATGAGAGGGAAAAAGTCAGCCTGTTGGCAGGATGTAAGAGGGAGGCATTTCCCAACGAGAGGACGAGCAGGAGAAATGACCGCGGCGAAGAGACGTTGACCTACTTTTGAACGGCTCACTGGCACCATTAACCAAGGAGCGCGACTGTAATTACGAGAGGATAGTCCTAATTAACAGCCGTATTTTCATTGAAATCTACAGCCTCTTGCTCGCTTAGTCATTATCGCCCTCGTGTAAAAGAGAGCGAGATCCAGGAAAATTAAGGGAATGGGTCATCCGCTCGCGCGACATTTCACCTTTGCTCGCTTCCAGTAGTCGCGCCAGAAAATTGGGATCGCATGATAATTGGGGAGAAAAAGAGACTAAGAGGCGAAACCATCAGGTGCGCTGTCCTTAATAGGTTTTGTGAGCGTAATTACCTTGTCCTCGCCAAATTGGAGCGCCTCTATCTTCTGGAAGGGTTTGTGGCAGATCAGCTGATTCTCGCCGATGGCCTTCATGTTCTGCACCACGAACGTGCCGCCGAAACGCGAGTGTCTGCCAACGAAATAACGTTCTTCTCTTACTAAACTTAAGCAATAATAAACTTATCGTATACAACAAATTAATGTTGGTTGTTCTAGTATAAAATATTTTGCGGGGCTATGGAATCTAATTAGTTAGCTTAGAGGTCCACAGCAATGAAACCGATATTTCCAATCGAAGATGCTCAGCGCGGAATTCGATATTTCGGATAACGCGAAGAACCGAATAATGAAATACCAACGGGGCTGACAATGAAGTACAAGCCCGAAGCGAGCTATTAAATTCAGCGCTGGAGACGTACCAGCGAATCAAGACGCGCTTTTTTCCCGTGAAGAGAGTCGGATTATTCAAGTCCAATTTCGTACTATCGCTGCTGAAAAATTCAATCAATAGAATAGAAGGCGGCTGTCACCAGCAGATAGTTCGCTAAATGACAAGCCCGCGCGCTCGCGCACCCTCGGCGTGCGGGCGCTGAACTCGTTTACACCATATTCTTCATTTCATTCTTAGACGATCGAGCCGCTTCTCTGCGCAACGCGCGGAAGCATGACATGGAAAATTGCAATCCACTGTGAGCACTCCTTTTGTATTCAAATCGGAAATATGATTAACCCTGGTTAATCGTTTAATCCATTTATCAAAACTTCTATGCATGCAGACGGGGGATTGTAAACGTAAACATCCGTGTATCATTAAACGCGTTCGTTTGTTAGGTATAATGAATTGCAAACAAGTCTAATGGGATTCTAATTCCGTAATTCTGTGGTACTTTTTCTCTACAAGCTTAGATTCTTCTATTTGGAAAGTTTGGGATCTTTTACGACCACGAATCCAGTACTCGTAAAAAACAGAGGAAAAGTAAAATCTATTTCAACAAACGCCCCGCATACTCTCGACGAATTCTTTTTACAACGGGCTTTCTAGATTGGAAAAATATGTATCCCATAGATTTAGAAACAGTGAGCGAACAGATGCAATATCGAAAAAAACCTGGCTCTTCAATCGTGGAATGACGCCTGAAGCCAAGCGTTTTCTGATGGAATTACGAATCTAATAATCCCGAGAAATATTTGCGATTAAGATCGCACTGAAATGGAAGGACCAAAGGAGAACAAAAAAATTAGAAATCGAAGTGAACCCGAACTATCAATAACAGTGGGGAGGCGTTCAATTCGGCAAAACGGCATTCTACGAAATATGATCGAGTGGGCTGGCTCGGATGTCCTATCGTTTTTCGATCGAGCGCTCTGTTGACTGACTTATAGGACAAAGGGGGAGGGCGAAAAAAGAGAGAGTGCGGTCCTTTTCGCCTCCTTTCGATTCGCTCTTCCAGCCTGAAAAAGTACCCACTCGAGCAACGCGGCGCGATCCAAAAGAGACTGGCGGGGGTTTGAATAATGACCTGTTAGAAGAGCACCGCTCGCTTCCATCTAACCGGTGGATAAAAGCTTCCATTCAAGCTTCGTTGCCGCCTTAAAAACTAGGTCATATTCATTTACGGTCGGCCCCTAAGTGCATCGCCATTTTTGCAAAGCCCTCCGCTAAGTATCCTGATCGCCGGTCGCCCGATATTTACGCTCGTCCTCCCTCGTGTCTCCCTCTCGCGCGCCAGTGACACTCCTTACATTCGCTTGCAGATTACAGCTGGAAATTGCACCCGACGACTGAACGACTGTGCACTCCTCACTCACATGCAGCGTTCACTCGCTCGGAACCGAGCGGAGGCACACTTTCAAAGAGACGTAACTCCACTTGTGCTTACGGTGTGCAAAGCGTGAGCGAGCGAGCGAGACGTGTACCGCCGATGCAGAAATGAAGCGCAAAAATGCGGAAAGGCCACTCCAAGCGGTGGGAGGGAAATTATAACTCCTTCATCGCAGGCCTATTCAACCGAAGCTCGCTTGGAAAATTGCTGGTGACGCGCCGTTCTTCCTCAACCCTTTTTACACGACGTTCATCACATACACTCGCATCAAGTCACGCCTGGTTGCAGATGATCGTGAAGAACTCTGGCACGATTCTTGCGATTGCCGAGGGATGAATGCGTGAGAGTAAATGTGTCGAGATCACCGTACTCGTTTCGGGGAGATGAATCGCTTTTGATGGATCGACGTATAAAGGAATCGAAATCAAAGAGAAGTATACGAGCTAAGTGGCTAGCTTCAAGCAGTTCAAAATGTAGGATGGAAAGCAAGGAATACTCCCAACGTAAAGTCCCATCTCACCTGGAGCCCGCGTACTTCCGCACTTTCTCGATTTTTTCCCGCATCTCCTTCTGCCGCACAGCCACCAGTCTCAACTCGTCCTTCTCCTTCTCCATGGTGCTACGCTGTAGGCCACTCGCTGCTAAGTGTGCGGCGTTTTGCTCTCGCAACATCAACGACATAATCTGAAGGAATAGGTCTTTACATAGTCTCTAGGATTCACTATGCAACAATCCATCACTCACACTGGGAGTTAAGCATCAGCCAACAAGCGAGAAACTATGAAATTAATTAGATTGACCCACGAGTCAAGCATAAGGGTGAAAATTCGAAATATGCTTGCAACGTTTTCAGTAAATTGAAAATACATACCTGAATAATGTCACTTAAAAGTTTTTTAAATATTTGTTGACAAGTATGGAATAAGATAGACAAAGAATTAAATTACAGAATGCTAGTTAAAATTAAAAGTAAAAACATTTGTTAATTCACCTACCTCTAATATGTGCATGTGATAGTCCTGCTCACTCCTATTACTAGCAATGAACAGCAGAAGATCCACCATTCCTGATGCATTCAGGCCAAATAATACCTATTAATAAAATAAAAAGTATCTTCGATTAATGACTGACCCAATTAGCAATTAAACGCTAGAAGCACCAAGTTTTCCATACCTCATCGTGAACAGTCACGTCGCAATCAACGCGCTTCTCATTATCGTCTGGCGGGATTTGCAGTACGTTCCGAATCAAAATTAAAATCCTTTCAATCAGCATTTGATCGTCTTCACTTCTCTCAAAAGACTCCTGCAAATTTTACAAGTAATAAATTGATTGAACTTGAACCAGTTTACATTGTGTACACTAAACTCGGTTGCACTTCTCATGACTTACTATTTTCAAAAGTTTTCCGAGCCGATCACTAACCGCCTGCCATATACGATCATCGGTTAAGGCCACTTTATATCCTTGCAAATAAGTGACAATCTGTTGGTAAATGGTTCGCGCTGTTTTTTCAGTGGGAATCTGCTCATTGTATATAAGTATGGCAGGACTGGTCAGATTAATAATCAACCTGAAGCAATAAAGAATAACAACCATATAAAATAAAGATCAACTCTGATTTAGTTATGTTAAATTATCTTTTATTAGAAGAAACTTACCTGAGCAATACGTCCCAAATCTCAAGTTTATCCGAGTGCTGTACGAAGATCTTCACAAGATCTGTTTGAAGCAGTTTCGTCTGACCAAGAAAGCAACGAATAGTGTGACTATCGTCGTCTCTTTTCAGATACTTTATGAGATCCTTTATCACGTCTATTATAAGAACCACAGGACTTAGTGTAATGGGAAAAAGATATATCATTAAGATGTCGTAACTTCAAATGTCATTTACCTAAGCAGTGCTTGTCTAAATGGTACGTATGTCCATCGTAGTAGCCAAGAGCAGCACAAGTGGCTGCTAGCTCGGCCGAAATGTAATCTGTCATTGTGAGTTGTATCGAAACATATATTCTTGCTTCAATTTATTATATCATGATCGAGAAACCTGAAAGTGTTGTAACATACCCGATGCTCAAATATATCACTTACAATTATGTGATTCACAGTGCAATGCAGCATTTCAGTCTGCCACTCTACAGTCATGTATTACAAAATGTTAAAAGTAAATAACAAGAATGTCACACAAGAATACCAACAGGTGTCTATTATTGAAGACAAAAGTATTCTCCTTCATACGTAACACAACTAGAGCAGCAGCGATACAATCTTCAATAATAAGCTGTTACAACCATTATTCAAAAACAAAAGCCAAATACTTACTTCAATTTATATTATAAATAACTCTTGAACAAAGTGTCTAAACACTGACACTTGAAACAACAACTTTCAACAAATCTTAACTTCCTACATGGATCTTTAAAATAATCTTCGTTCTAGGTGCAGTACACAATTATTTAAAAACAATGCCACACGCTAATTAAACGAATCAGCATGACAATTAAGAATATATTATCGCTAAACCCATGCGTTGGCGGGCGCTCGGGTTGTAAGGTTAAGGTGACACGCCGGTTCAGCGTGCAGTGAATAAATCGATGAAAATGCGGTGGAAAACAATCGTAATAATCACTCACCGATCGAAGAGCAGTGGACGATGTTTAATCGGGCGTTGCTTGAAGGTGTCACTGAGAAAACACGCGCGAGACAATGCAAGACGCCGGTGTATACACGACGCACACGCGGAGACAGAGAAACGTCAGATGCAACAGGTGACGGCATAAAGCGCGGGAAAACGAGTGGCGCGCGTGGCGCTCTCGTGCGTGAACGTACGATTGAGATTGGGAGGAAGACTCCTACAGAGAGTCTTTCTGCTTCATGAGACGATCGCTCGTATGCTGCAATTCAATTGCACAGACTCCCCCTTTCGCAAGATTTCTTCTTCCGCTTTTCTTCTATGCCGATTTTATAGCTGCCCTTTCTAACTCACGCGGTATTCTTGAACTAATACTGGCATTGATAGTTGGTTTTAATCAGTTCTTTGAAAAAATTATAGCAGTGATGGAAATTTGATTCTTATGTGATAGAATTGAATTGTTCAACATATTAAAAATATTGAACTTGCATATGATAGAACTAATAAATCTAACGTTTCATTTCTACAAGTTTGATTGTTCTGGTATCAAAGTAATAACTTTCAGAATACAATTCTGTTTAATATCAGGAGAATGTTATCTCATAGAGAGATATGTGTTATAACGTGATTTTAGCCGCCAACGAATATCAAAGTGCAAAACACCGTACATATTCATGACGTGCGAGGGAAAGGGTATACAACTCGTAGAGCCAGCGGAACTTCATTACGACGTGCATGCTCAACTGAAGCAAATGGACGAGTACTTAGCAAATTATCCGGAGTTGCAGATGAGTAATAATTAAGGGACAAAAGTGATTACCGGCGTCCAGCGTGCGTTGGTGGCACCGGCCGTCAAGAAAATAATTGAACTCGAATAAATTCGTTCGGCCACGAAATTCATTTAGAGTCGCTAAGTCCGACCGGAACTTGATTAAGAATCGATTTGGACTTTTTCCACTCACCCTCATGCAGAAATACAACCGTGGAAAATTCTCTCGTTCGCCACAGAATTGCAGAGTTCTCGTTACTAGCGTCGGGCGAAGCAGAATAAAACCGCCTGGATTCTAATTCCAACATTTTTCAGTTTATCAGAATACTAGAGAGTAGAGTGTTCTTTACAAGACAATTGTTAATTAAAAAATTGAGCCAAACGCTTTGAAGAAAGTGAATATCTAAATGTGTACGTCTGTTTAAGAATTATTAAAGAGATTTTCTGAGGCACGAGTCTATTGAAACTTTGTTATCCCAAGAAACGCCTTTAAATAATGAGAATCCCCGGAAGATAGAACTTTCCAACATCCAATTACGGCACTAACTAGGAATACCCTATCGATTAACGTCAATTAAGCTCGAATTAGACATTCCTTAGGGAGATCCACCATTATAGCCGAGATAGTGATTAATCAATCTGCTCAAAACTCCCAAACTAGCAAACTTTCTGACGAATTGGTAATCGATGAAAGTTAAATTCGGGAAAAGTCAGGAGAAATTACAGTTGTAACACCATCAATGAAGGTATCAATAACTTTTAAACGATTTTAGAACAATTATTCCCAATTCAAAATTTATTCATGAAAATAGTAAGCCTGCAAATGATTAATACAAACAGTCAATATTATCACAACGTTCTAATATACAAAATCTACCAACCAACATTTTCCATCAAGGAACCCACCGAAAAAGTGGGCAGTCAAGCGGGACAAGGCCATAATCAATGGTAACAAGTATATTCGGAGCATCTGGAGGCAAAGGAAGAGGATCCTGACTGGAGACCTGTTCTCCAAGTTTCCGTGGCAGTCGGCAGCCAGGGCACGTCTGCAAGGGTGAAGGCGATTCTGACGAAATGATGAGCCGGAAACCTACCAACGGCATATTCTCAGAAATCATCCCTCTTATGAAGTCTGGCCCGCCTCTCGTAGAGGGGTGGAATTTGTTTTGCCAAGTTCGAAGCTGCGCCATGGAATCATCAAAGTCCTTTTACTGCCGATGCCTTCGTTGTTCGTCGCGCCGACCGCTTCCACGTGAACGACATGAAAGGACGCTCGACTCTCCATTATTTCGCCGCAATGCCGAGAGCCTCGGGTTCGGGCAATCTGCCGCTGGATATTGTCCGCGGAGCAGGAAAATAAAGCCATAAATCCAATTCCGAGAGAGGGAACGGAGGAAGAGCTCCGTCCTTCGAGGAGCGAAGACTTCGGTAGAGAGGGAAGATTCAAGGAAGTGAGAATGCGAGAGCCCTGGAGAATGCTACAATCTCACTGATCATCGGTCGAGGTTGGCCCTGAGAATTTTAACTAATATTCTCTGGAACTCGATTCTAAAGGGTTTCCTCTCATTTCTTTCCCATTGTTGAATCTCCATTTGCTTGTTAATTCATTCAATTTTATAGACATCTCATTCATCTTGTCCTCACTGTAATTAAAAGTTAGCTAGTTTAAATGTCAGTATTACTTTTTTATGGAAAAGCATCGTGTTCGTTCCTCTGTACTGTTTTTCTCTTCTCACTGGTATTATTATCTAATGGGGCGATTCTTTATAAACGATTCAATCAACTCATTCGCAATCCAGTAAATTTGATAAATCTTTAACGACGGTTCAAAGTAATTGTGCCTCATTATCCGCTCCGAGTGTCGCGGATATCGGCTCGTTAAGTATGCACGGGCGGCGATGACAAAGCGGCGTTTTTGAGTGACTCTGAATAATTAGTGCGGATTGGCAGCAACTAACCGATGAATAAATCGCCGGCAGCCGGGAGCAGAAAGTGTTTGACAGCCGCGGGACAAGCAACCAATCGGCCAATCAATATCATCGATACTATCTGGGTCATCGGGTTATCGGCGAAGCGGTCCTCACTCATCGCCACTTTTCCATTTACCGTGAATCCCTTTCACCCGCCTGCCTCCAATCATGGCTTCGCACATACGCATTTTCGTCTGAGGCGCTTCACTTTTATCGATAATACATTCGATAATCGCTCCGATTACAATTGCAGCATTAAAAATAAGCCTAACTTGCATTCGATATGTTGAGTATCCGATTTAATTAACTGTGAACTAGTTTTTGTATGAAAAGGAAAGAAATCTATTGAAAATCCGAGAAAAACTCAAACTGAAATATTATTTATAAGTAAATAATAAATTTATGACTGCCAGACTCATTCTTATGAAAATGTGAAAGCATTATTTTTCATACCGTGGTACTTTTGTCTTCCGCGTCGTACGATTCTGTTCTTAAGAGTATGAGAAATTGCGATTTATTTCCACGCTACAAAACAATGCCAGAGCAATCAGTTTCAAATATTTAAACGTTGCAAAATTAATTACACTCCTGTGAACCAGGAACATTTGATTATAGCATGATTCCACACCGCCATTCGCACAATGGTAATGCACACGATTGGTAACTGTGTCCGGAAGTAGGAGAAATCAGTTCACTGATTTTCATTGATCGCGTTAAGCTAATCCCGATCTTTGACACTGGAAATTCCTGTTGTCAATATCCGTGCGCATTCCCTCTAGTATTGATATCAATGAAGTTTCGTACATCTGCTTAATGCACATACAGCTTAATTAATCGATTCCGGTGTTTGAATTGATTTTGCAGTGCGCTTCTGCGGAAGAAACTTTTGCCGCAACTAGAGCGCACTCGGAATCAGTAGAGCCAGTTGACATCAAACGTTTGCAATGGTAAACGGCATTGAAACATAATGACAATTGCAGGACTGCAATGTATCAATTACGTCTAATTAATAAAATGGTGTTCACACAAAAGTTCTAAAACATTAGAAATTCATTTCAAAGCTATGATTCACAACAATAATAATACTTATTCTATAGTAATCTTTCTTTAAGGTATTTTGTTTTCCTTGACCTCCCATAAATTATCAAATAATCGTTGAAGGAAAATGTCCATTGTCCTTATCATTTGCCGATTTGGAATTAATCTTGCTTCACTGACGCTTATTTCGTTAGGGTAAGGCAATGCAGTCCTCCGAAACTTTACATCCGAACTCCTAGCTTGGCTGGCGTTCCGCATGTTCGCCCGCAGTTCATTATGGAAAACTCTGAGTAAGTCTGTCTGGCGCGGCCTCGTACTTGCCAGTTAAATGTCGCGTATATAATCCACCCGTTAACTTGTTAATTCAGCTAAGTTCGGTGAGTGCCGACACCGCATAAGCATAACTGCTTCTCGAAGCAACGGCGTTTCAGCTAAGTTCGAGTATTTTGTCAAGTAAGAGATAAAGCAATTGGCCTACACGCGATATACACTTTCTCCAAGTCTCGCAATTTATGCAGTTGCAAGCGGATCCCTGACAATTATCCTGCAGGCAGCGTTTGCCACGAAACTATTCGCGCTCCAACCCCTTTGCTTCTAACAGGGCTGTGTTTCTCACGTGAGATTGAATTATAACTCAGCGACAAGAAAAATAAGTTTTGGACGTTGAATAATATTAAGAATAATATAATTCAGTTTAATCTAACAGATATAATATGCTTAAACTAAATAATGCAATAATTTGCATTTATCATGTGGTTATATTCGGTTAAAGTAGTTTAAATTGTTATAATGATCTCTTCAGCAACTTTATAATCTCTAACACACCGATTAGCGCTTGGACTGCTTTTAATGTTCAGTTTTAAGACCGCGCGACGCCGCATCGACATTTCCTCTTTCGACCGCGTGGTAAGTACTTCGGGTAGTGAATGAAGTGACTGATTTTCAATGGGCCACGGAGACACCAACGCTCGTGGATGCCCCTTAGCGGATTCTGCATTAATCCTGCATTCAAATATCGTCAGCACGCGCGCTTATACTTCGAACTTAAGCCCTGTTAAACAGCACCCGCCGAGAGTTTCATCAACCGACGAAAGGAACCTCCAGTGCTTCCGCTTCATTAACACGTTCAGATCCGCGCAAATTACAAACGTCCTTTCCTTGCGATCTTCACTTCTACCGGAGATTTTATAGCCTCTCATAATTGCAAGCGATTTTATTATTAAAAAAAAACTATACATATTTCTATATGCTAAATTTCATAGTATTTATTACCTTCTCTTTCATCTGACTATAAACATTTAAAAAGAAGTTTCTATAAACTTACATAATACTTACACAATACAGAAAAAGGATTTCATAAACTGACATTGTTTTTATTATTACCGAATGCAATAGGAAATGATTATTTGAAAAGCAGCGGTGCAAACACTACAATACAAATAAGAGAAGCTGGGAGTTCTCGGGTAAAAGCTTAAGCGACCTCACATGTCCCTGTTATTCGGCGACGAGCCGGCAAAAGTGGCCGGAGTCTGCCAAGCCATAAAAATCCGGCGTGCGTACATATCCAAATCGGCAGGAACGTTGCTTTACCCATTCGGGTCACGCTCCGCCAGTCTATGGCAACAAAAGTGTGTTTTTTCAATCTTCACAATGGATCTCGCGTGCTCCAGCCGCACTTGGCATTAGAGCATGCGCTTTCGGCGAACCGCTTGAATAAACCGAGGAAAAAAGGTAGGTTTATGTGCGAGGCCACGCCATTCAAAATCCTTCCTTTACCCCGCAAACGACAACTGTGCATTTGTATCAGTGCATGGCCTGTTTCACATTCGCTTCTACCTGCGTATTTGTCTAGTTGAAGAACAGTAACAAAAAATGATGGGAAAAGTAGCACTTGATTTTGCAAGATAGTTTTTGCAAATAGTCTGATTACTGTAATGCTGCTTCAGTCGCTTTGGAAATGTGTACAGATATCTGGTATGCTAGACTCGGTCGTGGATGCTTATGCTAATATACATAGATTTCAGTTCATCTATTATACAAATCCGTTTGCAGCGCTTCAATCGAATGCACAAGCTCGTGTTATGCTGCATTAAGTTCCGCAGTCTATTAATAGCATATACTAGTTGGAAATGAAATTGTAAATATAGTCTTTTTAAGTTTTAAAGTTTTATACTTTGACTAATTTTCTATAATAATTCTTGTTACTGTATTATTAATAAAAAGATCTTACGGTACTGTTAAATTCTCCCTCTGCTCTTTACACACACCTGTCACGGGAGTTTCCAAAATAAATGACAGTTTAGTAGAAATCCAGTAAACTAGTAAATAACGAGTAGCAAATAGCTGGTTTATCGATACAACCCAGTTTTCCTAGAAACTCGACACTTCCAGGCACGAGCGAGAATTTAATTTTTCTCTGTCAACTGAAACTCTGGATCCTCGGAATTGTTTGTTCCAATTCCAACTGACTCCCTGTCATCTTCCTTCTTCTGCCACCTCCGCGCGCTCCATTTGCGCTCCTGCTTCCGTGTTATTACAATTCCGTGTTCCTCTTTGTTTTGAATCGGTCGTCCACGGCGCAACCGATGTTTCCCATTAATAGCCTGTCTTGTTAGCTCGGAGTCTACACAGCCGGTACGAATGATTCTGAAGCGCAATGGCAACTGTACGATTCCATTAGATACTTGGATGAGCGCCATAACATGATGCAAGCGCTCCGACGTTTTTAAACTTAAATAGATTAACCTTTTGATCCTTGATCAATATAAAAACAGACATATTCGTGAATGTATATGTTGACCAAAACTAAAAAGGTTCCCAATTCCTGCATCGATAAACATTTCAATACCAATTTCTAATTATCTTACACGATTTCAAATGAATATTGAATTAAACAATCTCGACCCATGAAACTTAACTAAGACGTCTATAAAAGTTGATCTATCATAATCCAAAAGTATAAGATCAACTTTATTGAGCATAAAAACATTCCCCGCCTATCACAATAAAGAGGAATTAGGAAGAAAAATTTCATTGGATGTTCAGCGGGGAAATGTGCCGTATAAAAAGTGCGCTGGGTATTTTCCCTAACTTTCCTAGAGCGCGGCTAAATCCCCCGAATGTATCGGCGCAGTAACAAGCTGCCATTAAGCAGAGAAGTCGAGGCATCGATGTTGCCGAGCTAAACGATTGCACATTCGCGAGGTTCGCAAGCGAGCGTCGGCCATTCGTTCTCCAGAATATGCGGTTACGGTCATCTCTCCAGCATTCCGCTATCTTCTTTCCACGCTTCGCCGCTCGTTCAGCCTCTTTTTGCGAACCTCGCCGGCGAATCGGCCCGCTTACAATCTGCCGGCTCCCATTCCATGGCGTTTAATGTCCACGGCAATTAATATATCCCGTGTTGGGCGTCGCGACGCGTCCCTTGTGTGTATCGAGTTTCCTCCGCGCTGGTGAAACTGGCAAAACTCCCGCACCACCGCACCACCGAGAATTCCATTTGCCAGTGGTGCGAATGCGTTCCTCCCTTTAACTGGCGCTCGCCGATCGCACCATCCTCAAATTGCATTTCTCGACGGCTGACCAGTCTCGCTGCACGTTAAATCGAAAACTTCCGTCGGTTGAATGGTGGATAAAAAAAGCAAAAACGCAGGCTTCCGAGGTGTCGTCGCTAATGCGAGTTAACGGTGTTTGTCGATTTTGTATCGATCATTGGAATTGATCGATATGTGAGTCTGAAAGGTTTCGATAGTTTGATGGCTCTCACTTGTAAGATTCGACTAATTATTATTTGAATTATTGCTGGTGCAAGGAAAGAGCTAAAAAATAAAAAAAATAACTAATGCCTGTCAATTTTCGTTGGTGCAGAAGTCAGCCACTTAAGAGATTACCACAAGTGCACATTGTGAAAGTATAATAACTGTTGCTTTGTGTTTCTCTATACTTTCTTATACTTTGAGAAGACGTTTTACGGTGACATAAATCGGTTTCAATGGACCGCAGTCGACTTTGTTCAATGTTTTCCAAGGGAGATTGCTAAAAGCTGGGAGTACAACTCAGCCAGCAGCAATTACATTGGCAGTGTTAAGTATTTAAATGTAAAGTACACGGCGGATCTCAGGGGATCCTTAAATTATTACAACGACGTCTCTCCGTCCACGCAACTTCGTGTCATCGTCCTCCCGGCGGCAAGGTCAACTTTATCCTCTTTGCTACATTATTCCACCGGTCTCTCGCTTAAATAAAACATCCCCTCTTTACCAAGCACGATGCAAGCTTTGTTAAATCTTACCGTTGTCGGACGGGTTTCATAGGATTGAAAGTCTTCCAATGACTCGGTTTCCCCTCTCTTGCTTGTTCTGCGTTCAAACACACCAACTCGACAGACGGAATATTTTCTTCATAATCATTCATCCACTTTCAACGAGGATGAAATTAAAATATTAAAGAAGAGCGAACGTTAAACTATACAGTTTTTATGTCGATTGTTCAATAAAAAAAATTGAGGCAGAATAAGGGGATTTGTCCTTATTATAATCGAAACGAATAAGTTCAAGTGAAAAAATGAAGATAAAAAAGTGTCAAATGGTACACTCAAGTCTCAACAAGAACAACTGCATTCCAAGGGAGAAACACTGATACGAGAAATGAACCAGGATAATCGTTAGTCCACGAAACAATCGAAGTATAGAGAGACTTATTTCTTCAAGTGACTCTGATTGAACGGGAACAAGTCTCTCGGTGGCAAACACCGCCCCATCGATTCTGCCCCACTCACACGTAACGAGCGAGTAAGTGTTTCCCGATGTCTGCTCCCCTTTAAACTGATATTTGTTGTCACCCCCCTCAACCCCTCGCTCACCCTCCCGTCAGGTCGATGGCGCCCCCGCCCCTTAAATGCCGTCCTCATTCACTCACCGGAGATCAATGTGACCGCGAGCAAAGAGAATTCAGTGAACTCACGGAATGTCTCAAGTAGAAAAGAACCTTAATGAGCAGGCATTAGTTTTACGTGATGTTGACGGAGCTCGCGACAATCTATTGGAAGTTATTTGACTGCGCTATCTTGGGAACCCCGCACGTTTAGTACTCGCTCGATTCAGAGACTTTCGACTCAAGAACAATTTGGCAAGTGTGACGGGAATTGTATTGTTGTGTGGATGGATTCGATGTAATAATTAGATATTGCACTTGGGTTTATTATTGTTCATCGAGTTTATTCTCTTGTAGACTTTAGTACTTTAACAAAATCCTTTAGTGATGATATTTCTTAGATCAAAATATTTACCAGCTTCGACGTACGCGCACTGTTGAACAAACACCTTTGGTAAATTGGTGCATTAGCCGATCGCAGCTTGTACGTAGCTCATCTCTCTGACCCCATAAGGGTTCAATAAGCTGTGCCGCTGAATTACCGTCTTTCCGAATTGGAGCGGAAGGCAGCTCATGCGAGTACCATTGCGCGTTACCATCCACAAGAGCGGCAACTTCAAAGACTGATGCTTTGTACACAGTACACAACATATATCCTATTCCATTACTGGAACGCATCATTTCACCCTGTCACGAAACAGTTTGACAAATCCTCCCGATAATGTAATGCATCGACATATTTGTTTAAAGTGATTCTAGTGTGTGTTGACATGTAAACTTATGATATGTTATCAAGCGTTAACACACAGCAGTGTGTGATGTATTGTGTAACTTAAAAATGTTTGTTTATTAAATACTTCAAGTTAAAGTTACTTCAAGTTATTAAAGTTTTAAAATAAGTCTAGGTAAAAATCGAGGTGGTTTAACTTCTATCTTTTCATTATAATAACGAAACACCTGGAATGGAGGATTTAATAAATTTTCAAAAGTTTGCCTCAGTAATAGTAAGTGAAAGTTACGTGAAATAAGTGTTAGTTAGATACTCTAGTCGTTTTATAACTATAACGACACATCCGGAGAACTAAGCAAATTTTCCAAAGTTACTTCAGTAATGGTAAGTGAAAGTCGTGTGAGCCTTTCTATTTAGCTAGGCTGTTTATGACGTGCGCACGATCTTCACAAGCAAAGGGTGTCTCGTTTAACTAGGCCAAAGAGTTTATAATGTAATTCCACGGAGGCTGAACACCGTCATAATATTTACTCCAGCATTTACAGCACTGAACCTATCCTCGGCGATGGGGAGGAGTCATCGAATGAGCGTCCCGTGTTATTGACTTTTCCTGATTATCCAAAGAGACTCCAAGTCTCACTTACAGCATCCTCTCGCGGCTCCCTGACTTTGCCAATTTAAACTTTCACCATTCGAACTTTCAACCCTGATATACATATGTTTACAGTAAATAGAGAACAGTTTGCCATGTGCACACGAACTTTTTTCCCAGTGAATCTTTAAGCAAGTTGAACTACTCTCAGATAACATAGTATCGATGTTTATTACAGAACTATAATTAATAAACTATGACTGATTATACAAAGAAAGATTTTTATTTATTTATTGGACGTGTGTGGACAGGTGTAAGGAAATTTATGCAACTTTTCATGCTTAAGGTCTATTAGGTAAATATAATCACTATATGTAATGCATAATGCAAATAGTTGATCGTTGGATGCAGATGTTGGCTTAATTTTGTATAAACTTTCATCTAGCTTTAATACTTTAATGCTCGAAAACCAATCAGAGATTACGAACAGGTTATGTGGTAGCTATGCTTACAAATCGGCGTCATAATAAACACGTAATCTCTGGTAGCAATAGGGTCCCCAATCAATCTCACCCTATATTGTTATTGACCGCAATATACCGAGGTGCTGTATTGGCGCAGCAGTATTATTGGAAGGTGCCTATTACCAACAAGACATGCCAAACAGAACGCATAACTTTGCTTCTACATTACATTTGTGGGTTACTCGTACCTAAAGATTTTCTAATTAAAAGATTCAATTGTTATATATGTATTCTTAATATTTCAAAAGTTTCACATGGATTCAATTTTATACAATGCCTCGCATAATTAGCAGATATTTTCGAATTGTATTTTCGGCATATGTAATAGGTTTATTGTTACTCGATTGTCAGTTGAGAAATGTATTATCATTACTGCTCGAAAGAAAGTGAGGAACTTATATTAAATCCTATTAATTATTCTCAGTCTAAAAACTAGAGTCTTCCAGGCCTTAATCTTTAGCTCCATAATTTCCAAACAGCTCTAAAGGTGATCTAATGGTGCTAATGAGAAAAGGTCCAGGAGTTATACAATTCATTCCCGACACACACCTTGCCCCCGTGAACACAGACACACACATTTTATAGTTTTTGAGCCCGTAAACTGCTTTAATTAAATTCTCTTTCACTAGTCGAGAGCTTCAGAAATCATCCACCGAAAAAAGAAATCTCTTTCTCGCTTCCGGCGCTGCCCTGTTATGTTTAAAATTCAGTAGCACTCTGTATAGTGGCATAGAGTGCGGACGTAGTTCCGAGAGAGAGAGAGAGAGAGAGAGAGCAGGAAGATTGCTGCTGGAGCGAAAAAAAAAGTGGCAAGGGCAAATAGAAAAAGTAGGGCACGAAGATGAAGTGCCGGGCGAAAAGTGATGGCGACGTTCGCGTGGACGAAAATTTTTCGTCATTTTGAGATTAGGGCTTCTATCGCGTAGAGATTTACTTCCCTCGAGATTTATTATTAGCTATAAAAGGAGCGCCAAGGAGATTACCGCGTTCTTGTAAAAAATAACCTTTTTCATACTTCTATAATTTACATAAACTGCTTCTACTCGATTCAGCTACCTTCGTATAAGAGAACAGTATAACGGCAGAATAATGATATTTCCTCAGCAACTAAAGTTTATATCACTTAATTTAAAGTGAAGCGAATATTATTGGACAAATTCTGATATTTATTAGTTTACTGGTTTTGTAATTCTATATACATATATATATCATTATATCAAGCAATGACAGGAATTTTTCACCGATATTTAATTAGTTGAGTAAAAATACCTTGCTCAATTACTTTCCTACGTAAATAACGACTTCCCTAACTTTCGAGTAGCACTTAATCAATACTTTTTAATACTTCAGCACAGTCGTTTGCTGATATTTAGGAAAGATCATTAATAATTTCTGCTGGCAGCAGTACTTGGGAATGCGACTTCGTTGCGATTAAAACGTTGACCATAAAGAAGTTAAAGAGTCAGGGCGCATAAAGTTTTACCTGGCAAGCTGCAGTCCTTCTGCGCCGCCGATACGATGGCGCGAAAACTGCACGCGTTTCATGCATTATTCATTTTCCTGTGTAATAAAAGTGACTCCTCTCGCGGCCGCCTGCCGTTCATCAAGGCAATCTCTCCGCCAAACAAAGTTTCCCGCACGCGATTTCTTTGATCTGCCCGTCGTAAAATCTACAATAAACTATATTGCGTCACCGTAAACACCATTGCGGTTTTGAACACTTTTTATTGTATTTCTGTTTAAGTTTATAGTGTACTTGATAATTTTGACAATATTTTATTGAGAAATATTATTGTATTAATATATAATTATGTAAACTGCATTAAAATTAACTAAGAAGCTCATGAATAAATAGATAATTGGATAACACATTTTTCAGCTTGATTATCTTATCATCCAAAAATTTGTTGAAATTAAAAGTCTAGTCACGTCTTCGTAATAGTAGAAATAAATTTTCTTGAATCATTATAAAAATATAATTTCTATAGAGTCAGGCATTTTAATGCTCCCAGCTGTACATTAATATAATAGCATTTCCCCAACCAAGAAAAAAAAAAATTTTAAACAAAGACAATTGTCCTTCCCGCCGACCTTTTCTTTAGTCTTTGCAGAACTCGACTTTTAATGCGCGTGGTTTAAAAATGCGTGCACTTAAAATGAATGCGTAAAAAGCGGCGGAGCCCGAATCTAAGCTCTAACAACATGAAATGAAGCTGCGAATGGTGTTTTTTGTCGTTGTCGAGACACGAAGAATAGCAGTGCGGAATGCAGCAGCCGCGAGTCGAAAGAACGGCTAATGAACTTTTAATTGGGCTCGGACAACGATCCACCTGGAATTAAGAGTCACTGGTGACGCGTCTGAGTCCCGCGCCTTCATTAATTGCTAATGCATTTGTCGGGGGTTCACTCTTAAGCTGAATACGTTTTCGGAACTCGAGCCAGCATTGTCAGAGCTGGTACGAAAGTGAAGGGAACACGTCCCCATTGTATCCGGTGCAGCCTTTCAATTGACGCTCCAGTGGACCTCTGCTGTATTTAATCCTATCAAGAATTCCATAATTACGCGATTACTACTTAATTGCACGATTCTCATCGTTCCTCCAAAATAGTTTAGTTAATAGTTTAGTAAATAATAAATAAATAAAATCAAATACTTAAAAATGAAAAGGAAACAATAAAAAGTGATAGAAACAAATATTTGCTTATTTACTGATTAATTATTTTTGAACAATAATTCTAGATTTACACAAATAGCTGAAAGTAATGTATTCCAGATTTCTTCTTAATTAAAAATCCTCGTATGCCTAAGATTCTTTTATCCTGATCCTAAGAAATTTGTATTGAAATAAAAACGTATGACTGCAGATATTCATTTGTTTACCCTCAATCTCATAATCATTAAGAAACATAGTCATAGAAGTAAGTGGCTAGATTACCGTAAAAGCTTGAAGTCATCGTATAAGAACCAGTTATGTTCCGATTCATTTTTATTACAACCCATTGTCCCCGAAAGCGGGCGTGAAACTCAACTACACGGCAGTAACATTAGTAGGAGATACTTTCTTACTTAACGACTTTGTGTCACATTCTGTGCAATATTAGATAATGATCATTGCTATCGCACTTGGCTTCTGAAACCAAGTACGAGCAATTATTGTTAATTGTACCAGGTAAACAACTGAGTCGCTTCGAACATAATATTAAGTTTCGTGGGATCTAATGACACATATAAAGAATACATTTACTTCTAATTCTAAATACTAAGATATCTTACAAACAATCTTTTCTTATATTAATAACATTGTATTTTATTTTTACAATAATCAAGTCACCCGTTTCTCTGGATGTTTATTGAAAAATATATACATTTTTTCGAAATACTGAAAAATAAGTCTTACGCCAGGCACGAAATCTTTCGAATCAATTTCTTATAAGGTCAGCTAAAAAAGAAAGCAGAAATGGAGCCTTCATTGTTTCCAAGTCTCGGATGACAATCCGGCTGGTAATATAATTTGTCTATCATTCGAGACAGAAAACAAGATCCGAAGGCAAAGCAGTACATTGGTATGTATAGATGGAAAGTTACAGCTATCGTAAATAAGAGATGATCAATTTCGACTGGGAACGAAATACAGTCGTAAACTATCTCCATTGCAACACACGAAAGCAGACAGGAAATGAATGCGAGACTGATCAATAAAACCGAATTAAGAGAAATTGGAATGAAATTGAATTTGGTGAAGTGGCGATGTTTCTTGAGTACGTTCTTAACCCTTTGCCGAACTAAAAAAACCTTGTCCATAAGCTAAAATATGTCAGATTTCTATCTTTTCAATATAACACAAAAACTAACATCTTTTTTATTTACATATTACAAACTAATAAATAACCTCATTAGCACTTGTATTACTAAAAACATTCTCGCAATATATTTCACAAGTAATAATGTACATATTTATCTAAATTTAATGAAACTGGACAAGCAAGCCGGAACAATATATCGAATTACAGTCTACTCGAGCCACCAGAGAGAATCTGCGGCTACACACAACACGCGCGTGAATTCCGTACATTTTCCCGGAGTATAATTTACGAGGGCGAGCCACGAAGTTATTCCTAATGCCGGGGGCGAATTCTGGGGAAAAACATGTTATCCGCAGGCATGGCGTCGATAATACCAGACTATTAACATTAACCCATCCATTTTTCTCGGTACAATATGTTTGTGCGATGGCGAGCATCGGTACAGGGACCAGGAGTGTGTGGCTTTCGTATCAGGAGGGCTATTTTGCAAGTAGATACCTGGCATTCCCTCGGGCTACCATAGACTGTCCCCGCATGTGCGCAATCTGCACAGTCCGCTCGTACGTGAAGCGCGCGCGCGCGCGGTTGCGTGCACCATATTCCCACCACCATAAAGCCAGCATCACGCTGCTTTTGCGTGCCGTCTGCTCGTAGTTGGTATATATTCGAAAAATTCGACACTGAAACACACAACCATCCCGGAAGTCAGAGTACCAGTAGAGGTTTCAAATTTCAATCAGTCACCACCGGTTGGTTGATTCGTTTCACTAATTTCGAATTTATTGACTATCGAAAAAATCCACCCTTTGCTTTGTCGACAAGCGGCCGCACTGGCTAAATGGAATGTCGAGGTATAAAATATCAAATTTCTGGCATTCCTCGTTGATTGGCTTGAATTTCCAATAGTTTGAATTAAATAGGAATTTCGGTAGGATTTGGATATTCATTTGCTGGTTGAAATTCAGTTGGAATTAAAGGAATATGGGATGCAATGTACATATTACGTATTCTGCGCATGTTGTAATAAATGTAATAACAGTGCTGGTATAAAAACAAAGAATATTACTGATTCAATTGAAATTCTTATCCAGTAAAAGGTTTAATAAAATGAACAAATGATGAAAGAGTATTCAACCACAAATTAGTATTAAAGAAGATTCCATTGTCATTGCTACTCACAATATTAGCTTTTAACTCTTATTACCTTCGCATTTAATTGCGATCCTCCGTCAATTTCACGTAACATAAATCTATTTGTATTTCGAAGCAACGATCTAATACCAGCTCATCGCTCGAATCAGATGCTCGCTGAATTCCAGAGGAGAGAGCGCGTTGATTGGAACGCATCGTCGAGCGTGTCATTCAAGCGTGCGTGCACTTGACGGCTGTCGTTTGCGTGAAAAGGGCTTAACGTTCGAAGTTTGTCGCCAGCCACGCGTGTATGCATCAGCTGGATGTCCCAGGCCCTTGATCATATCTCACCAAGGCTACAACGCAACACGAGACCGAAGCCGGCTAATTAACAGTCGCTATTAGCCGGACCTGGTCAATTATACCTGAATTATTCTGGCCGACGATACCGCACCCGCTGATGGAAACCTACCACGGAGCCTCATCTACGTAGCAGGGATGCCTATGCCTCGACAAATCGCCGTGTAGCCGATGTTTGTCGATGTCTGAATCCTACGCTTCGCCTAACTCTCCCTCATCGTAGAAGTAACGGGCATCCGATATTTCGCCTGTGCAAATACTGGCTAGACCGAGACTCATGCACATAGATGGATGATCATCGATAATTACGAATTCGATTTTCCGAAGGAAATATTACCTCCTCCATTGTAAATACTGATAGAGTGTTTATGATGATTTTAAGTTGTATCTTATAACGATTGTTTTATAAGTGCACTGTTTGGGAGTAATTCATGCAATTAGGATTTGAGTTTAAATTTATTCTTGAAGAATTGTAATGTGAATGGACAGGCAGTTAAATAGAAATCACATTGTGATTAAGATAATGAGTGTTAAAGAAGAGTTTATGATTGAAAATAGTTTCTCGGAGTCCTGAAATATCGTGTTAAGGAAAATGCTATTATTCGCTTCGAAACTATGGCGAAATTAAATTTTTGGCCAATAAATCCACTCGATTCCGCTGGCAATTACAACTTGAGAAACAAATAACTGACTTACTAACGTATCTCCGGTGGCTCGATCAATCACTCACTGGCCAGGAGTTATTATAGCTAGCAAGCTCGGTGGACCAACGAAAAGAAATGGATTTCGTTCGAGGGTTCGGTTTATCTTGACGTATACCATCCCCGGCGAAACTTGATTAAAGATGATCTCGCTTCGCTAGGGTTGGCTGAAGGATAGCGATGACATCTATCTTGAGACCGTCAGCCATATTACGATATGACCAAAAATATACTGCGAACCCCTCAACATCTTTCCGAAAATAGATCGACGATTAAATTTCGGTAAATAATACTCTGTTAATGTGGTGTCCAGTTTCGTGACGATAAGTAATCCGTGAAGATTTAAGATCCTGTCAGCTTTAAAATCTTTATTGATACTTTACGTTTATTAGTATGAAATAATACAAAAACATATTTATAGAACATTGCGAGTAGACTAGTTCGTAATAAATGATATAGTCATAAATTTTATTTCAACAAAAACAAATCTCCTCGAAAGCATTATGGCACTCGTAATTTCAAGCAACATTAAATCTGACACTCGTTAATTTATGCGTGCATCTACACTAATTCAGTAGCTAATTGAAACATTATTCTACCAAACTAATTTTCGGTTTTGTATAAGAGGCGATATTTTGATAGGTAATAGGCGCTGTCCCTCATGGGTTGTCTAATATCTCCGGTAGAACTCCGCCCACTCTCAAGTCGTTTCCGATTCCCATAACTATTCCAGTAGCAGTGAGTACACATACATACCGAACGCGTGCGAATCAGGAACAACCTGCTTGTAAATGTCAGTGCGCGATAGTTATACTCAATAACCCATCCGTAAACCAAACTCAGCTAGCATATTTTGAGATACAGGTTTCGGGTTTCAGCTCGCTTCCGAAAGCATGTATGCACCGCACACACTTGCTGCTTGTGTATATTCTCAGCTATCAAGGAAACTTTAATGAGATGCCCCGACTATGCGAGGGCGACGGTATTTATGGAGAAAGGTAGTTGTGTTTCAACGAAAATCTAGCATTTTAAGTAGTATTATTTGGTAGAGAAACACAATAAATATTTTCAGAAAAGCTAGTGAAACTATATTCTGAAAAGTGGTAAAGTATGTTCTGTGTGTAGTAAACTTTTCTCTGTCTTTTAAATTTATTAAAATTATACTAATAATTCTTATTGCATTTCTATATTGTCTACAACATTAAATCATCAGCCCTATGTTTCTCTAATAAAATTCAATTCCAACATTCGTTCAACGAAGAACACACCCCATCATTTCTTCTCGCTATTACTTTTCTCTTGTATCGTATTTCGTAAGAGGGGGAAAAGTCATGGATCGCACGATGTTAAGAGAAATACGTTGTCAAGAGTTATCGAATCGTTGGCAAGGGCTCTCTATGCAGGGTGATACTATCGCCACTGTATGGGAATAAAGGAGACAATAAAAGAATAGAGGAAATGTCAGGAAAAGGGTCTGGAAGCAGAGGGCGCTTAATCACAGCGGAAAAGGAGTTAATTAACGTTATCATCCCGAAGTGCTATCAAGCGGGCAGTCTTTCCTTTTCTGCGGAGAAGTCGATCTTCTTTGAGGGGAGGCCAACTCGATAGAGCTGTCTCTCCGGTCAAATATGATTAAAGGCCGCCCATAGCCAAGAACTCGCCGATTAGAACGAAGCAGTCCTTGCGTAGATATCTATCGTTGGACGGAGAGACTCTCTCGTTCTTCCACGCTATACACTTTGACCTCTCTCGAGATCATAGCCTCTGCTCTGTCATGAGTCGAGTGGCGCGTGTTATCAGCTGCTCCAACACGAACCCTCGCCGCCCACCGAGAGATAAGAGTGAAAGTTACACGGCGAACTTTCTCCTCGAGCAACGCTCGCGTCTGCCGAAACCGTGTATCCACTACGAACACCATTAATCCACGATGGCCGTTGTGTGCATTGAGTAGTGGCTGCTCTTCATCACGAAATGATGACAATCTCCGATGTTTTATTCGCGTCAGCATATTCGACTACAGGCATTGAGAAATTTCGAGTATACTCGTCGGGCAATATGATGACTTGAATCAAGATATTATAAATAATTGAAAGGCAAATAAAATACCTATTACATGAATCGTACTTTACACCATTCATTCATGTCAATCTTTTTCATAAGATTTATATTTATGTTGCAATTATTTTTAACAGAATCTACCAACAAATTACCTTATTTAATGTCCTCGCTTTGAGCAGATCTCTTAGAGACCATATTACGCAAACATAAAGAATGCTTGGTTATCATAGCGCCGCATTCCCTACGCATCTCTCTTCGATAGAAAGATCACTTTGTATGTGAAAGGCTTGTTGATACAGAGAGCATTCGAGATTGTCGCGATATTAAATTTGCTAATGAAGAGCTTGCTCGAGACAGTTCTCGCCGGCAATTTTGCAGGATTGCAGAGTGACACTGCGAGGTGCTGCGAGGAGACGTGTGTTTGCAGAGACAATCCAGGTGCGCATTTCATTTCCGAGAGGCCCGCCTGCCCCTTTGACGTTTCAGACGTATTTTGCATTGCAATCTGGCACACAGGCGGCGAGTGCCAGCCAGTGTTACAACATGCTGCGCATTGCAACGATGACGTGCATTTTCTGCTCGCGTTCCCTGCATCATCAAGACTTCCGTGTCCCATGCACCACGCTCTCTGTTTGGAATTGCCTGAACTAGCATAAGTAATTATATTGACTCCGATGAAGCAGTCATTAACATTTTGTTCTTCGTGTAGAGATACTAGTGTAATCTGCTGCTGTGTTGTTTCAGTAAATCGTAGAGTGGCTACGTAAAGAAACTGAATATAAATAAAAGCATAAAGAACCTGTGGTGAAAGATGCGACACACATGAGAAAGTCTTTTTAAATTTAGTAAGCAAATTTTCAAAGTAATATGTAAACTTTTCCAGACTGACCAGGTCTTTGAATCTCGGACCATGCGAATCTTGAACTAACAAGCAAAGACGTTGGAAGTCGCAATTGGATCTGGAATCAAGATCCGAATTAAGTGGCAGAGGAAAGTCCGACAAGCACCGAGAAAATCAACGGCGGTCGAAGGAAGCCGACGAAGGCCTGTGATGATCTGAAGTAGTTTGTGGAAGTCTGCTAAAGCTTCGCGTGGCCTCGAATTGCCGCGAATGTCTTACATCTCGAATGGCATATATTAGTCGAGAAGTTCGTTACAACACTTTGCTGCTAATAAGCCAACTTTCAAACACGCCGGCACATTGCGAGCCTCCTGAGCTTTCATTTGCCCGGCAACGAGTTCATTAAACCTCCGGCGGAATACTCCGATTCTGAGTGGAATAGTAAGTCGTTCGGGATTCGCGCAAGTAACGAAGACTCGCTTGTATTTAAAGGAGCACAAAAGTTGGAGTTAGAGAGCGAGTGAAGTTGCAATTCCAGAGCTCGGAATGTCTAGGATGCCGCGTGGGAATGTAATTGTTATACACGCCTTTATATTAGCCGATTAACTTGAAATCTTTAACGCTATTTGGAAAACTAATACAACTTATAATTAATTATAACTTTTAAATGATTTCGAAGTGATACGTATATACAATAGAAATACAAACAAATATAGAAAAGAAATCCTTCGGAATTGGGTGAGTTTATCGACTTACTATCGAAAGCCTGTTGTATTTTATCAAGCGGGAACATTGCAGTTCCACTAAGCATACAAAAATTTGAAGTGTGCCGCAAAAAGTCGGCTTTCTCTTCTACGATTTATTAACGAAAGACCAGTTAGCAGTTTCCAGATGTTCACAAATCAGTATTTTGCCAATTGTCAGTTGTCAGCCGTGCGCGTCCATCCGAAACGCGAACAATGATTCTATCTGCGAACTCGCAGCCGTTAGTTACACGGTAAAGCCGCTCACAGCCGACGGAGACAATAACAATGGAGTCGAAACGTAAATACTCGACGCGCTGGAATCGGCGGGCTGTTAAAATATTAAATAACTCGGAACACCAGCCGCGAGCCGGAAATCGCATCGGCGGCGAAGTTCTCGAGCAATTCATGACACTTTCGCCCATTACACCCCTTCCGGCGGGCCAACTATTCCACACAGAGAAGGCCGCGCAATTCCATCCCCGCGCGCGCGCGCACTTTAAAACTTAAGCAATTTTCAGAGGGCCACGCGGTTACCATCTGGGTGACAATAAATAGCGAAAGTCCAGCAGAACAGCAATAAGAAACGAGAAATACGACAGTGTCCCCTGTTTCCCTTGATCTAATCTGCCGAGTTCTAATCTTCGTGGTAAGATGATGGTGGTAAGATGGTGTTCGGCGAACCAGAATGAACAGAATTTCGGAAACTACTTATGTTATACTGCAAACGTTTATTATCGATTATGATATAACATTACTAATGTATATCTTCTATAAAATAAAGCCTTGGAAAACTGGTTTCGATGTAGTTAGATTATAGAAAACGAGATGGATTATATTGATTGAGACTTTTGTCTTCCCACGTTTCAACTATACAACTACTCTCTTTTTCATTGGTCCACAATATTATGACAAAAGATTGAGCAGGTAAACATTGACAGCAATATTTCTACGTTCATCAGGTCTTTCTTGTACTTCAAACGGGAAGTGGAAAATTGTTTCTTATTAACAAACATTCAACGACACGCGGCAATTATACTGGCGGCGTTTCGCTTTTGCATCTGGGCGAAAAACAAGTCTCATTGGCAACGAGGGAAACGCGCCAGGCCGTGCGTATGTAATCAGCGATTAATATCGAGTTGTGTTGATGCGATTCGCCGGAAATTTAATGCGATTCTCGCGGAAGCGAGCGAGCGAGCTTGCCGTTATTGAATCATTCGATCCACGTCAGTCGTACATTGAATCAGTGTCCATCACGGCTCGCGTATTTAATGCTGCCAGCTGTTAATAGTCGAGCAATCTCTCTCTCTCACTCTCTCTTACTCTCTCAATCAACCAACGTGCAATGCATTACAAGCACGCCATGTCAACACGTGCCGTGGCTGTGATTTCATACTTCGCTTGATTTTCTATGCGAACCCTGCTGCACAGCATCCAATGTGAGTGAATAAGGATCGACGTAAACAGCCTTGTCACGCCTGATGTCACCTGACTGCTCACTCTCCCTTATTATATCTTATAAATTCAGATTTATTCAAAATGCGTAAGACATAATAAATAGTGAGAACGATATTATTAACTTCCACCCTTTCGAAAGTATGATCTAATTCTTTATATTGGATACCTATAAAATATTCAATTCGAGGAAAATCGGTATATATTCAACATCAGTCTGTTAACAGTTTAATATAATGAATTATTCATTCGATATACTTTGAAATTCGTAAGACATAGCGAATAGTAAAGCAAGCTATTGTTAACTTCGACCGAGAGCAGAAGTTGTAATCGAATTTTCTATATTGAACATTTATAGAATGGATCTCCTGTTAATAGACTAAAATCGAACATTTTGTGACCCACTTCGCGCGAATTGAACGAGTCAGGAGTTGGAAATATCGAAATATCCCCCTTTTGCAATTAGTACTGAACACTCATATATGCATTAAATTTATTAGCATTGATTGTACAATATGTAGATGTGGCTGTGAGTGGATCGTACTGCTATGGAATAAATCTAACAAACTGATGATACTGTATAATTCATCTCTTGCTTTGGCGCATGCATGCATATGTAGCACATATGTCAGCTATCTCGAACAACCGGCTTGCTGACAATTGCATTGATGTCGTGACATTCGTCGGTGCGCCATCGCTATCTCAAGCTTACAATTAGACCTGTCAATGGAACGCTTGACCCGGTCACTTACATAGCCTGTTCTGCATTGGAAAGATATGTCACTATTCCTGTCAGTACAACAATTAAGCCTTCGTCTGTCATTAACATAAATTAGTGATTCTCGAGTATGGAAAGTATAGTGAAATTATGTCAAATCAATAAAAAAGATGTTTAAGGTCTTATTGAATTTTGAATTATTATCGCATTACAATAGCGTTTTAATAGTTTCCTTTATATTTCAAGGGGCTTTTCCACTAGTTTTCACTACAACAGTAAGAAAAATCGTATGGAATTCTAATTTCCGTGTGCCCTAAAGGATCCGGCGGAATGGAAGAGTTGAGAAGGGTGATGCGAGGAAATTTGCAGGCGCTTCGTACGCCAGCGATTCTTCAGTCTTCAGAGCCGAGCCATTTCGCCGGAGCGGATGAAGCGTGAAACATCTTCCTTCCCGCGGGTTATCCAACAGGCTTCCTTACCTGGCGGGAGGGGAGGAAATATCGCCGAGACATGGCCTATGAAATATTTCGAGCCGCCCCGATTAATCGTGGCTTCAACCCGCTCGTGCAGAAGTAATCGTCTTATGGTCACGAAATAATTCATTTCAGCCAACCACGGCATTGCCCCGGCGAACAGCTATTCCTTCGGGAACCAGTTTGCATAGTTCTGCTAATAAGATTCTAGCTACGATCCCCGAAGCTCTTAACGTTGACAATAGAATGTTATATAATAATTCATCGTATTAATTACTATTAAAATTTCTTTATGTTTATATATTTCAATTGACTGACAATCTGTGAAAAAAACTGTGGTGAAAATAGAATTTTTGCGGACGAATTTCTTATAAACAGATATATTTGAATGCATCGCTATTTTGAGTTATACGCGTTACAGATATTTTCTCAAAACAATAGTAAATATTATTCAAACAAGAAACATTTCAAAATTAAAATATTCTTAAATCTTCATTCATTTTTAACTTCCCAAGTTAACTTTGAAGTCCTTTGTATGTAAACAAACCAAAAGAATGGGATGGAATAGTTTGAGCATGCTGCACATACTACGCGGAACGTATTTCCCAAGCCTTTTCGTGGGGAAGAGAATGGTCGGGTCGTCCTGGCTGGCGCGCAAGGACGATCGAGTCACGAAAGCAGAGAAAAAATTCGGTGCGCTACGTTGGCAGTGGCGGAATCGTCACCCAAGGGAGCAAGAAGATGCCAGGCTGAATGTGTATGGGTGGACGCGTCGTGCGGAAGGAAATCGGAATAGCAGTCGCTCGAGTGCCCCCGAAATTTACTCGGCGCTGGCACATCCGTGGAATACAAAAGCGTGTCACGAAGGAAGCCATGATGGCTTGGTATCGCGTATCGGGCGATTTGATCGGGCCCGCGGCTTGAAAACAAGGAGCACTAGAAAGCCCTGCGCACTAACGATGACGAGCAGACACAAATACAGGGTGTCTCGCAAATGGGGTGTAATATTAAAACTTCACCCTTTTTTATAATCTTTAAATATGTTAACCAAATTCTTCTTCTACCTGGGATTCGCTTTCTGTAATAGTAATAATATCAAATGAATAATGGAACTAGAAGTTCCTGAACTGGTGTATTAGTGATAGGAAATATTCATTCAATTAAATATAATCGATATTCTCCATAAACCATAAGATATTAAAGAACACGACTTTCGTCATGCTCAAACAACCTTATAATGAATTTTCACCGAGAAAAAAAAACTGCCAGACTTTTTCAGTTCATGTAACAAAGGATAAAGCTTTCTCAACAAGAGTCTTATAATTTCACAAAGACGATCGAGGGGATTACACGATATGTACGAAACACCCGGTATATAAGATAGTAGAGGGTGCTGTTGTTCAGGAGCAATAATCCGGCAAGCCTTTCGAAAGTCTCTCGAAGGGATCGTTGTGCATTTCTAAGCCCCTGCGGCCCGGAATCGCGTCGCTAGCGGTACGCCATCTTTTACGAGCTCCAGTTCACCAAGATTGACGAAAGCAGCTCTCTGTCTCGTCTCCCAGCACAGTGGAATAATAAAAAAGGAAAGAACGAACCTGTTCGTTCTCTACATATACGCCAACTGGCAATAATGTGGAACTTTACATGCACCCCGACGTCTCCCGGAAGACAGCGAGAAGGCTTCCTTTCGTTCCTCGACGATCTAGTTTATACACGTGTAACGAGCTCCTCGAGAAACGTGTCGCCCGTTGTAAACTGCTCCTTATAGACGGTCTCCTTTTTTCTACGAACTGTGTATCTTGATGTGTTATTGATTTAAGATTTAAACCAATCGTTCTTCTGATTAAGATTAACATTGTTGAAGTAAGGAGTTAGCAATATGCATCTATTTTGGTCAGTTTTTTCCAAGATAACGATTTTAAGAAAATGAGTTTATTTCTACTTTCCTTCGATATTTATATGACAATAATTAAAAAACAAAATTATACTGTTTCTTAGTTCATTTTGAAGAATCATTGGGTTAACATCAAGTCAATAACTCGTGAAAGTATTCACCTTGTATATACGAGTATGCCGTTCCGTTAAAAGGTGTTGCTGTGCATCTAAACTGCTCATCCGGCTAGTCTCATCTTCCGTAGGCAAACTTAGTTTCAGGTGTATTAAACTTTCGCTGTCGCGACGCGCGTACGAGCTTCCTCCACTGTAGATTCCAGCGTCCCGTGGGAGCGATTGGACGGTTTAAAAAAGCAGAAGAGTCTGGACAGCAAGGGCGTATAATGGCGAGAATAATAGCGTTAATGCGACTGCTAGAAGTTCGGAAGTTGAAAAAACACTCGGTAATAATGTTAGCAGTTTTGTTTTCGGAGTGCTTTCGCCATACACGCTAAACATCGGCGTGAATATTTCAGTGGCTCGATTTAAGCGGCGAACTCTCGTCGGCTTTGCTTCGAGGTATACGTTACGCAACTACGTAGATAGCATAATCTATGTTTCATTGGTTTATGCATACTGGAGAAGTCAAATTACTGATCTTAAATCAAACGTTACTTCCAACATAAACTAGCATCTCTTCCTAAATTCCATTACCTAGTGGATGATTGTCATTAATAATCCTGTAATATACTTAACTGTTTTAACACTTTAAGTAAATAGAGCTATACAGTCAAAGTTAATAGAGTTAACAAACTCATTTATAAGTACATAAATAGAATCAATATTACTCTCCAACATCTATTAATAACAACAACAATCATTACTTGTAAATCATTTAAAAAAAACAAAAAAAAAACGTTAACTCGCATTCATCCAACTTATTGTGTGGTCAATAAAACCGAATGAAGAATCGAAGTATCGTTGTTCACGTAAGCCGGCGATCGGCGACTTCGAGTAGAGGTCGATCGAGATTGGCGGTACACTGCAGCTGTAATATCAAGCTCGACCATAATGGATCGACATCTCGCGCACGGAATAAAGATGACGGCGGGCGTGCAGGCCGAACAGGGAGCAGATGACACGTATTACAATAATGGCAGGCGGACGTGGGTGAGAGGATAGCGGAGCTGTCGGGGACGTAACAGAATGCCTCTGAATCTCTAGTAAGTGTCCACCTGCAGGAGTTGGAGGGCGCGCAGGACACAAATGGAATGGACCACGGAATGGTTAGTTAGAGAGCAAGCGAGAACGGCCTCCGCTACCGCAGATGGCGCAATCTCAACTTAACGCGCTTTGGACAAAGTGCGATGTCGTTCGATGCAAGGTCGACTGACATTATATGGATTATGGATATGACCCGCTTCAGGTATATACGTGCGTGTCACAGAAATGAAAGCACTTTATATCCTAGTTACTGTTGTTACATAGAAGATGTTACTCTATCTTTTAAATGATTAGTAAAAATCGATAAATGGTAGATATACTTGATTAGACAAATGGTGTCGATAAGAGGTTAATTTTATACCGAGAAGTACCGAGCACTTTTAAAAACAGTCACCGACAAAAACTAACTCTTTCCATAATGCTGAGCTATGCATTAGTGTATGAAGGGTTCCAGCGACACAGGCGTGTAAATCACAGCAACGGCAACGGGGGCGGCGGTGGTGGTGGAGGCTGGTGCAGTAAAACGAAAAAGGTCCCCGTAGAGGTCGGTGCTATATATGTGTATATATGTATATATGTATATATCGATCTCGCCGGATCCGAATCAGGCGTAAGTGGGCAGTTTATCATTGTTGCGCCGTTTCCCATTTGCGCCTGGGCACAAGTAATACGGGCATAATATCTCACACGTGTAATATATTCTACCTGACTGCGATATATTTCCCGGCAGAATATCAAAGTTCGCGAACAGAGCGTCGAGATGGTGGAGAGGATGTCGGGTGACGGAGAGGGGCGGTCGAGGGGGCGAGTAGTGGTTGGAAAAGGATGCTGGGAAAGTTCGAAGCCCAATAGAAAGAGGCGAAGAGGCGCGGGAGAGTGCTTCACTGCATCATATCGACTGGGAGTATCAGTTTCGAAGCCTTCCCTCTCAAAAGTCCGCTTGCCTTCTAGTGTAAAGCAAGTGAGGGCTTCAATCTATGCAGTTGGTCTACTTCGTAACATACGCAGCCACTTTTCTCCTGAATGCTCTACTCAATGGATACTCTATGTATAACGAGCCATTTTACAAAGGATCTTCACCACTTAAACGCTATTATTGGATGTCATTATTTTTGATTATGTTGAAGAATTTTAACTATGAATTTTTACGACTGTCAAAGTATCATTTATACAGATATGTTGTGATACTGTGAAATTTATTGAATATATTTGTACGATATAGTTTGAGCTCAGGGATAAATAATAGTAAGATGTATTCGAGTGGTAATGTTTTTCTAATTATGTCATAATGAAAAGGGGCTTTGACTACCAAAGCCATTCGTTCGAGTCTCGAGTCAAAGAGATTCGTTCCGAACTGTAATTTCTTTGAGGTCCACTGAAGAAGGAAAAGTAGGTCAACGATTCTATCGGATCCAATACTAACTGCGTTAAATTGGGTTCCAACATTCGCAAAACTTAAAAGCGAAAATCCCATGCTCTCTGTGGGTTTCGTAATATCTTGCAGTTCAAATCTAATAAATTAATTTTCAAGCAGAAACTTCGACGATTTTCAAGTTACTTTCATTCGTCCTATTGAGTATTCGATTATTCTGAAACCACTAAACGTTAAGCGAATAAAAATTCAGAATCCTGAAAAGTTTTCAAAAAATTCAAAAGTGCAAAAGTAAAAAACAATAACGTAGAATTTCGGGTCAAGGATCGTTCGAATTTCCACTCGCGAAAGCTGATACATAATTGCGTGCTATTGCATTTGGCGTCGGTCGTTCTAGCTTCGATATGAAAGGACGGCTGTAGGAAGATTCGAAAGTGCAGGGAAGACGATCCGCTGATGCAACGAGAGTACTAGCACACCGCGTCGGATAGTATTAGCGTATCAGTTTCGAAATCGAGTTCAAGTTTGCGAGCTTGAACTTATATGCCCGATAGAGATACGTGGCACAGTATTCCGCTACGTGTGCAACCTATTACGATATTATTAAGCGGGAAATTCTTCGAAAGATTTCCTATCTATTCTCTGACAATGGATAGAAAGTTTAACCGGGGAATTAACGTGCATGGAGTTTCGGATTTCGTCGACTTCTGCCACGTACGATCTTTGTACTCGTAAATAAAATTGAAACACCAGCACGCTTACTCTGTTTCAAATTGTTACTACTGTTACATTTCTGGCAAATAAGATTCAGATTTTATTTCATATTTAATAGAAGATAATCTTAATAGAGAATATTTGAATTTCTTAGTAATAAAGACGCAAAGTCACGATGCTCACGGAATGTTAATAAAAGGAAAATGTTCTATTAATGTTTTAAAATTGCTCTACTTTATAGAAACTTCACCGACGTCCCGACTGATCTCACTTAAATCAGATACCACCGCCGCCGCGCCGAAGATATATACAGAATCGAGAGAAGTTCCGCGATATCGGCCATGAAAACAGATATTAGCGGAACTCGTTCCTTTTAAAGTTCACCGACTTAATGACGGAAGTTCAAGGAAAGCAATATCCCGAGAACGGCGAGCCAATTCGGTTTATTTAACGGTGGTATCGAAAGCAGGCCGTGAGAGCTAACTGACCGGTCATTTATCCTTGTGGGAAACAGAAGAAACATCCTATTGCCTCGTAAGCTCTATTATTAAGCTCCTGAAGAATTTCTAAGTGCTACTCTTTCTCTAAAGCCTTTAACAATGACAGATAAGAATTCTTTCACCCTCACTTATTAGTGGATTATTACTCGACTTTAAACTATTTCGATCTAAACGAGTATTCCCCGGTAAACATAATACCATAAGTAGAAAATCTATCAATATAAATTTATAATACTTGTAAACCTCGACGCCCAATTGTACAATATTTATATTTATCAACCCCATTTCACTTTTGTATTTATTGGCACTGCATTGATATGTTATTGATTTGTGTATAACACAACGAACATTGGTTATTTGAGCGGGCGTGTATCGAAAAGTTGATGTGTATCATTAAAATGCCTCATGTTTCCTTTCAATCATATTAAACATTCCATGCTTTCATCAGGTGAGGTTTCGACTTTTTATACCGGCTTGTAAATTCGAATTCTGAAAATATCAGTAGCCCATTAATGACGCGTGATGTTAGTGCCAGTTGCTCGCTTTTTCCGCTGGATATTTGTTAATTCAATTAGCCGGGTGTCTGGCAACCAATTTTATAAACTGAGTGAGAGTGCTATCAATTTTATAAACACGGCCAGGCTTCATTGTCACTGGAAAATTCATTCCTTGCCGCAGCTGACATAATCTGGACAGTGTTCGTTCAATATTTGCGAAGGCTCGTCGAATATCTCGTTGCCGGGACGCTCTGGCGATTGCGTTGCTCTCGCCGCTTTTCAGAGCCAGCTTTAATTTCGCTTATATTAAATTGGGGATCCGCTCGGCCAACCGAACTGGCTACTCCTTTTCAGTGGAATAGTTGCGAGAACTCTCTCCCTCTCTCTCTCGGCCCCTATTAATACTATATCACTTGTCTGCAAAATTCATTTGGATTTACTCGCTCAAATGAATATTATAACCTCCCACAATTAATCATAACGATAATAATCCTACAATACGATCCTCAAACATTTTCCCCTGTCATTTCTAACGCGTTCCTAATTAATCGCTTCTAATTCATTGCTTGCCTTTTATTGAAAGCTTCAAGGTATGTAGAAAGTTCTTCTGCAAAAATTCGAACTATTAGTCGTATTGTAATAAAGCTGGGAATGTCATTGGAAGGGAATGCAAGCGGTGCCGTTAAGAGGGAGGATCTGCCGGGGGGCGTAGGTCCCCTTGAATTATCGATAGCGCACGTGCACCGAAAAGTTCGCTCACTGAAGGAAGGAAGCGGCACGACGTGCATAAGTATCTCCGAGTTTTCCATGCGAATACGTCGAATGACCATTAGGATGGCCCGGCAATATCGGAGCTCCGCTGACGCGGCAGAACGAGTCCGCCACCCTTTTCCGTACCACCACCACCACAAGATTCTTACTCTCGGTGCTTTTACACCACTAGTTCGACCTTTTGCTCTTCTGCCACTCGTTACTGTTCAATATGTCCTCGTAATTCCCTATCCAAATGTAACCTATGTGCTTGGTGGCTCTTCAAAGAAAATGTACTTGATGCCTTGAATTACTTCACTGGTGTAGTAAAGGATGTATGTTAAATCTTATGTTGAACTTTTATGTTACAAGCGTGAGCTAATAATTGATAAAATATGACAACTGTATTTTCACTGTCTTATTAGAATGTTTTCTGGCAAGAAAGATGTTTCACTGTATTATAACGAACCTAGCTATTTTTTCTCGCCGATTTTTTACTATTTACTTCAGGCTGCACGACGTTAGTTTGCATTGGCACTGAACTACCTGGAGAGGAATTCTGTCCATGCTTGGGCAGCGTTCCAGTCCGTGCAGACTGGAAACAGAGGTTCTTGCTTAATATATGATTCCACGATACCATTCTCGCCTGTACAGAATAATTCTCCTCGGTTGTTCCCACGAATTATACTATCCGACTCTCATATAAAGTTTAGTCCAAATAATCTCGGTACAAATATCTAAAATAAATATAACAATGATTATTTAAAATTGATTCTTATTAATTAACTCTTCGACTACCTCGCACGAATACTTTAAATCCACATTAAACAATCCCAATTAACACTTTCTACCATACATTATTCTCCAAGTTCTTGTGAGAAATCAGATAAATTAACTAAACTCGAATTTAGTCAACTCCAAGTTATTACTAGAAAATCGAACACCTAAACTCGAGCGATCGGAATGTCAGGCAATAAATCAGAGAATTGGTGTTCAAAGTTGAAACTCGCTTTTGAGCACAAGTAGAACCAGAATAGTTATACGATCCTCATCCGAAGTATTCAAACAGAAAGATTCATGACGTTGGTTTCTTAATAGGAGCAACGGTTTAATCTTCGAAATCCACATTGGTTTCGGTGCAGTAGCGTTTAAGAAGAAAAATAGAGATGCTGTGGTCGTTCCGTATGATTTCCCCAGTTGACCGACGGTCGACTGATATTTTTCCCCGCAGCCGTGTGTACATCGAGCGAAGGCTTTTTCGCCGGGTGCTCTTTCAGGGGCTTTGACAGAGGCGCGCTGGAAAGGCAGTCTCTCTTTCATGGAAACGTATGCCGGCCTACGTGTGTATTCGCCGGCGTTGCACTGTTTGGAACAACGTGCAATCGATTCGACACGAGCCGAGCATCCCGCGGTGGTTTTTGCGCCCGCCCGAAATTGCCAATTTTGAAGTGGTCGCCGCCAGATATATATTTTCATTCCAGATCGTGGCGGATGTAATTCCCCGCGATGTATGTACCTTTCAGTCGCGTGGTTTCGATTGGATTGGCTCTAATTAAATGATTTAACGTCCTCGAGAAGACGCATGTTTTGTGCGTTTAGTTTTTCCCTGAATCGAGCGTTTTTAGTAGGAAAGTCATACTAAATTGTTTGTAAATAGTGAATCTTGAATTTTACAAATATAGAATCCAGAAATACGACGTTTTTACAAGAGATACTTCCTCCTACCGGTAAAAGGAATATTTGTGGGATTGGAAAAGTAGTATTCTTCGACTCTGGCTTCCTCTCTGATTGCATCCTTCAGGAACGCGTTTAATCTCTCATTGAGGGCAGTCTGCAGTCTTCTCCCATAAAAATGCCTCTTCGTGCCAGTCTAAATGGTATTCGCGCCGTGATAAAGGAAGAGGAAGAGGGAGAACGTCCTTTCTTGGGCAGAACACTTGATTAATCTCGGAGGAAAGCATCCCGGAGAATGACCCATTTAAGGAGCAGTTACAACCAGTCTACTGAATGCCCGAATGGCTGGCGGAAATTTTTTTCGCCATTCTTTTGTGACACCTAGCCTCATTATTCCCGACGGCGGTGACGGCGGCGGTGCTGCTAGTAGAATTTCGATGGTCCCGAAAGAAGCGTCCGGATTCCGGCGCCATCAGAGGGCGCCGGCTGCGGTTGGGAATTAAACTTTTCGTTTGGAGACAATGAGCCAGCAGCCCCGGCTATTCTGCCTTCCCCCGGCAGCGCGTACCTGAAAGGGCTATGGGGAACAATGCTCTGGCAATATCTGTTGCGGGAAGACAAAATGGCAAGGACCAAAAAGGGAGGCTGCAACGCACGCGGTCGTCGGGGGAGCGGAGCTTGAAAGTGGCGAACTGACATTAATGTTGCCGTCTGCTCTCATATTTCTGCACAACAACAGCCCGTTTTACATACACCCGTTACACATATAAACGAGAACGTCTACCCCCTTGCCCGGCTCTCTCGTAGGTCCGCCTATCGAGATGAAGCCAACCCCCGTGAAAACGCCAAATCTCTGTTTTTGCCCTCTGATAAAGGGCACATCGAGACTGTCAGACCGCTCCCAGAGTAATTAGAATTCCTTTCCTTTAATTTTAGATTCGAGAATTAGCAAAGTCCTTTAATAAACTAGAACCACCGACACTGATTTCATGCATTCGTCTAGTGTGAACGAAAGTTCATATCAGTTCTATGATTACCAATGTAAAGAGATCTCGATAAAAAACGCATACGATTCCGATAAATTCGAAAATCAAATTTGTAATTCAAAGGGTTTGATTACGCCAGTGTTAAACCAAGTTGAGCTGTTAAATGAGCAAGTGCCGAATCAGTGAATTAAATTAATGACGCCAGTGATCAGTAATTACAAATTTGCGTGATGTTTCGCAATTGGAATATCTTCAGCGTTCCCGATATTCACTGAAGCAAGCATACTCGAGCTCTCCGGCTGATCGATCGAAGCTCGGATCAATTAGCCATGATCATCAGAGTGGTTTGAAAGGGAATCCTTTCGGCATTCAGGCTCAACTGATACTAGGATATCCAAGCACAGGCAAACACACAGACAAACAACACAGGGGAAGCCTAATCAAAAGGTGAAATCGAAAGGGATGGCGCGCCAGCTAATGGAAGTCGTAGCGCGATTTTATCAGGTGCAACTAACAAAGATTGAACGAGCTGTGAAACACAGCTGGATCTTAGCCGATAACCAACGAAAAGCTGTACGAGGTGATTTTCAATGACTTCAATTCCAACCAACCCTAACTGGCAAGGCAAGCCAGTATTGTTTGCGGAGAGCTCACCAAACCCAGGATTCACCCTGGTTAGTGGGAACTGAGAGCTGCTCGGAGTTAATTCAGCGCGAATCACAGTTAATTCTATCGCCACCGCATTTGCAAATGGACCCGGCATCCCGAAACTGCAATAACTCGAGATGCACTAATTAGTTGCGGGCTTTACCGACAATGCATAATGGCATTCTATTTGAGGAGCTTTTCGAAGACGATGCGGAATAGTTTATGCACGCTCCTCACGCGCTGAATCACCGGGATCGAAAACCACAAAGAGACAAATGCTGTTTGTGAATGAGAATGTGCGTGTATGGCAATTCGTTGAACAAAGTATGAGTTGAGGTCTGTTGTTTACGATATGTCAAAAGCTGCTGTATGTCAAGGAGGTTAAGTTAAGGTAAAACAATAGTCTTCTGTATAATAATAACGTTATACTCAAACGTCTCACAGTTATAACTCTTTTAGTTTAAATCAGTTAGTCAAAGGAAGAAGTATTAGAATTGTTAAAATGTTGTAAGTTCGATTAAAATAATTAATATATTATTTGATTCGAGACAGAATTCTTTTAAACTTGATTTCATTCCGGCAACAATTTCATATACTTTATGAAACAAGATATAGAATGAAATAAATAAATTGATACATAAGAGTTGCTAGCAAAAGTATACGCAGCAGTGGAGTAACTTTCATTGCAACATTCTTCACAGACTAACTTCCCAGATAAAGCACGGACATTGTTGGACATTTCTCAGGGAGCAGTTTAACGCGGAGGACGATTGGTGGTCTCCTCTTAGGACATACGGCCGCCGGCTAACGCTGGAGAACAGAACGTCCTGTGGGAAATGTCGAAAAACGACCTGACGCTCCTAGAGTTCCGTCCGAAAGAATACAAAAGTAGAGGCTGCCCCAGATTCCCCGTAATACAGTGCGCGACATCAATTTACCGGCATATACGTACATATAAACCGACACTTTCAGTATCTCTTGCAACTTTCGCATTTACCATCTTCAAGAAGAAATCGACCTTTCAAATTCATGACACGCTTCCTTAATCGTTTTCAATTGATATTCATCGCTACTCTTTTTTAAGAAAAAATATAGTCCATTTTATTGTAATAACGGAATTGCACTCTGCTTTATGCACGAACAGTAGAGCCTCATAAATTTTCGACATGTAGAGACTCTTTTTATCTTAATATTAGATTAAAGAAACTAATTTTTCAGATATTTTATTTCCTAAAGTTTCTCCTCACTCTTATTGTAATACATACATGATTAAGTTTCGACATTTCTATTCCCCTTTCTTGTTCTGAAATTATATTTTCCTGGCAAAAATAATAGCAGTAATTCTAGTATTGATTATCATCGAATTTTCTTTAATAATCGTGATCTTCGATTGTGCGATAATTGTTAATCATTGGGGCGATGATCAGTGCCGAGAGAGTGAATAACACGGAATTCACTGAGAAATTGTATAAGAATGAAAGCACAATACAACGAATACAAAAGGTATCCATACGTTCTTCTGGCAACGGCGCCGGTAGTACAAAGGTAGAGAATACTAGCTGCTAACGAGCAGAGGAGAAATGCAACGCAGCCGGGCGCCATATCGCTTGTTCTAATATTCGTGTACTTTTCGGGATTGCCGGCAGCGGATCGGCCGTAAGTCAGGCCTAAGCCTAATAGTGTGTTGAACATAGGACCACCGAAACAGGCAGCGTATCCCATTCGTGGAAATCCTTTGCGTGCTATGGTGATGTTCGATATTAAGTCTGAAATACGTTCCCACGAAATACCAATCAACTAATAACTTATACCGATTAATATCATTTCATATTATTAAAATCGTATTATCAATTATCAATAATTGTCAATTATAATTGATAATTAACAATTAATATTTAAAATGAATTTATCACAGTAATTTCGAGAGGGTAGGAGATTCGATCTCCATGACCTACGGGAATACCGATTAACATAAATGGCTATAAAATTTCGCTCTAGTTATTTTAATTATTCGATTTCATATTCAAGCACTAACCTCCGACGCTATTACCCCAAGCGAGGAACGTGATGCCGAGCATGGCGTCGGATATTTTGAATGCGTATCCCACAGTGGCTAGAGAAGCCATGACTTCACTGGCGAGAGTGTACACCGTCAGCATAGCAGCGACGAAGCCGAAAAAGGCGAAAGCCTGCAATCAATTTCAGGCTTGCGGAATAACCCACCTTCACATAAAAGTCCCATTAACGCGCGAAATACTGTACACAGGTGTGCGAGTGGCGCCATAGAAAGAACTACCCACATTATGGAACCTCGGTGGACGATCCACCCGAGTCGTCAGGAATACATTGACGCCAATTAGGCAGCCAGCAGCAAGGAATACCCAAACTATCGGCAGCGGGCCAAATTTCATCCTCCAGACTGGAAAAGAACCATGCAACCGAATGGGACTCTTGCGCGTCCATACCGATTTCGACGCGATCGTTGCCAAGCATTAAAGTACGTTTCAGTGTCAACTAATGGCCTATGGAGTAGCGCCTCTGGGCTCTCATATGCCATTGGACTAGCTCGTTTCTGATACTCTCTTTTCAAGTTTAAGGCGATAACTAGGAAAAGCAATGGGTATTAGCTGGAAAAAGCATTGCAGTGCTTTCAACTTTTATGGATTTTCTATGAGTTTCACTTGGTACTAAATGATTCAAATCTGTTGATTCATTTGATTTCGATATTTCTAAAGTTCTACAACACAATGCAAGTATTCTGAATAGTAAACATTGTTTACGGAATTCCTAGGACGTGTCAAATTTAATAATTCTATCAATTTAATTTGAATCAATATCATGAATAAATATTAGTTGGAGTGAAAAAGAAACTGAGTATTAATATTAACGTTATTAAATCCTCGTTGCTAATTCATGTAGGTAAGAAAGGAAGTCGGGAGAATTAATATGACTAACCGTCTAATAAGAACAATGCGACTGTCGGTGCCACACACAGCTGGAAGCAATTTAGCAGCTTGGACCAGCCTTTCTTCTCGGCCGTCGGGTTCACAACGGGTATAAATAATTGCAGGAGCAGCATGACGGGAGAACGAATAAGCAGGATAAACTTGAATACCCAGCTTGCACCTCGCCAATCTTCGCCACTTATGGGATTAATGTCGTAGAAGAATTGTGCAAAAAGCCCGCTCGGCCTCTTGCTGCCGCTGTCTTCTTTTCCGTGAGATTCCACTGTCACCGTGCTGTTACGCACCTTTTCTCTCCCCAGCTGCGTGGCAATCGCAACATCTATGCGCACGAATTGTTATTACTTTTTATCTGCCCATAAAACATCATTGCTTGTTTTATTAATATTTAAAGCGAACGAATGCTGTTGGAAAATACTACTGTCTTATATATTCTGCATTATCTTTATAAAAATATTTACTAAAATAAGAAATTTGACAGAATGATTCCAATGTTTTCGGAACCTATAATTAACTGCATTCTCTTTCTTACGTACTAATACAAAAAATAAATAATCCAGAACCTTTTGCGCTATCAAAAACTACCGAAACTATCCATTAATTTCCAGTAAGAAAATGATCAGGATCTACGAAGGAGAACTCGAAGCTAAGAAAGTTAACCAATGAAGTTAAAGGGGCATTGAGTTCATAAAGCACAGAGAAAATCGGCACATTGCAGGAGGCGAGCTCTTACGGGGATGTGAGTTAAAAATTCATGAAAACGAGTCGTTCGATTTGGAGTTAATGGAGTTGAGGATAGAACGATGGGGTTGAAGGTAGGAGAAGCGAGGGTTGGCTGGGTAGAGTGATCAATGGAAGAAGCAACATTCGTACCGAGCTTGGCCTGCAAGCCAAAAGGACGACTCCTCACGGGAATCTTCGGAATGGCTGCCGTGTCCTCGTTGGCAACGTAAGCGCGCAGGACATCCGGGTCCGAAACACTTGGGATCCTGTCTGCAAAAGTAAACGTAAGCAAGCGCACGCGGTAGATAACTCAGGATCGATTGAGTGTAATGGCGTAGACAGTGCTTTGTCTTCACTCGGCATCACCGAAGGATTACTCTAAAAGTGCATTCCAGTCCTCTCAATAAGTGTACCACGTGTGAGTTGTCTTGCATATCGAGCGACGCCGCCCGGCGCCGAATGTTGCGCCCGCGTAGGATATGCGAGCACGTACTACTCGAACGGCATCCGATGCCATTTACTTCTTGCCCCGGCTGCTTTCCGCTTCCTCGCCGGTACACATTTTGGTGCAATGATTCGTACAAATCGTATCCTCGTCTGTGTAAACACCACCCGCGCGCTTCGAATACAAGCGTCGCAGTGGCTGCTTTCGGATGCAATTGCTTTGTTCGTAATGCAACTGTCCTTTGCCTTTCAAAGGACTCTTTGTATCTCAAAACCAGCTAAAGTTCGTACAGCTTCTGTTTCAACTCTCACTATTGAAGCTTGTAATTTACACTGCATAGGTACCAATGCGTGTGTGCGAGATTAGGTTTATTCATAATTTTAAAAACTTGTGTAATGTAACTGTACAGAAGACGAAGCTCTTGAAAAAATTCTGCCTACACTACTGGGAGAATAAATAATAGTTTTTAAAACGTACTTTTCAAAGTTTCCTCTTTACTGTCTTGTATCTGCATCAACACTACCGCGACGATAAATAGTACGTAGCACAGTAAAAAGCCTGTAATTAAAGTGTGCTAATATTAAAAACTGATATTATTACTTCCCCAGTGCACCATTAATTATCGTACATGAAGAGGAGCGCGAAGGAAAAAATTCGCGCGGCCACCAGGAAATTGAAGCTTTATAAATAAGGCAATTTAATAAAGAAAAAAAATGTAATGTCGAGGCTGAGTTGACATAGGGCGAGTTAAATGAAGCTTGAAGAAGAAGGTGGCGATTAAGATAAGGTACGTACTGCAAGCTTCCCAGAGATAAACCCTCTCGTCCCTGACAACGTAGGTGATCCAGCAGATCGAGGCCATATAGAAAAAGACGTCCCTGAGGAAAGGCTTGAGACGCACTCGGAAAGGCTTCACCACTGCCACCGAGCCTGCGATCACCGCCGAAACGAAGATCCCCGCGCCGATTAGTTCCGTGAACATAATTATTATGTCATCGCCGCGCGCCACCAATGATGTAAAGATGTCAGGCGCTCCGTTTCCGAAGGCCAAGATCGTTACGCCGGCTATGCTATCCGACAACCGCAACACCGCTGCTATTACTGCCAGTGATGGGCAGAAGCTGAGACGAAGAGAAGATCAATTTTGAAATGTTATTCTATTTTCTTTTTCTCTATTTCATTATTTAAATTGTTTAGTTTATAGTTAATACTTTGGGATTTCTTTATGTCAAGCTAATACTTGTTTGATACGAAACAATGATAAAATTAGTCTAAAGTGAGTATCATTAAATATATTTAAACTTTCGTTAAATGCTGTCATATAAATTGCAGCATATACGAAGGCACATCATTTTGAATAGAATCGAATGATCAGCAAAATGAATTGTCCACTCTTTTCCAGCAGGTTAAGCGCAAATGTCCGGGATCCTCTGGACCATGTCCATTCAAGGATACATTTCCGGCTGTATAACAGGATCGCCAGAACGAGCGACAGATTGCAAGCGCTTACGCTGCAGTTAAGTTACGAGCGGACCACCGGATCGAATGCGATTCAGTCCGGGGGAATTATTACTGGCGGTACACTTCCAATTTTATTGGTAGCGAAAAGTGGCCGTCTGCTACCAGGAAACAGCCAGGAATCGTTCTTCTTAATAGCGGATCATAAAGCTACCGGGTGGCGTGGATAACATTGAAACGCGCCTTCCATGAACTTATACGTTGATTACATATAAACGACATTCGATTACATGTAAGCGTCTTCCCGAGACTCAAAAGGTTCATCATATATTTCTCACTCATTCCACTAACGTTATTACACCTTTTACGTGCGATACTTTGGTTGGTATCATCTCCTGTAGAATTTGATTAGCTTGACTTTCCTAAAAGTTCGATTATAAAATGGAAATTGTAATGTTAAAGGGACGAAAGAAAATTTGGAGAACTTTCAAAGGAGATATTCTAATTCCTTGAAGATCTAAGGGAATTCAAGGATAAATATATATATGTTAAACTCACAAAGCATCTGCCGTTGTTCCGAGTATGAGGAACAGGTATAAAAGCCAAAGGAGTAAACTAAACAATGCGATGCCAAATTCCAATGAATTATCCGAATCAAAATAGCAAAACATGATTTCTGTGTATTGAATGAAAGAGTCCGAATAACAGTCACTAGTGTTCAGCACCCAGTCGCATCGGTTCTCGGGTGATATTTGCCAGGCATAAGTGCAGTCTGTCTATACATGTATATACAAATACTAATTTAATTTGCATTAACTTTGTCTGTAACTATTAACTTTGTTTGTAAAATAACATTGAAAGTAATAAAGAATTTGGACTTCTAATTACAAACTAAATCACACCGGTATAGTCAGAATCTGTTGAACTACGTTATTTGATTACTTTATTTATATTTCGGCTGATTCTGTTCTAGTCGTTTCGGAATGGCGAGCCTTTAAGATTTCAGATCTAACTAGAATCCTTGCAAACACACTCACAGGGTGTAACTCTAATGCTGCATTTCTAGCATAATAGCCACTTGAAGGAACTTACTGGGCGGACTGGTAATCCTCCGAACCGAAGTGCAGGTGCTTGTCCTGCCATTCCACTAAATAGTTAAAGCACTGAAAGTGTTGGCCGCTTTAATATTCTTCAGTGATTAGCTTCCAATATTGCAGCACAACAAATTCAACCAACCTCTTTTCAAAGGAACGTATTGTGGAATATTGATTGGCGCGAATCATTCAGTTCAATACCTTTGAGATACCATATTTTTTCATTCGATGAATTCGTGCACTTTCAATCCTCTATTTTTATGAGTAATCATATTGAGTCGACCGTTGGAAATGTGATTCAAGAACTTTAATCGAACTCTTGCAAAGCTCTGCGCTGACATTCTACTGTCACGTAACCAACAGAAATGAAAACTCAAAGAACGATCGCACAATCAACCGGCTCTGTTCCTGTCTCTCTCTTTCTCACTGCCTGCTGACGAAATGCGATAAAGTCCACGTGGGACCGAAAATTTAATTAAAAATATCGACGCCTCCGGGTGAACAAACATCTACATGCTAGTTCACATACATGTAGATGTACGTACACATACTATGGCAGTTCTGTTAGCATTACACTCAGCTGGGTTAACGTATAATTAAAGTTTCATCGAATATTTCTCTTTTGCTGCTGAAATTCGCCAAGTGATGCGAAGATTCACTTTTAATCTGGTGTATTTTAATTAAATCATAAGTATTACAGAAAGTTTATGCAATTCATCATTATTGAAAGAAATCGGCAGGTTTCTTTGATTAATACTTTCTTAAACTTCGATAAATTTATTATCCTATTAAAGGTCGATGGAAACTAAAATGAAAATCAGGAAATACGTATACAAAGTGATTTCACAGTTTAAACCGTATCAGTGACTTTAATCTACTTGAATCTCGCTTGTCAATCAAATAAAAATTCGATACACCAGCGGAGACTCCATCCGCTTTAATAAATCGCAATTCAGGAAGTTCGGCTAGACGAAGGCGAAGGTTTTCACCAAAATTTGTGGCCACCCATTTATTCCCCGAACGAGTGGCACGTTAGTGGTTGCTTCCTTTGTTCCGGTTTCCTGTTTTGCCGCTCGGCGGGCCTTGCATTCGTAATAATGCGCGCGCGCCTTCCTGATATAAGGCTGGAATATGCAAGAGCTTCTTTCTGCGATGTGAGATGCGCCGTCGTTGCCGTATAGCTCGCTCAAGCGATTCTGTCCACTTTCGAAAATAACTGCCGTAGCAGAAACTTCAAGTTGAGAATATGCATATTCCGTTCAAAGTCGGAGGTTAGGAACCTCCTAAAATTGACTAGTTCCAGGGATCTTAAATTAACATTAAATGGTTATCGCCGGAAAAATAACTTTTAGATCAAAGGTGTAAAAGGTTTCTGAAAGGTTCGAAGGTAATAAGAACACTCGGAATGGCTGCACATAAAACAGTTGGTCCGATGATTAAAGCCGATCGAACGTCAATTTAATGTAACAGGTGCTATTGATAGATGATGAAATTACAGCTCTCCTTTTTTATGAGCTTTATCTTAGGATATTAACACTTTCTTTACTCTATAGCCGAAGCCGTTGCTTCGAGGCTGCTCTTCTCGGATTACTGAAGATGATATAAAAGCAACGTACTCCGTCTATCTGCCTTTAATTATGATCGAAATTGTTGGTAGAAGATTTAATTGAAGTATACATATAAAGTTTGAAGAGTATAAGATATTATGCTGTATCAGACGTTAATCTTGTTCTAAAAGGCAGTATAAGTCTTTTGAAAAATCATTAGAAACTCGATATTCCACTTTGACGAAAACCCCATCCTTTTCAAGCAGGATGTGAAGCTGACATATTTTGCTTTTAGATCAGTAAAGCCATCTACACTTTTGATATTACATGCTTGCATATCCATAAAATTCCATTTTGAAGATTACACATTGAATACGTGGAAGTAGATCGTGAAGAAAGTCTTTTCCTGCATTAGTATAATTATTCGTGCCACTAGCAAACGGGAAACTATAAGGGCGAAAAAATATGTCACATTTTTCAATTTTAACCAATTTTTTGCTTGCTTCTGACATTTGCTTTAAATTCACTGTTTTTGGTCAAATGCATTGAATATCGAGGTTTATAAATTGTATCGTTGCTCCCTGATTGGAAGCATGGCTTTGATAAAACCAGTTTGATAATATTAAAACATTAATTTATTTATAGCCATTTCACGATAACGTCGCTGGTAGCCCTTTTTCGAAATCAAATACCTTTTGAACGCGATCCTCGCTTGACAGATATTCCAGTCACCGTCAATTTTGCGCCAGAATTTCATATCGTTAATAAAATTTTGAATATAGTTTTTCGCAAAATTACTTTCATCGGCTTTGACGCGTTAACGAATTATATCTAATTTAGAGACCCGTGAGGATCCGGTTACTTCGATCGATACATTTGATCCTAGCGGAAGCAAGCTGTGCGTATACGCAGTAACTACCATTCCGATACAAGCACTACACAAAGCCAGTTTGAATTCAGCTCGGCTCTAATCAAGACTAAGACAAGCTAATCGTGATTTAATCTTGACCTCATCACAGCATAGCCCTCTCTCGGACCTCCCTGTTATAAATTATCCAGTAACCTATAATGTATTAAGCACACAGTACAGCAAACACTTGAATGCAAGCAATTCCATAAGTGAATGTGCGCCCGGAAACTAAAAAGTTTTGCTCTCTTGACCAACGAAAACGTTGACCGGCAACTCTCTACTTTATATAGCAAAGTAATTAAGGTGAGTGGACCGGATGCCTTGTCCGAGCATTAATTGTGTTCCGTCGACAATAGGAGCAAAGTGACACAGTAATTACTTGTCTTGTAATTAGTAGTTTACTATTTCCTGGACAAACAGCGCTACTTGCTCGACATTGTAGCAACATAGCTCCTCCGATATTAAACTTAACTGACCGTACATAGCATTACACATGCATGATTAACAATGAACTAAAATTAATTACCATATTACTAATTACTCAGATTTCTAGTATTATATGTCAGTCGGGTTCCGGTCGGGGGAATGACAGGCTCCAAATTGGGACATGATAGGTTTTGTAATAAATTTACTTCGCTCAAACAACACGAGCACATAGTTACAATGCATTCTGCTTAAAAAAACTTTGTCTCCTACCATTTTTAATTGGTTTTCCCAGCACGCTTTCAATTCCTATTCCAAAATAAGTCTGGGCCCATGCTGATATTACTAATAAACCGTATATTTCCCTATGAGAGGATTCAATTAAGCCAGACCGAAATGAACTTTAACAACATTGAACTGCTCGGCAGTCAATGACCATTAACGGCAGTCGGTCGATATCGAAACGAATCGGCCCACGGATTATTTGATGGAAGCGCATACCTTAAAGCAATTTTATTTTATTCCAGTATATTCGTATGTCAATATTCTTATGAAATATGTTGCTGTCATTGAAAGCCGGTGTAATTAAAGGTATCTGAAAGTTCAGAAGGTGTGGACGAAAATCTGTTACAGTCTTTTCATGCGGAGTCATGCGCAACCGAGGGTCATCGGGCTTCTCAAGCAGGAGGAGTAAAGAGAGAGAGAGAGAAAGAGGCTGACAGTTAAGAGAGGGAATGTAGGAAAAGAGTCCCCCTCTTCGAAAAATTTGCCTTCCAAATGAGTACTGCAATCTCGTCTGCATGGAGGGACACCTACCCAGCTGCTTTAAAAGTGTGGCTGAGACTTCGCCGAGTAAGGAGATAAGGTATCCAATGCCGTGCGATTACGCGGACTTCTCTGACTTCTACCGCGATGGTAATAGCACTTTTTCGCGCGAATTCCTCTCTACGAGAGTAGCGTCGTCCAACTTTTCAGAGATTTTCCGAATTGAATCTTTCCCACCTCTGTTGATTCAATTTCGCCTAGCTCGGATACTTAGACCCATTTACGATACCAGCTAGAAAAGAAGTACTATTCGGACGTTAGAATATCTTGAATGCTTTAAAATTAGAAAGAACTTTCAGCCATTATTTATTATGCAAAATAAATGAATTGTGCTATTGTTCGCACAAAGTGTTAGATGAACATTGATAGTTCCTACATTTGTCATATTTGTAATATATTATACCTATCGTTTTAGACATTACTTTGAAATTTAAATAATTAAGTTGATATTCTAGGATTTTTATATTTATACAGGATTATTTCGCATAATTCGCGATTTCGTTTAGAGACAGTTTTCGGAACTTTTATGATTCTTGGGTTTTGTCAGAGGGAAATCGACACACATTCTTTCATGTATTCATGAAACTACGTAGGAATCCAGTTGGCCAGCTACGAATACATGGAACCACTGCGTTCAATACGCTCTAGGATTAGCCTGCGCATTTCACTACCATTTGCCTAATCCACTTTATATGCCTCACATAAGGTGCGCTTTTGGTAACGTAATTTCTTTATCGGATTCCTTCCAGACTCACTGGAAAATCGGAGAAGGATGCAGTTGCCAAATCGGCAGAAATGCATAACTTATCCTGCCTGGGAGATAAGCAGTGATTTTCAACTAACAGTATTGAGAATACTGCCAATATTATTAATGATCACAATTGACTACGATCTATAAAAATTGCGATAAAAAATCTCATTACTAATAGTACAATTGGGAGATTCTATATTCTATTGAACCCCAAAAACAGTTAATTATGCAATTCCGATAAAAGCGTGATAAAGGGCTAACAAATACAACTTATTGCTGCTTTAAGTTACATCTGATTTCAATATGATTTTAAATAACATTTAACTACAGAGAATGACATATTTGAGGTTTCTTACAGTTTCAGTGTCCTTTTGTGGGATTAAGTCAACGGAGCACGGAGAAGTCTGTACGTTCCCGGTAAGATAAGGGCACGCCCCTTTTACTTACGAGTTGTTTTGCGCCCGAAGGCAAGCGGGCCTGGATGGTACACGTAATACGTAGGTACACAATACAGCTGGAGTTCGGGCCGGCCATCCGATGCACTTAACGTTCTTAGGGAACGCGCGCGCTCGCATTTTCCTCCGGAGCGTAGCACACACTTGCCCCGTAGGTACTATTTGCCGCCCTACTTGCTTCGAGCACTCCGCGTAAAGGGCGGCAAACACCTGGCCCCGATACACCCTGCCACGGCTACCTACGTATTTGCCATTCCGGATTCGTGCAAATAATCCGCTATCCGACCAGCGAACTAGTAATCCTCCGAATGCGTCCCTCTACTCTGCTGACCAATATTTTTGCCAATGTTCCGAAATAGTATTAATTGTTTCGCTTAAAATTGTATTCCACGTAATACGCGGATTTTCGGATTGTCTAATGACTTTTGTTGTAGATTTGAAAATAATTGCGAGAAATAGTAAAAGAATTGAAGCAAACCTTTGTTATTGTCTGTATATTTATTTTAGGACTTTGATTTGTTGTCTTGTTTGAATTTGTCATAACGACATTTAAAATGCAGAAATACAGTTAATTAAATGATAAATAACAGTTGAACATAAATGAATTATTTGTAAATAACTTGTACTCTTATATGTCTTACAATTAATTTGTCTTCGTTATTTAACTCATTCATGAGAATATAGCCGAAGAATAATACGTTGAGGAGAAGTAACGTTCGCGAGGATTTGCCATTCAGCGAAATCCTTGCTTAGATAAACCCGTAGGAAAATCCAGGTTGTCGAAGCTATGCCCGGTGCAGCCTTGCGAGGTAGGAACGGCAGACTAGCGACTTCGTGACCCTTCCCCGAGAGCCTCTTCACCACGGGATTCCCAGGGGCTCTAGTGGCACTCCGCTTGAAACGGAAATACTGCCAAGATCCGGGCACAATCGGACACGAGAAATGTGCAAACAATCACTGCGAATTCTTCATGGGGCGCTGCTTGTCTGTCGGAGTTGGCCTCTGGAAGCTCCCGGGCTCTCCAGGTCGCTGCAGAAAGGCACATCAAACACTGCACTCCGAAAACGAGTACGGAATCGTTCCTACCTTTTAATCTCACTAATCGGGCAAACCAGACATACTTCATATGGCATGAAATTTTTGATATAGGAATTCGACCAACTACAAATGACGAAAATATATCCACTGAAAACTGGGTGTATTTTTTGTAGAAAAAGTGATTTTGATTCTAGTACAACATAAATTGTGTACCAAAGACACTTTATTGTATTTTCTAAAAAATCATATTGAATGTTGTACTTCTGTTATTTAATCAATCGTGGCGTCTTTTTCTTCATTAATGATCCTGCATTAATAGATAATTGATCGTCCTCGACGAGTGACTTTATTATCAGAGAATGAAAATAAGTGCAACGAAACGTTCATCTGGTATTCTCGGACTTGTCGACATGTACCGGCTTATAAAACCCCAGCGGTAAAATGAAAATCCCCTGAAGGCGTTGATAATATATGCAGCTGAGTACGCAACAAGACTGTAACTTTATGTAGCAGTGCCGCGATAATTAAAGCTCTATATGCGGCGAGCGAAGCGCAAATAAAACCTCGATATCCGATAAAAAGAAGCAGCGATTCCAATTCAAAAAAACATCCATGAAAATCCCCGCACACTGTTCGCACTGTGAAAGTGCATCAAGCGGATCTCGTGTATTTACCCGAGAAATTATATCGAACCGTGTGCTTACCCGGATATGATTAATACATTTCCCCAATCATTATCGACAGGAATCGTAAGCTAATCTTATTTTGCTTTCGATCGATTCTCTATTCCAATGTAACGAGCTATCAATTGTTATGTTGACTATGGTCGATAATGGATATGAAAAACTGCAGGATTACTAAGAGATTACGTATTATTCTGCCAATATCAATTGTCGTTATTACACTGAGCAATATAGTGACTGCAATAAAGTAACAAGTATTCTTGAAATTCGATCTCAGGAAATAGCCTTATCTTCCAGTGACCCAGTTCCGAGAACGGTCTTTAAGTCGGCAAAATTAAAGGGTACCACCCTTGTAATTGCCGGCTTTTACTCGCTGGCATTAATTAGTCGTCAGTGATATGGCGAAAGTTTTCTCCAAGGAGTTTCGTCGACGTAGGGAAAATCAGGCAGTTCCGTGCTGCCACGCAACGGAGAACAACATCCCTCTTCTTGGGGACTTAAAATTCAAATAAGAAAAGCTTTGCCTTCATTCTTGCTTTGTTACCACTGAAATTCTGCTTGCCATTTCGTGTTTAATGTGCTATCTGACGCGTGCTACCCTATCCAGTTATTGTTTCATATTATATTACCGGCCACTGTAGCATTGGATATGAAGTGATACTAAGCCACATATTTTCTCTAGTTCGTTACTTTAACATTAACATTTTAGCACCGTGTATGCTGATATATCAGATATACACGTATCAAAAGATACGTAACATTCATTAAAAGGCAAAAGCATTTCTCGCTCTTTGCTAATTAAACTCATATAAGTGTCAGCAATGCATACATATAATGAAAATGGCTCTTCCAGAGGAGTTAATTAGTACAGAGCGATGTAGTATAAGTTACACGGAATAAATTATGCCGAGTGGAAGAGAAAAGAATGGCGATATCTTTCTGACAGTTTAAATTTGGGTAAGAAAATTTTATCTGAACGTTCTTGTATTTTACTATTCCCTACCCTTCTACTCTCTCCCCTTTAATTTGCAACTTAAGAAAACGTGTTAACATTAAAACTTAGGAAATTGAACGAGTAATAATCTTCCTGCTACGACAATACACATTTATCATTATCATCTTAATAGGAAATACACTTCTTTTGGTTGACTGTTAGAATTTTGCAATTTACGAAATAGACGTCATTAAAAAAATTTGGGGGAAATTTTGGGGGATTGTCGACGACAATCAGTCTAATACCAATCAAAATAGAGTGCATCTGTTCAGTATAACCGGAGGCCAATCAAGTGACCTTGTTCGAAAAAATCACAGACACTCTTGTACCACGGTGTATAAGTTAAACGAAGGAAAACGAGCGCTCGTTCTCCCATAGCAAATTAGGGCAATGCACTGGCCGACTGCAACCCTGCAGAGCACGTTAATTTTCAGGCGCATGGCGCACCAAACGTGTCCACCGACTACGACCTCAGCATCGTGGAATTATTTACTGTGGATTTCCCTCTAAATTAGACATTTTAAATTCAACATTTCATTACGTTTAAACACCAATATTAATTCCTTAGCAACATTAACTACAATCTCGTGTTCGACTCGTTAATACTTCACCCGAAAAAATTCACAAACAAACAATCAACTCAAATAGCAATAAAGACTCTAAAATATACATAAACTTATAACAAAATAACCAATTCCCATTGCCTCTTCAGAGAATACTCAGGTTTCCAACGTTTCCAATGTCCAAGGTCCTCGAGAGAGTCCTTCGCTCGCCAAAGGAGGGAAACAGGGAATCCTTGAAGCGGCGTCAATACCGCTGATTAGGACAGAAGGGACAGGAGGCAACGTAGGGTGGTGAGTACTATATAGTACGTACTTGTCCGCTCTATTCCATAGCAGGTCTGTGGTATCACGTGGACGAAACAAGCGGTATACGAGTGGGCAACGGGAGGAAGGTGTCTTTCGGGGCGAGGGTAGTCCGGGCCTCTCTAGGGCTCTAGAAAAGGGGGTGAGGATAGGCGAGGAATGAGGAGAGGAGGGGGATGGTGTCGAGGAGTCAGAAGTAGGGTCGCCTTTTGTCCGTCGGCGGTAATGAGCGACGCGCGTCACGGTGTGGGCGAAAGGCCGTGAAACCGGCTCTCGCTTGGGAAATGGACATATCGGATGCTTCTGGACACGGACACGTCCGTGGAGGCTCGGGCACTCTGCCCATTCCTGGTGCTACACCAGTGTGCTAGCAAAGCGGGGAGGGAGAAAAACGAGCTCTCCTTTTCCTCGAACCCGCCCGTACCACCCTTTGCAATTCCCCCTCTGACGACCTGTAACGAGTGCCCGACGAAACTCTAACGAGGCTTGCTGGACGCTCGCGTTTCATCGCAAATAGTCCCCGGTCATCCCCCTTGGCCATACACACGCTCTACTTTACGGCTAAGACCGCTGTCACACGAGCCTCTCTATCGTAGAACTCACTTTGAAATCTATTCCCTAGAAAATGATGTTCTTTGCTCGAACTCGAAGCATAAGGTTTTCGTGGTTGATGAGTGAATTAATAATAGACCTGGATTTATGTCGGGTTTAGTTCATTTTAATATGATAATATACTCGAGTCGAATTACTTGTACAGATAAGTAATTACTGCGAAGTTTTTCTTAAGTAAGAGCTAGTTTTTAGTCTGGTGTAACTTAATAATAAATATTTATTATTTTTCATGAATCTAGTGGTTCTAAAATCGTATTTATTTGAAATTCTGGTTTACTTTCGATTAAAAGCATTGGCTGATGAATTCAGTGGACGCGACGTTGGCTGAAAGGCTTAAAACCTGGGCCGGCGATTGAAAAAAAGTTTGAAAGAGGTTTAAGCCAACACAGAGGCCTGCTTTTTCGTAAATGTCCTGCCGGCGGCAAGACGCACATAATGAAATTGGCCGAGCGACCCACCAACAAGGGCTGGTCTCTTTGATTCGAGGGCCAGGCGAGGGAAATGTCCGGGTAAATGGAAGCCCAAGATAAGCCGTCGAACGAGGGTGGATTTGGTACCAGCAACGACAGTAGTTGGCGTACATTTGGCGTCATAAATGTCACCAGTTAGAATTCCATTCGACCCGTGCACTTCTCCATTGACTTTTGGCAGTGGCAGTGCAAGGGTTCCTGATTGAACCAAAGTCTTAACTATACTTGTCGTTCTAAAATAAATTATTATAAAAAGTTTGTTTATAAACTTTTGCTTCTGGCTTGGAAAAGAAATACGCTTGGATTTTTATAGTGGATGATAAGTAATACTGTGAATAACGTTAGTTAAGTTTTGTTGTAAAATGCTCTTTTCCTACACTACAGTAAATAAGATTTTGTCTATATTGTTTACGCATTTAAGATGAGAATACTCGAAATACGAGGATGCATTTTGAAAACGACTGTATTTAACAATCATCTTGCATTGCAATTTGTTAATATATTCAAACTTAGGTATAAAAGATAACAAATGTTGAAAGTTGCAACTTATTGAGAATGACAAAGGCATTGTATTTCTGTGATAGAATGTACGTCAGTATGAATGGAAAAGCACGAAGGCGGGAACTCGGCTTTCGGGGTGCGCTATTCAACTGTAATTCCACGCGTGCCCACTCGAGATAACTCTTGTTAAGCAAGCGTTAATGATGCCCCGTCTGCTCGAACGACGCCGGCAGGAGGACCGATAACCACGCTCAACGCACTTTCCACCCAATGAAGATGTTTCGAGCAGCCAGCGATATATTATTGCTGACTATAGAACTTCCCCGCCAGCACCCTCGATTTCTTCCTTAGCAAGCAGTAAATCTTCCCGGCTAGCCGAATCTGTATCTTGTCGTCCTAATCTTCAGAGTACACACCGATGTGTACACTACCAATCACATTTCTTGAACTTTCATATTTCTCGACCCTCCCATTTTGGTGCAAACTTAATCAAATCTCACATATTTCAGCGGTTTAACTTTTTCGATTGCTTCCGAGGACTACTGCGCTTTTTCGAATTTAAAAGTGTAACTTGAACTCTTTTGAGGATGTTTTTTTACGATGAAGGACAAGCAATATAGTTTTTTGTTTGTTTTATTATATCCGTTTTCGATCGATAAGAATTTAACAAGGCAGACAAAGGAAAGGAAAGTACTACACGTTGACATAGATAGTTAGTTGTTCTTTTTCTACCGTCTCAAAGCTGACAGTTTCAACTCGACGTCCCCCATTGTCGTTTTCCATTAAGCACCTTTAACACTGTCTTTTTTCGACCCTTGCGCGCCCTCGGCTTTTACAGACACGTTTCGGCTTTGCCTTGACCTTTCCACAATTGAATTCAATTAGCATTGTTTCGAGAAAAGAAGGTTTCTCCCCGCTCGGAAAGTTTCTTTTCTTCTAAGCTCACAATCCCCCTCGCGATCGGGTTCCCCTTGTTGGAACGATGTTCCTCGAATTAGCTCACATTGACTTGTCAAGGAACAAAAGATTCCATCGGAGAATATCACTGAAGCGAAATCCAAATGGTCATTGAAGTTTACAGTTAAAGAAATCTAGGAATCTTTGTGTACCGTTCACCCAACAATCAAATCTCATTCCTTCAATTCAGAAAAGTCAATATACTTTAATTGCAAGTTGCAATTATAGAAAACAAGTGCAGGGTGTTAACTGTACGACTCACGCGATACTATTTTTTCTGCCGAACTTTGTTAATAGGACGCACCCCTCATTTTCCTTTCTGCGGAGGACGAAGAATTTGTATAATTAAAAGAAAATTAAAAGTGCCCCCTCGGTGGTGGCGGAACTTTTACATTGTTCCGCAGAACCGGCTGTCACTGAAGTCGATTTAAATTTCGTTCTCGATAGAAAGACTCTTCTCCATCTTCTTCTTCTGACCAACGCAATCTCAATTTTAAGAAGTCCAACCATGGTTGAACTCCGCGCAAAACTCGATTCACTCTAACTAGAGCGATTTAATTAGATATTAATAATTCGTCATTTTCCAAATCTCTACTACTAGTTTTTGTTAATCCAAATGTGACATTTCGAAGGTAGAAAATGTTAAAATAATAACTAAAACATTTAAGAAAAGTCCAAATGGATTTTAAGACGTTGCAAACTCTCTATAACGATTGTGAGGTACTCAATCCAAGGTATACCTTTTTTTAAACAATTTCGAAGAATAATACAATACTTAACAATTTCAACTCGCATCGCTTTTCTCACACCAGCTCTGATACGTATTTGATCCTAGGATCGCAGTACCGGGAATAAAACTGGCCAAATGTTTTGGCGGCGAGAATCGTACCGATGGAATGCCTATCACCGGGGAACAAGCGGCACCACTGCACGGTTACTAAACGCCGATTGCCAAACAATACGCCGTCCGTCGGTTCGCCCGGGCGTTCTGGCTTTCCGCAGAACCGAAAACTGTTTTTATCAGCGGGTCCGGGCACATTCCGGCGGCGGCGGCGGCGATTTATCTCGTCGTGACACCGATGCAATTTAGTTTTTACCGGTAAATTGTCGCTATTGCCAGGAGCGCCTGGCCTCCAGCTATGTATGTTCTATGACAGCCAGCTACCATCCGTGCCAAAGGGAAAAAGGAAACAGTCAATTGAACCTCGCCGTTTTGCGCACCAGTCAGTGTGCAAACGTAGAAATTGCTTTAATGCCTTCTACGCGCATGGTTTACGAGAACCCGGCGAATTCCAGTATAGCTCGGACTTCGTTCGCATTATTAGAGTTGCTTGGATGCGTGCCGACCGAGTGCAAGCAACTTGAAAGCACTTGACCACTGAGAATTGGTTATTTACATCGCTGGAATGATCCTTTCGAGTAGCTTTCAACCGTCCAGTGAAGCAGTGAAGCAGAGAGGACTGTTCGACTTGTCATTTTCAATTGGTTATAGTTTATCAAGTTTTGTTGTTTGAACTATAAGGAATATATTGGAAAATCTTGAAGATAATAAATGTATTGTTTAAAGAAGTCTAGAGTAAGAATGAAAGTCATAACAATAAATGACTGTCATGTCATAGTTGTTGTTTTAAGACTTGAATACCTTTTAATCCTACGCTTTAAAAATATATAGATTTCAAGAAATAAAGTCCCACCATGCCCTGGCATCAAACGATAAAGTGCTGAAGGATATCAAGCAAAATGTCAATAAACGTAACGGGCGTTATCGCTCTATGGCGACTGTGCTTTCCCACGTGAAAAGCACTGTATTTTACTGAAAAAATCACGGGGATATCGTCGATTTCAGTTTTTCAGTGTTATACGCTGATCTCCGATATTACTGTGACACGGTAATCGTATTAAATTACTGAAAGTATTGTTGATGCAGGATTCGCGTGCGAATCTTTCCTGGCGATATGCGAAATTGCAGCAATCTCCATATTTTATTGACTCCTCTGACAGCATTGCTTCCTATTAATTTCTGATCGAATAAAGAATTTCACACATTCGTAATCCTTTATTACTTTACTGTATTGAAACTTTCCCCATCCATGAGAATTTTCTGTCATCAAATATTCCTGTATTACTTTTACTCGTCTACCAAATAACAGTTTAACAGTTCTTCAAAGATTTTCGAACTCTATTTAAACTTGTATTACATATCGACAATGTCCTTAGAAACTTCGTTTTGCGTGGATATTCTATGATTTCTGAAAGGATTTCGTTGTCGAGAATCGTGCCAAAAACTCTGGCCAGAAAGTGCAGACTCTCACGCAGGTTTAAAAATGAACTTTCGAAAATGGTATTCCACGCGTGTAAGAATTGGAAGTGTTGGGAGCTCGGTTTCATAGAGTGCATGCTTCGCCCCTCGAACTTTAACTCGGCTGCATGGTTCTTTGGGATTTATATCCCCGCCACTTTCCCACAAATCTCCGGCAATCCACATGCAGTTTCATGGAAACTTGCCACGCGTCTATACACACAAGCGTAACGCACACATACAGAGACAATCATCTCTTCGCACTAAAGTCGGCTGTACATCAACAATGATGCGCGAGCCTAGTTGCCGCCTTAGCGATGCGACTTACCCAAGCAATTCCGAGCAATAATACTCTAAGGCGAAGTTGGATCTTCGCTTTGAATTCATAGTGAAACTGTGGGCGCCGCCTACTCTTGAAGAGAGAAGTTTCTTTCGCTCGTATAAGTTGCGGGAAAACGCGCGCGCTCTCTCTCTCTCTCTCTCTCTGCTACTCCGGGTGCTCCTTGAATACCGTCTGCACGGGCACAATGGAACATTGAATTGCTTTGTTTCGTAGAACAACTAATTTGGTGTTTAGTTTATTCTCCGAGCAAAGCCGAAACGAATGCCGGAATCCTCTGTCTTGCTCGTTTCTGTGTTGGCATTTTACCAACTTGTCGGAAGAATGAGAAGTCAGTTGTTAAGATACGTCGTTGTATATAATTATATTATAAAGATTATTATAGCATTATTTAATATTTTCTTCTGATGTTACAAGACTTTAAAGTCATACATCACACACGAAAATATTCCCCCGCGTTATATTTATTTTATTATGTATAAAAATATATCGCGTGTGAAGAAATCACACATTGAATTATTGCATTTTGATTCGCGAAATAAGACGGCAATCTTTGAACCAGTCACGGATACGCCCATTGATTAAATTACACAACAGATTCCATTCTGTTATCGAGGTTCCGGGTGCTGGTGCTCCCGCAGCACTCTCATCTCGCGAGTTGAGGCCCCGAAAGTGGGAAGTTCCCTCGCCGGGAAATCAGCCGTCGAGCTGCTCCCGTGTGATTTCGAACTAGAACAAAGATCTAACTTGGCGATCTCATTAACGGGAACTGCTCGATTCAAGTTACACTCGTTGAATGTTCCCGCCTGAGCAACTCGCAGGTGTGCGCCACTGCCATTCCTGAACACTTTTCTTCGATTCCGACGCCTTAGATTCGGATGGGATCAAGAGCAACGTCGAGTAAATGGAATTTCGATGCAATTACACTTGGAATAAACAGTAATAGTTTAGTAATAGACTAAGTAATAGTTTATCTTATATTAAACTTTGAGAAAAACAATGTAAAAGAAAAAATAGATTAATAACATTCGAATCCAGTTACAAATATCTAAATTATCTTATACATCCCTAAAGTATATGTACATATAAATGACTAGTACATGCAGTTGGGGAGCAGTCCAGAAATAGGGGCAACTTAGTACTTAGAAAGGACTGGGAATTGCTTCCTGTCTCCAGAAGGGAAACTGGGGAGCCCGGCGATTTGTACACAATCCTAATGACCCGACTTTAAGGCACATCCGTTACAGCGTAATTATTCCTATCAGTCGTCGCATTCGTCTCGGCCCTTTCGAGGGAAGCCTCCATCATACCGCTGACTGCACACGGAAACCCATTGTAATCAAAGTTTCCCGGCGCGCCGCCAGTGCGATATCTGGGTCGAAACGTTAAACGTGCATGACGAGTTTGGGGAGTGCGAGGGAAGCCGAAGCCGAAATTTCGTTTAATCAATGGGACGTGCAAGGACAGTGGAGGAGTTGTCACGAAGTGAAGTTGGCGTCGTAGAGGAGATTGGGCGACCGCTTTGGCAGCGGCGAACGATCATGTGGAAAAGGGCAGAAGTTTGCTGGAATGGCGTAGGGTCGTGCGGATCGAGGGACGATGATACCGTTAACCCACCAATTAGCTCGGATTTACTAGGCACCTTTCTCCTTCGACTTTCGAACACGCACTCCTCCCTTTTTCCTTCGAGAAGCAGCTCTCCTCATTGTCCCTTCAAGAAGGCAAGCACCCTTGAAAATCGCCTTGCCAAGCGTTCAACGAAAGTTGCGCGAGCTCGTTTCGAAGCACGATCGACTCTTCAGTGTGGCAACCTTCCTCCTCCATTCGATTTACCGAATTTTACGCGAGTTTGCTCCACTTTCAATAGCTTTGATCTTCGCATCAATTACAGTTTCGAACTTAAAGTTGAGTTAAATAAAAAGTTGTATAACGCTGCAATGTTCTTACGAGTTTTGATTTGTTTAATTGGTAAATGTGAAAATCAGGATTTATTGGTAAATATGATTCGTTTTCTTAAGTACCAGCGATCGAATAATGGATTAATTCGATATTTAAGATTAGGACAATATCAATTCCGTAAATTATCATAATGTCTGAAACCGAGAGAGGATATGAAGAGTGTGCAGTATGAGCATACGTAAGCCCGATGAATAATTAATGCGCCTTTATTAGAGGTAAACACACACGCCGGAACTTTCATGGTGGACCCAATTATAAGCGCAATCATCTGCAGGCTCAGCCGTGGCCGTAGTTATTACTCGGCCGCTGCTAATTACGCGATAACATCGCTGCCTTTTTGTTACGAAGTCGAATTATGCGAGCACGTTCAACGCGTGTTATACTCGTGCGTTCTAGCTCGACCTTGTTAACTTTGTGTCAAAAACGGAATAAGAAAAAAGCCTGGGGGGAAGTGCACTTTCTTTTTTCACTTTTCTCCACACATGCCACCTTTCACCATTCCCGACAATGTTAATGAAAGATAGGAGAGATTCTGAAGCTTGTAAAAACGTTCAGAACAATCATAATGAATTTTGGAAAACCGTATTCCTCGCAACATTTACGATAAAGTCCACAGGTTATAAACATCCATAAAAGTGTATGAAAATAGTAATCTAATTACTAATTCGTTCCTACCAATAAATATTTGCCAAAAATATCGACGATGTAAGCAGATGAACAATGTGCAATATAAAATAAGGTCCAAGAGGAGATTAGCTGATCTTGTCCGGCAGAATGAAGGACGAGGACACAAGTTGAAAAAGGGAGGGGTCAGATAGTCAAAGGACAGTTGGAAAACAGCGAATATTCCATTATGAAATTCGGCGGGAGAGCAATAGCAATTTCGCGTGCGCCCCCATTCGGTGGATCGATCGGGAGCGATGCGACATTCTACGCCGGCGAACAATGGGAAACAAATTACAAAATTACCATACCGGCCAACTTCCGCCGGCAGCGCGCAATGGTAGCAAAGCGCCGGTCCAGATTGCGCGCGATCTGCGGCCGCGCGGCATCACTTCGGCGCGACCCGCGCATTATTTGCACCTGTCCGCAACACTATGTCAATTTGCTCGATTTGCCCGCACCAACTACCGACACGTGCATTGATTTCGAGTCGACTGTGCTCCTCGCACTCGCCAAATAACTTGATTGTACCAACTATTCGGCCTGAATCACTAAAAAATGTGGCTCCGTTCGACTATTTGGGAATAATTAGAATCTCAATTAGTAATTATCTTGAATCATGACTTATGAAGCATGCATTGAGTATAAATAGAAATAAAACAAGAGAATTCAAAAGGAAAAGTTTGTCCAAGCTATAGCAGATTAATATTTATGTAGATGAAAATTAGTTAAATCGGCTTAAATTGAAATTAAAATAGTCATCAGTTGTTCAATTTACTCGTGATTAATAGTCACGAGGCTCTTACTCAAATATTAATTAGTAGGAAAAGTGTAATTCTTAAAGTAGAATGAGTGACAAGTTCAATTAAATTCAGCTGACATTCTGCCGCGATTCTTGTCGCTTGGAGTATAACGACATACATACGTCCTGTGAAATTGATCGGCTAATTCGATACTACCGAATGAGAACCTAATTAAAGAATTTCCATTTTAAGCGAATTCGTATACGATATACGAGGTTGAAAGAGCGACATCATGATGATTGGAATTAATCTCGTTCGACAAGTCGATGCATATATACGCACATAATTCGTATTCATGGCTTTTGTTTCAATTTTCATCTAATATCTGAATTCTGTGAAAGCTATTCGCTAGAAAGAAGCAGGAATTAACAAAAATTTGTTCGATCCCCACGGTTTCAATCACAAACAATGCAGTTTCATACTGCTATCTCAAATAAATCCTATGTCATTACCCGAAAATAACAGTAAAACAAACAAAGGTAAGACAAGATTGTCATTGGAAAAATAAACAACTGAACTTACATGCATACAGCTCGGCTACGTCAGTAATCCAAGAGAATGAAACAGTGTTACGTCAAGGAGTGATTGTCTCTGCAAAATACACACATCCATAAATACTACTATTTGCGTCGTCACTTTCTACAGGTTTTGAACTAGTTGAAAGCTAACAGTTATAACAAATACCTTGGTCCACAAGAGTTTAATCTCATTTTCAATCCCACTCGTCTCGCTGTCGGCGCACACTTAACCGACTACTCTGCACTCAAACCTTAACCTCGATCTCAATGTTAACCTCGTTTTTCTGTCGACCTATCACTGCACTGTTGCGTTTCCGGGACACTGCGCATTCATTCCAACCTAAGAGGCTGAGAGTGGAGCTCTTCTACATTTGCACCAGCGAAATTGTCACCTTGTTTTTGGCGCGTGCGGTCATAATTCCATTTCGACGCATTAATGAAAGAACAACAAGCGAAGCGTACAATTTCTACAAGGATTCTTGCAGGCGTGGAATAACGCTACGGGTTGCTGTGACTGGGGAAGTTGCTCGCAATTTAGATTTTACATGGCGCCGCCGCTGGAGTTTGCTGCCACCGTAAGATCAACATACAGAATCGCAGAGTGCACTGCGAAAGTTTGCGCCCGCCCGCCACCCGGTTTCCAACCTTCTCTATCGCGCCACTGTTGCCGGATTCCCGGAGGTAAGTGCGAGTTATCATACACACACCATTGCAGTTCAATTGCCGCGCGCTGACACGTTCTGATCGCGTCATTCGCTGGTGTTGGGTTATGAATGCCTGATTGGATGTTTGTCCAAGTAGGGCGCGCTGGAAGTCAGAAAAGCCATAATGTGTGAGAAGCCTTTACTGTGTGGTTAGGAATAACAAAGCATTCGATGTTCTTGTTGTAAAAGACATAATGGAACATGAAAAGTGAACAAGTGTAGAAAAATTCGTAATCAATAATGATTGGCTATTCTGTTGCCTTTAGATTCAATAATTTCTATTGCGAGCAATAGTTTCGTAGTCTATCGACTGTCGACCGTGTTCTTCCTCGGTAGCTTGCAATATTTCTCTGCAAATATAATCCGCGCCCGAACCGGTTGTAATTGAGTGAGCAGAAAAATGGGGTTTCAAGGACTTCGAACGCAAATTCCAGCATTGGCTCGGCCTTGTGGACGGTCTGGGATGAAGTACATCGCAATATTTGCAAACCATTGGCAGCAAGTTTTGTACACAGCGAATGGACGCAGTGAAGAGTAATGTCAATAATGCGCACGCTGTGAAATCGAGCTCATATTTGATTAAACCGTACGTACATTAATTAAAGTCCAGTAACTCATATTAACTATGCGTCACCTACCACACTCTCCCCTAGGATATTATTCTCTTATTACGTTATCCATACCCAGATAGCTCTCGCAAAGATCTAACTTTGCAGATACGTTATCCACCATTGAAATATGCGCCGTTTGAAAAGTCTACATTTACGAATGACATGCGCGAAAAGTCTACGCAGTAATGACTTATGAATACTAACATCATCGCGTCAAGATATTAGACAAATATTTAAATAATTATGTGCTTAATGAAAATGTTGTAATCACTTTACGTTTCAATTTTAATCATCAATTCTTTTGCTTAAGATAAGAATGCCAAAGCATTAACTAGTCTATTAAGAATGCTAATTCGTACAGCATGTTTATATGTTCGATTTTGGAACGGCATTAATAATTATTAGATGGCTGCTGCTTGTAATTAGGCCGCAGGATGACAGAGCCCCGCACGGATGAGCACCAACTCGGGATGCAGCTGGCTGTCGCCGCAGTGGATTTAATTAAAGGATGTCTCGGTGGCGTGTGTGTCTTTACGTATGTGCTTCACTCATCCCACATCCCACCTAGAGTCAACCAAAACGGCCCTGTGCAAAGGCTTCGAAGCTTTACACAAAGAGTTCGTATAACTTTTCTCGAGTTCCCGTGGCCTAATTTATTGAGGAACTGGAACTGAAAGCATTGGCAGGTAAAGAAAAATTGATATACATCGGGGAACGACACACTCCTTTAAAGAGAAAGAAGTTTATAATATTGAATAATTGTATTATTAGTTTATAGTGTTGAGTAATTCTAAATAGTATAGAGTTTGGCTAAGCTGAGCTAATTTTTAAATTATTTTTACTTTGGAAAATATATCTTGACGAAAGAGAACACGATAGGCTTATTATAGATGTAAAGGATCATAAGTTCTTGTAAGTTACCGATATAGGCCTATGGACCGGTTTTCTAGTTGCGACCACCAGTCTAATGATTTGCGAGGCTTCCGCCGATAGAATGAAGGGCAGCCCTGCGACGCTATATTGCGTTAATTGTGATCGTTAATTCGAGTCACGTAGGGAAGGGTCGTGCAAGTTTATATTCGCCGCATTTCGCCGAGCAGAGTGGAGAGTGGGTATCGATCGAACCGCCGCCGGACACGAGTAAACGCTTTGGTCATCTCCTGGCTTATCTCCGCCACCCCAAGGGCGGAAGTTCGATTGGAGGATCGACGTCGAGCGTGGAATTCCGGCAGCGAATGCGTGATCCTTTTGCCATTCTCTGCCAATGCACCCCTTCCGCCACGGCTGAGCGTCACTCGGTTTATTTATCAGGAACGCGTTTTCATACGCGTGCTAGATTTAATGGACTTTGAAATTTGATGCATTCAGCCAGACTGTACTAAAAAACTAAGGAATTATGGTTTATTGTTTAAACTTATTTCGTTTAAAGTAAAGCTTACTGGACAGCGAACCGTGAGCGTTATAAATGGTAGAAATTATCATTAATGTTTACATATTGTGCACACACGTAAAACATTAAATATAATCGCTGTGACCACTACGAGCGAATTTCTAGGGAATAAATGAAAACATGTATTTGCACAAATATCCGCAGTTCGCTAATTACAGTTTATAGTATGAAATAGTTCGTACTACAAAGCGTATCGACAAATCCCCGGAACACAGAACTGCGTAGTTGACGAACAGCACGACTGTCGAGAAAACACTTTTTCATAAATATCGAAAGGACGACTTCAAGCCTGCCTCGTCACTTACAAACACGACCTCCCAATTAAAAGTTTGCCCGATCGGAGCCATGAAGAGAAAGGGATTCCAGCATCCGATCGATCGACCAGAGGTCCAGTTCCACGACCGATTCTCTGGAGGTGTACAAAGACACACGCAAGGACACGGGGATGGAAAAAAAGGAAGAGGAAAAGGAGCACAGCAGCAGCAGAGGAGAAAACGATGGGTAAGGGTGATGTTTCTCACTAATTGCCAGACTCTCGCTTGTTTGCCAGGCGAAAGACAAAGTTAAACAAGGGCGCGGCCGGCTGATCGGGAAGAAATTGAAAGGCTTCAATAATCAGACTCGTTATCGGATACCGCTCAACCAGCGTGTAAGCTCATCCTCCCGTTTCTTCCTCCTTTCACCGCTCCATTCTCTGCCATCCTCTTATTACTTTTCCCGCCCGCTCACTTTCTCCCGCTTAGGGCTTCGGCGAGCATTATCAACGTCTCGCACTGCCGCAGACACTTCTCATTGTGCTCCAATTCTGCGGTTTAATGGACAATTTACTTGCGCCTCCTGACGTACCTGCCTAACAACAGCTAGTCGCGCCAGAGCACGAGGAACTGTCTTCTTTGACAGGCCTGCTTCCAGCAGGCTGCCTCTTCTATAGAAATTAATATCAAGTATGTGGCATGGCGCGCGGCCATTGTTTAGTTAAATCCTCCAGCACGGCAGTTGAAATGATACACTGCGACGGGAACGATTAATGGGAATTCTGTTATTCCCATAAAAAGGGACTGAGTTTTAGATAACTAGTAATTGCAAGTGGTAGACGTTTTGTATTACCAGGAAGATAGAGTGACAATAAGGCAACAATTGAACTGTCGTTCAATGAGAAAGTTTGCAAATGTTAAATGAATGCAATCAATGAAGCACGTCTCTGTGTTCCCTTGACTTAAGGATTGTGGAGTCCTAAGATTCGATTTAAATGCGTTCAACTACCATGGCACAAGTTAAGATCACTTGACATGGATTCATCTAAGATGATAAATAATAATTCCATCTCCTTCATCCGGTTCAAAGCTTCAACCGACCCAAAATTAGCATTTCTGGGGATGAATATCTCTTTACTATTCTAGTTTCTGTAGAATCTTTGCTCGAGTGAATCTTACGATCTTCCTCAAGATGCTGAAGATACTAGAAACCGTTTAAGCTTGATCTAATTGGATATCCATTCATTTTCATATCACTGGTCGTATGCTTGCCATTTCTTTCAGTGGTTTTCAGTTTCCAGTTCATGAAAGAAGTTTGTGTTTCCATCTGCTTGCTTTTTTATCTCATTAAACCAGTGATTACGCCTCACCGCGATGAAAGAACTGGCATTCCCTGCGATAAGAGCATCGATCTCTCATAAACCGCAATGGTACCTTATTCAGTTCACTTCTTTTTTTTTTGTTTCTTTGAATCCACACCCGCATTCTGATTATTAAAGACTGCAAGTTATGAAGGGGAATATTTTTATACTCTGAAATAGTAATTACGATCGTAACTTGTCGTACTCTTTGGTATCATTTGTTGATCTACATTGTACATTAAATAGGAATGTGCAAGGTCAAAGACTGTTCACTTTTCAAATTTCTTATGTTCATTTCATTTCTGCACTCATGCCACCTTGTTTCTCGTGGCCGAAAGTAAGCATTGCACTTAAAGCTCGTAAAACAGCGCACAACATCATCAAAGGAGCTTGACTGGCTGGTGTAGAGAAAGCCTTGTTCTCTCTCTTAATGGTCTTAAACCGGGCTTTCAGGCTTGGCGGTTTCCCTTTTCGGTCAACAATTTCTACCAGCGAGAAGAGCCGTTGAGGGAAGGAGAGTCGGTGGTTGTATACAAAAATCCTTAATAAGTAACTCGACCTTTAAGGCCTTGCTGTCTTTTTCAGAGTGCAAAATAAGGAGAAAGGGAGAAAGAGAGTTACGATTTCGCACTCTTTTTTCCCCAACTATTATATGCCTAGCTGCACTCGTTTCGTGCCCGGTACAATCACACTCGAGCTCCCTGACACCGAGTTACCCTCTTTCTCCCTTCACTCGCCTCATTTTCTCTTTGTCCACGTCCTCCTCGCTACTTCGTTTCATCCGCGCGCGCACTGCCTTCCCTTCTGACACGAGCTTAGTCACCTCAAATGAAGTTCACCCCTTTCGCACTGTTTCTGCCTTTCTTTTTTTTTTATTGTAAATGACGTTTAAGTGGCCTTAAATAGCCCATTACGCTTGCAAGGCTGTTATGAATGGGCGTCTTGCACCGAGGGTTCGTCGTAACTATCTAGACTCGCCTGTCGCTTTATGAAAGCCTTTTTGGGAAAGCAGCCTAATTGCCGGGCGAGCCGACCCTGATGAACTTTCACCCCTTTCTCCATCGTGATCATGCTGCCACGGCCACAACAGACACGTTCCAATTTGGGGGGCGAAAGATTGTTCTCTGTCGTAGAAATCAACCGGCAATCCATCATACTGGGTGATTCGAAATGCACCCCGTAAGACTTTGATATGTTATCTGCAAGGAAATTGTCAGGAACTGGTGGTTTCAATTCGAAGAATGTTGGGGAAACAAAATCGCGAATGTATTAGTAATTAATAGAAGATAATGTTTTAGAAAGTTTTAGAAAGAACAGTGCCTTGATCTCGTATATTTCAATGTACACTGACGTTGTATATCAAAGTCCACATTCGTAACTTGCGGTCGTAAACATTCATTACAGTGAATAGGGAAGTGTACAAGTTCGCAGCGGAAACTTTTCTGAAGCGAGTAACACCAGTTGTCACCGCGCCATGGGATTCTTTCACTAACATTACACAGTAAAGAAGTACTTTGGTAGTCTGAAGAGTATTATTTTCACGGCGAAATTAATCCGCACAAATTACAGTTTGCTTTCTTAAACTAATACCAAAAGTATATATTTATTACAATTTTCCTTCAGCAAGAGCATTTTCTTTTAATTGTTATTCAAGAATAAAAGACTGACCGAGTTAACATTGCAAGTGACTTTCGGACGAAATCAGAATGAAACACGAAAAGAAGAGTAAAAATAACTCTCGTATGTAAATCCCGCGCAGATGGAGAAAGCAAAAATAAAGAGAAAGGGGTAAAAACAGAAGCAAGGAAAGGGTCTCCCCTCGGAGGAATCGCGTTTGTCTTTTACAGCTGAGGATCCGAGGCACATTGAGCCGCCGCGTCGACGTCGGCTGCTCGCACATCCTGGATGTGGGCTTATTTCATTCTCTCCTTCTCTCCCTCGGCTCTTCACTGAGATGCCTTGGGATGCCACGAAGCAATAAATCAGTTTTTCCACTCGAGACGACATGCGCCACCGCTGCCTGTCGCTGCGTTATCAGTCGCTCTCCCAAGGGAAGCGCTGCGCCGCGAAGTACCTAAAGAGACGCAGGCCGAGAAAAAGGCCGTGGGTGCGAACGACATTATTCACTTCGCTAATTTTCACCATTTTTCACATTCCCGCGACCTCGTACCCCGTGGAAATCAGTACAATGACGGTTGCCGTTAAGTGCACGTAGACACAAATTGGATCTGAAATTTTCTAAAATTTCCAAATGATTCTATAATATCTAAACGTACCAAAATTATTTAATCAATGCTGTATGCCAATCTTTCAGAGTTACTCTAATAAAACTAATCTTACTGATACATTATACTCTTACTCCGTTTTTGTGTTCTAGGTATCAATAGACAGAGGAGGGGTAGCTGCATTGAATTGTCGTCTTTTGCTATTCATTGCTCGGATAAAGCAGCCAGAGGACAGAGTGAACCTCCGGGTGAATGCAGAGGAAGCTTCAGTCGTCGGAGCAACAGGATAATTGCGTGCCAATTTGGGTAAAGCATAACTTCAGTCTAGCCTTTGCGAAACAGAGGACTGTCGGAGGGTAAGTATGCATATGTATATGTTGGGGATATTGGGATGCTTGGGATGAGTCTGCTGTCTCGCAAGAGTCCCGGCACTCACTCGGAACACAGCATGCAAATGCGGACGGAAATACAAATGTTATTTCTCCATCTACGGGCCTTTTTAGCTCTGTTTGTACTGGTACACCTGCCTGGCATCCGTATGCCATGAGAACAAAGCGCTGTGACGTTCGCTTGCTTCCGGGATATTAGAAGTTATGGCCGGAGGTTTACTAATTAGTTGCTTTCAATGTCAAGAGCAGGGCTTCCGAGTCGTTGAGATTTCTATGCGGCAAATTGATACGTCGAATGAAAGTTCAGATATACAGTAAATACCGGAAAATACGTCGAATGAAATTTTAATTGCATTGCAAATTTTAATTACGCTTTAACATAGTTTTATCCATACATGCAATTCTCCTTGCACTTCAGTATGAAGTAACTCAATATCTGAACCCCTGATTGATCGCATCCGAACGAAAGCGTTCAACCAATGGTTTAGAAATTCTGGTCTAATCAAGTGGAAACGTTTGTTCCCTTATCATGTGTTCAACCTTCGAGAGGCATATCATTAGTGCAAGGAGTGTAAAGGGTGCCGGGTGACCCGGAGTTCACAGAGCACAGGCTATCACCATAACTATTGAATTATGGCTGGTACGATGCTTTGACGTCGACGCTGCTCTAACCATGCATAACCAATATTTAACGCCTATTAATGCCAAAGAGAATTTATGTTTCGCACTACAATCGGACTGACTGTAACTTTCCACGCAGCTATAAGGCATGCAAACAGTACCCTTACACTTACGTCTTCAAACAACTAAACATCCTACAGTACACCGATTACAAATTATGGGATTGCAGGCTGTTCGTATTGTCAGTAATTTGTTGATGTGAAATTCACATGATCAGAAATATACAGATGAAAGATATATAGTATGCAATGTCGATATTACCAATAATTCGATGGTAAAAAGCTGATTCCCTGTCTAGCGCATCACCCTGTACAGCAGAAATTGCGCGGGACGAATACACGAGTATTCCGGAATATAGAGAGAAAAAAATGTGCAAATTGAATGCAGCAAAGGTCCATTCGATTCTCGTATCGGTGCTGGTTGGACGCGCAAAATTCGAGCATCAGATAGACTAGGCGTGCAATACTGCCGCTCGATAAAAAGGCTGGAATATTTCATCCGCCAGGATGAAAGTGATTTTTTTTATTGAGTCCGTCTAGTAGGCCGACATTATTTTGGTGCAATAAAGCTCTCCCGCTATGGCTACATCGGTGATTCCTTTGATTAATAGACGACTTCGTTTCGGCAATAATAGCACACACGTACATGCACCGCACTGCCGCAACTCTGTTTCCAGTCCACATGGGATAGCTGAATTCACCGACCAAATTTCTGTGTCGCTCCATCAACTCTATTCGCCTAACAAAAGTCAGGCAACCACTCAGTCACACAAAATTGAGTTTCTCCAAATTCGACGGTTCCTTTGCAAATGAACACTACGTATTTTCGTCACACATGCCCTTTTGTAACAGGGCGAATCGAGGAATGACATGAAATTGGATGGGTTGCTCGAAAAACCACTTGCTTCAGTGACCCTTATTTCAAAATTATGATTCGCAGATCGCATTCACAGGACTTCCACATTTCCACATTGAATTATCGTGAATGACTAATTTATGAATCCGAAGAGTTCGAATTCAAAAAATCGTATCTAGCACCGAATTATGGCAGGTACGAGCGAAAGTACTCCAAAAAAAGGTTGAAACTATCTCTGGGATGCATAATGAAGTCAATGAATATCCACTCGAGGCGGAACTTGTTCCAGAGCGCGCGATACCCTCGAAACCGAGCCAATTCAGCTTGACATGCAATTAGCCGACGCTGGTAGAGCCCAGCTTTTTCTCGGCGGGCTTTTTCAGGGCACTTGAGGTATCCTTGCGCGCGGCATCCTCGTTATCGCTCTAGACGCATAAATTGGGGCTCGCAAGGTGCGAGCAAAGAAAGGCGCGCTCTCTCTCTCTCTCTCTTCCTCTTTCTCTCGTGTCGCAGAGAAGGCAAGGCAAGGGCGCCGGGTCGGCTGCGTCGCCACCCTACATTCATTAGGTAACTTGTACAGGCGCGTCCGTGGCGTCGGGATACGACACCCATAGCACCCCGAGTTCATGAAATAATTTCGCCCTGCCTTGAAAGAGGAAAGTTCCGCCAGCCAGTAATAAGCTTACGTCCTCCAGGGCTGCACAGCCGGAATCAAGGGTGAATCCCAACCTCCATGTTGAATGTTACCTCGGTCTACCTATGCTGGCAGCGTCGCTGAAAATGTTTTAAACTTACGAGACAGCAGAACCGAGGGAGATAGAGAAAGAGATGGGACCAGTTTTTCCCATGAGTACGACGAGCGAGTGGGGTGGATTCGTTGCTGGAAACTTGTCTACCAGACTTCGCGGTCCCGAGACCTTTTTCGAGGCCGCCGGGGTAATGTGGCAGATAATTGCTGTTTGGTAGTTACACGTAAACTATTATATTACCGTGCCGGTCGGGGCCAAAGAGCCTCCGCCGTCTGCGTTTGATTTCAGCTAACAAGCTTCCCCCCGCTGCCTACTCCTGCCGGCACCCCCGCGCCTACACGTAGGCTTATGAGAGAGTTTGGAATTAGCTGCTCGTAAAGTGCGCTTCCGGTCTGAAGAGGCTTCCCCTCACCGCTTCACCTGCCTTCCGCTCCCGTACACGCCACTATAGCGGTAATACGCGCTTCAGACGGGAAATAGAGAAAAATCTGGGAGAACGGCATTTTCGGAATACTAGTTGTCCGAGCGTTGACCCTATTCTACTTCGAACATAGAATTAAAATATTGCAATGGTTTCGGGAGAAGCTTCCTAGATGTATTTCTTTTTACTACCGGTGGTACTTTGTGGCTTTTGTGGGGAGATTGTAGTGTTTGCGATTAATGATCTCGGTAATTGTGGTGTCTCACTAATTGAGACCTGGGGTAAAAGCACCTGGGCTGGACTACCGGAATACATAGGACTGGGTATATAGTGAATCTTGCGAGATCATGACACGCTGATCCGGTATACCGACGATCATCCACTCATTACGTTTCATTTGACAGGGAACCGTGAGCGCCATTTGCGCACAGCAGGCATCATTAACCCTTTTAGTGCCGGATGAGCAAGCCATCGATCGCTAGTTCAGCGCACGCATCTCTCGCATATCCTCGTTCGCTTAATCCGCATGGATACGTGTGCGTTGCCTCGGGAGGAAATCGATCTCTTCCCGGATATCCGCATGCTAGTTAGCAAAGTCCTTTGGTGAAATTACTATGTTTCTTCTGGCTTGGACGGGTTTACGGTGCTTGGCATTAGAGCAATTTTTCACACGATAAGTTTACCCGAAAATGATTAAAAGGATTCGACTGAAGAATGAGAATTTCAAGGCGGCAATAATTTGATTTTATTATACGTACCTTTTATCTATAAGTTCCTTAAGCTTGAAAAATATTTACTGCAGGTATATCGGCATTTCTGTAATTTTTCTATGTTCAACTAAGCCCCGTCAGCTTTCTAATTGTAAATAACTGACATAACGTTCATTAACAAGATTGAAGAGCTTCTCGACGCGCATGATTCTCTTTGCTAAACGGGTTCGGTAGTTTTTGTAATTGAGAAAGATCATCATCACAGAAGGGTGCAGAGAGTCTCAACATTTATAATTGTATTGGAAAATTTTACAATGAATGTGCAGAGAGCCATTCATAAGAAAATGTCGAAATCAGGAACGAACTAATGTCAGAATACCCATTTTCTCAGATTAGGCGAATCAAATCAACAGGAAGGTATATAACTTCACATGTTAATGATTTATTAACTTATTTTCACATACAATAGTATTATGCGTGAACGATCAAACATTGTATAAACAAAATTTACAAAATAAAGTATAAGTCTTTACAGCTAAAAGCTACTAGTAGTAGTGGATCACATAGCTTCATACTTTTTCCTCGGTCACCACGCAAATATTGCCGGCCGAGACTATTTTTTATTTTATGCTCTATCTCTCATGTATATATATATAATCTATTTATATATTTATATATATATATTTATATCTTGTATTTATATCTCATATTTATATTCATATTTATAATCATATTTATATATATATATACGCATATATATATAAATATTATGCCAAGTATTAAATAAGGTATCTTCTCTAATTTGTCCTAACATGAAAATTTCGTGGGCGGGGGTTGGGGGCGTTCGGGGGAAGTGGGCGATATCGTGAGGATTCAAGGTATTCATGTGATGTGGAGACTCGTAGTACAGAGCTCTTCGCTATACCGACTCGAAAGTGTCAACGTCTCGCTATCACGTGAATATAAAATTATCGTCCTCTCTTATTGTAATTACCACTGACGAAATTCGTATTGTTAATAGTGTTTTGCGCGGGGGTGTAACTTTGCACCGGCTTTCGAAGGGAACATCGATAACGTTCTGTTTCTAAGTCTTGCACTTCGCATGCCAAGATAAAGATTGGTTTGTGATAATGAATGTTTCGATTTTGGTTCAGTTATGCGAACTCCCACGCACCACTCATTTTTGCTTTCAACCGCTTCTTTGCAGTGTTAGCGCGCACTTGTGTCGACAGCCGTTTGTTATGGTTCTTGGAGGATGACAAAGAAACATGACTTTTTCAGTGAATGCTACACATTATTACGAATAATTTCCCATGAATAATTTGGTCGTTATCTATGTTTTGTATAAGACATTGTCCAAAAGGTTTGAGGAAGCTTCACAAACCATCAACCCTCTTTCTTACCCTCGCGCAGTTTTGCTGCCTTCATTCGGCTGAACGTGTCCATTACTTTAGTTAAAAAAGAAAACTACACCCGAATGCGACCTAACGCAAGCTTTCCTCACCCTCTTCTGCGGTTATCAGTGTGGGAACCAACAACTCCAGCTGCGTAGTCGCACGTTGTAAAAGTAATGCCAGTCGTCTTGTCAAAAAAGCTCTTCACTTCAATGCATTCGCTTATATTCGATTTAATATAAAATCTACGCAAAGAATAAAGGTCTCGGATATACAGTGACATGTTTTATGTTAAACACGCAACAAACATAGATGATTGGATCGATAAAAAGTCAGACCGAGGAACAGCAACGAATTGGGAACTACCGACTAGCATCACTTTATTTTCGGGCGATTGGTCAGTGAAGCGGGCTGCTCTAATCTCGGCCTAGATTCCGATTACATAGTCATAGTGTGTCCGACATACGTCACAGAATTCGCATAAATACCTTAAATAGTGCGCGTCGTCGCCGATCATGAGGACGCGCGCTCGCTTGGTTACCGATATTAAGGCTTATGTATACTTATGTACAATATGGAAAATATACAAAGGACGTCAGTGCTACAGTATAATATATCTCGATCATAAAGACAGTTTGATTCTTGCGTATTCGTTACTGAGGTAAGTCTTTACTGTTTTCACACCACACCGCGCGCGTGCAACTGCCTCGGGCAGCTTTAACACGCGGGAGTAGCGAAAGTTCTCTGCTTCATGGATAAACGCGTGCGTGTTCCTCTGGATCGAGAGGTTTGTAAGAAACTAGCGAAGACTCATAGACACCGGAATTACAGGCAGCTCCGTGGCTACCAGCAGCTGCCCGAAATGAACGAGCGGTAAAATTAGAAATGTCTTATATTAAACGGTCCCATTTAGTGTGCACAGCGACGCCAGCCAATGATTCCTTTAGTTAAGAATCTCCTTCTTTCGCTCCTTTGTCCCTTTCGACTATCTATCTTTCGTCCTCTCTCATTTCTTGATCCTCGACATTTCTACTGATTCGCGGGAAAAAGTTCGATCCTCGAAAAAATGATCCCCGCGGAGGCTGATATGTCTTTCGCTGTTGTAATCGAAACACAAGATTAAGCGGATGATTCGAACTAATGCTCACACACTTGTTAGTGTCGCTAATGAGTTACTTCTTTCCCATCTAATTCGTTTCTGCGCGTGCCTCGGCTCTACGTGCTCCTCATGGAGTAAGTGAGATTGTGACTTTTGGCTTGAAAACGCTCGAGTTGCGGCCCCCGTGGCAAGAACTGCCTCGGCCTGGGGCTTTTGATTCAATTTCGTATTTGGATTTTGTGTCGTACTTAACTGAAGGTGCACACGCTAATAAGGTGCTGTTGCTTGCAAAAATATTGTTTTCTCATGTGTAATATAATAGCTTCCGTAAAGGAATCAATCCTGTTGAGATATAAGGTTTGTTACCGCCAGTTTTAAAACACTGAATTATCTTTACTGCTATGTTAGTTGACTTAAGTCTATCACACGGTAAAAATTAAGCAGTAATTAATACATATATTCAATTATACAAGAATTGATTTGATATTGGTTTTATACTGTCCAAAGACGCTAATTTACTGAGCGAATAACATAGTACATTGCGATTGGATTGATTCCTCTTTCAGATATTTATGGAATATAAGACATGTGAAAGGTAGATAAAATGAAAACTGGCAATTGAAACAATGATAAGTAATCGAATAACATCAATCGCATTTGATCTACTCGAATTTCAACGAACTCGAATAGAGAAGCGGGCGACACTCGTCGCTTTTGATACTTATTTATGTTTTATTGTCTGCAGTACGTTGAGATGTGCCGGGTTTCCGCATCGAAACTAAAACGCAAGATAGCTCCCTATTGAAAATAGATTGATCATGGATTGTTCGATCCTGAGCCGGCAATCGCCCAAAACATTGTATCCTTTAATCCCTCGCGGTATTTAACGTGATCGTTAAACTCGTCGCAATGGGGGTTTACAAACGTTTGTACATACTTATACGTACGGATGCATCTAAAGGAACCTTCTCCTTTGTCATCGAGGCTAGACATTGTGCGATTAATAGAATACCACATGTAGTGACTCGTGTTCTTGACTTTCAAGCTCGATAGAAAAATAAGAGGAATCGCTCACTAATGGTACACCAGAAGACACTAGAACGGGGGAAGAAAGCCTCCGAACGATACCTAGCAAAAGAATCGTAATCGATAAAAGAGCCTCCTCTTCGCGTAATTCACTTGTTATTAGTCTACATTGATGATCGACGTTAAAACAATCGGCTATGATTTACAATGTCAATGTATATGACTGAAGCATACCAGTTACCGGACATGGATAATATCGTTAAAAATACAGTCAGTGTGTGTTCGAGGGTGCCATTTAAAATTCCAGACGAGACCCGCTGACCTCGTGCTGCCGTCGAGCGTCCCTCAATACCCGATTTCCGTTACTATGTACAAAATTCTCCTGTAGAATATCGCATGCACGGCGTGCAAGGTGCCGCGCGCGCGCCTACCTGCTCCTAAGGAATATCGTTACAAAATTATTAATCGCGGATCAAAAGTTACAACGGCCCGATGGGGGACCGCGCGAGGATTAAAACAGCGTGCAACGTGTTGTGCCTATTCAAATATACTCGTACAACACGATGATGCGGTCCGGTAAAAGAATTACCCCTTGTATACGTCGATATATAGCCATCTAAAAAACGATTGATTGGGAACAGTATATTTAACTCCTAGGTACGGTAACGTCGACTCTTCCCTATTTCTCTGTGTGTGTGGGTGGGTGTGTGTGGCTCTCACTTTGTCTCGCAAAAATATCCACTTTAAATCTATGCATACTTCCTTGCCGCCCGAGAGTGTGTACAGATACTGCTGCCACGCGGCGGTGGCTGTGGAAAAATACGGAGTGACGCGGGAAAATTGTAGTCGCCCGGTTTTAACGTCCGAGGGACGAAGCGCTCGTATCAAATAATCGTATGTATGTATGTATGTATCACGGTGCGTACGCATTCGTTTTTGTCTTAGCTGCTTACTGTTATAATTATTTACTTAGTACAGTTATGCGAGTCGTGGAGAATACAGGTGTAAGTTGTTTTATTTCTTATAGTGCACCCTGTGTACTTCTTTGATCGTTCGCGAAATGCAGGAAAGCCGATATCGGTTCTGGTAGAAACTCGATTCTCTATCTCAAGGAATATCGCACTTTCTTGCCAGTGGCGGTGCTTGCCGATAAAATATACATATATATCTTTGTTACAGCTACGTTTCATAGAAACTCGTTGATCGAACGAAAGTGTAAAAGGAGATGCCTCTACACTGCTGACTGGGTGAGGGATACATCTCATTACGCGAGGGCTTCTCGATCATGTACACACTGTGTAAATAATACAAACACATATATACTGTAGGCCCGCTTTGCGCCGCTTACATTCGGTTCTCTGGAGATTTCCCTAATTATATACTTGGTAGTTCGCTTATTTATAATTTTTACAAGATCTGCCTTCAGCCGACCCCGCGGTCGCGACGCTACGACGACAACCCAGCAAACACTTTCTAGCCGAGATAAAAATTTCCCTTCATTCCATCATGCTATGCTTATCATTTACAATTTTGCTGTGCGATTACGCCAGTCACACCCAGTAATCTCATTTACATCATTCCATTCCCACATTCACGTCTGCTTGCAATTCAACCCAAGGGGCAATACTTTGCTCGCTATTTTTATTATATTTACAAAATTTAGACTCCCGTCATTAAAACATCAAATAAATTAACATTTAATGTTAACATATTATGAACAAAAATGAATTACACTTATACTTCGTTTCTTTTCTGATACATTACAAATGTATAACTTTGCAATCTATTTTTTGATTCTACCAATTTTACAACTAAAACACTGCCATGGAGTGCCGTCGAGTTCGTGTAAGCTCGACAAATTAAAACAAGGTTTACTTCGCGTGAAGCGAAGTCCAAAGGAAAAACGATAACGCTCCTAATTTTACATTGCAATCAGACGAGGTAACACAGCTCCAACAATGTCAGTTCAAATATCACCTAAAAACATTTCGAAGTCGCGCCTCGTATCAGCGGAGATGGTAGGACTTGCTCGAGCCTTACAATAAATACATACAGTGCTCGAAAGGAACAGTATTATAGTCGATCAGTCATTCTATATATGTCTTCGACAGTTGACGCAGACACCGAATTTCTACAATGCATTTGCTCAGTGCTCTTCCGTCTTTCTTCTCTTATCACCGGCTGTGCTTTTGCTCGGCTTTCGAAGCGTCGACGCCGCTGACAGCCTTCTTCGAGGACCTCTTGACTTCGGGCTTCGTTGAGGTACCGGATCCAACTGTCCTGCTTCCTTGCAGACACGTGACGCGACGAGACTTGCCAGTCTCCTTCTGGCCTTTGCCTGCCTCGCTCATTTTGTCCAGCTCGGCCATCGCTTCTTGTATCGCGTTCTCCAATTGCATATTCAATTTACGACTTCTAGAAAAAGCGGGGAACCAGAAATTGTGGCTTTAGTTGTGTGGGTTACATCAATGGGAGGTGGCTCGGGTGTGTGCGTGCCTTGACATTCAGCTAAGGACAGCAAAACTACGGTATAGGTAACATTAACAGGCTTATGACTTATAGAAAGCATTGTCAAAATTTGTTAAAATACCTCTTAGTATCGTTTTGCTTCCTATACACCAATGTTTTGTTTATCAAAAATATCGTGTAATATAGTAACAATATTGCGAATTAGATTTAAATCGAAAATAACTCTTAGTTGGCAAATATTTGAGTGTCCAAATTTTCATTGGACATGTTGAGAAAAATTGAAGTTTCTCGAATTCGCAAGAAATTCGAGCACTTAAATTCTTATTCTGTTATCAACAAATGCCGAGAATGGCCTACACAAGTGATTACGTCGTTAGATGTATTTTGTAGGCAAAGGTTAAAGTTAAAGTTAAATACGAAGCACTATCTAAACTTAACTAAATAGGAACAGTAATCTATAAAAGAAATGCAGCCGTTTCGGGAGTCTACAGAGCTACACGACACTTAACTTCAATAAGAAATAGAAAGGTTTATACGTTTAGGAAAAAGTTTGTAAAATACAGAATGCAGTGTCTCATTTTAAATGTGATGTCCTTAAAGTACGTAATATCAACTATGAAAAAACAAAGACCGAATTAATTGGCTGTTGGTTTGTTAATCGGTACTGTATTACAACGTTCCCTTTCAAGTCATTAATCACTTATAGATTTTAGGGTTTAAACTCTTCATCATTCGGCTCTGCTAGTTTTTAACAGAGCGTCATGTATTTTATTTCTTCCGTTTTCAAGAAGCAATGAGTGACTCACTTTCGATACTTTTTGCGCGCACGGTGATGTGCTTCGAGGCCTTCGGAGAGGGACTTCAGGGCCTTGACTTCAACTTGGCTGCGTGTCCCACCACCCCCATACCATCGGACCCAGACCGACCTGGTACCCGGTGGACCCAATGACTCGACTTTACCCGGCCACGCCGGACTTCCTCTTGCCGCTCCCCAAACTAGCTCACCCACCTCCAGCTTCCGCTCATCCAACTCGGTGATCTCTGATTTGCCCTCCGGTACTAGGTATTTTAAAGAAGAAGCTCTAATCTCTACCGCTCTTCTTTCTTTTCCACTAGTTTATGCTAATCATCGCATCCATAATGAACGTCTCAATGTTTCTTTTACAATCGACCTCTCCCGAAAGTGTTGATAATAAATTGTTAATATAATAGTTTCTTAACTGAATTTTTCGAAAAGTATTATAATATTAGATTTAGTTTCATCAAATTTTAAGGAAAAATTTTATTTATGAGAAATCAACACTTTCGTTGAAGCCAGTGGATTGTTATGCCGATTGGGACCTGATTTCTTTAAGTTTTCAAGTTTGGACTGTTCATTTGCAATTTTTGATAATTAAGCGATCCTGCACTAAGTGATACCTTTACTTTGCGGTGTTTTATTACTTTCATCGCTTGATCATTGAAATCTATGTTACGCGTGCTCCTTGCTCGCGCGTGTGCTCGTTTGGAATGATTAGTAGCTTCGAATGATGGTGGGCTCATTAAAACAAATGATTCGAACGCATGCAATGAATTACGCTCTCTCGTTTATCGGTTAATCCGACTGGATAGTATTTCGTGAAAATGAACGACGCCTTTGCCTAAGCGATACCACAATTTCCAATAATTATTAATGATTATCAGCTGTAAAACGTTAACAGTCCTAGCGCAGCAAACCACCGTGCTGCGTGGTTGCTGTTTGCGATTACGAATGGTTACACATTGCCAAATGAGCTGAGTTATGATTAGCCCAATTACTCGCGCCAAATGATCCCGAGTGTGCGTGTGTACATGTGCGTCGAATTTCTCGCATCCAATATGGACACGATGGTCGTCATGCTAGTCGAGGAACGCAAGGGTGATTATTATGTACAATAGATATCACGAAAACATCCCCCGGTGAGTCACACCCACGCCTTAATGATCGCATGAACGAAGCCCCTTCGGATCCCCGTCAATGATGTGCGTGGACAACAGTATTAACAAACCTCACAGCCAATTAGTACAAAACAAAGAACTTCCGTAATGATTATTTACAATGTATTAAGGTGACATGACGCTGGATGTCGGTTATGTTTGCTTGGCAAGCGCGTAGACTCACAAATGCTCGGGGCCGAAAAGTTTAGTCGTGATGCCACTTACCTGCTTCCAACTTTTGTGCAAGGAAGTGATTATGGTGCGGGTGGTGGAAACGAGATGGAATTATTTTATTCACTTGTGCGGTGACGTAAATGGATTACGTTTGCGGCTGCTTTATCCGATGCAAAGAGGAATGGGTTTCTCGCATAATATATTTTTAATATTTCTAATATATATCGTACAAATTGTGTTGAAATATAAAAAATTGTAATCTCAATTGAAGCTTTCTTTGTATGACAGCAGAAAAAAAAACACATTCCTCTTTTTAACTACGTGCATCGCGCTCATTGATCACGTACTCCTTTAACTTCCAATGAAAGCAAGTTTTAATCAATTTAGCCAAACGTTGACAACGGGAATGTTGATTGAAGTACGAAAATATAGCTATTAAAGCGGCCGGAGCAGCGCATTTCGTGCGAGAGCGAAGCGGTAAAACATGCAGCATGCACCATGTATCCCACAACATGCGAACGAATCAAGCAGTGCAAATTGAGCGAACAAGTCCTTGATTTTAAATGAAAACTGTACTGTAGGGGGTTTTAATAGAGAAATATGGTATTCTACTATCTACATTGTTGACATACAATCGATAAGTTATAGAGAAGGAATGTCTTTATCATTTCAGTCCCTTTTCCACGGCTTAACATCCAATCATTCATTTTCCAGTGGCATTTTGATAGACTACGATAATATCATTACATTTAATAAAATTTAATTTTTTCACTAGGCTGTATTGTGAAATTCTGATAAAGTTCACTTGCAGTGCGATTATCGCAGGTTGCCACCAAAATGCACTTTCGAGTTAAAGCAATACTATCAATACTACTGATTAACATCTAGTAATACCATACAATACTGACCATCTTGGTCTTCATGCAGGGTAGAATGCATGGAATGGATGGAGTCCAGCTTTCGCTTGATTCCGCGGCCGAGGGCATGATCCCTGCCCTCGCACCTCACTGTGCTCACAACACCTTCGGCCTGCTTCAACGTCTCTGACGTATAGATCTGTCAAATACAACTCGATCAACTCACAGGCACAAGCCTACCAATCACATGCTAATATCAGGTCAATCTAGTTTGACAGGCAAAAACTCTCGTACATTTCGTACGAATGAAGCCCACTCTCGCTTCCCCTCTCTCTCTCTCCACATCTCTCACACGCAGTTTCTGACAAAGGTCCTCATCATTCTTTCGACCGAGCGTCAAAAACATAAGCGAACAAAAGTAGATTGAATGTAAATGAAAACACAAGCCGCAACTTAATGTTCGAGTTTCTCAATGTTTCTGATTCTCACGCAAACTTACGTTTTCCACGCTATCAATGGCCGAATTGGGAAATCAAGATTGTTTCTGTTTCATTCTCCGAGAGGCATGCACACGTGACTGATAGCAAAGGGAACAAAAGTCAAACTCTGATTACGCATGCTTCAATACAGGGAACTTTTTAATTTCGTAACTGGGGTTTAATGTAAAAGCCAGATATAATTCTTCCCAATGGAGTATTGTTTAGCAAAAATTTATTTTCTCTTCTTTCTCTCTCTCTCTCTTTCTCCCTCTACCTCGTCATAAAGAGTCATATAGCTTCTTGGGTGGATTCGTCAACACACGATTAGTCATACAAAGTTACATTATTGCAATGTACGTATTAAATAATAACGCTACCGGGCTGACGAGTCGCGATGCTCGAGCGCAAAAAACGACGGCGGGTAAAAACTGAATAACGTGTTAAATACAAACTAATTACAAACTTAATATTATCAGTTCAAACGCGTAAAAGGGTGTCCTCGCTGCGAGGCAATGCCACATTGTGTCTAGTGAAAATTTACAAAATCAATTAATCGACCGGTGCGAAAGAAAGATGCTCATTCCTCCGACGATGAGTCACTCTCCTCACCGTCCTCGCCCTCTTGCACATACACTAACTGGTTGTATACATAAGGGTTTACGTAAGTCTGCTTATTAGGCGAGTAGTTCACGATGGCAACGCCACTAGGGTCAGACCTGTAATTGTACAAATGCGGATAGAATTCCGTTGGCGCTAAGCCAACACTGAGGAATTTTTGACACGCAACGTTATCGGGGTAGTATGAAACCTCCGCGTTTGAGCGATCCTCGCCCTTTTCCTCGATATTGTGGTCCGGCTCAGCCTGTTCCACAACATGCTGCACGGCCTGTGGATCGTCCATCTCCTGATCAGACTTAAAATCGAACTTATTAGCTTCGCGTAACATGGCATGGTCCGCGTGGTCTGACACTAATGCCTGCTGCCGAAAGGCATTCGTATTAGGTACGTAATGCTGGCTCTGATAAAGAATAGGCTGATAATGACCGTGGCCTACGACCGGCAACATATTCGCGTCACTGTCGGGATAAGACACGTCCGTCATTTCTGTACTGACGTTCAGTTGATCTTCCACGGGACAGTGGTCCATTGTGTCTGAATAAATGGAATGATTTGGTGATGATGTGTCCATACACTCCTGTGACTCAGCGTATGTGTTTTCGGGGTGTGTCGTATCGGCTGGCTGGTGCATGTCTGTTAGAGTTAGATGACGATACTTCTGCTCTACGTGACTACCAACCTGGATCCCAGTAGTCACCGTCGACTCCACGTAAGTCTTCCCGTGAAGGCCGGGCTGACTAAGAGTGATCTCTTTCGTGGTAATACCCTGAATTCTCCAGTCCTCTGAGGCCACTGGCACTTCCCCGGTGTCAGGCTCGCTGCTCGATACGCAGTGAACCATCGGCTGAAAGTGTGCAATATTGTTTAAACATCAATTTGAAATACGCTAGTTAAACAATGAGAAAAACCGTGAAAAGAATCTAAATCGTTCAAAATCATATGTACATCAGCAGGCAGTCTGACAGGAACTTAAACTCAAATTGAAATTCCATTTAACGTGACTTCCCAGCTCACCTGCATGACACACGTGACCGAAGTCTGCGTTATTAAATTTCGTTCCTATAACGGTTAATCAATTAATAACTATCATTTTCTAGTACTTGATATTTGTTTATATTTGATGGTAGTGTATAAGCGCGTTGGAAATGTTATTATATGCAAAATGATTCTTTACCGTGGATGAAGAGTGGTGTCTGGCTGTAATAGGTGGCGCCGGCGAAGCTGCCCCATGCGTTGTTGTATCCACAGCCGGACTATTCGACCTCTGACTATTTCCTGGACTATGCGTAGTTGTATCAGGTGGCGAACCTTGCCTCATCATAGCCGACTGCACAACGTTTGCCTGATTGCCAGCGGTTTGCGTTGAAACGGAATGCCTCGCCATCAGTGGACTATGTTGTTCACTCTGCTGAGCTGTTTTCTCGACGACGGTGGTGCTGCTGCTAGCGAGAACGTATTGCTGCTGTTCAACACTTTGCTCGGACGCCGGTGAAGTCACGCTGCTTTTCGGAGAGTTTGGTGCCTTTCCCTGGATCATTCCAGAGTTAAGAATGTAGGACTGACCATGGTCAAGGTTTAAAGAAGGGTCAACCGCCGTTCCACCACTCGAGGCTGCAGTTTGAAAGTTGGGTATCTGATTATTTGAAACCATAGTGGTCTGTTGCTGGACGATCGTGGTGTTCTGTTGTACGAATGTCGTGTTCTGCTGATTGGCGGCCGAAGAAACTGCAATATTCTGGGCAGTCCCGCAGGGCACCATGAGTGTTTGGCCATTCATTTGAATGAACTCCTGTTGCCCTTGCATATTCGATGGCCTTACTTGGGACGCATTGAATGTTACTTGCTGATTAGGACTAACATTCGCTACAATCGGGCTCAATTGATTTCCAAAGGATGTTGTCCCGTTTACCAGAAACTGACCACTGTTCGGCGAGAGGAATTGTGCACCTGGACTATGCTGCTGAATGATTTTACCACCGGTTGCTTGGGGCGCCCTGATTACCATTCCAGCAGGACCAGCCGCCAAAATGCTCTGACTGGGATTGAAGATTCCACTATGACTTTGCACCGGTGTCAATACATTCTGACCATTCACATTCTGTATCTGCAGTTGCATTCCTAAGTTCCCTGTATCTTGCAAGAGCGTCGCAGTTCCATCAGCAGACATGACCATACTTCCAATCCCAGGTACAATGAACTGTTGAATTGTTGGGAAGTTCTGTACCATTCCAGTCGCGCCGTTCAATAGATTAACTGGTTGAAGCAGATTTATCTGCTGCGCTGGTTGAGGATTAGTGATGATTTGCTGCGCATTAAACTGTGCTGATGCTGCGCTTGCCTGCCCGTTCATAACTAACTGTGCTGGTGCTCCGCCTTTACCCGGGACAATTGTCAAAGCTTGCAACATCGGCCCGCCTATGCTTTGAGTCTGGAAGTTCTGCTGGGCAAAGTTCGACTGTGATTGCATCAACATTCCGGCGTTTTGCTGGGAAGAAGCGATATGCAACATTGATGACACCGTTTGTGGATTCGTCTTCCGCTTTTTGTATGCTTTCTTCTTGCTCATTGCCAATTCCGGCGATAATAATGCCGGTTGTCGATTTACCATAGCTTGGTTTGCATTCACACTTCTCGTGACATCCTGATTAGCATCGATAAGCGACTGAGCGTTTTGGATCACATTCCCAGTAGCGACAGTCAGATGTGGTATTTGAACATTTTGACCTATGCTGTCCATCGTCATCATACCAGGCTGTATAAGTACGGGCGTCTGAATAGTGTTTACTAAGACCGTTGGTTGACCTATAACTTGCTGCGCGACACCAACAGCAGGAATCACTTGACTAACAGCACCTGTTACGCTAGTAACCATAGGTGACACTGACAGGGGTGGCATGGAGTTGGCGTTGGAAATAATTTTAGGCGGTGGCGGTGCCATCACACCGTTAATACCGGATCCTGTGCTAGCCATTATGAGTTGGCCACCACTAGATACCAGTATGTGGCCCGGAGGTAAAGCTGAACCAGCAGGATGTTTCAGTATACCACCCGATGTCAGGACATTATGGACCTGAACATTGGATTGTGGATGTTGAGGGGGTTGTTGCGGTGGCTGTTGATTCTGCGGTTGTACCGGTGAACTGGTACTAGCCTGAGGTACTTGTATGCTACTGACCACACTTTGCACCATCTCCAGAGGGGACTTCGAGATATTTATCGCCACTGACTGCTGCGTAGTTGGAAGCGTAGGGTTCGCAGTGACCGTACTAACTGGTACAGTTGGTATGGATGTCGATATCGCCGGATGCTGTGGCTTATTTGAGAGAATATTTGGTATGGCGGGGTTCGGAATTGCCGAGGGTGTGTTAATAGAGACAGTAGCCGTATTCGCTCTCCCAGCTAATACAGATGTAATAGTATTACTGCTGACTGTGTGACCGCTTGCCATAGTTGTAATAACCGACGAGGTACTGTTAAATGGATTCACTGACACCCTCGAAACGGAGCTCACTGCATGTGGATGGGGCTGATATCCGTCCAGGGATGGTTGTCTTGAAGCTTGTCTCTTTGCAGGTTGAGATCCAGTGTTATCCAGTGTTGACGCAGACGTCTGAGACGGCGATGTGCTAGGAGGTACACCACTTGAACTTGTAGTAACGGAAGATGGTGTCTCAGATCTAAGTTCTTGTACATTGGTGACCATCGACGATTGCGATGGCTGTGGTGCCTGAGGTGTAAGCGGTTGTGGAGGTATTTGATTCGACGCCGCATGTGAGTGAGGCGTCGATGGTTGAGAGTAACTGTGTGGAGTTGACGGTTGTGACGAAATGAGACTTTGCGGCGTGGCTGGTTGAGAAATGCCCGGCGTTGATGATGCCGCCGGAGTGTCCGAATTCGCAGGGCTATTCGTACCAATTGGAGATCCGTGGCTGGTACTAACAGTACCACCCTGGATTGGTCTCGAGTCTGCCTGTTGTTGGCTACTTTGATACCTTTCGCCAAATGTCGATGATGTAACAGGATCTTCGCGTTGATCTGACTGTATCAGGTACTGGCGGTGCACTTGTTGCTTGTACTGATCTTGTGCGTACTGTGTATCCGCACTTGTAACACAGCCTTGGCAGGGACTACTTTCGGAATCCGTTCCCCCGCTACTTGAGGTTGGGGTCATACTACTGTGTACAACGACAGGCGACGTTGCGTGATTCTTCACAGAATTAAATGCTGATGTACTCGTGGGGCTAGCACCAGAAGACGGCTTTGGTTGTGAAATATAAGTGGTATTAGGCACGTGCGTTGCATGACTCGTTTGTGGTGTTTTCGGATTGCTATTGCCAATTCCCATTTGAGTACTGCTGACACCGGTCTGTCTCGAAATGGTGCTGTTCAGCAAAGCAGTTTGTTGCGCAAGGTAACCACTAGGATCCTCTAAGAAAGATGGCCCGCTCCCGTTAACAGTAGAACCTATATGACCATTGCTTTGTTGGTTCTTGTCACTGTACTCGTCGATAGGACTGGGAGCTGACTGGTCCAAGCTGTTGTTGCTCCTTGTGTCATTGTGCTGTCGTTGCTTCTTCACGATTACCTTACCGGATTTTGCTTTCTTGCGTGCCACTTCATCCGGCCAAGTGGATGCTTGCGGAATGTGATGATGAAGAGGTGGGACACGATCGAAGGAATTACAAGTGATATTTTGAACAGTAACTACAGAGGGCTGATGATTTCCTGATGCTGGCCGATTTTGTTGCCAAGCTGGTGTTCTAGAATTGAAATGCACATTGCTTGCCTGCCCATTTGGTCCCACAACAGATTGTGCTTCAACAGTGTGATTAGGATTAGGGCTTCTACTCGCCAAATTTTGCATATTATATTGTTGTTGATGGTTCATTTTGCTATCCAAACTATTTGCCTTTGCTGCTTCAAAGTTCCTTGTAGGATATTGAATCTGATTTTGTGTGTACATTCGCTGAACATTCTCATGAGGATTGTTTGGCAAAGTTCCATTTTGCATTATGTGATGTCGCTGTACCGAATGGTTATGAGCTAAAAGCTGCTGCTGCTGTTGTTGGTGTTGCTGTTGTTGCATCTGTTTGGTGTTCAAATCCTCTTCAGTGACTGAAGGGACACGAATCTGCCTGGGCGGCATTTCATTAGTATTCATTATTCCTGTTGTAGTGCCGGCTGCCTGCTGTTGCATTACATCTACCACGTGATGCCCCAACTGCGGATTAGGATACTGTTGTTGCACACATATTTGAGGTATTTGTTGGTGCTGTTGTTGCTGCTGTTGCTGTTGTTGCAACTGCTGCAACTGCATTTGGAACTGATCTGTTGATTGGGCTTGCATCACATGCTGATTGGGTTGCTGTTGTTGAGGCTGTTGTTGAAGTTGATGCTGGTGCAGCTGATGCATCTGTGGATGCAATGTGGGTTGCGAGGGGACTTGGGACTGCTGCATATGATGCACGTAAACATCCGGAGCATGTTGCGGTGTATAATTTCCAGCCTGTTGTTGCTCAACTTCTTGACTTAACTGCTGTTGCTGCATGTTGTGCTTTTGAAGTTGTTGCATGTGAAGTTGCTGTTGTTGCTGCTGCTGCGATAATTGTTCCTGCTGTTGTTGCATAACATTTAGCTGTTGTTGGTTTAATTGATTGATGTAATGGGAGGCTTGTTGCTGTCCGAATTGATCGACAACAGTATTTTCATGTTCTTGATGTCCCTGTTGTTGCTGTAGTATCTGCATGTGTTGCACCTGCTGGTGATGGGGTATGAGTTGTTGAGGCTGTTGTTGTTGTTGCTGTTGCTGTTGCGATATGTGCTGTTGCAGTAGCTGCTGCTGCTGTTGCTGCTGCAGCAACAATTGTTGATGCTGTTGCTGCAACAGCTGCTGCTGTTGTTGAGTCATATTGTTGAAGTTGGTGCCCTGCTGATTCATGATCAGCGAGTTTCCCATCAACATCCCTGACATATTTTGCTGGTTTAACCTCTGCTGGGGATTTCGAGTTGCACAGCCGTTTACGTCGTTATTTTGTGATGGGGAACTTAAGGCTTGATGACAGACCTGTTGGTTGTTCTGCTGAACTTGCAGATTGGGTATTGCAATCGGCCACACCTGAAACGAAAGGTAAAGTCCTATATGAGCCATACTGTCATTTTTAGAAAGTAACTTATTGCTAAATGCAAGTAAAATAAAAAAATGATTCGAAAACAACAATTCTATTAAGTAATTCTATGTAACAGCAGAGAGAAAAAATAATAAATTTCAAGCATCGTAGAAAGTATTTGATTATCATTACCTGCGATCCATTTGGAATCGGAGGGCCTTGCACTCCAGTTGCCGTGACGGCAGCGATTGCCCTTTCCCGCTGTGCCAACAGTTGCGAAACTGACACGCCAGAGTAAATACCACCTATGCCACCCAATTTTCTTTTCTTTTTCTTACTCAAGCCATCTGCAATGAGAAGAAAAGCATCATACATTGACCTGATATTTCGATGTATTGTAATTAAACCTTTTTACAAACATTTCAATATTTCATTGAAAACAAAATGTCTAATAATTTAGGAACAATTCTTTACATTCAATCATGTTGCAAATTTCAGCCAATACTGATGTTTACTAACTACTCAGAAAATAGTTACAAGATGTGAAGGTATGTTGTTACTTTGAATGTATATTCCTTCCAGGAAGAAGGACATTGCTAAGCGTGTGAAAAGTCTAGTATACGATTAAATGACCATGACTTCTACGACTGAAAATTACGAAAAAAAAAGTGGTAAGGAGATTCTCCAGTGTTCATTTATCTACAAGATTATGCGTCTGCGGGTATTACAGCAGAACATAATATACAGTTAAGGTAGAACATAATGCCATTATAATACGCCGAAAAGCTTTAAAAATGAAAGAGGAGTAACCGTAAAGACTAGAAAGGGTAAGAGGAAACGCGAGGATAATGAGAATCTTGCCAAGCGAAATAACTTTCCCGCCTGAGAGGTGGTAATTTAAACCGATGTTTACGGTGGTGAAGATTCCCATAAGATCTTCGTGGCATTCTGCGGTTTCCGGAAATTTTCCGGAAAACCCTTTGACCCCCACCGCTCCCCGAGAACGGCAGTGAATAGCTCGTGGCTATAAACGCGCTCGGAGGGGAAGCGCGCAGCAATTACGGGATCCCGCTTGCCGTTTACCAATTTCCTGACTGGTAAATGTACGACGGTGCAAAAGATGATATCACCGGCGCTCTACAAAGGGCGGTGAAGAGAATCGAGTGTGATGTTTCGACTAAGGAGCGAGCAAGCAGATATTCCTTAAGGGAAACCAGCAATAATGGCGATGTAATGAATGCGAGAATGAATGACTATTTGATTTTCTACCCAACCTACCGCAAGATGTATTATTTTATGCGATCTATCACTCGAAGTTACATCCTTCGCGAACAACCGCTCACGAATTCCGCTTGCGCGTCGAGATTACGAGGAAGTCGTAAAAATTGGCGGGCAACGTATCATCGACCATGAAATCGACCAATTAAGAATCTCTGTAGGCCGATCGATGCTGCGGGAGTATGCAGCAAGAATAAAATCCCATCAAGGAGACCGAGAGTTAATCCTTGGGGGTGGAAGTCGAAGGACGGGGACTATTTCGAGAGTTCGTTCATTGCGATCCCGAGGTGGGATCCGATACATACGAAGTGGTCGAGCGTTGCCGACGGACTAAGCGGAAATCGAGCGGAATGCGCTTGCGCGCGCGGCCTTGCGGAATCGCTGCGAAGAAAGAGGCGGAAAGCCGCGAAGGATGAGCATGCGGCGTGAGAGGGTGGCGAGCGGGAGAGCAGGCGCAAGAATCACAACTGGACAGACGTTGGTACCGCAACCCCTACTCCATCAGCTTCCTCACACTCTCTTTCTCTCTATCTCTCTCCCTCTCCGTCCAACGGGTTCCTCTTTCCTTTCCAGAGGCTGCTAGCCTCTTCCATACGAAATTAACCCTTATCGGCTCTCTGTCTGGCGGCGGTGCCACCCTCTCGCCGTCATTCTCAGTGGCAGGGTGAGCGCCGTTGCGCTCCCGTCGACATGAGCGTCGTTCGCTCTTCTTCCTGTTTATCCCCACCGCCGTCGCCGCCGGCTCCCGAGGGGGGTGCAGCCGGCGTCATTGACGTCGTCGTCGGTGGCAGCGAATGGTGAGCAGATTCTTTCCTCCTCCCGGGACGTATTGATCGCACCACCGCGATAAGAAGACACGAGAGCTGCTGGCCGATTGCCCTCTCGTCCGCGCCCACCCTTGCCCATCCACCTCCACCTGCATGCCTCCCCATCGCCCACCCACCTCCTCTCAACCCCTATGCTCTCTGCTTCCCCGCTGATATGGACCGCTCGGATGCTGGATGCTGTGCCGCCGCTGATCGTTGGAGAGGGCAAAATCCCCGGCACACTCGCGTAACATCTCCTCCTCCTCCTCCTCCTCCTCTTCCTCTTCGGCATCGCCATCCACCCACCCCCGCTTTCTTTCTCTCACTCTCTCTACAAAGTCTCGGCTGAATTTGCGGATCGTTCGAGGGTACCCCTCGAGTGGCTTGAAAACGGATACGATTTGTATTCCGGCTTGGTTCGACAGTTCTCGCCAGAGTCAATCCGGTCTCCCCTCCTCTTGGCTTCGGAACTCTCTCGATTTGCTAGCCGCGCTTTTCCTCGGATAGGTGGCCGACCCATCCTCCCAACTGACTTGAGTTCGCTTCCCAGTCTTTTGGGTACACGGCTTATTAATTCAGCCACGCTCTCCCTTGGTGCAGTGTGAATTCAAGCCATTTATCAAGGGATGCGAGAGGAATATGAGACGAGGGAACTGTAAGGTCTTTGGTAATCGGGAACCTTCTATAAGCACTGTTCCTGCCACCGTATTTCATTGTTAATTACCATTGAGTAATAACTGATATTGTGTATTATGAGACATAATGGTTCTAAGACTCATTGAAATATATAATAATACGTAATATAATTATCCCACGTGTTATATCATTTGTAAATCTGAGAATCTTACGGTGACATTACTCACTAACAGACATTATTCGCGCGCTAAAATCCACTCGCGTCGAATGAAACTCTACAAAATCAAATGCGATACCTCGCACCAAAGGGGGTGAAAAAAAACACCCTCTCTTTCATTTTTAATCCCCATCGTTCGAGCTTGCATTTCAGCGGCACCGAACGATGCACCACCTACCACGCAGAATGGAATATCAATCGTCCGACACGGTTAATGCATACCATTAAAAGAAAGCCCGGTGTGTGTTCGAGCTCGGCAGAAAATTCCATTAATCGCATCGAGGCCAACAGCGGCAGTGCTGTCGTACAAACTGCGCCACATAAAAATGGCCCGATCGAGAGTAGGACGAGTAAAACTGAAAAGAGCGACGGTGGCAGAGTGGGGAGGCGAGCGGAAATCGACTTTTCGTTATGGAAAGTCCTAGTCTCGCGAAATCGAGAGCCAGCCGATAAAGATTCATTGGAGCTCGGCCCGTTCGGCTTATACTCTTTTTGTTTTCCTTCCACGACGGCATTTCATGCCGAGCGACACGAAACGGGCGATGGGAAGCGTATAACGCTCGTGTCTGTATGTATAGGTGTATGTGTGTGTGTGTGTACAGAAGCGAGGCAGCAGTTCGAGCTCGGCCGGGGTTGAGAAATCGTGATGCAGGAGTACAATACGGAGAGAAGAAGGGGTTGCAGCCGGCTAGCAAGGGATGCGAGAGGAGGAGGAGGAGGAAGCAAGAGGAAGCATAGGAACTCTTCGGTGTGTGTCGTCCTATATCACCGGAAAATTGGAATCGAAGCGGCGGCGTGAGCGCAAACGGCCGAGGGCTTGCTAGCGCGTCGATGTTAAAACGACCCCCTATAAAGTCCCGTGAAAACAGTGTGCCCCGTCGACGACGCTATGTCCCACTCGCTCTCCTCCGCCGACGATAAACTCCAGTTAAATTCTGCTCTGGCTGTGCCTGCCGCTGGATTTTCGTACTTCCTCTCTACGACCAAAGCGGCCGAGAAGAGTCCTCGCGTGGCCGCCTCGAGAACACGACACGAACGACCCCGATGAAATCACCTTCCCCATAATTGCGAATAAATCGCATAGTTTAACGCGCACCCGACAACCCTTATCCAACAGTCTGCCTTTTACACTCTCTGTTCTCGACGCGCACAATGTCGCTTATCTTCACTCGACCTCGTTCCGAATCAGTTTGGATAACGCAATTAACTCTGCTACCGCGGAGATCGGCCGCAACCACGGTGCGCATCAATCAAATTCATCTGACGGAGTCAAGAAGGCATTTGGAAAAGGCTGTGCTGCTAGCGTCAGCGGCGAGTCGAGATTGTAATTTAGTTTCACGCGCGCGCGCGCGCTATAATTTCGTCGGGGCGCACAATTCGAGTGTGTATGGGAGAGAGAAAAATAGGAAAGAGAGAGAAATCCATGAGGTACAGGTAGAAGCTATCAGCTCCTGACGGTGCGCGAGCTAGCCCGGGGTAACAGCCGTTTAATTAACGGCGCGATGAAGAAAGAAAAGATGGAAAAAGAGGAGAGGAAGCTCGTGCGAGAGTGTAGGTGTGGCAGAGCGACCGGATATATAAGGGAGTATGTTAGCCCGACGAGTGTTCGAGAGGGTGAGGATGGAAGGAGGAGGAGGAGAAGGAGGAGAAAGTGGGGGTCGGCTCAGGGTGAGTTGGTAGGTGGAGTGAGAATCGGGCGCGGTCGTCCACCCGGTTATAGGATTTGGTAATGAAATCCGGACGGAGAGTTTGGCCGCCACGGTGATACATCATTCCACCCTCCGCGCCATTCTCGCAGCGCCACACTCGCCGTTCACCGTCTCTACTTCAGCCGCCAACCTTCCCCGCCAGGTTTAGTACCATCTCTCGGAGAAGGGGGCGATGGAGGTGACTACGAAGCCCGCTAATGCCGCAATTCCGCGTCATTCGTCCTCTCTTTCCTCGAGAGCACCTTTTTTCCTTTCTCTCGATCTCGTGCGCACACCCAATCTCGCCTGGGCGACGCGTACACGCAGCATCCAACGTCCCACACCTGCCGCTCGTACCAGACTCAATATCCTTCCTTCACTCTTCCTCTTCTCTCCTCTGTTTCTCCTTCTTTGTCGTTCTTCCGGTTGATTCGTCTATGTTGCTCTTCCTCTTCGCCCTGTGAGACCGGCTACCACCCCCGCCTAATGATCACGACTCACTCGAGGCCGCAGTGCCACCCGAGGAAAAACTTTCGCTCTTCTCGTGCCCTTCCTTCTCCTCCTCTTCCTCTTCCTACTACTTTTGGCTCACCCCTACCGTCCAGGAAAACTTTCCGCCGGCTGTTTTCTGCCGCGACTCCCGCTGAATAAACGACGCCACTGCCGCCCCGATTATGGACCGGTCGACTCTCTCCTCGCAGATTTCGTGTGAGGGATCTCTCTGCTCTCTTCCTCTGGCGTACCATGCCACGGAGTTCGAAGGAAGTTTGTTAATGGGACCGATCGATGAGGAAAGTTCGACGCGCAGATGTATTGATGGGCGGACCCGCACGTGAGAACTGCGAGTACAAACTCATACTCGACGGAAGTTTGAAGCTCTATCTCTCTCTCTCTCTCGCTCTGTAGAAGTCCGTCTTTCGAAGTTGGATACGTGAGGATTGATTGGAAGAGATGTATAATTCGATAGGACCCAATGAGGCCGTCGTAACGCCAGGAAGAACTTTTCCCCGCCAACTTTCCACGGCTTTTGATCGATAGTTCGAAAGTTCGGAAAGCTGTTTTTCGCTGTTTTCGCACACTTTCCTTGAGCTTCAAGAGGGAGAGATGTTTATTCCTGATTGAACGAGTTTCGGGGGATTGCGACCTTAATCTTTCGAGTAACTATTTTTTTTTTTTTTTGGAGTAAAACTGACTCATTCGATGTTTGATATCGAAAAGTTCATGGATGAAACTTGTGATGATTAATAATATAACGAAGAAATGAATATAATCTTCAAAGATTTAAAATGAAATTATAAATTGTACACAAGAAGTAAATGAACTGAATAAACTGGGGGACAGAAAAATGTGTAGAAATAAACGAGATCTTATTCTAGAATCTAGATCAATCATAAGCCTCATTTCGTTTATCAGAATGATAAATCATAGTGATAAATGAAATTGTGGGCTATGAGGAAAGTAGAGCAGAATTACTGAGCAAAATGATTGGAATAGCAGGCTTACCTTTTCTGGCTTTGTCCGGCGAGGCGGGCGAGTCTACGTTCGCGTGAACGGCGCTCGCCGACGGAGCGGAGGACAAAGTGGAAGAGGAGACCGCCGTGGTACAGGACGCAACAGGACTGGCCGCCGCAGTTGTCGGCAGCAAAAGTTTCCTCTTATGGTTGCAGAGCTTGGTCATCTCCCGCGTCTTGCCTTGATCCGGGCTCCAAGGTCGTGTCGCAACCTGAAAGAAGGCGAATAACCCGCTCGTTACTCACTGATCGTATCGTGCCGCGACCCTGAGAAGGATCGATGACTGTGGAAATCGTGCGCACCATGCAATTTTCGAGCACACTACCACCGCCATACTGACGCGTCATTACACGAATTAAAAATAAAATGTCCATCGTCGAGCGGCTTAATGTTCCCTCCGAGGAAATCGGTAATGATGGATATCTAGTATCATATTTCTTACTCCTCCCGACATTAATCATTATCCTTTTTTTTTTTTTTTTGTAAGATAAGTCTCAATTTCAGATTCACAGTTTAGGGTCATTATTTCGTTCAAAGAAATGATAATCTTAATTTTTAGTGATCAAGTTTAAATACAACAGTCAATAATGAGGAAATAATTAACCGAGTATCATTATCCACTTTCATCTCATTTTACTGGCTAAATAATCATTCCAATATTCGATTAAAATATGTACAAAATGAAAATATCAAATATTTGTAGTAAAATCCTGAAACGAAATATTTCGCAATCCAATGCTGTACGCATCGGAATCATCCGGAGGCGTTTTCCCAGAGTGATTTTAAATCAACTCGTAGCAATACGCTTGCGAACCCCTCGTATTCTCTCGGTTTTCCACGGGAGAATGCCGATTGAACCGGTGAAGAATTAATAATACATAAGACAGGCGGTGCCCACTCCAGGACGATTTCATCGCTCGACCGCAAGTGAATCACTTTGGCTGAGCTACCCGAAACGCCTCGTAATGAGATGTAAAGCAGTCATCGGGCCCACAATACCGCGACACTGGGATTCCAGTGCCAACAGTATAATATACAGGGTGTAAACATTCACATATCATTAGCATTAAAATGTATGAATCCTTACGATTAAAATATATCTTCCAACAATTATTACAATATTTACTGTACAATATCTTTAGTAATATGCCATATTTTTTCCAATATTTTTTCATACATACATTAATTATTCCAATGAATTAGTCGATGAATTTTTATCAAACAATAGAAAAGCCACGGTTTGAAATATCTCTTCCTCATACTTAACCTTGTGAAAGCACGCTGATATAAAGCAAGGACGCATAAAACTTGACACCGTGTAGATCGCGGGCAAAAAGCCGAGGCGAGGTTGAATTCTGTCGATGCCGTTTAATGATTGCGTCGGGTATCGGCCGTCGAAAGGATAAATTCGTATGAAAGAAAGGCCTCGTAAAAGGGAACGATCGCGGTGTCCGCAGGAGGGCGTAATGTAGCGGGTTTACGAGGGAGTAACCTTGGCATTTGTTCAAGCTGATCGGACGCGGGCGCGCGCGCGCACGAGCGCACGCCACAACCCCCGGGGATACGGATAATGGAGACTGACTGCACGACCGCAGACGCTCGCTGAGATAAAGAGGCGGAATGACATAATGAAATGTATACGCCATCCGCGAGCCATCATCCTTCGAGTATCCCTGATGCGAGCTTCGCTCTCTGCCCATGCTAACCCGCAATTCTGACAACTACGCTCCTGCCATCCTCCATCATCAACACTTTATCACCCCGCGTAGTTGCTGATTCAACCCGTTGGAGATCAGTGACGAAATTTGCGGAATGATATTCCCCCCCATGAAAATACTGTGTTCGAGATCACGCTCGTATGTCAGGTAATTTGAATTCATTTAGGTCGTAAATTGTAATTCAGTTGGAAAGGGTTTGATTTGATTCCGACACTTGGTGATTTTTTGGTCGCTTTTATTAAGAATGGTATGAATTTTATATGGTTATTTGCAGTCGAGCGAGCTCCAAAGTTCGATTAAAACCGAGTGATTATATGTGGTAATTATAGCTTTAATGGAGGAGTCGTGGAATATCTTTCTTATCGTGAGAGTAATTATAAAAGTCTTACTGCATTAATTTCTATCAGTTATTCAAAAAGGTCGCTTTAATGGCGTTGCTCATTAACAGCTGGTCTCGCATTTTAATAACAAGCTGAAAGACAAGTCTAATGAAACGTCAGCGCCAAAAAGTCAGCAACGATGGAAGAACGACTCGGATCCTTGGCGCACCGTCTTATTTACGGTGAACGGTAATGGCATCGTGGTCTGACACGTAACACGGTGAAGTTCTGGACAGCCATTACAGCGAGCAAGCAGGCAAGCAGCTTTCCAAGTTGGACATTTAGCCAGAGAAAGAGCCGCGCGAGGACGACAGCGCCATCGATCATGAAATTCATGACTATCGTCAAACTCTCTGCGAACTCTTCTCATTTCTCTCTCTCGCGAGTGAAGCTCTTTCTGCTTCACTCGCACATTGGCCGGACGGCGTAATGCGATATTCTGATCGATACAAACGACTTCACCTCGCATTACTCGAAACAAGGGGAATAAATCAGGCGCAAAATGCAGCGAGCAGCGCACCGAGAGCCGCTCGAAATTAATGCCGCGTCCTGTTGCGAATGCTCAAAACAAGTGGTACATAAATAGGCGGCTGTCGCTCGCCGCTCGGTGAACTGGCGAAGGCGCCAAGTAAGCACGCCACCGGGATCCTTGACGCTTTTGACACAAGAGCGCGCAGGATAATGAATCGCCCATTGTCACCGGCCCACCTGATATCCCACCGAATCAGAACAGATTGAATGAACAGTCGATGTTTGAGTTGCTAGCGAACCGAGCGGTTCTCGCTTCGGATTTATGGCTTTCCATCAGTCTTTATGACGTGGTGAGAGTCGCGCTGCTCCTATTTCTGGTAGATGTTTATGTCTTGCAATTTACTGATTTCACCAACTGCTATTGAGAACATTTATAATAATATTTTATCGTATCAATTTTAATCTATAAGTATTAAATAAAATAATATTAATTTAATAAAAACTGACTTTGATTTAATGTTCAATTCTGCAATATATTAAAACTTTCATGCTTGAACATTCTTGAAATCTGCATCAAAGTGTTGCATTCTATTAGATACTATATCATACAGCAACTCTGTATAAATCTTATGCAAATTCAGTCGGCTTTGCAGCATATTGCAACAATCGAATTCACCAAGAAATGAGCGAGGCGTACGTTTAGCTGGTTGATAGCTATCCGAGCGAAAGAAGTATCAGGCGGGCAACGGCGGTGCGATTTATCATCGAGATTTATCGTTCCAAAAAGCAGTCGGGAACAATCCTATCGCGTGTAAGTGTCCGGAGCCGCGCATTTCTGCTTTCTGGACGGGAGGAGGAGGTGGAGGAGGAGTTCGGCTCGGTTGATCCCCTCGCTCGATTTCGTTCTGCTCGCTTTTGCAGCTCGCGCGCGCTCGCTCGCGCCGCGACTCTCGCCAATTATGGCGAGGCTCGAGCGAAATCGCCGCGGAGAGAAAAGGATTATCTTGACTTTCGGTTAATCCGACGGTGGTCCTGCTGCTCGCCGGAGCGAACTTACATAATGTTCCATGCCTCTCTGCGGATTCCCCGGCGATCCACTCACGCTTTATTGCTTTCCGCCCGAGAGTTTCTCGACAAACGTTTCTGCAGGGACTTTCAACCTTTCGCTGTCCAATCTAAAGAATTCCCTACAGTCAATTATTATTTCAGAAGGTCTATTTTTCTTTAAATCGCAAAATTACTCTGTTTTTTTTTTAGTTATTCATTTGAGATTGATAATTAAAGAAATACTCTTTCTTACTTTACTCCGTTCAAGTGTGATCGATTAAAAATGAAGAAACCGTGAACAACAGTGATAACTCTCGCCAATTCGAAATTTGTTAACGCGATCGTCGAGCAAAAGGGTGAACTCGAAACGAGCGGGCGAGCGTTTAGCCGGGCTGCTCGTTAAAGCGTAAAGAAATATGACCCACAAAGGTTTGTCACTGCGTGCAGCGCGGCACTGGCAGGTTAATTAAGAACGACCTGAATACACGACGTCGAGATTATACGTGTGCCAAGCGGCCTTGGCGCACTCCAGTCGCAACGTGTATAATGACATATGCCAGCGGTTAACCCAATCAGAACGTATTTTCTCTCGCCGTACGGCCTATTATTCAGACTCCCTCCGGCGAGACGTTCATCAGCACTGATCACTCGGCGACTCTAATCTTCTACGTTCACTCAGTACATTGTCAGCCATTCTCACCAATTTTCTGGAATCAGTTTCCTTTATTCGTCAGTAGTTAAGTAGTTAAGTAATTAGTTAAATCGGTAAGTCGACTAGAACTGTATTAAATAATACACTATTCAAACTTTAGAGAAGTCAAACTATGAATAATTATTCATGCCTTTGATAAATGATAGAAAAATAGAATAATCGAATATGCTTTATAAATTAATTCAACTAATACTTCGTGTTGAGTGAAACACTAAAGCCTGAAACATTTGTAACTTTCACGCTCACAAGCAGCAACTCCATTACCATTACTCACTCACTTATCAAGGCAAAGCTATTTGTAACAGAAATCTATGGCAGTCGCCTCGCATACTGCTCGATGATTCAAAAAGTTCCGTCTTAATTGAATGGGAAGGAGGGAGCGAGGAGAAAGGGGTAGTCAGCACTTCCGGGGGCTCATACGATAAATGAAGTGTCTGATAAGAAATAATTACTCGGCAAGAAGAGAGAAAGAGAAAGAGAGAGAGAGCCTAGTCGGCGGTATGCCATTAATACGAGGATCGGATATTTTAATAGGAAACGTCACTGGACTGACAAATGCGCCCGGCGGCTTAATTGTCTTCGGGCAAGCAATCGCAATCCTCGCGGAAGGACGATCAATTTTCTCCGAGCAAGTGAACCCTCAATTATTCGGTGCATCGCGAACCACCGGGGAAACGCTCGCAGCCGGAAAGCGATCCGAGTGGAAAGAGAGCGGGAATTCAGGATATATCCACGTGGGAGAAGGAAGAAGGATGGAAGGAACGACGAGGGAAAAGCTTCGATATTTGTCAGGAGTGCAATTGCTGCGGCAGCGGTTCAAGCGCCGACGACGCCCGCGCACCGCGTCGTATTAAGGTCGTTTCAGAGCCGGTGTGTGTGTCTCTCTCGTTTTACCTGGGAAAAAAGGATTAAATCGTGATTATACCGGCTGCGAAAGGGCGCGCGGATAATCCCACGGAAAACGATACACCTTTGCTTGCGGAATTTTTGCGTCCACGTCGCTTCGCAGACTGACGCTCAACAATCCTGTAGTCTGTAGCCTGTGTGCGGTTGGTATTATAGTTAGATGGGACTCTACTACCCTGCCAGATGCTGCTTTGTATCTCAACCGATAGAAATGACGGTATGATTTACCTCTGTCGTTTGCTTCCACTGTTTTAAATGTTCATCGACTCAATTGAATACTAAATAATGACTTACTTTTATAATAATTTAATATTACTTAAATTGAGAGAGGTAAATTTATGTTGCATAATTAATATTTAATATTCGACAGATTTCAGCAGATATCTCAAGCAATCGGTAATCAACTAATACTTGATTATAAAATTGTATTCCATAAGTTAGTATAAGAATCGCAAAACTCGGTGAGTCATTATTTTCGGCTGACGATGGAACCTACTGGATGAAATTAACGTAAGGGGGCCCATTAGTTCTGGATTTTACGAGTTGAATTGTGACAGGGCGGCGGGCCACGGCCAGCTGGGCCGGACTGCGCGGCCGTGCAGCACAAATTGGCTGCTAGGCCGCACAATAGCCGGGCTCTGCGCTTCATATGCGTTCGCTCGGCGAGCGCGCGGCCAATTAAACCCCGGTGTATACGTTCTTGCATTATTTGGCCGTTTGCCGGAAGAAAAGAGAGCGCGCGCGCGCTGATATCCTCGCGGGCCGTCGGTTAACATTGCCATTGTTTTCCGGCCGCTGAATCGAAATGGGAGGTTCCAGTCGAAAGTCGAATGCCGACGGGCTAAAACCGAGGCCGACAGTACACTTTTGACCCGCCGCTAAAACATTATTTCGACTCGCTCGAAACTCGCTTTATTCGAATAGAGCAGCGCAGCTGTTTGTTCAACTCCAACGTCTTGTTTTACTTTTCAACTGTATTTCCTGTACTTCGTATTATAATAGAAAGAAGGTTATTTGTTTAAGGAAAGATATTAAAGTTCATCTTACAGAGTTGAATTCATAAATGTTGGACTTGTAATTTATTTGACTTTTGGTGAATGAAAATAAATGATGATAATGAGAAATACAGGTTTTACAAGTATTTCTCTGGAAGCCCGGCATTTGTCGGTAAGCACGAACACCGGGAATTTCTGTGAAGCGTACCGCAGACATTGACGAATGCATCGTTGCGTTAAACAGCGCGTCACTGAAATCAATCGGTCGAATCGACACTTGAAATTGCGCGCGACGCTTGCTTGAAACGAGCAACATAAATATCAGGCAAGAGAGAAGCACGAGGCTCTTTGAGGTCGCAGCCTGCTCAGCCTGTTAATTATCCCCTCGACCTCGTTACAGCTCGGTTATTCGCCGAAGGATATACGCCGAGAAGGCGGTCCGACACCGGTGAGGAATGAAATGCGAGAAAAGTCCGAGGTGCCACGATAATTCAGAAGTCCATGCGTAGGAGTCGTAATTCTATCCGGAGCGAACTTCACGACTAAACTGCCATAATATTTCCTCTTGATCGTTAAGGGGATCCTGTACCTTGTAAGCTTTTACGACCGACCAATGTAAATAATCCTTGTTCCGCCAGAATAAAATATCGAAAGGAAAGCATAGAGCGAGCCAATGAACAGTTGAATAATACTATCGTATTGTAATGGATTTTATCGAGTAGTCGTGGAACATTGCACTCGAAAATGTTAACTAAATAATGCAGAGAAAGTATTGAGTACTTTCTAGATAATTGTATTATACATTGGAGTTAAGATTATCAATGTCAAGTATTTAATAAATTAGTAGTGATTATACAAATTATAATTATTTAATTGCGTTGTTGGAGACTCGACTTCGATGTGCATTGTTCACGAATTCATTGTAGATCAAAGAATCCATGCAATAGCGAGATTTCCAATGTTTTAACATTTAATTTAGCCACATTTATCCGAATACAAGCTTTCCACTTTCACTCCTGATTCCACACGAGTTCACTCCCCATTGGCTCGGAATTCATCTCCAATGCTCGGTAGATTTACCAAGTCCCTCCCCCCCGGTGGGTATTAAGTGCCTCATACACCACTAATTGCACACGTAATTACGGGACTTCAAAACTTCCCGACATTTCCAGCTGAATCGGGCCAGACAACCAGCAATCCAATAACAAGTGTAAACCAGTAAATAATTAATAAACGTTCGACTGGCATTAAACTCCCAGCACACTCGATGGGATTGCAGTCGGTGCACGTGTGTGCACTTCACATCTGCCTGGATGCTGACGCACGTGCATATTGCTTAAACAAATCGGTGAATAATGCGCCGCTGATTGAACGGTAATTAAGTGGCGCGCCGATAATAAAGTCCGCCGCTAATTATCCGAGAGCCAAATTAACAATTAGCCGATTACTCCCTGTCAATTTTCTGGCAAGTGCCGATCAATGGAATACATTAATGCGCCACCGCCCGATCGACTCTTTCTCCTCGTTAATCCCTGTTGTACGATTATCCTCATTTGTTAATGCTGTATTGTTATCCGTTGAATAAATCTAACAAACACGGGAATACGTATAATTTTGGATGTGGTTATTGTCGATGTCAGTGAAAGACGAGAAGCATAGCGAAAGGTCATCAATTCTTCATTAAACGCAAAACAGAAGAGAACTTGCTGTGAATTTATAATTACTATAATTGCATTGAATATAAAATCCATATGTATTTCTGTCATTCAATGTATAATGTGGTGTTTAATTTCGAACGCTTTAAACATTTCGATTAATACAACAATGTATGATAAATGAATAAAAGCAAGTGATTTCAGAGAGACAGCATTTTCTATAAAGATTTCGCGCAATAGCATCGGCTCATTTGCAAAAGCGAGCGGGTAACACGAGCGTTTCTTCCACGGATTCAATAAAAGAAGGTCGAGGGTTGCGGTGTTCACTTTCATGAGGTTATCGAACGAGAACCTGCCCTTACTCTTGGGAGATGGAAAAAGCGATCCTGATGATAATACCGGGCCGTAAGTCATGCATGAGAAGGAAAAATCCTGCGGGCCCTTTCTTCTCGTTTTCCACATTTTTCCAACGTCTCATTCCACCTTCCTCGAACCCCTTTTTTCTTGCGGACGCGTTCAATGAACTCAAAGAAATGGCAGCGATTCCGTTTGAACGACTTTTCTTTCGATCCTTCCGACGCTCGAGCTGGAAGCCTCGCATATATAATGGATGATCTTCTGACATCGCTTCTACTGATTGTGAGATTAAAAATGGCAGGGAATAAATTACTGATAAAATCAAAGTCCACTGGTATGAAACCCCATTTAATCCGTCCAATGAATGAAATAGTCACTGAACTGTGATCTATTCCATTAAAAAAAAAAAAGTAATTACTGGTTTAATGAGTTCCTGTAAATGACAGCAAATTAAGTTTTCCACCGTCGTGGATTTTTCCATTAACTATTCATTATGGAATTGATTCAGCGTAACTCTCAAAAACGTAATCGTAGATTATAGTACTGCAGAATAATGATCGTATGTTGTGTGACTACATAATCCAACCATGCACGATTATTCCATAACAATTTCATTAGTCTGTGGTAATAACATTCACAAACATTCGCGTGATTTATAATGATTGTACACTAATTACGCGATTGTTAGTTTGTCATTTGGCGTTGATTGCATCCGAAGTAACCACTTCAAGACACATGACGATTCTATGTGACTGTTTCATTGTGTTCATCCGGTTATGCGTCGATGACAGAAAATGATGAATGATTATACGTGCGTGGAGTTCAGGAGTGATCGAGCCTACTTGGATTCCTTGCGGCGTCTTGCCGGGCTGGGCGGTCGCAATGATGTATTTCTTCCTTGGAAAGTGCGACGAGCGCTTTGCTCGGCCGGCGATCCGATCTGGCGGAACGCCCGCATTTTATGGACACTTTTGCAGCTCACTGCGGCTGGAACGCCGCATTGATTTACGATAAACGTCGCGCCGGGAAAATCAATTTCTGGGCGGAGTGCTGCCGGCGCTCCGCATGTTGTCATATCTTCGTCCCCAGCGCCAGTTCTGCACGAGCAAATTTTCTCAATATCCAATTCTTCCCCTCTAGAGACAGTATTAGTCTAACGTTTTAAAGTTTCCATCGTACGACTTGGAATTTCCGACAAATTTTTTCACAGCCCGTTCCCACACGTACACACACACGCGCGTGAAGCTGCATGTTTGCATTGGTAGCACGTACGCTGCCATAGTACGAAAAATCTACTAAATGGATTTACGAAATTTTTTAGTTGCACGGAATATAGGAAATATTGGATTGCCTGGTAACTTTCATAGCAGAGTGCTCACGAACTGCAATTAGTCGCAGTAGCGAAAGAGTTCAAAAATCTAAAAACATTTTCCACGTACCTTTTTTTTCAATGCTTTTTTTTATCATTTACACGAAATTCAGTTAGGTACTTATTTAATACTGACTCTTTTACGCTGTCAAATTTATCAAACGATATTTTAACCTTATCCTTTTTGAAGGATCACACAAATCCCAATTCGATCATTCCATACATATCGTTTTAAATCTCAAGAAATCTCAGTATCATAAAACTTAATTAACGATACTTCAACGAACGAATAATTCTATTTGAAACGATATCAACTAACTCCCCGTTGAGTATCGATATCCTTGCGAAGCGGAGAGTACAAATTCCGGGGCGCCGGGCAGTCCCAGCGTGATATTTATGCAGTGCGGATAATAACGGCTCGCGCGCACCAGCTTATCTTATGGTGGGCAAACATTAAGCATACACACATACAATCGGCGCCGTTCGTAATTTGAGTATTGCTGCAGTAATTGCGCGTTCGCGCGGCCCAGTATAAATGTCGCGAGAGGTCCCGTTGATAATTAATTACTGTTACGCCGAGTGTCGAAGCTCCCCGCTTGGTCCTCGCCCGGTTGGGAGCGCGCGCGATAATAATTATCAGCGGCGCAGCGCGTCGAGCGATTTAATTAAGGATACAATTACCGAACACCGCCTCTGTTATTGACGCGCGGCCGTTTAAGGGAGAAACGATTTCGGCCGGCCGAGCAGAGCAGCGTCTTCTTACACTTTTATTGTTAGTGCGCAAAAAAAGGGCGAACCTCCTCGCTCGTCCAGGACTCTCCGGGGAAAGATGGGGTGCTGGCAATATGTCATTAATGCAAGGACACACATAATAAGAGCGAAACAAGAATGAGTGCTACGTCTCTTCTTGCGACGAACTCGTATATGGAAGCGCGTTCCTTGAATTCATAACGAGCGTCCTCGATGGAATTTGTGCTTTATCGCGACTACCCAATTTGGCAGATGCCAGAGAAAGGGTCGTTCCGATGATTCCTGTTATATGAATTCAGACTTGAATTTCGGCTACGTGGGAAATTTTGATTCTTTAGTTCGCTTTAGTTAAATCATAAATTTAAGAATGTCATTCATTTTCTTATGGAATTATGGTGATATTCATAAAAAAAACGTAGCTATTGTATTTAATAGATCAGAAGTTGATTTGCTATCCCGAAGGTTTTTTTACTCGTTGCTTTTTTACTCCACTGGACGTCGGCAATACAATTATCTGAAGGGGCCTGTTTCCTTGGTAAAAGTGCACTTTTTTCGAAATGGAATTCGACGGAAACTCGGAAAAATACAATTTGATTGGAACGACGCGAAAACTAGTTGACGAGGGACGCGCAAGACTCGCTGAGAGTAGTGAGTGCTCTCTCGACTACTAAAAGCCGGCAGCTTATGCTGAAAGCCGGCGTTTAATTAAATTAGGCTTGAAAGCAATTTAATCTCCCGATAGAGAACCACCAGCAGCATCACTGAGAGACAGCGAGAGAGGGAGAAAAGCAGTGTAAAAGCTACGAAAGCGACGATAGAATCCAGCAAATATACCTATTTTTCGTGTCAGTTACAATAACTCGCAACAAGGTAACTAATTCTAGATGATTGCAGAACAATTAACTTTATCAGCCTGCCCTCGCACATTGATTGGCAACATAATTGCATCACCTAGGATGATGATTAGCCATTAAGGCTGCTATTTAATTCCAATGACAGTGATTTTCCGGTAACACTAAATTGATGGAGGGAGTCATTGAGACTGGAAGCGAACTAAAGAAGTCAAATAACGTGTCAATCATCATGACGTCTTTCGATGCTGCAATCCCCAGTAACATTAATCAACATGCCAATCGTTATTCCATACCTCATTAATGACAACAATACCAGAAATACAGCATGAAAAATACCACAATCATTTGCTATGATCTTTAAGAAGTAATCAATCGTTTCTATAATCTCAGCAAAGTAAGAAAATAATTTTCTCCGGGAATGCTGAAGTCCATGGAGTCAATGACACATGGTCGAAGTAGTCTTATTAACTAAAATGAATAATTTAATAACACGCCGGAAAAGGCGTAATTCTAATATCATTAGAAATGACATCTGCATCGATATCTTTAGCTTAATTAAATCCAAAATCAATTAGCGCTCGAGGCAATCGTCGCCACTCTCAAAAGAGACGAGCAGGAAGAAGGCGAACTGCTGGGAACCAATGAGAAAAAGATGAATCCTTACAGGAGGGCGAAACACGTGACTCCGTGGGGACGCAGGATATGCCAGTAATTCTGTAACTATACTGCGAGCAGCGCCAATAGCCGACGATTAAATCTTCCTAGCCGCTATGCGGGCGCTCAGCTCGCATATTTCCTTGCATAACGGGTGTACTGTTAAATCGTTTACCGGTTAAGTGGTACCACTCGCCGTTTACTTGCAATTTATGGAGAACAACGTAGGATTACTAATATTTAATAAGAAATTTGTTTTAATTTATTTCTTGAATTATTTTGTCAAGGTTCTATCTCGGAATTGAATTATTATATTATTATGTTATTATATAATTATAGTATTATGTTATTATTATCAGTCGATGCTCTTGTGATTATTTTACATAATTATCGTGATATAATCCACATGGTATTTCGTTTTAAATCAATTGGCCTTCCTCAAGTAGAGACTTTATTAAACCATTACAGTGATTACATCCTTCAAGAATGCAGTGAAATGAACGTCGGACGAAATAACTGTTTAGCGTGGCAGCTGTCACTCTACGAAATAGCAGTGGAGACAGAAAGAAGGGAAAAGCGACTTCATCCACAAAAGAGGAACTTCTGGATGCCTCCGCTTTACTTATCAGTCGATCTAATTGATTCCAAATAAAAGGCGCGCGCTCGGTGAGCTCTGCTGATTGGCAAGAAATCGCGAGTGCCACCCCGCGAGGCCGAAAAACCGGTATTAGTTACGGCTGAGCTGAGATAAAATCCTCTTTCGTTCCAGCAACCAGCAACAGCAACAGCATCCGGAGGAATCGTGCATCTCGCAGTGGTGCTCGCCGGGAGATGGACGACTTTTTCTCGGAGTTATAGCAGCCGAGGCGACACGAGCATTTGTAGGTTTCCGATACGACAGACGCAGAAGCCGTGCGCGGTGGCATCGCTGGCAAAAAGTCGACCGGGACGAGTCAAAACAAGTCGGATGAATCGTTTTTCGAGATCAAGAGACCCGCGTTCCCTCTGCAATCCTCGCATCCGCTCGCTACTTTTTCATTGAAGGCCGCGCCAGGCCAAGGTGGCTTTCAATCCTCGAGCTTGCTTGCTTGCTTGCTTGCTCTTCAAGTATGTATAATTTAAGGTATCCGCATGGGGCCGGCGTTCCATGCGGCCCACTCGCTTTGAAATTCGGATCCTGTAATTGAAGTTCTCCTTACCGCAAGCTTCTTTCTTACATTCCGTTAAATCGAGGTGGCTCCGATGAATTTAAACTATAACGACCTTTCGTCAAATTCGACAGAATACAGGAATTATAGTTAGAGAAATAATGCTGTAATTCGTACGATTAATTATTGGCTTGCAAAATAGAACGGTATAATTATTGGCAAGAAATCGATTTCATTAAAATATCCGATACTACCTTCGTCTGACCTACTTTAATTAATATCATAAAATTAATAAATGTCATACAAATGCAGTATCAATGTCTCGAATGAAACATTAATGAATTACTTGACGCAACTGCCGGGTGACCCTGTAAAAGTCACGCGACATTATAAAGTGTCAGAACAACATACTCGTACAATTAAAAGCAGCGGAGCATGTCGGGCGTATTACTAAGAACAAGGTAAATTGACCAAGGAAATCGACGTCCAATTACCCACTCAGCTCTCGGCGTTGAAGAATTTGCAGGACAGAGCGCAGCTGCCAACTGGAGTGATCTAATAAAATTATCGCACGCTCGAAAAGCGAACGTTGGAAGAACGAAGGGCGCATCGAAGCGCATTCTTCGAGAAGCGGAATGGCATCGACAGGATATCGCGCGCTTAATGACGAAGCCTGCCAGAAGAGGCCAGCAATTACTGGCCGAAGCATTTTAGCGTTTAATTACGATTAACTGTGGTTAAATTGCTGGCGAGTTAAGGGAAGTCGTTCTTACAGCCGCGTGGATAATAGCTTCTTCCATAGAAGCAGTGAACGCTTCGATTGGCGTATCCGCGCTCCTCTGATCAATTATTATGTCTCGATTGAAGAGGCCGCAGAAGCCGGAGAATCGGACGATCGGCTCATCTACTCATTCGAGCTACAAGAACGTTTATCCACCGGTTAACTGCGTTAGTGCCTTCCGACGGATACGCCGCTCGTAGGATAGAGCCAGTCAATGCTAGGTAACCTTTGTAATGATTGCTTGGAAACCTGACATCCCTCAATGACGTCTCTGGGAACTCGGAGCCAAGGAGGCTTCTGTGAGAGACTCGTGAAATGCGAGAAACTCGACTCCTACTCTTAGATACGATGCGCTAAGCATACTGTAGACTTGCTATTTGTTGACAATCGTACCGTTCCAAAGAGATACTATAATATTGATTTATCACTTTCGTAGATCGGCATTTTTCCAAGACATAACAGTTGGTGAGTGGTAGGATTCGAATAGAAGATGAAATTTATTGACTTGTTCATCAGAAGCTCGACAGATTTTATGATCATTATAGTCGTTGTTAATGAGAAAACACCTAGGTGGAATTCTAATCTTTTCATAGTTCTAATTGTAAGACGTCTACTCACTTTTCATCGTGGTAGTGAGTGTGGTGGCATTCGCGACTTCTAAAATTAGACGTACCGGCGAAGAAACACTAGCCAGTACCATTACGACCGACGGCGCATTAAACGTCGAGCATTTCAATGAATATGCAATTGCCAGGCTGACCTTGAGATTTAATGTAGTCTCCGCTAATACTCGAAGAATTTATTAATAATTAGTCGAGGAAAAACGTTTCAATGCCTGTGTAATGGAGCGCTGGACGTACTGAAGATATCTTTACAGGCTGACCTATGAATGAAGGCCCACGCAACACTTATTCTTTTCTGACTCTTATTCATTAGTAGAATTGAAAGACTGTCATACAGTATAAACTATGATTGCTATATTGTGTTTTTGCATTGTGTAGAATCCCAAAAATGGTGAATTAATTATGGACAAGTAGAATACAATTACTATTAATGTCAAGTACTCTTAATTAATAATACCATTTAAGATATAATTTTGAAGTACAAAAATGATCGATTTTTCGTGAGTTATATGTTTCACTTTACATTTCCCAAATTAAATTGCAGACTCTAAATTAGCGATTAGATTTCATAATATGATGGTACTATTCAAGTTGAAATAAAGATCATCATTTGTGAGGGAGCCTGTACGCTGCAGAGGAATACTGAAATTCTAGAGTAAACGGAGCGTTGAACGTTCCACTACGCTCAGCATACATTCTATGAGATATGTGACATTAACCCTTTAATTCCTGATAAGACAAACACGTGGCGCATTATTCAACAGGTTTAATGCGTAGTGTACATCACTCTGCATAGCTCTCATACCTTATCATACGAGTAGCTACCCAGAGGCTATTTCCAAGGAACGCGGATATTTCTCTGCATTGTGTTGCAAATGTAGCGTTACATTAATTCACCTACTTTTGTAGTTATTTATTAATTATTCATCCTGCTTGCATGTTAAATGTGGCTTTCAACGTTAACGCGGCATAAAAACAATTGTCTGCACAACATGGTTGAACCAGTGTTCATCAAAATTGCGAATAAAAGGACAATCTAAAAGATTGAAAAGATAAAAGTCGTTTACTTCCAATGTTATAACTATCAGATAGGAACTCAATACAAGTTTGAAGCAGTTGGAAGGCTCACTACTGACAAAATAAATAGAATCGAAATATCGTCGGCATTGGTAGTGCAAGAAACAGCTGCAATTAGAAGCATAGTGAGCTGGAGAGCGTGAAAGGAGCAATCGCAGGAACAAGCCGCAAGAAGTCGACCTCTGTAAGATGGGGGAGAGGGAAGAGACGTTTTCTGTTCCCGGAGGTAGAAAAGAAAGGGTGCTGAAGAGGGTTGAGGCAGGAGTGAACAGGATGAGGAGTACCACGAAGTCGTGACCCGCCATCGGAATGGAGTTATCGGCAGTGAATTGCCGGAGGAAGCTGCGTTCCACGATATAGCATGGATCTCCAAGGCGTCAATTGGTCGAGCCAGGGAACGAGGAGCAAGATTCTTTTATGTGATATAAGAGAAAGCTGGATATTCAAAATTTAGATCAAAGATACTTCACAATATTTCCTACATCACTGAATATCAATTGGTCAAGTCAAAAGTTGGGGAGAAAGATCCTCTTACTAGGTGAAAGAGAAATCTACAGATATTCAAAGCTTACATAAAAAAACGACATAGAATATTCACCGCGTTACTGAATCATTGCCTGTCACTTCTACTTTAGAACTGTACCAGTCAGCAAAAACGAGGGATCTCAGCGACAGGGAGAAATAATCTGTGCAGGTTCCAAATAAGCAAGAAGCAGGATTGTGGGGGCTATGTGCTTCGCAAATTGCCTCGTAAAACGTGAAAATTGTCGAGGGCTGGCCATAATAAGTAGAGGCACACAGCCGTGACAGAAGGAGGGCGAGGAGTGTGTCCCGAGTGTGTGGTGCGCGTCATAAATATTCCTCCGGTGGCGGAATATGGTGGCGCATCGGTGTAGGCTACCCAAATGAGAGAGGGCGAGCGAGAGTTTGTCGCACGCATCGCTGAATCCGAGTTATGCCGAGACACGCGCTAATAACAAGCCGATTCTATTTCCCCCTCGCACTGAATTCCGTCATTCCTACTAGGCACGACATTCAACGCTTGCTTGCCAGCAGAGGCCGCCTGACGTTTTCCATGGAATTCAAGGGACCCCGCACACATTCCGATATCGTCGTGTTCACATCCCCTTGCATTTTCACCTCCCTCCACCCCACCCCTCTTTTCCTCACAAGTCACGGAAACGTCAAGCGCGCGACTCCATGAAACTACTCGCTTGAATAATTCTCCCCATTAAGGGGACACCGAATTTCCACGGCTGCTCTCCCGTCAACACTAATTAGAGAGCGCTCTGAAAAATTTCTCTCCTGCCAACGATGGTTTAGAATACTTGAGTTACTCGATTAAGGCAATTGGAGATGTTGCATAAATAATTTAGTGTTATATAATTAGATGTGTACCTGCCACTCGAGATCTCGGGTTTCGAATTTGAATCATATAATTAGATTGAAACTGTTACAAAAAGACGTACTTTTCAGAAGGGATGATTCTAGTGGTTTATTCTCAGTGAATGTAATTTAATTGAAGAGCGGTCTGGAGTTTTTTGCAAACATGGAAACTAAGCTTCTACATTTCATTTTATAGAGAACCACACAGTTGAACTTTCTATTAATCTTGGTGGTGTATAAAATATACTTTCTATCGGAGTAAAACAGGTGTTAGATCGCCAGCGTCGGCGTGCTGTTGTACCATTCGATGATACCAGTGTCGGTGTCATTAGCATAATCGAATGGCGAGCTAATCGATAAAGCGTTGACTTAGTAATCCAGTGTGTGAACGCAAAAGGCAGCACTTTTCTAAAACCAACAGTCAGGCCTCGTTTACACTGGCGGCGATAAGATACCGCGGGGGAAATTAATGCCCCGATTAGTCCAGGCCTCGCGACGTTTTAATGCAAAATACAACGGCGACGGTATCGCGATACATTAAGCCACGCCGTTGCCGGTAATGCTGCCTATACAGGGTCGCCCAGTAACATTCGGCGAGATTGCTCGCTTACCAGCCTTTTAAATGTATAAATTTTATAGTTCAGATATCGTTTAAGTACGTTCATTTGAATATCAATTTGATTTTTATAGTCTACACCGACAAATATAGTAACTTAATTATAGATTGAATTGTTGAATTACTTTGATTATATTTTTGGTGTGTTCCGAATCCTTTTTTGTTACTTGGAATACAAAGAGATTAATACTGAAATAGTTCATAGAGATAATTAGATTTTTATTAGTAACTCTGGGAAAAAGTTAAAAAATTGTGGTGAGTGTTAGTTAATTTTTTGAAGTAGACATTTTTTTATACACGGTCGCTCGATTCATTTATTAATATGTCAAATTCGGGTCTCGGGAATACGTTTCCGTCCTGCGATAGAAATCTGATCCACCCTGTATATTCCAGCCGAAATGCACATTCTATTCGCTTCGGATGCGCAGCTGATATTAACGATTGCAGGGGAATATGCCTTGCGCCCAGTTAGTCTGGTACGCGCGCGTCCGCACGCCCACTTTGTGCGCGCGTTGTAATTAATAGCTGCCGCGTAGCCGCAAATTTCTCGCGGCGCATAATTAAATGAGCCAAATTATCGCTCCGATCGTCAAGTATAACATCGCCGGATTATTGCGCGCGGCGCCCGCTAATGGCGGGAATTCGAGACCGAGCGAATACAAGCTAACGCACTTCCCCACATTATTCTTCGAGAATATCTATTACAATTATTTACTAAGAAATGCTCCTTTCTTGCCTCTTTCGATGCTTTGAATTACGTATTCCAGTGATTTCTTATTAAATTCTTCTTCTCTCTTTACTGTTTAACACTTGAACTACCGAAAACAATTAGAATCGTACAAATTCTAGAACAAGAAACTATTAAACTCACAACAAATTTATAAAATTAATAATCTATAATTACAATAAAAGTCACCACATTTTCGAGAATAAGATCTTTACAAAAACTAGTAATTACAACAAAACATTATACCAGTCGTTTTGATTGTCTGATAAATCTACGTATAAGCTTGGAGGAAAGTGTACAACGGCTGCCACCATTAGCAGGAAATGAATGACAGATTGATTTAAGTAACGATTGAACGGCACTGGATTCCATGGACTGTCGACGTCAGTTCAAGAGTGATATAAGAGGCTGAAAGAGAGACATCTCGGCATTGAAATCATCAGTGCGACACAAAGACAGACACGCATGCGTACATGCAAGAAGACTTGTCGGCGGTCCCGCCTGTATTTTACATGGCAAGCCATTATAATGACATTTAAACATCGCGTCCGCAGATTGCACTGCGCGACGGGCATAACCTTTCTTAACCAGCTGATTTATTAGCCACGCTCTCCGCCCGACAACGTCGACGTCAGAGGACTTACGGGGGCGTGATGGGACTAGCGAAATCCACACGTGCAAGTCCCCCGCTCACGAATTCACCATGCTCCTCGCGTACTTAAACGTGACATTCGAAACTTTTTTACATCACGCAAATCGCCTGGTTAACTCGCTGATACTTCAGTCGTACCGATTACTTACTAATCGAATTCAATCGGTTCCAATGTTTTTACAATACAAATATAATTAGATTTATTATATGTTTCGCTTATGTTAATATTATATTTTAAAGATTTGGAATTGCGATGCTTTAATATGAAAGTTCCAAATGTTATATCTTTCGAAATACAATGAATTTACTAGAAATTAGTTAATTCCACTTTTGGTGAATTCGATCGAATTTTTACAATTATATTGTATTGTTTCCAGAATAAAGAAAAGTTATACAAAAAAGATAATCGTCGAAGTATGAACAATTTCAAGGGAAGCAGCGTGGCACTCGATCCTCTCGGTATCCGCAAAATCAACATTCCACGCGGACAATCTACCGACAACTCAACTGGTGTCCATCAGACAGATGCACGTACGCTCCCACACACACACATACACACACGGAGAGAAGCACACACGTACTTACCGTGTCCGTTACTGACGAGGACATGTGAACCGAGTACACAGTCGAGGAGTAACATGGAGCACTGGCTCGTGCTACCAAGCTATCTCTAGTGCGAGTTTGTAACCTTGAGTCACGCACGATGAAACACTCGGAAGGGAGAGCGAGGAGGAGGCTGCGAAGATGGCACTGCAAAAGCCGATCTCGAGGAAGAGGAGAAACGAGACGAGCAGTAACGCGTGAATAGCAAGAGGCAAGCTACACGAGCAGCGAAAGTACACAAAGTTATGGTGAGAAGAACGCGTATCGCGTGCGCAAAGTGGAATTAAGGAATACCAAGAGATTCTCGTTTTCCAGCTGCATTTTAATTCGTACTCGACTCTACAATTGATACTGACTTTCTGTATTTTTGTAGTTTATCATTTCGACATAGTTGAAGTATTAATTAAGTAATTAGTTAATGGAGAAAATTCGAAGTTGTAACTTCGAAGACATTCGAAGGTAATGAAATCGAGAGGATCGATAAGGCGCGATATCGATTCTGTAATTCACCGAGAGGAATAGAATGTTTGTGGCTGGCGCAACCAATAAAGAATCAAGTATTTGTAAACCAAGGGAGGCGGGCGCAAAAGCCCTACAAGACCTCTCATAAAATCAGTCGGCAGTTATCAATAAGGGAAGTCCATCGGAGACATATGAGGAGTCCACTTTGCCGGGTCTCGATTTCACCGCAATTTGATTCAGTATCGTCGCCAAACTTTGACCAGCACTGTATTCGTGCATTCGTGAGTCTGTGTGCGGGGCGAACGTGAAGCTGCCATGGCTGGTTGCTCGGCAATGTGGAACGCGCGGCGAATACACACGCGGAGAAGAGAATCAAGGGAGAGAGAAAACGAGAGAGAGAAGGAGAGTTGGTGGTGCGGTCTCGTGGCTTTTATCGCGATTCGACATTTATTTGTTGAGGGGGGCGCAGAAGCGAAGCTCCGGTTACCAACGACGCGGAGCCATGGCGATTCACGATTTACGAGTCACCGGAGAGTTCGGCTTCCCTCGGAACAGTTAGTTTATATCGCTTACTCCTGTGCTTCGTTCCGTTCCCGCCGCTGCAGATAACGCTCAGCTTTTTGCGAAATAAACTGGCCACTAAGGTTCCCAATTTCTCTGCCAGCACTATGCGACTTCTCCCTGGTAATGGAAAATCGAAATGCACTCTACCACGCGTTCGAGATTTCTATGAACTGGTAGATATTTTGTTACTACAGCCATTTGTCAGAGTAATCAGATTGTGATTGAAAAATTATTAACTATCGACTTAATGAATCTATAATTTTATGTGAAGAAAATTTGTGCTTTCGACGAATACAAAAACTGTTTTTCTTTCATTATTATTACTTTGCTCTTCGTGTTACAACCGGTTTCTATAATTATGCATATGTATTCCGAGAATAAATATTTTTTACTCCAAATCAATTATGCATAGAATTCATATAATCAGTATGTTTGTCAAGTTTTTCTGTCTCCCCCTTTTTTCGATGTAATACTTTTAGGGTCAGGAGTCCGTGGCAGTTTGCCCGGAGTAATTACCAGTGTAATTTTCTGCGATTTATACCCTCAATTAAATATTCATGCACTCGGGTCTTGAGAACCACTGCAGTGTGTACTGCTCTCTAAACTGAGAGAGGCCAAATGCAATCCCAATCAACTCTCTCGGTGCTCGCGCACCCACCAGCCAGAATCGTCGGGGCAATATTTCTTCATCGTTAGTTAAGCGGCGAGTGCTCTCGCGTATTAGCCGGCAAAGCGTAAATACGCTTAACAAATGGTGTTTGCTATGAAAAACTCGAATTAGCAATTTTAATGGGCGCACTCTCTCCGCGCGGCCAAGGGCAAACCTTGTGTGCACGGATTAATTACGCAAACTGAAATAACTCGGATTCGTTGCGCACGCTATACAAACAACGCGACGTTTGGCTTGACACCTGTTTCGTCTTCTATGATATCGAAAACAGGATATTTGTCGTCAAATTTTCGAACGTATCAAGGTGGTTCGAATTATAAGAAAATAATTATGGATTAAGTAATAAAAGTATGTAAAACAATAAAGGTATTGCGGTCGGTATTTTTGTTGACTTTTCTTGGAATACAAAATATTGGAATTGACATGAATGACTTTATACATTTGTTGAAATCGTCTTTTTTACAAAATTTGAATTCCGAATATCTGAATAACGTAATCTTCAACTTCCGGTCTTAAACTTGTAAGTGCATAAGAAATACATCGCTTTTCCACAGTAGCACTTTACTCGTTGTTCCATTATGAAAGACAGACAGTACACATATCTGATAAGCCCCGGCAATTAAGTCGTACAGTGCGGCCTTGTGAATACTAACTGGCATATGCGGAACGATGTTTGTGCATTTATTGTTTGTAAATGAGAAGCGAACGCATCGTGGGACGTAACACATCCATTTGTTGCTCTGAATGAACTGTCTTAGGTATTCGTAGTTGTGCGTCATTGTATTCATCGGAATTGTTTCTTAATGAGAACTCTGATCCTGTAACTCTTCTCTATACTATGTATATTGTAATAAACAGTATTAATTGAATATCCCATTCATTGGACAACGATTTTCAAAGTATTTTTCACTGTGAAAAATGAATTGTTTTTCACAAATTTGAATAACACTCCATTTTGATCTTAATCTATATAAAATACGAATGAACAGGAAAGTATGTGTGTGTGTTACTTTCTACACTGGAGAAAAAGACGACAATATTGAAAGTACACGAGCCTCTATTTGAAACCAAATATGTCTTTAAATGGGGTACTTCTAAGGATAAACTCCATTCGATTACATGTAAGAGTCTTCCTGGGACTGAAAAGGTTAAGTCGAGTCTGATTGACCAATATCACACCGAGAAATTCAAGCCCTTCCTGACTGCTTCTCCCCAGGCATGTGCCCAGCTGGTGGCTTCACTCTCCACTGTCGGTACCCTTGTTCCTGGTGAGACTGGTTTTGCGTGCATCCAGCCGACTCTCGATTTCGAAGGGAAACCAACCGAACAGCCTACCGGGTGGAGAGTAAACCACCCAACTACCACTTGTCTCGTTACCAGCGTACATCGTCGCGTGCCCATAAGAAAAACTGTTTTCCAAATTAATGTAAACTATTTAGGAACTTTAATCAGTTTTTATTTTCTGTTGTATATGAAACTATGCGTTTGAAGTATTGTTGATTATTTTAATAATAGAATGATTAATAGGACAGTGAATAAAGTAACTTGAATAAAGAATTCACTCGGAAGGTTTTAAAAGATAGGTGGGTGCTTTTTATCAAAGTTAACGCGGTCTGACATTTTGATCCCAGTGAGGGTCAAGTGAAAAATTAAGGGTATGCCGCGCCGCTGTTTTCCACATAAATTTGCCATCCCGTAACTTGATTTATCGACAGCGCGTGTAATGAATGTTAACCGCAGCCATATGGGGTACAATGGGAGACCGAAGAAAAGAGGCAGAAAAGGTAGATAAAGGAGAAAATATATCAAATCATTGGACATTTAAATTTGACAATAATAGACTTTGTGAAATTCTTCTAATTAAAAAAGAAAAAGTTCTTACACCAAGTTCAATAATAAGTTACACACATATTCTATTGGATAATCAATTCCCACATTGCACTTCTACTTTCCCACTACTTTCAGAAATAAGAACGAAATGTAAAATAAAATGCTATAATAATATCTTTGTTTCAACTAATACTATTTTCCACGTTCATTTATTATATCGATGTTCACTTCGACTTGTGGTTAATACGCTATGTTATCCAGCAGCGAAACGATTATCGATGAAAAATGTTGGCTGTAGAAGACGGCTTTTCATCAATGCTTTCATCGATCGTGAAAAATCGCCACATGAATAAGGCATACTCTCCAGCAGGCACTTTGTACCGAGGCGTACGGCCGAGCTCGAAAGAGAGAGGAGAGGAGAGAGCTTTAAACTGTGAAACCATTATAAGAGACGACTGGTTTCGAGCCATGATTTATCCTTGAACTTACACATACGCCAACAAACTACGAGGCGCTGCTGGCTGCACTACCTACGCGCACCTGCGAGCCACATCCAATGCTAATTCTTGTATGCTCGACAATACATAGTTACTCTACACGATGCCAATGTCCTTCCTAGTCTCGCTAATGGAGCACTTCGCTTCGAACCAGGAACTAGATTAGATTAACTCTACGCCGCCCTATAACGAGTCTCACTCCTCGTGCGAATTAGGATTCGTGGGTGAGAAATATTTGTTTCTCATTACCGTAACAGTAAATATTTGATGCCATTAAAACTATACGAAATAATGTAATCAAGAATTAAAAATACGAAAAGTTTCAAATCAAAGATCTCTGAAATTCTAAAAAGTACCGAAAATAAGATATAATAATATTGCAATAATCACTATTGATTCAAACGATCGACTTTACAAAATTCCTGTTGCACCTTAAATACGTGTGTAATTCCAGTCTTCCTGTACTTCCAGAAACGGGCAATCAGTAATTAAGCACTGTCGATGCAGGTAGTAACCACGAACGCCCTTTTGGGAGTAAAAAGCAGTCGCATCGCATTGCATTGGTAGAATAGGTTTGCTCCAAAATTGCATGCAGCATTTTTTGCCACTCGCTGCGTGTAAGGACAGTTGGTTGCGGCACCTGCATTTTTTGCAAGCATCAGAATGGTTTGGATGTGCGAGTGGAAGTGCAACGTTTCAGTAACTGTCAGCGGAGGTTGTCGGGTGCACGTGCACATGAACACCATGGATGCACAGGGCGGACGGTATGGACAGGGCGCGCATGGGAAAGAGAGGGAGAGTACATGTGGATGTACGATGGGGCTAACAGCACCGTGGAATGCCGTCGTAGTGGCGCTCAACCCGCCTCTTTAATTCACACGTGCTCGCACACCCTACGCAATACCCTCGTCCTGGTGTCGGGATAATGCATTGCTAATTAGTTCGATCTTGAATCAGCCCCCAATCCCTCATCATTCGCTCTCTCAGTATCCAATGCCGGCTCAATTTCTGCTACCTGCTTTTAATTACGTTATTCTTAAACCACCGACGACTTTTTTTGGCCAGGATATAGAAATCGAATTATATATCATAGAGCTAAAAGTTTCATTTATTTGAATTATTAAAATGAATTGAAATCAATAGAAGTTTTAGTAGTATCTACAATTTTAATTCAACTTGATTCGAATAACTTATGGTGTGTTGATTTGCTAGGGTTTTCATTTGTAGTGTCCTTTGTTTAGCGAACCGCCTGATGTTCGAATTCTCATAATACGATTATTACGTGTCACGAACGAGCGAGGAAGTTCACGTGCGAATCAGATGGAAATGTGGAGCGACGGGTATAACTGAATGCATAAAAGGCGGAGTGAAACCAACGGAGTGCAAGCCAGTCGAGCGATCCGTCGGTGCCCGGCGCGTCGTATCGCATGTTCGAAATCGCAAACACGAACCTATATCGGAGGGATTCTCGACCAATCTGTCCCCGATGTTTCCACGCTCGAATCGCCCTCGCCCTTCTCGCTGCCGCTTGAATATCGCGCGCACGAGCTCGCTTAAAGATTCAGTGCCATGGGAAAGCTGAACCACCCGATTGCTATGGTACACCATACATACATCTGTGCAGGTACACGTACAATACAGTGGATTGCCGTAGAAATGCTCGCCGACCCGATTGCGCCAATATACATACATTATCAGTGTAAGGCTGATCGAATTCCGTCCTGATAAAGAGTAGAATGTTTTAAAAAATGGTAGGAAACATTTAATATTTTGTTTATATTCGTGTAATATGGAATATATTTTTTAACAGATTTGGTTCTTTCAGTGTTTAAAAGATTATTGTTTAATAAAAGTTAATTAATATTAAAAATATGAAAGTAAATCATTGGAAACTGAATAATTGCTTGTAGCTTCATAGCACGTTTTCGAAATACATCGTCCAGAATTCTAATTCAGATTCAGGCGGGCATGAAAAATTGATCCCGAACTTTCTGCGAGAATCATAAATATGCTGTTTATTCGGATAGCAGTGCTCGCTATCTCCATTGGCTTGAATAAGGCATTCAGCGGGAGAAGGAAAAGGAGTGAGCGAACTTCTGATCGCAAGTGTATTGCTCGCATATCGAGGAAGGGAAACGATTTGCCTGCCGGGCAGGAATTCCCTTTTCACGTCCGGGAAATCGATGGCCCGTCTTTCTTCTGGCTCCCAGCCTGTTTCTCAACTCGCTCCCCCTTCGACTAGATTGGCATCGAATTCTGTCGCATAAATAGATAAGGCTTCGATACATTATTCCTGAACAACGGCACGATCAGTACCCGCACTACCGAACCTCGTCGACTAGGAAAAGTTGGCAACTCTTGCCTTATTTGCTGCTAGTTGAAAACTTATCAAAAGAGACTGTGAAAGTAACCTTTACCTACACACCACATACTACAATATGGATGTTTCAATGTACAAAACGATGTAACCCCGTAGCAGTACAATCTAAATACGAATAACGGCGAAATTACAATTCAAAGTTAACGGAATTAATCAATATGAAAAACAGTCAGTTTCGCAAACTTTAGCAATTTTTTCTTACACAAAAATATACTACATTAAAAATAGTTGCATCATAAAATAACCTTGAATATCAGAAACATAACATACCTCCAACGAATACAAAAAACTATTCATATCGATTACAGGACCAATCCTATCCAACCGATCACAGTATCGCACTCCAATACTTATCGCAAAGTAGTACTTTCAGGAAGGCGATACCAACACTCGAGGTCGGATTAACGGATAAGAGTCACTCTAATCCGCAATTCGTGATTGCGAAACTCGTAAAGTCCCGCCGGCAAAAGGGAGTACATAGGATTGGAGCACCAGCCGCTGGAAATCCGATGCAAGCGTCGAGGACGAGGACGAGGACGAGAGCGCGGGAGAGGTTGAGGTTGAGGTCTAAGGATTCATACAGAGAGAGAGAGAGAGAGAGAGAGGGCAGGATTCCGCGTCACCGGTGAACCCGTGGTGCATTGTTACAGCATCGCTAGAGATGCAGAGATTGTCCCAAGCGGCAGGAGTGCGAACGAGCGAGGTACAGAATGAGCGCGAGAGAGAGAGAGAAGAGAAGAGAAGAGAGAGGGAAAATAGGAGAGGGCGACAGAGAGGATTGCCAGCTCTGTCGCCGGGTGAGATTAATTTCGCACGCCGGCGCAGCCTGACACCGTACTAATACCACGTAAATGGGATCACAATGGCGGACCGCAGTTTCCAATCATGTCTCAACCGTACCGCTGCTCCTCTACCACCCCTACCGGCGCCACCCCCACCTCCACTTCGCCCCTCGCCGCCAAAAACCCCCTCATCCTTGTTACTGTGAACCAGTCCAAGCGCTCCGATTCCACCCCGGCATCGGAGTAATCGTGACCCGACTCGAAGCTCTCTATGCCTGGCCGACTCTCTGCGCCGATATAATTAAGACTTGACTCGTGCAACAGAGACCACCGGACGGTATTAGTCTTCCGGGAATCCTGCTCTTTCCCCCCTTTTGCTTGCTTCAATGCTATTGCTAGTGGTGGTGGTGGTGGTGGTGGTGGTGCTGCCGCCACCGGATGCAATTAGATTTTCTCGAAAGCATCCAAGCTCCACCTTCAGACGTTTACCTTTTTTGCCGCTTGTCAACGTGCGCTCTCCCCCGTTTGGAATTACCGTGCTCGCCGTGCTCTCTCCGAGGTGTTTTGCTGGTGCCGTTTATAAAGTACCTCTAGCATGACTCAGGTCGTTTAGGGCTTCGAAGACTAATTGGTCGGTCGAGGCTGCGCGAGCGTAAGAGATACTGTTTGCTTCTTTTTTTGTTGTTGTGCTTTTTTGTTTCTTGGAAAGGCTCGACAAGGTTAAAGAGAGACTTGGTTGTTGCTGATCGCTTGCCCTTGGTCATTTTAAGGTTCCATTAGATCTTAATTGTTGGTTCGCTTTCGGTGATTGGTTTCATTAATAGTGTGGCGGTGGGGTAATTATTGTTAATGATCGTTTAATGGTTTTTGTGCAAGATTTGTACTCGATGAGTTTTTGGATATCAAGGTTTATTTAGTACTTGTAAATTTAAATATAATCTATAAAAACATAAATCTGCAAAACAAGAATCATTCCTCTCCTTATAACTCTTTGAATCAATAAGAAATAAAAGGTAACAGAAGGAAATTGAGATATTCATTATTCCAATCCAAATAAAAGTCATTCCTGAAGTAGTTGAAAGTCCGCATGATATTCCTGGCAGGATCTCGGCTCATAATCTCGCCGGGGCTAGAACCACATTTTTCCGTTACCGGATCCCGGATTGGCCGGAGAGAAAGAGCGATGCCAATCCGCGCGTATAAATCTTCACCGATCTTGCCGAACAAGCATCAGCGCCCGGGGAACTCGTGATCTCCCGCAAATTGCTCTTCGAATTACGTCGTTAGTACCGGCCGCTCAGTTTCCCTCTGTACGCGCGCGCGCTCGCGCGCGCACCCGGCGAAGACGAATGATGGAGCGTTCGACGCGAAACGTTGCCTTTATGCTCCGATAAAAAGTAGCGCCGGAGAAACTGGTATTCAACGAGCACCGCTTTCGATAATCCTGCCTTCACTGCCAGATGAAAGTCCTGCCGAGCTCGTTGATTAACTCAGTGTAATTCAATGTCCCAAGAGCTTTCAACTGATGTATACGCTTATATTATTCATCCAAGTGACTCATTAGTATAATAAGAATACACTTCAATAAGTTTTAATTAGTTCTATTAAATATTTTAAACAGATATTCTTTCTGACATGATCTAATTTATTTAAATCATAAGTTCATTTCTATTGAAATAAACAATACCTAGCATTATTATTCAGCAAACCTGACATATCATTATACTTAATAACTGTATAAAGGAATTCACAAGTGAGAAGTTATTACCCTGAACAGTATTCACAGGTGAAGCAAGGGTGAATGAAGCCCCGCGGTGAGTAATCACTCGGTCAACGAGGCATGAATCGACGTGGATGTGATTGGTTTAACGAACATCAGCTTTCACGAAGGATGGCAGAGATGCCGATTGGGAGCTATGCAGATTCGATGGGGCGGTGTTCGTTCGGGTCAAGCCGACGAAAAGGAGGATGAGCCAAGCCGAGGGCTCGCACGTAACGCGCTCTCCGAACGCTTTTATTATTCATCGCGCTCGAGTGAAGCCGGCTAGGAGGACGACGCCGACGCCCGAACAAAAGCAAGCGTCTACCGGTGTTTTTGTAGGCTGCACTCGGAGTCGCCGCCGCCGCCGCCGCCACCGCCGGCAGCGAAGGGAAAACCAGAAGACCAGCAGCACCGTCCGATACCAAGCGGAGCCTGGGATCGAGCTTTTATTGGAAGCCGGATTTCTCTTTCTCTCGAATTCCCTACTTCCCACCGACAACTCACTCCGCCTCAGTCCGGATTTTTATTTCGCCAGCGAACAGCTATCCCTATCTATGTCGATCCTTTCATCCGATTTTCGGCCCATCGATGAAAGGGACCTGTATATGTGCGCGGGTGGTTGTCTGTGTGTGACTACATTTATTGAACATCGGATATTCCTCGCCGAGATATCGGCTTTTATTTAATAAACCTTAAATATTTGTCCAGATATTTTATGGCGTCTGAATTAAGCTGGAAATCCCCTGCCGTTGTTCCACTCGGCTTTTCTACCCCGACTGTGAATGATCGAACTTTTTTACATTATGAATTGTTTTCGTAATCGAATCAATATCGGCTTCGTTTATAATCGCTTCGGCTGGAATGAATATTTTTCATATATAATACTGTATGAATTTCATTTGTAAATAAGCGGTATTGAAAAGAAAATAATTTGGTAGACAAATAATGCACCCTGGTAATTTTACATGTGCGGATAATTAATAATATATAAACTTCTCTAAATTTATAAGTCAATTATATTTGATTACGAAATTTCACAAAATTATAAGAATATCTTTTAAGAAACTCTACTACTAAAAGGACTCTGACATTATTAACACCGATGAAGGGGAGAGTTCCATGACAGTTGGAGCCACTGAAAGTAATTACGTGAGAAACTTAGCGAGGCCGTCGGGAAACGGCGACACCAGGTTTTTCCTTCTCCCCCGGCGGATATTCAGTGGCGGCGGCGTCGTCGTCGTCGTCGTCGGCAGGAATAAAACGGGCGGGCCCCGTAAGGGCAGGCTACGCTGAATAATGGATACTCGAATAAGAAAGGAGAAAACAGCGCGAGCCGTTCTTATTGACGTGAGAGGCGGCGGCGGAGGTGAGCGCGCACGACTAAAGCCGACTCGGAGAAAAAGAACGGCCATTTCCACGTTCTTTGCGTGTTCCCATCTCGGGCTTCGCGTTCCCAAGCCGAAGATCACATCTCACTTTCATGATCGACGAGTCTATTTTGGCCATCCTGGAAGTCAGCACGTATTGTAAATCTCCGAGGAAAGTGATACGTGTGAAAAATTTTCCAAATTGTATTGTTTACTTTATATGTATTTACGAAATACGAATGACTACTTTATTTGTAGAGAAGTTAAAGCAGAGAAATTTTACAGTCATTTTTCTTGTGTCTTCTATATTATATTGATCTTGGCAAAGTCTCTATTTGCGCAACTCAATATACAAGAATCGACAAATAAAAAGCGGTAATCCAGTAGAATATTTTTACTCCAATCACAGCGAAGGAAATCCGTATATCGGCATTCCGGAAGAACTACGCAGTGCGGTATTCGATTTAGTCAATTTCCTACATACATATACCAACTTCCAATCCACCTATAAAACTGAGGCAGTGCTTCCTTCAAGACCGCAACTGCGTTAGATCGTGACGGAAATCAATTTCCCGGCTGTTACCGCTAAATCCCGGCGGAAAGACGTGACTGTTACTCGGTAATAATAGAATTGGGAAGAGGGCAACGGGGATTGGTGGGGTATGCTGGAGGTCGAGGTATTCAAAAGCAAGAGAAGAGAAGAGAAGAGCTGAAGAGAATTACACGGGGAGTTTGCGATTGACAGGATCGAGTTCCGCGCCACATCCGGCGAGATGAGACAGATGAACTCCTAGTGAGAGCCATGGATTCTGGTAGGGGAGAGAAGGATGGGGTGAGTGAGGGGTGGTGTGGCAGACAGGTTGGATTCTCATTAGCAAGACGTATCGCGGAATGGGGCTCAGGGTAAATCAATCGAATAGTAATTAACTAGCGAGCGAGTCTCTCGGCGCTGGAGAGAGTTTCAGTTTCGAGCGTAGCAATGCCTCTCTGCTTCCCATTCTACCTCTGTCTGTCTGCTCTGCTGCTGCGCTGCCCTGCCATTCCTCTACGTTTACGTTCTCATACGCACACCCAGACACACGCGCGCACCAGAGCGCGCCGACAATGATGATCAATCATTAATTCTTCTGCGAAGCAAAACGCATCGGCGATAAAGCCGGCGTATTTCACCTCCGCGCCGTTAAGCTGGCCCGATTGTTGCCGCTAATTGATCATTACTATTAATGCCGAATTACAATTGCTGATTAAATTCGGCGATCGGCGTGTGTCGGCAATATTGCGCTTAATATCGTTTAATAGCTCGCTCGTGATTTATTTCGTCGGCGCGTCGGAGCACGCCCGATTTATGAGCGTGTGCGCAGACACGTTCGTTTATTGAACTCTCGAATTTATGCGATAATGTTTGTTAGGTCTGGGATTTCATAAGGGAGACGTTACTCGTTACGAATTCAATTTGATTACACGATTCCCCTCTTGAAATATCACTGCACAATCTACAGTTATTCAGTGGTAATTAATATCGCACGGTTTTATTGTGAGATATTTTAACAAGCAAACCTCCTCGAGTTTGTTGCCTGTTTAATTTATAACGAGAAACGTGAAATATGAGTTAAGCTTCATTTGTAATTATTGTTAATTTCTGACGTGCTATCTAATGTTGCGTGTAATGCAATATACGAGAGGCATTGACGCAACAATCCTAGCGAGCAGTATATATAGTTAGTGCTATAGTTGATGAGACACTCGCGTTCCTTGATTTGTAATTGTATACTATTTCATTTGAGATATTAGAGATATTCCGTTGCTTAAATGCGAGTTGAATGGTGTTTCGGTGCATTTTGCCATCTTCATTCTAGCGCACGAAAGCCTGGCAAACAAGGCCGTAAGACGTTATTACCGGATGCTGCAAAGCGCATTAAGTCGGGCCGGGCATTGTTTGGCCGGGAATGAAACTGCGGAATTGCGAGGAAGACGAAAAGCATGGACATCGCTGCAATCTCCCCGGGTGGGCACGATTCCATCGTGCCGACGACAATGGAGCGTCACTAACTTGCCGGTAATTGGCCAGCCCGGCGACATAAATTGATGCATTTCCGCTCGCGACTTAGTCTTCCGAGAGATTTTATTGACTGATATTATTGTACGCTCGGCTTGTCCGGTAATTTCATTATCCGGACGCGCTACGTATTCCCGTTCATTGTCAATGAAATATGGCACGCCAGAGACTTTTCTAGGTGTTCGCGTGGCCTCGATTCTAAGGGAGATAGATTTTAACTCGTTGAATTATTATTTCTCATACTTTTACCAGCGTAAACTTTACTCTTTTATAACTTCAGTTATAATTCTACTACTGTATTCCTGTATTTACGAAACTAGAATATTATTACTTTCTACAATTTTGTGAAGTTTCCCCTGAAAAGCTTTGAACATTGATTCTCAAATTTCATTAAAATGGCGGAATAAAAGATTAATCGTCGAAATGAAGTCGATCGAATTTAGGAAATTTCTTTCTAAAAGCAGTATCTGCATGAGGCAGAATTCTCGTATTCTCGGTTATGTCTGTGAAATACATTTCCCTTCAACATCCGCATCATCTTCCTAATATTGTATTCCAGGCCGCTCGGGCGAGCGATGAATCGCTCTAATATGTATTCAGCAGAGCCCTGAATGGAGAATCTATTTCGGTGGGAGCATAACCAGACCGTGCCTCCAATATTCGTCGTACGGAACTGGATTTCCACGTGTGACGGGGATTAGAGAGCACAACGGAGCGACTGCCGCTTGAATCTCTCATTGCTTAACCAATCCGTGAAACACAGAAATTAATAGGCACTCGGAAACAATGGGCTCAGATCTGGTAATTTTGTACGTTTCGCTTCCTCTCGCTGCATACTACCGCGCGTTTAATTCCAGTAAGGTAGATTTGACAAGGAGAATTTCTGGTAGTCTAATCACGCTAGTAATCATTTACAGAAATGTCTAGTTTAATCTGTATCTGCATCTTATTAAGAAACTAGTTTTCAGTTCGTAGTACTTTAACTTGGAGCTCGTTAAAAGAGATTTATTAATGCTAGAGAAAATCACTGACATTTAATAATACTAGCATTCCAATCATTAAACAAAATACAAATAAGTATACTAAATGACATATAAATTTAACATATTCAACAGTAACTCCCCACAAACTGCTCATTCTTTACGCAGGGGAAACACAGGCCAGTCGTTCGAAAGCTGGAGATCAATTCAGGGCGCCATTAAAACGGCACTTCTTTGCAAATAAAATCTGGGATTTCGCGCGGAGCGTCAAGCAGAGAGAAGAAAATAAGCCCTCTGTATGGAAGTGTGAGGGATTAATGATAAGCAAGTCAGTGAGGGTGGCTACCCTCTGCAGAGGGATGAAAATTCCAAGTGAAGTGCGCTGTTGCAAAGAGAGAGAGAGACTCGAATCTCTGCCAGCTGGTGGAATAAAGCAGGGAAAAGATAAAGCGAGAGGAGAGCATTTATGGTGTGGTCCTCGAGTGAGCAGTGGAACCCCTGTGCCACTAACCCTCTGATCCTACCTGGGATTTCATTGTCTCCATCCCCCGGCCCTGCACGAAGTACCCTTAAAGCGCTTTCGTTGCGTGCGTAAGTACAGTACCTTCTCTCAGTTTTGCTCGCAGTGAAGGAAGCTCATTTTATTCTTACCTGCAACAAAAAAGGGGAGAAAGCTATGAGTAATCAGGTAGTCCTTAAATTCAGAATAATATTATTGCCTCATCAAATTCGGTACTGAATTAAAAGGAAGGTTGAACTTAGGATTGATTATATAATAATTTATTATTACTAAAAATAAATCATTCTGACTGATTATCAAAAGGCTCAACAAGACGGATCATATTCACGGCGGAAGCTTTATTATCAAAGTCAGTGAATCAAGATTATTCCAAGAGAAATCAGAATTCTTGAAACAAGGGTGGCAATTGTCGAAATTACAAGAAAACAGGCTGTCACGTTACGAGCGTTAGAGGCGGGGCAAATTAATTCAGGGAAACACGTAACTCGGGGTTCGCTTTCGAGGATAAATTGGCTGCTCCGCCCTCGGCCGGCGCCTTAATGGCAATGGGAAAGTATAATTACCGAGCGCGAAGGAGGACGGCAAATTGACACGCGTTCAAATTATCATCAGCCTAGCGCGACGCCGACGCTGTCGGAGAATGAGCGTGAAAAGCAGGATCTTATTGTAGCCTCTTCATTTACGAGAGAGCATGGCACCGGCACAGTAAAACCCATCACCCTCTCAACCCCCTACAAGCATACCTCATGAAGGCAAGACCCGTGGCGCCCTCCGTCGGTTTTCTAGCATCGTGCCAGGCCAATTAATCTTCACGCAATTGCGCGCGCGCGCGAGCCAGCTTAATTAATGACGTTAAGGCATCCCCAGAACGCGCGTTCACCCGCGCTACTTAGCTTATTGTCCTCCCGTAAAATTATTCAGCCGCCATGAATCACTTCCCAGAAGCAGGGTGTTCCTTCCTCCCTTCCTTCCTACGCCAATCTCCTGGTTCTTGGAGTTCGACTCGATGTTATTAGAGGAGCCTAATGATCGGCGAATTAAGTGGATCGTCTCTACGACCGGCTGCGTCGCCTCCTTTGGCTTTATTAAGGACGCCCACTCTCTCTCTCTCTCTCTCTCTCTTATTGAATTTGGAAGCTGTTGGTAAATCGATGGTAAGTGTTTTATCGCCCGTGGGATAATTGCTTTAGCTCCGATTCCCCGCTCCCCTCAGCCCCGGATCCTCAATCACCGATACTTTATCTCGGCTAATCCTCGTCGATCGGCAGGAACTCGCGCACTCAGATCGAACATTGGTGTATTAAAAATACAGGTTTGTATGAGAATTTCGTTTTAATATTGGGTATTGATTGCCAATTAACTGAGAATATGTGAGATGATTGAAAATTGTTGAAATAAATGTTAAATTGATAAGTGGAGGTATTCAATTGAGGGAGAGGTTGAACTTTTCCTGACAAAAGTTGAGCTCGAGAATAAAAGTTTCGATTTTCGTAGTGAATTTTGTAATAAAGAGCAGGGATTATATTTTCTGCTGTTTTTCAGTAGAGTGAATCGTTTGTAAATTAGGATGAACTACAGGAGGAAACTGCTATAGAAACAAGTGAGGTGTCTACACTAATGATCGAACTTTTTATTCACTAGTACCAATGGGAGTACAGTGTAGGAAAAAGCGTGAAATGTGTACTTTGAAAGGAGAAAGAATCGGCAGTAATCCCTTGCGCAATTCGATCGTCGATCGGGAAACAAAAGGTCGAGCGAGTAGATTCATTAATTCGATTCTTGCCAGGCTTTTCACCTCGCTTTCATCGCCACGAAATCGAGCGGACGCCGCCGGTTCGCAGCGCTGGGTATCGGAAGCTCGTTAAATCGATGCATCGGAAACAATCGTCGACTCTTATTGCGCTTGCAGTGAAAAAGACTTTCTCGGGGTGAAACTGGCCCGGCAAAAAGCTCGAAATTAACAGGCACCCTTTCTGCCAGCTGGATAAAAAGCGAGCCAAAGTAATCTCATTAGGCCGAACATTCCGCAGAAGGATTCTTCCTCCTCCTTTCATCGACGATTTCACGGCTTCCCGTACACTTCTCCTTTTCTGCAACCCCGCTCGCTTTTGTAAGCGGATGCCAGCACTATCGATGGATCGCTACGCTCGCAGATCGATGTTTGCACGGTGAGGGCCGTGAAATCGATTACACCGACTCTTCTTACGGATTCAATTAATGTATCTGCCGGATGCAAAGTGCAACCGCCAATTTATGACCCTACGAATCGTAGGTTTACGTTTGGGCAGAAATCAATTTACTTGTCATGTTTATTATTGTGTTGAAACTAATTTTATAGAATTTGTAATATCATGTTATGATGTTTGTAATATTGACAATGGTTCTAATAACAACGATAAATAATATAATATTCGTCAAAAGCATTGCATCGGCTTTGGTATCTCCACAATATAAGCGTAATTTAATCGGCCTTTCGATACGTTCAATTTAGGAACCAATCATTAAATTGTGCGGGGATATCGAAAAATACACTGTGGATTTTCAATACTCCCACATATTGAATTCTGATTGAATCCAGTGATACTACACAGATATTGCTTGGGGAATATGGAAATAGATACTATGGCAACTCGAAAGCTTAAATCTGCAATTCCAGCAATAGTCCATCACCTCTGAATACATAAAGCATCACGAACAAACAAGAACCTGTTAAATCATCCTGACGAAAAAATCATGTGGCGCTATCGTCAAAGGCAATCTTTTCTTGCAGTAAAAATCGAACACGTTCAAATCATCGGAGCCACTTGGAAGAAGAGTCAGAGGGAAAAGGAAGGAATCAGGCAAAGCAGATTGGGGCAAGAAAGCCGGAGGAGCGGAGGGCGAGAGTGCAAGGCTCACCGAGGCCGACTCGTTGCACTTTACAGCCGCGCTTGACCATGCCACGAGAAAAAGGTCTCAGGGCCGACCAGTCTCTCTCTCCCCCTCTCATTCTCTCATTCTCATCTCCTCTACCCAGTACTCTCCCTGTATTCCTCTCCCTCATCCGCTCGCTCGGCTCGCACGGAGAAGCAGCGTCCACCCTTTTGCCGTGTACACACATACATACACACGCGCGTACTCTGACTCTTTCCTCCTCTTGAATGGGCATTTATTATCCAGAAGGAAGTGGGAGAGAGAGAAGACTTCGCCAGGGTGCACTTGATCTTACAGCGCGCCTTGTAAAACAGCACTTTCATACCTCTGAAAAGCAATTTAATTCCACGCTCTCGCTCCTCTCCTCTCCTCTCCTCTCCGGTACACTCTCCTCCTTCGTTCGCCAGCCGAAAGCGACAGTAGCGAGCTCGCTTTCCCCTTATGCCTGATACATCCGTAGATTCATATCGTCCTCGCCGTCATCAGTGTAAATCTAAACCTCCTCCTCCTCCTCCTCCTCCGCCGTTCTTCGGGAGGCTTTTTCGTACCCACTTTCCCATTGCTCGGCAATCGGGATGATATTTAATTTTTGCCCCAAGGGGAGAATATCGCGTTTCTCGTGGAGAGTTTATCGGTTTCCGGAGAGAAGCCGTGTATATTATTTCTTTGTGGGTTGGTGAGCGCGCGCGCGAGTCAGCCGGATACGCGGATGTATTTGGTGTGAATGATCGCTCGTTCTCTTGCCGAGTTTCTTGGGTTTACAGCCTCTTGCAAGAGACGCGAATATTAGTTAATGAATGTCAGTTACATTTTGTTGTAGTGTTGGTGTGCAATGAGAATGTGCAGTGAAGCGTTGGTAGTATTTTAAGCGGATCTATTAGGTTTGTCAAGTTGTGATTAATAACTGATAATGCAATACACATTGTGAGTGTCAATAATTTATACATCCAATCTGTTACGTTTGTCAGCTCGTAATCGATAACTAATAATGCAATATATTGTGAGTGTCAATAATTTATGGTGTCGATTTATTAGTTTTGTCAACTTGTAATTGATAGCTGATAATGACATATATCGTAAAGTGTGATTAATTTATACAGTCACGGCATCGTGCGGCGATGAAAAAGGTAAGTAGAGATCAAAAAATAGAGGATCTGCGGTGCGAAAAACACGCGGAGTTCGCGCTTCGACCTCTCGCGTGCGCAAACAAATCGCAGTGACACGTGATAAAAGGTTCGCTCATTTACAAAGCGACACCACGTGGCGTCGGAGCGTTTGAAGTGCCATTAGCCGCACGCAGTCCAACCAGCGCGCCTGAAGAAGGGGGTTGAAAGACAGGCTGATGACCCGTCGCATACTGATTCCAAGCTCGCAAACTCTAACTGACGATCAACAGAGATTCCTCTCATCGCTTTCTACGTTACAAGCAAATGTGCAATTCATAGATTTAGCAACTTTGTTTTCATACACATTTCAGGATTCTCACACTTTGTCGCATTTTGAAGCGAATATATTCTTACTATATTTGTGATTACTCGGTGAGTTATTTTTTGTAACTTAATTTTCTACAGAAAAACTTATTAAAAGAACTTTTAATCATTAAGATGAGAAATTGATAACAAACAGATTGTAGTACCATTTGATGTTCAGGGTGACACAATTCAGCAGTAGGTTCGCACGCTCGACAAATATCGATACTTGCGAAAAATAAAAGTTACACTGTGAAAGTAAAGAGGAATCCGAACTGGATTCAGCATGTATCCCGTCTTAACATAAAAGTTTCATTCCTGCGAGCGAAGGGGATGCTAACGTAGAGGGTGGAATTCCCTCACAGTTTCGGGTTGGGCAATATGTAGTTTCCAATACAATGAGCCAGTCAAATATACAAACATATTGAAATATTCGCTGGCGTCTCGCATTCGGCAAATATCGCGGGCAAAGTTTGCCGACTACCTTTCCATTTGCACTGGCTGTGCTAACCAAAAGTGAGGGGAGTATCTGATACATATGCATGGGCTACACAAACACAGCTGCGCGCTCGCTTGTTCCGGCAATTTTTCCGAACGATGCCAGCTCCTTGCGTCGGTTTTTTCAGAATTTAATATTACGTTTCTCGAAAATATTTACTGTTTTTGCAAAATTCTTTTGTAGTGAAGTTTTATAACTTTTATAATGAAATTAAGCATGCAGACTTTATGGAACAATTCTCAAGTGAGATATCATTTGTACAATAAGAAAGTTAAAATCAAAATATATTTTTGCTAAATATATAAACAAGAAACACTAAAAACAGACAAATTATCAATTTCTCAGGACACCACGAATATTCCTTTTCCGAAAACCCTCGCATAATTCGAGATTTTTGCTGTCCGATTAAATCGAAGGTGCGAAGTAAATTCCCGCGATAAATTCCATCACACAGCTCGTAAATGATGGTGGGTACGATTGATAGCCAGTGCGGGTGAGGTGTGCCATGGGATTTACCATCGGCGTTCGCGTGCATTTAAAGTAACATTAGCGGTCATAAAGCGGCGCATGCGAAAACGTGGCTCGGCGTGGCGGAGTTTTCGTGGCGCGGTACGCGCATGCATTGCGGTAACGCTCGTAAAACCAGCCGCCGCATTACCATACACGACCACTATCACGTGCGCGCGTCCGCGTGTATGTGCTTACGTGACACGCTCGTGTGAATGTTGGCGCGATCGAAAACATTTTAACACCCCGTACGTGTCGGTGGAATATTGTTGAGATCGAGCAGCACCCAGAGCGCCACATATGTGGGGAAAAAAAAACTCCAACTCACACCCTTGGCCACCCTATTCCTGCGAGCGTTCCTCGCTTTCTCCACTGAGATATTACGAAATATGAAGGGAAAAATATACGGCTTGTATCCGCGAACGCAGCTCACTATATGAGGGCCAGAACATCGCCGGAATCAGCTCCAATGCGGACTAAAAGGTTCGAGAGCGTACGAGGACTTTGTATGTCGAATTCGCCTCGGGCTTGGAACATATCTGCAAATATAGTAGACGTTCCCTTCAATAGAAAGATGTTAATATTTAATTTAATGACGCATAGATTTTTCACAGTAACCACTCTAATGAGTAAGAAACATACCGTAGCTAATTATATAACAGTAAACTAATCTGTTATTACTTAATATTATATTACATAATATAATCATCACACTTATTATTATTCCTTTCAAATATCTTAGCCAACCTTCAAAACCACCACCCGATATAAGTAAAAACTGTACCAGGCGAAAATCGAATACAGTATTCATATCTTGGGCATCGGGACGAGCACGCAAAAGCAATTCGGTGAGGAGCAGGCGGCGAAAGGGTAGGACGATGAAAGCAATTTCCTTCTCACGCTTATAAATCCAGCGGGGCTCCATAGGAATCGGGTGTACGTGTATACGTGTAGCGAGAGGAAGGTCGGGGCTTTTTTGCGCCGCTGGCGGGGACAAGGCGAAGCAAGTGACAAAAAACGTGACATCGGGCGCCCGCAATTTCGCCGAGCGAGCGGACGCGCGCGCGTACGTACGTTCTGTATGCCCGACAATACGGAGCTTGCGGCGCAGGCGAGCGAGCAAAAAAGCGACACAAGTGTAGTAGATATGCCGAGCGCGCAAGTAGGCGATGGCTGCCGAAGGGAGAAGGAAGGGGTGTGTAACACACCGAGGCGTCCTTTCCCATTGCTTTCTCCGTGGCGACGTTCTTCTGCTCCTGGTTCGCCCGGGCTTTTTTATCCCGCGGGACCTTCGCCTCCCGCTCACAATGCGATGCACTCTCTTTTCTCTCCGCGCGCGCACGCACACACACGCAACCACTCTGCGCATTGTGGATACATACACGCTAGGCAGAAGGACCCAGCCAGTTCCGGATTACGGCCCTTACCTTCCCCGGCAACCCCTTCGCTACCACCCTATCTTCCCCCTCAAGGTCCCTTTGCCACTTGGAAATCCGGAGTGGATCGTAGAGACTTGTATGTGTGTGTGTGTGTGTGTGTGTATCCGTTTGTATAGGCACGCGATGAAAGTGCCGGCTTTTCTTTGCTTCCTCGGCGCGTAGTTGAGCTAGCAAAGCCACGCGATGCATACATATACTATGCGTGCCAGACTGGATATTACTAAAGTCAGTGTTAGCGATGAGATGGAATTGGGTATAAAGAACATTTGCGATTACAGAAAGCGAGCTTTTGCTGGTAGAAAAATGTGAGAGCCACTCCCGTGGGAACGGCACTGGCCCACTGAGAGAGACGTCAAGTCGGACAATTCACGCGCGTCTGCTTTCTTTTGCTGCGGATCTCATTGTTGCGACACGCTTTACGTTTTCCAGGCCTGCCAGAGGTACGTGCCCGCTCTCGCAATTCCTCCAGTGAGATTAGCATTGTGCTTTGTCGTCGCCTGCTCATAAATTCTCCGCCCGAATCCATTATTTCCTGATTAACGGGAAAGCGGACAGCTGGTAAGGCAGGATGCCAGCTGTAGGGAGCAACTGTTGCAGCCACAGAGTGTTGCAGAAACATAACTATAAAAGACTTTCCATTGATATTATTAACTATAAAAGTTTGCGCGCTGAGCTAATACAATTTTAACACACTCTGAAATACATTTCGATTCCTCAATCAATTGAATTTGATTGTTAATTAAATCCTTCGTGTCGAACAAACTTGACGCGACGTTTCACTGCTATTTAAATAAAGTATCAATGCAAATTTACAAAGTGTTTGATTCAAAGGATTCTCTTTTATATTCAACGCATCTCTCATCGATTTCACTCTGTACTCGATAACCATTATTAGTTGGAATATTCTCATGAATACGAATTACACTGGCAAACATTTTAAAGTCGACTGAAAATAATTCCATATTTATCATACGAAAAGCGATTCAAAATTCAACTCATTTGCTACTCCAATGTTATCTCTCGATCTGCATAGCACCACTTCACCGGCGAGTTACGCGCGAAGGAATGTTGACTCAGAAATAATTATTCCGCGCGCGTGCATGGTACCAGCTAATACGCCACCGTATTCTAGCTGGATGTGTTCAAACGAGACTCGTGTGTAAAGGTCACATATATACACACGTAGACAAGGGAGGAAAAGTTGTTTCGACAATTCTGGCACGTGTCAGCTTGGCAGCACGCGGCCTCGCTCACAGAGGGAAGCAATTTCTCCGGAACCTGAGCTAGCAGGTGTACAGCCGTGCTAGTTTAACCTCGCCAAGAGGGTGGAAACTGGAAACTGCATGGAGTCTCTCTCGCTGACGAGGCGAACTCGCCGACTTCTAACCACAGAATCCTTGATACGCGACATCCGATCATCGGATAATGGACTCGAAACTTTGCCAGCGTCCCTGGAATACGGATGTTCTCGATCGATCGAACGAGGAACTTTAGAGCACGCTTCTTTAATACAATTGATCCCTTACTTTGATTTAACAGAATGCGAACATTAGTAATACCAATAAATAAAATAAAACAAACTTTATCATTCAAATAGAAAAGCAACAATATCCCAAAATCGTTTTATAAAACAAGCATTCGAGAATGATGGTCAATAGTGGATTAGTTAAACATATTCAATCACAGTTAAACCCCTGCATAACAGACTAGAAATTCCCACACTATTCCAGACTCGATCAAGCATCAGCTGCCATTCGGCCATTACAGACACACGGTCACTACAAATCTGTACAAACAAGCAAGCCATGCGGGAGGGGGAAAAAAAAACAGTAATAAAACTTCAACATTTTTCCTATTCGTCGCCAGCTTGTTGAAAGCGGGCGCGAAGAGAGCACGCGCCAAGCTGGGTGAATTTTTGTTTTTTTCGAGTGGCTCTATATCGTCGACGCGTATCCTAGTTGTATCCTTCCGCGGCGTTATCAGGCGCAGCTTTATGCGCCGTTATCAGGCTGTACCTTTTTGTAGAGCCATCCGCCGCCAGTAGAAAGTGCTCGCCAGAGAGATCGGTTATACGGGCGAGCGCGTTCGTTCGCCCGAAATTCTATCTATTTCGCTTGAAATTTGGCTGAAACCCACCCCCCGGCACACATCTAGCGCCGTGGTGCGGTGGCGGCCGGCCGAGGGGTGGCAGCAGCTCCAGCGTGAAATCATTTGTCCAGCCGCCGGGGGTGGTGGTGGAGGAGGTGGAGGTGGAGGTGGAGGCTGGCGGGATTTCACGAAACGGCCGCAAATTGAATAGCTGGCGGAAATACTGGCGGAACGAGCCAACGAATAACCCGTTCCATGCATCCACCGATCCTCTCAGCCTGCGTGGACTTCTGTATCCGCAGCGCACTACCCTCCGCTGATTTATTAGGGGCCCAAACGTCAAAGAAGACTAAGGCCAATCCCCTTTCTACCTCGCGCGCCATCCCACACGTGCTATCGATGCACGTGAATTTCATGGGTTCACCATGGATACATATGAATTCCCATTGGTATTTTTATTCTTTTATTCTTATAATAATGATACATTTATGTCGATTAATACTTTGGAATTGAACTGTTTCTTAGAATACTTGTTTAAATAGATAGTGTTGGAAACTTGGAGTTTGAGTCAGTCAGTTTTGCAATAGAAATGATTAAATCAGTTAAATCAATTAAATCAGAATCAGTTTACAATTGTCGAACTTGTTGATTCCTCGGTGTTTCTTGGAGTGCGGAATTTCTCGTTGGTTGGATATATGTCGATTAATGGTAAATAAAATCATGGTTCGCGTCGCCGGGGCTACCGGTAATGGAACGTCACTCATATTATACACACAGCTATATCCAATTTCGCATGTGCCCTGTAGGATGAAGGGGTGAAGGGCCAAGGGAGTGCCAACTCGTGGTTGGCGGTCACGCGATAAAATAATTAAATCGTCCCTCCCCTATTATTTGACGCGGCCTCGCTGGTGAAAAGGTAATTATTATCCCTCGATGAACGAGAGGGTCGAACGAGCAAGTCGTTATGAAAGCCAAAGGCGAAACATAAAAGGCCCCGGTGATCTTGTAAGGAATACGCTGCCAAAGAGAAAAGGGAAAAAGAGTCCGCTTCTATGTGAATCAAATGGTTAACAGGAAATTATTTCCATCCAATTACTAGAGTGATTGAAATAACACGCTGACGTCCTTTCAATTTTATACTAAGATTATATCTTTTTATTTAGACAAACTTCTTCACTAAACGTGCTTTTGTGTAATAAAGAATGAGCGTGCATTATAAACAGCGTAAAACCAGTCCCACCGCGCATGGTATACTTATTATTCTAGCTTGAAGGTATAAAGAAAAATTGTCTCGACTCCGAGGAAACTCATCCCGAAATGATTCAGTTCTTACACTCGAGGGGAAAAGAACACCAGGGATAAAGGTTTCGCGTGGTTCCGGGATGGCAACCTCAAGCAAACACAGAAGACTGTGGAACAAGCTCGAAAACCAGCGGTAAGGAGGAACGGAGGTCCGCATTACCATTGAGAGGGAGAGCACTCCGAGACAGAGGAGAGAAGAACGACGGAGAATGGCTCGAGCGAAAATCCAGAGCTGGGTGGAATAAGGCATGCAAAAATATACAGGAAACCGGCGAGCGCGCAGTTGCGCTCCTGCGAGCTTGAGAAGAAGTGGAGCGGATAAAAATGTGGCTGCGGGCTTCGTGGCATGGCGCGGCGGCGGGGGTCGGCGAAAGAAGGAAGGAAGCGGACATGGGCGAAAAGTCGAGCCCGGAAGAAAGAGAAGTCAAGGAAAGTGCGATGAGAAGAAGAAAGACAGACAGAAGGAAGGTAGGGAAAGGAGGGAAAAAGAAAGGGCTTAATATCGTGTAACGTAATTTAAAAGTGTAATTGCTCTTGTCATGCTCGACGTTGAAGAGGCAAGCCGCAGAGGAAGAGAGGAGAAGAGAGGAGAAGAGAGGAAGCGGGGTGGTACGGAGTGGGCGAGAGGAGTCCGACAATGGCTCGGGCAGAGAGAGCAAGGCCAGCGCCACCGGCGGCGTAATAAGTTTTCATGCAAAGCGAACGTGGATTATCCGACCGTGAATGTGCCCGGGAATTATATTTCACGGGAGAAAGCAGACTGTTACTGTTTCCATCCCTCTCGCTTCCCCGCTTCTAGCTCTTTCTCTTTCCACCCTCGTTTTCCACCACCCTCTTCTCGCACCGAATGTCGTAGCAGCTCGCGCGCCCTGGCAATTCGTGCTCGGGTGGCCCTCCACGCGCTTACTCCCTCCGTTTCTCGCGGCCTCCTCCTCATAAATTACGCGGACAAGCCTCGGCCACCACACTTTCCTACGATTTAGTACTATCCTGGATATGCCAGACACGTAGACTGCGCTGACTGCGCACTCCATCGGTGAGAGCTCGACTTGCGTCGTCTTACTGATGTGTTCATTCGATCGAGTAGTACTTGGACTAATAACAGAGCTGATGGATAACGTGAATTATTTTAAATTTATCGTTGTGTATTGATTGTATAATTAATCTTGACTTTTTAAGTCCACGATTGAATTTCATCTTGTCAATAATAATACATAAATATTGTTTAACACACACCCCCTTTTTCACTTTCATACACCTGTTATATTCGATCTGTTTTACTTTGTTTTTCACCGGTGTTATTTGCTAGATAATGTAACACTTGATATAATAGATCGTAAAAGGTTCCGCATACTACTTGCACTTGCTAATAGAGACTCGTTCTATTCGCTTCTTTTCAGCAATGGCTACTGCCGAGTGTTAATAGAATTACTTAGTTTACATAGTTATAAGTGCTCGGCTTTCAAGGGAGTATTACAGAGAGCGTCGGAAGCTTTCACCAGACTACGCTAACAGGAAGCTCGAGCAAAGTAACGGCAGATCGTCAGGAGATCATGGTCGACTTGGCTAATCGACTAATTGTAAGAGGCAATAACAGTGAACGCTGATTACACGCCGTGCCAGATCTAAGTAACACAATTGTCCCTCGGTGTTCCTCCGGCAGTCTCGAGCCTGAGGCGACGTTAACCCTTCGCTAATCCAATGTCGTTCATCGTTTAACTGTATAAATAGAATAACAGCATTTCACGAACGATCGATCAGCTCTTCTCCTCTTCTCCGCTCTCCCCGCCGACCCTGATCTCATTTCTCTTCGTATTAGAGCTGCTACGTCCCAGAGAAACTCGACTCATCCTGAGCGCGTGTTGCGGTGAAATTGCAAACGAGAATACTTTCTGGTTATTTCCCCTTAATTGCACCGCCGCCACCGACGCTACCACCGCCCTCTACGAACAACAGTCGACAGTCGACCCACCCTTCTCCAACGGAGTCCCAAACGTCTTTCACAAACATTCTCGAGACATACGTGGTTGTTTCTGGGGTGCGGAAATTGTGCCTGGCAAGGGAGCAACCCTTCACTCGGGATCCGCAAAGGAGATCGAAGGGTCTTGGGAGACACGAATAACAGAATCAGTGTTGAAGAGGGGTGAAATAGAAATGGGGGAGGATTCGAATAGAATGGTCAGGGTGTTGTTTACGAGAGAGGAACATTTGTTGACAAAGGGACTATTGAAATCGTCGAAATTTACATAGATTTCGTAAAAACGAATATAACAACGAAGTCTAACTAAAAACAATCCATAAATCATTTGAGTATACTTCAAAGTTCAAAACTGTTCAAATTAAACAATATTGACTTCATATATTCAAAAGTATCGTCATAATTATCAAGTTTATATAAATATAATATAAACAATCATGATAACAATCTTCTAAATATATTATAATAACATTAATAGAATGCTTATACGGATTTGTTAGGTCTGAGAATACTTATGGAGGGTAGTGTACGTCGCTAAGGCTATAGCCGGGTCTGAAGGATCTCTTGAATCCTGGCATAGTCGAGTCGGGGTTGGGTGAGTGGTGATAGAGGACAAGGAGGCTATTTCTGAACTGATGCGAGCCGATGAAGACAAGCGAAGTAGGCGGGTGGCTGCCGAAGGCGTCTGCTCCAGACTTCGAAACGGGGAGAGAGAGCAGGTCGATATGTAGCCTCCGGCGAACCAGACATCTACCGAGCGTTCGCCAAAACATTCACCTCAAGTGTCCCAGCAGCTTGTGCTTCTCCTCCCACCCTCTTCTCTCCTCTTCTCTCCTCTTCTCTCCTCTCGCCGCTCTCTCCTCTCCTCACGAGATCCACTATAGGGCGAATTCGCGCAACCACCCCAATACGCTCGCGCGCACCACCTTCGACCGCTTGCCACCCTCGTCTCATCCAGCTCTCTTCCTTCCATACAGGCCGGCGCAGACCGGCACAGCAGCTCCGCCACTCTCACCGCCGGAACTGAAATCGCATTAACGATCGCTTCACGGGTCACTTGCGACGCCGACGCCGACGTCGCTCTGGCTTTTCAAAGCCGCCTTTTAGTGTCCCTAGTATAATAGGGTTTTAATTGTGAGATCATCCGTGTCGCCGTCCCAAGAGTCGTCCGGATATCTCGCAAGCATTAATTAATATTAATATATAACTTGTTATTAGAGTTGAATTTTTATTAATATACAAAGGTTCTGTGATGGACTGTGTTATGTTGGAGATTGTTGGGATAGGTTTAGAGTTAGCTTCGGTCGTTTTAAAATTGTTTCTGATTCCTATAATTAGTGGACAATTCAACAGTAAAAAACCTGTATTTTATAAGGAAAAACATACATTTCGACTTGAGGTGGATAAAAGTTGAATATCGTGGTAGGTTCGCTTTAAAAATTGAGAAGTTATCCCGAAGGCTATGATCAGTGCCCATAACTAGAGTGACATGATCGGGGATGCCTGTGTTCACCGTACATGCCTTTACTTAACCATAGAGCGTAGACTGCTTAGACAAATGACGTCGTTCTCACAGCGATAAATTGTGGATGATCGCTCGGCTCCACTGAAATTCCTCAAGACTTTCCTTGGCGTAATCGCATCCGCAAGACTGGTGATTTTCCCCTAGGGCATAAAATCCCGCGTTTCTTGATCCACACCCTCCCCGCCATCCCTTTCGGCGCTCGTTCTGAGTGGGATCGCGTGAGTAGCGACGGCGGCGGCGAATAAGGCCGCCGCCGCCGCCGCGCGGCTCGCATTAGCCTTCATAAACTTTGAGGCCGGCCGATGCGATATTTCAAGTTAATGAGCGCTATAAATTTATACGCCGCCGCAGACTGGCAGGGAGACAGGGAGATTGAGCGAGAGGGTGGTAGCTCTCTCGCCGGTGACTTGGGAGATCGAGGAGAGCCTGAAAGAAAGCCACTCGGCCCTCGGCCGAGACGGAGATCGAAGATGGAAGGGGGCGCCTTGGTATAAGAAACGGGGCGCCGATGATGTCGAACGAGAAGAGTTGCGGCTGGAAAGCTTGGCTAAGATGGAAACACGTCGAATAAAGCTTTCAAAGAGTTTACAACGTACACGAGCGCTTATGTTTATATGAAAACTTGAGACACGAAAGTCATGATGGTAAAACGATATAATATAATATATGATAGCAGAATATCGAAGAAGAATGGGATATCGGGTGTGGTAGCTAAAAATCGTTTTTCGATGGAAATAAATTCCGATGGATATTAATCGATCTTGAATACTAAATAAATTTCCATAGGTAAAAGAAGTTATTTTATCTCCAGTGTCAAAGTACACATTTCATTCGATCCTATTTTTCTTCACTTTTACATTTCATCCGATACCCGATAATTTAAACACTTGATATTATCACATAAACAAGCTTCTATAATCATTGTTTCATAATCTATCTTCAAAACTAAAATAGAATAGCTCCCATTCCGCCAATGGTCTCCAAAAAAAAAAAAACTAATGCCAAGCACTATACAATCCACGAAACAATACCAGGGTAGATTTAAATCGGCAAGAACAACGACAATGCGAATCCGGTGCACGCCAGGGTCTATTCTCTTGTTGCAGGGAAATCTTTTATTTCCAACAACTGCATTTGGCCGCGAGGCGTTACAACGAAGGCAGTGCACGTAGCAGCAAACGGCACAAAGACGGGGATTAAAATCGCGGGTGGCGGGGGGGGGGGGGGGGGGGCGGAGTAGAACGGGAGAAAAGCGTTGTTCGCTCGGGAGGCTGGGAGCAGCGGAGAGATAATAAAGAAAGAAGGTATGTGCGAAAGCACTAAATAAAAGGGGGGCCCGCAAAAAAGTAGCGTAACCGTGTTGGCAGAATACCAGAAAGCTTCAAAGCGCCCCCTCCAACCTTCCATCTACCTTATTCCTCACCCCTTCGCGTCCTCCACCATAGCAGTAGCGTCCAGATAGGGCATAAAGGGTGGCACTTGAAAAACGGCAGAAAGATAAGCAAATGAAACCAGAAACAAAAACTAAGAAAACGAAGCCCTCAACGATAGCGCAAGACAGAATATCCAGGGAGAGAGAAGCGATGGACGCACAGCAAGAAAGGGGGCTTTAAAGCGCAAATCACCAAGCGGCGTTTTTGTTGCTGTGGAGCAAAAAATTGCTAGCCTCTGAAAAAGAGAGGAAGGAAGGCTGGAATGTGCGAGGTGGCGAGGAACTTTATGCTACAAGGGAGGTGAAAGAAGTGTGTAGTAGAATGAGAGAAAAAGTGGAGGGGGTAGGTAGGATGTAAAGAGAAGGGACGAGAGACCAATAGCGAGCCTATTAATAGAGATTCAATTCGAGCGGAGCAAGCTTGGGAATTCGAAGAAAATCGAATTATCCTCGGAATTATCGTGGGTTCGCGATATCCGTATTGAATGTATCCGGTGTGTACCCATCCCATCCTCCTCCCCCACCCTACCCCGGTCTCGTTGGCTTTCATGCCTCAAGCACCCTTTGCAGAACAAGGGCTTTATTAATGAGCGTATTCCTGCCTGCCTCGAGTGAAATAAGCGGAATTGGACGCGAGATTCTTCTCGGCAGTTCTCCGAACTCGTGTATGACTTTTGATTTAATTTCTACCAATTCAACCGGTCTTCGATAGATCGTATTATGAGGAAATTTCAACTTACTTTACTAGAAATGACTGTATTAAATTTCAATCTTTTAAAAGCTTAAAAAAACTTTGTAAAATACAGTGTGTGAGTGTAGAACCCATTAAAATCTGTTATATTTTCAATGGTACATTTGACATCGTTCTCTTCTAATTCCAAGAACCCTGACAAATCAGTGCAAAGGTCCTGTTCTAAATTCATCGTAAAGCGCCGGTCTCCCATTCTCTATGGGCAAGGTGTCGGCGTAACGGACGGCGCGGCGCGTCGCGGCGTGCGGCAGAGATACCAGTTAGTTTATGGAGTTGTTCCTATTCATTATCACCCGACCGAGCGAGAATAGCCGAGCTCGCGCGTCCCGACCGATGTATTAGCGGGTGCTTAAAGCGAACGAGTTGCAGCCGTGACGTTAACAAAGGGTAACCGAGTACCCTTTTATTACGCAGCGAGTGCCTCGTCTTGTTTAAGCCGGTGCGTAAGTAATTTGCTTTAATGAACTTGCAGCATCCTCGCCTCTCTGTCTTTGCCACGTTCTACATTTCTCTCTTTCTATCGTTCATTCCACCTGCCTCCACTTCCCCTTTCTTTTTAGACAGGCTTATTCGCCGCTGCTGCCAGTCGTAACGTAAGTCGGCCGAATAAAATTGGATTTATGATCGACACGTACACCCCGCCAACCCTGCGCCGATTGCGCGTCGTGAAATGCTTCCACCCGATATTTCTCTCGCTTAGAACGCCTGTCAGACTCTACGACGTGGCGGAGAATTGTTTATCACTTCTGTGATCGACCAAGTTCGCACGCACTCGCCTCGATTGACTTATATTTTATTATTTATTAATTATAATATGTTCTGTTTTTGTAACTAAGTTTGAGGAACCGATGATGTTTGGTGTAATAGAAAACACAGGAATACTGTCAGTGGAATAACTACTGGAGAGATCAGACGCCGCAGTAGTATAGTCTAGAATTAGTCAGACATCCAGAAAATCGTGTTACATAGAAACGTTCTTTAAGATTGTTTCCTTTAATTTACTTTAGATCCATTGAATATATATCTGTAATCTAGTAAAAAATTCTTACATTTCGAATGAACCAATCCAATTTAAACAAAAAAAAACTGTATGTATACAACACTTGAACGGATGAAATCAATGTTGGTTGTCGAGTGGTAAGAAGTACACTCTGCTAGTGGAAGAGGACGTAACAATAGGCGGAAACGGTCGGAGTGTTACAAAAGGAAAAAGGAATATCGGTTGGGATCACAGAAGAAATACTGGACGGAGAGTGCGCCGGTGGGCTCCGATAAAGAATCAGAGGCGCATCAAAGGTTCCGGTTCTACGCATATGTTTGTGTGTATGTGTGTGTGTGCTTGTGTTTATACAGGACGGCACATATGGCACTCATGAACGGTGAGATTTCAGGATAGTTCCGCTCGCTGATTAATGTAATTGCGTATGCACAGGCGGCACGCCGGCTGCCGTGGATCTTCGATGCGATAGATCGATCCTATTTTCTCTCTCTTACACACACACGCAAGCCCTAATCAACTTTCACTGCTATAAAATGTATTAACGGCCGATCGTCACTCGATTTTAATTTATCGACGCCGGTTTTAGTGATTTATGAGAGATTTTCATTGGTACTGAATTATTCCTATCACTCTTGAATTATCTACGTCGAGGTACGAAATGAAGCTATTAAAGCGAACGATAAAGTCAGCTCCCAAAGGAATCGGAAATGATTAACCCATTCCCCATAAACAGTATTTTTTATTCCACTCGTTTATCAATTAACGCGATACCCGCCCGATTAATTATCACTCGCAATCCTAAAGCTCCGACATTTAAAGGTTAAATGATTGATTCCACTCGTTAGGAAAGCAATTTAACGATGTAAGTATCTTATCCAGAATATTATGTTCAATAAAACTTGAAGTAAGAACCGTGCAAATACTAATAATGACATCGTACGACGTAGGAAAATTGCGCTCGAATAAATAGTGGCGATCCTCGGAGATGTAAATCTCCGAGTTCCGACGACATTCATTCGCGTCGGGGTACCAATACAATAGAGAAACTCGGCAGAAGTGCTGGATCTCCGGAGGAATGAGTAATGTCGAGCGATTACCATGATAATCCCCCGATCTTCCCCTCGACCGCGTATATCAGGCTGAATGATATCCGGGAACATCTGCAACAGTGTGCCTCGGCGCCGGCTGAGAATAAGCCAAGAAGTGTCTGCCAGTAGTATGGGTATGGTGTGTCTGGCCGATGCCGATTTCACTTCACATGGGTTTCTCCCTTTGCGCCGCTACGTCCCGCTGGTGGTGGCTCTTCTGTCTCCCCTGGTTTCTGGCGGTACCTTCTTCCTTCAAATCGCAGTCCTCTTCACTCTCTCTCTCTCTCTCTCTTTCTCTCTTGCTACTGGCAGACTCATTGTCCGTCGTTGGATAGGAGAGGTTTGCATTGCAGATGCCAGAGAGACTGATACAATCTGCCGGGCTCGCTGCCAGCAGCAACCGTGAGCGCCGCGCGACTCTCCCGTTTGTTGCGTTAAACGTGATACGCGCGCCGGGAATTCCTCTCCCGTGTGCGCGGGGGCTTCAATGTTCGTGTACCGAAAATGTAATTCATATCTTTGGAGAGGGATGCTTACTGTTCGGAGTCAAATTGCAGGTGGAGTTAATTACGGTTGGATGCGCATACCGAGATTCGAGACTCCCAAGCTGTGGGATGGCTCATTAGCGAAATTCATTGTAGATGAAACGTAACTGATGTTCCAATCATATTTGTTGAGGAAGTAATTGTGTATTTCAGCAGTATTTCTGATGTTCTTTTTTAAATACTTGTAGCTCATATAATCGTTATCCGGAACGATCTTCTTATAATTATTCTTTGTACTTTATTACTCGTACAACTTCATTTATAATTAGAGTTCCTATAAAAACAAGGCACTGCCGGTGCTCGGTACTTAATTCCCTGGTCGTTTGGATTGCCGGATGCTAAATAGCGGCGCATTTGCCGAAGTCCGTGCGTTGAGTCAATGACGAGCATCAGCGATAATAGTTCCGATAAGGCGATAAACTTGGTGCGTTTACAGGCCGGCATGCAAATGCATATTAATTATTGGCATGTCGATCGTCGCGTCGTCGTGATCGTCGGGCGAACCAGTCTCCGGTTTCATTCCCTGCTCTCCATGCTTCTCGAACGCCCTCTGCAGATCACCGCTGCCCGATAAACTTTAATTAGGGAATGTATTAACGCAACTCGGCCAGAGCTCGCGCGCGCGCGCGCGCGCAGCAGTTAGACTGCCGAGTGAGCGGTTAGCGAGCAGGTGCACGGATAATTATACCCTTTCGCCGGTATATCGTCGCATGCTACCGGAATAATTAAGCAAAACTGATGAGCGCGGCCCACTCACCGAGCCGACTACCTCCTCTTCTCCTCGTCCGATACTCTAACGGCAAGCGCGTGTGTCGTTGTATCCTGAATTTTTCATTTGCATGTCGCTACCTCCTGCACAACCCGTAACAAGTACTATGTAAAGTTTATTGCACTCTAAGCACTCGCGATTAAAGTATATGCCTCTAAAAATAATTCTGTCAATTAATATACGAGAATCTTTGATGTTATTATCAACATAAATATAATATAAATATAATAATAATTACATTGGTATATTTTAACCATTAAACTACACAAACTGATGTGCTGCAGAAGAGTGTAAAAGTCGAGAGTTACGCGGAAAATATAACAAGAGAAATTGCGTTGGAAAATCATAGTGCATGTGTTGCTATAAATTCGTCCGTTTACACCAGATCTCCCTGTCTCTCTCTCCCTCTCTCTCTCTCTCGTGTACATTGATACACACACAGGGACGCCCGCGCGCATCCTTTCTCTGCGTGTGACGGGTGCCCGCGCAGCGCAATGCAATTACGCGGCAGCGCGATAAATAAATAAACAGTACCTAACTGGCGGCGGCGATTAAGCGTGACTGCGGCCAGCATACGAGCCTCGCTCGCAAGCGTAGTAACAGGTTGCCTTATGGGCTTTCACTGGCGCGCAAACCCAGCACGTGAAAAAGGACGATTACAGGGAGAGACACTGGCGTGCACGATGCCATGAAAGCAGCAGCAACAGCCAGGGTGAATCGTGATGAAGTAGGTGTAATTTACAACTCAATTCTGAAACCGCCAGGGGGAATCTCGATGGATGAAATGTCACTTTATTGACACTCTGCTTTGATAATGTATCCTGTTTTTATTTATTTTTATAGTGCATCGTAACTCGCTGAAGAACACAGCAGTAATTTGGTAGTTTCGAAGTTTATTGGAGAGTTGAAAAGGCAAGTTGAATAATTGGTAATTAAGTTGATGTTATTTTTGTTAGTAGATTAGTGTAGAAGGAAGTGGAATTTCGTAATACGAATCGAAGCTTTCTTCATTTTTAATACTTCGCAGTTTGGGAAGTTATTAAAAATTATTAATTATAGCGATGTTCCTCAAACGTTATGAGAATTTATTTATCATGCTTGCTGCGTTGAAGCATTGAAACGGCGTACTGAAGTCTACTGTCTATGCGAATTCCTCGAGACAGGATTCAATAAAGCTGGTTCATAAACTACTGGAATCGCGAACCGAGCATGGGGTTAAGTAACCAGACTGTTTCCCATGGCGCATTCACCGAGAAGCGAACGCAACAGATCCGAGCTACGACTATTGCGCGAAACGACTTATTTATTGGCACATTGAAAAGCGCCCCGGCATTTTAATCCAACGGAATGCAATCGACTCGAAGTTCCCGCGATTCAATTTACACTCGAATTCCCACACCCTGGAATACCCATTCATTATGCTTGACTCATTGAGTGAATTGCGAAATGAGCCGAAGTCGAAGATGATGATTATTATCCGACACGGGTCTAACTTGAAACAGAGGGTTGTTGGAATGTGTAAGGGGAGTTTGTTTGTATAGGCTGTTCATGGTGAAGCGAACTTACCTTGGGGTCGAAGTTGAAGACCTGTTCAGGCCTGAGCGGACACTCCAGCCCGCATTTGCAGGTTCCCACTGTCGTCAGGTACTCCTTCAGCTGATCCAGCGAACCCAGCGCTGTGCTGCTTGGACTGTAACATAGAAGGAATCATTAGATATTAATAAACACTAAATTACATCTCCCATCATTTTCCAATATTTCATCCTTTACTAACTACAATAATATATATCTAAATAAACAAAAAACCATTATACCGAACATCGATCCATAATTTATCAAAAAGTATTCCAAGTACAAACTTATAAAGAAAAAAATCGTAGAACAACCCTGCGAACTTGGAAGATTTATCCCACGAGAAACAGAAGTTTCGAGGAAAGAAAGCTGTGGAGAGAAGAAAGAAAGACGGGTGAGGAAAGCTGGAAAGAGGGATCAAAGACGAGTTAACGAACTCATAAAGAAGAAATACCGGGAGAATAGGGGGTGAGTAGCGATCGGGCAGTAAATGGGTGTTTCATAATTTCAGCCGGTCTCACTCGATGGGGTGTGGAAGCCGGTAAGGAGAAAAGGGAAGGTTTATTAGCCAGAGGCATCGGTTGTTTGGTGGTCAAGCCGGCGGACAGTAATGGTCGGGGGAAGGAAGGTTTGCCGAGGGACGTCGACTAAACCCAAGGGGCAGCGTGTTAATTCAAAGCGAGCTCAAGGAGATGGAACGCGATCGCTCGCTCCAAATTGATCGGCTAATGAAGTACCATCGGTCAATAAATGTCAATTAGAAATCGGAAGATTGAGCACCAAGCCGTTGCTGATTCCTAACGACTCTCCCGATAAACATTCCCCCTTGGTTCAGATCAACCTTACACAATCTAAGAAACTGAAAGCGAATCGAGTTGCCACCTTGTGGAGAGTAAATATAAAGTAGATTGCAGAATAAGATAACTGCTGAATGAAAGTCAGTAAATTGACGTAGGTTTATGTTGCTATACCATTGTACGATAATCATACGGACATAGTTCAGTATTACAACAGAAGTGCTTAGAATAAAAGGGTAAGTGCGCGCGAGAGAGAAACGAGGATAAAGAGGGGCAATTATCCGACTCGGTACTAACTACTTTTATAAAATAAACGGGACGGTAACTAACAATAAGCCGACTTACGTTACAGTCTGCCTGTCGCGCGAAAGAGAGAGAGAGAGCCTGCTAATGAGGCACAATTTGGATTCAAATGCAGCTGCTAATTAGCTGGCTTGCTATATTACTCGTTCCAGGCAAGGGCAAAGCTTGCATCCTATTCACCCGCTCCACTGATGCCATGAATTCGAATCTGTTCTTGCGCGCCCCGGATAATAATAAAGGAAGCCCGCCGAAGTTCCTGCGGCAATTTTCATACGCCGTTTAATCCGCGGCAATGAGAATACCACGTCGAAAACACATAGTCGGCAAATTCTCTTGGAAACGAAGAGGCCCTGTTAATAATTGCACGGAGCGATACATCGCGGAATGAAGTAAGCGGCTGACGATTCATAATTGATGAGCGGCACTGAGGAAACCGAGTGTTCCGCGATCGTCGAACTAGCAATGTGTAGAAAATTATACACTATAAGCATGAAATATTAATTCCAGTCGCTTTATATGTACCGACACTTCCCCGACGTTGTCTCGGAATATTCGAGGTTAATTACATATAAATAACTCATCGACTTTCATGTTCGAAACGAGAAAACCTAAAAAAACTACCAAATAAAAGTGATGCATTATATAAATCTTACTGACATCATAATAATTATTATACATCTAACATTTACAGAATGATCCAAAATAAATGTCACTGTTCCAATTAATTCACTGTATACATATTACTCATTGGGTATCGCTCGTATTCTTTCCATAGAAGTTATATTCCCATCAAAGCAACGGTTGCGTTCCCAGATGCTTTGACCAATGGACTGTGTGCATTTCGCAATAACCACTCGGCAGAGAGGTGTGCAATAAAGCCACTCTGGGGTGGAGGGTGATGCGCATCACAGCGAGCAAATCGAATCCGGGGCAAATTAGCGCGAGGCGCGCGGACGGATTCATCTTGTTGTCATGAGGAGTAATTGCCAGGCAGGCAGAGGGAGGATGAAGAGAAGCGGAAGGCTCATAGGAAAAGGTGAGCCCTCCCCCGGGGTTATGATACCGAGATGAAGCGCCTCAGGTTATTAGTTTAGGAAGCTGCAAAGTACTCCGAAACAAAGTCGCCCCCGTCCAACCCTCGCCCCACCGCCCTCGACGTGGCGTCTGTCCCTCTGGTGGCTAATCAATATACAAGCGGTTACTGGAGACTCCTTTCGTCTAGTCTAACCCGTAACCATCAAACCACCAGACGACCCGTCCTTTCTATTCAGTTTACTCCGGATCATACTGATGAAATATACATACTATCATCTATGTTTCTAAGTCTCTGAACACATAGTAAACTTGGAGTTTGATGTTAGATCTTTTGTATTTATAAATAATCTTGATCTATTATTTTATACTGTAATATTAAAAAAAACTGTTGTACAATTCTGTTATAGAAATTCCATTCAATTATAATAATCTAGATCCTCGAAATATTACTTCGATAATTCTATCGTCTGTAGTTCTGATTAATATTCCCAAGTAAGCATACACATTTTCCCGAAGTGGAACACTATTACATCGTGTGGTTAAGTGGCGTGCATGATATTAACCTCGCTGAAAGTTGTATAGATTCGCTTGCAAGGCTCGTAAAGGATAGCATCGCTATCAGAGAACGATGTCTGATAAACGATCTTTCTCACCCCGGAGCTAGCCGTGCTTGTGTACTCCTCTAGTTTGTTCTCCCTCTCTCTCATTCTGGCAGGGTGGTTGTAATATCTGGATCCTGATTTAATGCGGCTAAAGTTTGATCGCGCTCGCCGGTTGGCCCGGGCGATGTGCGTGTAAATAGTGGTGCGCCGGCCCAGAGGTGCTTTGCGTATGCCCAGAGCGAGGCATTAATTAGCAAGTTTATAGCTTGGGCTAAGGGAAAAAGATAGCGTTCCGTCCCGGAGTTCCAACCCGGCAGCAGCAGCAGCCTGATTAGCCGGCGCTCCTCGGTGAAAATAGAATTAAATACGCTCGGCGACCCGTAATCCTAATGGGATTAACCCGACCTCTTCCATCCACATTGATCTCCGATCATTTTACATCGCCCCGGAAGCCCCGCTCACACATTTCACTGAAGCAGTGTCCACCAGTTTTAACACGGCATTTGATGCTTCGGTGTCCGTGACAAAAAAAAAAAAATAGAATAAGGCTGTCATTAGATCGGATTAGCCTGTTTGTATGTCGTTGAGTACACTCAAGCGTCGATGATTGGATGAACGTATAGCTGGTAGATCACCGATGCGCACAATGGAAGCTTTAGTGGTTGATAGTAATGTTTGAATGCTGTTATTAGTGGTATTAATGCTCCTCGTCATTCTAGCAGTCATGATAATTTCTTGGTTATATAATCCCTTTTTCTGTGTTATGACTCTGTTGTGACAGTGATAAAAAGTAGTAGTAAAAACATGTACTATATTAGTTTACCTTGTAAAGAACCCCAGTTATATTTCACATGACACAGACGCAATTACAGTTCCATTAGTAAATTTGTGCGAAAAAAAAAATATTACGCAATACGAAATGTCTAATATTTCCGGAACTATAAATTACCTATAATGAGTCCCGAACTTTCTATTCTACCATACCGGAGTAGGCATACATGAGCTATTTCTCATTCGCAGTAATATGTTGTGATAGCTGTGCTTAGATCTTTCTCTTTGCCGCGTCGATATTATGATAAACGACAAGCAATTTCGTGCAAATGAAGCCCACCATTAATTTCTACCTGGTATACTGATTGACGGGAGGGAGAAAAATTGATCGAGCAATTGGCGCGTCTGGAATCGAGTAGAATTGCGATTACGATTGCGATAGAATTACGATTAGCCGGAGCCTATTAAAGCCGTTCGGGGCCATTCGATTATTCAAACATCCATCAAGCGCGGCGCACTTGCCAATAATGCTACAATCGATTATCCCCACCGTACGGCCCGATAGACACTGGTGTTTCAAATCGACTCATCGCATTAAACATTGCACTCGCCAATCCTGCCTCGGTCCCGAGCGCTTCCTGCCACATCATTGTCTCACACACTACACTCTCTCCCTGCCACCCCACTCGTCTGTATGCTGCCAGTCTATCCTCCAACCGATAATCAATACCATCGCTAATGCTCGCTGCGCTCACCAGAATGGTAATTGCCATGGTATTTCCACGTGCTAAGATCCAAAGCCGTTGCCGTGCTCGCTTCAATCATTCGCGTGACTTGGAGTACAAATACGTATATTTATTATTAGTTTAATAGTTTGTATAATCAACAACACGAATTCCTTTATATAATATAACTATTATATAATTTAGAATTAATACATTTATTTTACAGAAAAAATATATTATACGCGGATTCGTTATTTTATAATTATTCAAGAAGAATTGAATTTTATTATATTACTTTAGTATAAAAATATATTTTATAATAAATATTATTACTTTTTGAGTTGATAATTGAAATCTATGCCGTTCATGACGTTCGCACCTTTTATTAACTCGTTTGGGACTCCCGGTGGCTAACGGGTTCTATTAAGTGTGTGTCTCGGGGAAGAAATATGCAGGTCGAAAATTCAGTGAACGCGCGGCATTCTCGGCATAGCTTAGTGGCGCGAGCGAGTCCGAGTGTACAGCTGTGATTCCATAAATAAGGGGGGAAGGTTGGCCCTGCGCTGCGAAAGGGAGTTGCTACGGTTTTCGTCTTGCCGGAACACAATGTACGTACGCTGGCTGCAGAAAGTAAGTATGCCGAGACACGCCGGATGAATTATACCGGCCTAGAAGGGCCCAGCTAAGCTACTTGTCCTCGTAAACTTAGCTCGCCTTCCTTCGCTAACGAAACCGACACCAACCTTCCCCGGCACGTACACCATACCACTAACAGAATTCTCCCTTGCGACTCAAGCTGATTTCGTTTCTCGAAACGAAATAAAGATGTACTACAAAATGTTACTGTGGAAAGTATGATATAATTAACGATTTTCTTTCATGATTCGTCGAATTACAATTACACATTACACTTTTGGGGGGAAGTCCTGAATAATAAATGCTTTTGTTAACCTTAACTATATTGTAACAAAAACGCGGTGGACATTAAGAATAAGGAAATCTAAGGAATGTTTTAAATAGGTATTACAAAAATATTGGAAAATGTCTTTTTTTTACAACGACAAGTTTGAACAATTATCTTTTATTACTTGGCGCAATATCTGTCGAGGGTGACGAAAGGGCTGTAATGAAACGAAGAATAAAATTGTTCGGGTTTAGAATACAGCTGAGAGAGCAACAACCGTTCTGTGTTATGGAAATGTTATGGAGATGCGCGCTCGGCTCCGAAGGAGGAAAATATTATCCAACGGTTTAAATGAGTTAATCAACCACCCGCCCGGGTTCCTTCTCGCCCCGACTGATAGTTTATTATCCGGCTAATGAAAACAATTTTGCGGTTCGTAATAACCGGGGCTGGTTATTCGAGCACGACGATAAGTGGATTCAACGCTGCTGTTATCGCACCCTTAAGTAAATGAACGTGAAAACGAGCGGTTCAGTTGTTGCCCGATAATCTCAAGTTTAAGCCCGCAGTTTCTTCGGCAAAGCCAATGCGGAGTGCTTTCCAACATAATACGTGGAGTAACGAGGGAAGATAGTAACAAAGTAATACTTGTTATTGCGCATTTCCATCCGATTCCAAAGTCCATTAACGCATAGCTTTCAAATGTACCACAGAAGCTTCTATAACCCAGTCGAAGAAACTTAAACACATTACAAACTGATATAATAATTTGCACTCGCAAGATGAACTCAGTATTATCAATTACAGATCTTTCAGATTTATATTACTGTTATAATTAATCTCCAATAACATTCAACGATAAATAACCTTCGCGTACAACAAAAAGAAATAAACTTGACAGTAGAAAAACCAATTTAATCAAAGCTCAACGACACTAATGACCTATTCCAATGAACCATTAATCCAAAAGCAAGCAGAGAGTATATAACAAGCGTACCGGGAGTGACGGTACAATTCATATAAGGAAATATTTGAGTAGCGGAGGTCGCCTATCGATTCCAATGCCATCAATCAGAACTGCCTGAGTGAAGATCGATGGGGTCAAGTGGCCGGGCGAAGTCAGTGGGAACGAGATACAGAAGCGACGGTAGCGAGTGAGCGATCGGAAGCGATCAAACTGCCATCAATTAAACATTTTTCCCGAAGCGGCGAGCGTTCGATTCGTAGAGCTCGAAATCAAAATTGTTAAATGCACACGCACCGAGAGAAAGAGACAGCCGCGATAGAGAAGAGGATGCGTGTGTTGGAGTAGAACTGTGCTAGTTGGAGGACCAAACGGGAAGATAGATAGGGAAACGGCAGTAACGAAGATCACAGGTGATAAATCGTCGAAGGCTGCGGCTTCCCATCCACCTCTTCCATCCGACACTCGCACAAACATACCAACTACAGAGTCGCACGATAGACACTGTGCGGCAATCGAAACGGTCCAATTCGAATTGGCTCGTAACTCTATGCCATTCCGACGGATCGCTACGCCCTCCCCCGCCGAACCCCTCGATAATTACCGCTCGGAGATAAATTTATGACAGCAATAATTTACAGGCGGAAACTGCGCGCGACGACCCAGCCGATCTCTTCTTTTCCCTCTCTCTCTCTCTCGCGTTTACTCACTCACTGTTTCTCTATCGCGATAAAGAGCGATTAACTATAAAATGAAACTGCGCGCCGACCTCGCGATATGTCTGCCTGTCTGTGTGGATGGAAAGCAGTGTACGTGGTATGCAGTTTGAATGTGAAATATTGTATATATGCGGGTTAGGATGGGAAACAGTGTAGTTTATGTAGTTGGTGGTGCGCCGCAGTGGGCGAAACGAATCGGCGGCTGCGGCCGAATCAAATACTTCCTACTCGGATTGGCCAACTTCATTAAAACGAAAAAATCTCTACAGAATTTGGCTCGTACTATTTTTTTCTGTACGTTGAAATTGTAATAATTTATAGTCTTTTTTTAAAAGGTACCAAGTGGCTTTGGATGTAATGTGGTTTATCGATTTTTTAGTATGTTTTTTGTAATACTAACTCTTACGTTTATTATGTTTGTCGTTTCGTTCACTATAATGCGTGTATAATGACTGTCTGTTAATTGAAACGTTAACATTTCACTCAAGGAATATAACTTGTTCGTAGCAAGAACTGTTAAGAGTTCCCACAAAAAGCGCATAAGTTACGAGAACGAGGCATTGCACGCTCTCGCCGACTTCCTTTCCACGTTCGAGTTCTTTTCCCATAAAGTCGAAAGGCGGAAAGAGCGGAGTCGGCAAATCAATAATCTCATTGGCAAGATCGTTCGTGCACGATCAATTTCCAGTCTCGATTACCCGTGCGCACCCGAAAGCCTCGAGAGAAGCGAGAGAACGAACTTTCCGGCATTGGTGGAAGAAAGAAAGAAGTAGAGTGGGTTGCGTCGAAGCAGGATATTATCGTGGCCGAAAATTATTCGGCTACGAAAAGTGAAACGTTAACGGCGCTCCATCACGAACCACTCCTTTCCTCCTTGGTGTTTTGCACTTTTGCATGCATGCCAAGCCAAGCCGAGCCAAGCGTCGATAGGCGGTGGTGGACCAACAGGAGAAATCCCGCAGGAACGGCAAATGCACGGTGTGTTGTAGTATGTCTGTGTTTCTCGCCGGTTTCGCCAAAGTGGGATCGAACGCAGATTGCAGTGATTTGCCGACATAAATTGCATAGCCACGTAATCGTCCCACGTTGGAGAAACGAGTCCCTCTGAGGCCGAGGCCGTGTCGAAAAGTTCACGTATAGAGAAAAATCTCTCTCTCTAGTTCTCTACCTTCATTCCCTTTTTCTCTTTCTCTATCTCTACCTGATCGCTTCCTGCTACTACGCGCAGTTAGTCCCATTCAGTCTGCTAAAGCTACGGCTTTTGCCAGTCCGCCAGGTTTATTTGGACGGCGCACATATTGGCTCTCGTTCGAACTGGATCATTCCAACGGAGTTTCCAGTTGAAATTGATACCTTTTCTTAGTTAACTCTGAGCTACTATTGGTCGCGCGACAAATACCAAACCTGTTTTAATACTTCCTCTTCAAATTCGCTTGACATAACTTCACTTTTCAATGTAATGATTAACCAGTCTGTAGCAGATTTGTTGTCTTTTTCAATAATAAATTGTGTAATAACTTATATAAGTTGTTCAAACATTCTTTCGTTTTGAAAAATATGGAAACATAGCTTGTAATAAAGCTTGAAGGCGTTATTAGGGCGAAGAAAACATTCATAAGTCCTGCGACAATGTAGGACTTTATTTAGTTACCGCAAATGGAACCTCGCCGAGCTTCTGCTTGGTGCTCGTACTTCAAATAAAAGAGATCTTTCTCAGTGGCAGCCAGCGGTGGCGCAGACGGCAGTACGCCCAATAAACAAGGCTTAATGTCAACTTTACGATTCCAGTGCTCAGGTGCGCCACCAGCAGCCGCCGCACGTCGGCGTCTTTCTCCAAGAAGCTTATCAACTGGAGGACTCATAAATCGACCAACTTAACGACATTAACAATCGTCCCTTTGCTAATGAACCAGTTTTATTCTAATTCCATTTTTTTTTCTCGACTCATGTTTTAATACTCCTGTAAACCCTCATTCCGTAATAATAAAAAGGATGTTTATCAGCAAAGAAAGAAGAACAGGAAAAAGTACATAAATTAATTACCCAACGAACGCTTTAACCTCTTGCACTCCGAGCGAGATGAATAAAAAAAAAAAAAAAAAAAAATGCCGCAGCTAATTAACCCAGCTAAATGACAGCGAACAAGCACTCGCAAAAAGACCGAATAATATCGTCAAGCCTTGGAGCGGTTGCTAGTAGTGGCTCGTTCTCGCTTACAGAGGCGCTTACAGAATATTGAATTCGAGTTCTCTTGAAGCGACAGGAAGCTTTCCCAGGGGCTCTCTAAAGGCAGTGCTCAATCTCAAAGGGGTCAGAGCTCGCATTTCCACGTTGGCGTACTTCCCAATAAAGGCGGCCATCTTCGTGCCGAATGCGGAAAGCTTCGGGATGAAATCGAGCCGCGCTTAATAGAGCAATTAGGGCCGCCGGGAAGCGCTGGATATAATTGCCGGGCGAATTCTTGGCGGTGGCGGCGGCAGTAGCAGAGAAGGAGGAGGAGGAGGAGGTGGTGGAAGATGCTGCACCAAAGAAGGAGTGCCGGTAAGAAAAAGCAGGGAGCGAAGAAGCTGCCCCGTCTAATTTCCCGTAATCGGTCCGAGGGCACCGCTCCGCTCCTGTCGGAGATGTTTTGCCGATGCACCGTGATTATGCCCGGATAAGGTCGAGCACGGAGAAAGAGGAGCCAGAGGATAATCATTATCGGAGCCAGGTAGCAGCAACATATGGCAAACGAAGTCAGCCCACTCCGAAAGAGAACTCTTCTCTTCGCATACCTCTGATGGTGAAGTCGAAGTATCAGAGAGAAATCATACTGCTGAAGAATCAGTCGATCCTCTAAAGTTTCAACCACATTGTTCGAGTTGTTTGAATTCAAGCAGGTAGAAGGGAAGTAAATTAAAAATCTTCTACTTCGTCCGAAGGTTGAAAGTAACTTGGAATGTTTGAAACGAATAAAGTGACAGGTTCGCATTGCTAAGGTGCTTCCAGGTTGCTGGAATTCGAGTAATTGGAAGAGTGTGAATAAGGTCTAACCTGCTTCTGTCGCTTGTTATTGACATGTGCCAACTCGCCGCCATGTTTGGGCTTTGCTCTTAGGTAAGTTCGTGTGTATTATTAGCCGGCATTATTGATTTATCATTTAATGCTCCTCGGCCACGCAAGCGCCCGCCAAATCGGGGTTAACTGCTCATTTGCCCGGTGCTCATTGTGGTCTCTCTGTCCACAGAAACCAGCTATACATGACGACGTCATCCTTCTCATGACTCGAACCATTTCCGATTTCTGAATCACTTGTTTTCGATCACAATCAATTACAAGGTTATTTCAAGCGTAATTCCTAAGATTAATTAGTAGAATGGACTTGTCAATACTACATAAAAAATGTGGGAAGACTTTATCAATAAACTAACCATACGTTTCTCGAAATCTTAAACAATTTATAATAATACAACATAAATTATCCTAATTTATATTGCTTATCACAGAATAAAGTAAGAGTTTTAACCGAAGAGATTGTCCTCCATATCCCTTATTCATTGTAATTGATTGACAGGTACAATAAGCGGAGAATGGGAGGAAAGTGGAATTTTTTCCTCGTGCCAATTCTGATTTATTAGTGAGATCGAATTGACAGGTTGCCGTCATTCGCTAATACCTGCGAGATATTACGGGGTGTTTGTTGATTTATCGGCGATATTTGATGTACTGGACATGCCCGGCCGGACAATCCACCGCTCGCTGGGATCCTGCAATTTCCAATGGAAATGTAGCTCAGCCCGATCATACTGACAATGGGAAAATCAAAGTCCAGTGGCAGCGGTGGGAATCTATTTGGTGTTACAGTCCGATGATTCATTCGATAATACACCTGCCGGTGATTTTGGTACACTGAGTGCGTGTTTGGAAATGTGATCTTCGCCCGAGAGAGAGAAATATTACACCGACATATCGCGTTGTTTAACAAACCGCTCTTTTTTCTCGTGGGCGAGATATTTCAATTCGACACGCTACGTGAATTACTTTATACCGTTATTCCACGCATTTTAAAGTACCAATTACTCGAGATAATAAATCACAATGGATGTATCAATAACACAGTGCTACTAATAAGCAATTACTACTAATAAAGAATCCCATAAGAGATTTACACAACTTTAAAAGTCATTTCTTGGGAAACTTATTATCTGAAAATTTTTCCTTTTAAGTAATGGCTAATGTTAAAGAAATTGCAGAGTAACGGATCATTACCGACGATAATAAATGATAAATTAGACATGCAATGATATCTCCCAATTATTAACGTAATGACAATGTACGACGAACGTTACCGGAAAATAAGAGGCACGATCGAGCATGTAGAAATCATCAAGAGTACACGTGTTCACCAGCGGTGTGTGCTCCACGTGAACGTGCGAAAACTGACGGCCGCATGATGTCATGCATCGTCTCCGCTTATTTGCGGTAGACACGTAATTGCCGGGCACTCAAGGACGCCCGCCTCGACCATGCCACTTTGTGTGACTCTTAAGAGAATTCCGCTTGACAAATTGTTACCGTCGCACGCCCATGCTGATCTCCACCTCATTTTAGCCGTCCAACGTTTTCTACTGCTGTCTTCGAATACTTTAATCTTTACTTATTCTTGCAGTTTCATGCTATTAGTGTTACTACTATCTTGTATGTATTCTTGTATTATTACATTACTATATTATATGTAATTTAGTTACACAATATTGTAGCAGACAATCTAAGTTTTATTAACACAGCATTATTATTTGAAGATTTTAATTATAACACTGTATTGTTAATCGATAGAAATCCTGTGAGAGGTAACCGAAACTAATTCGTACAGATGTTATAGCTGTCATTTAGAGAGTTGCTCATCGAGGAGATCGACGACAGGAGAATCTACATGAAGCGGAGTAAGCGAATGGTGGGCGCGCGGGAGTGAAGCCCTAATTGTTGGCGAGTTAACGATGATCGATGATAACGGGCTGCTGCTACCCTTATCAGGGGAACCTCTCCGTCCTCCGTGTAACAGAGTCTCTCGCGTGCCACGTTAAGCCGCTTACACAGCCGGCGCGTGTTTGTAAATTTCAAGAGGCCTCTCGCAACGCCGCCACCGTACGATCACGCATCGCATCCTGCACATTTTACGAGCCGTGTATGTTGCTGTGTGTATTCCGCGCTCGCCGGTTGTAATCCCCAATTGCTGGCTTTCATAGTACACTCAGATCGCCCTGTCTTGATAATCTTCCGTCAAATAAGCCCAAGTAGCGTGTGTTGGAAAGTCGCTCGAGTTTCAGGATAGGAATTACGTACTGCTTGGTTGTAATAATTTCATGATTGATTCATACAATTGCAGACTTTTCATGTATGTACATTGAGATTACAGTGCATTGATAAGCTTTCGTCAAATAAGTGTAAGTGGTAGCGTGTGTACGTTGGAAAGTCAGTGGAGTTTTAGAGTTGCAATTATGTATTGCTTGATTATAATAATTTGATGATTGATTCGTACAATTGCAGACTTTTCATGTGTGTACATTGAGATTACAGTGCATTGATAACCTTTCGTTAAATAAACGCTCGTGTTTGATAGTAGTGAGCGTGTTTACGTTGTAAAGTCAGAGAAGTTAGGGAATGAGAATTACATATGATTTAATTGTAATAAGTTGACAATTGATTCGCACAATTGCAGTATGTGGACAATGGCACTTCTACATATGAAGTGTGGTATACAATTAATGTAAAATCTGTGAGTAGATTGTATGCATTATGTGGAATTTACTTGGTTGCTTCTACAAATTCCAGAAGAAATACTGTGTCAATTATAGCCTGCTAGGAGCTCTGCAATAATGCAAATTTAATCTCGCAATTAATGTCAGCAGGGTGCCGTCCGCGCCATTGGACTTTTCATCGGGTATCGAATCAATTATGTTTCCAGTGATGCGTTAGCGCGCCCGCCCGGCCATGCGGCAAACCTAATTAAAAATATATTTTAAGTCACCCCAGGGTCGCGCTTAATTATAGACGGCCCCGGGGATAAAAATGGCGCGAGGGTGGCACCTACAATTTCCAAGCGGTTTTAATAATTCCCTTTTGAAAGGAGCTGGTCACTCGGGTTCAACACTTTAACGATTGATCAATACTTGAACACCGCCAAGACTGAAATATCTCATGGAAACATCAATTTAATGCGGAGAAATTTATACGATCCTAAAGCCGTTAAAAATAATGGAAAATATCGGCGGCCGCGTCTTCTTTAAAGAGTATATTTTATTACACAGTTTTTCAAAATGGTTTCATTGTATTAATAGATTCTGGGTTCTCGAAATGGAAATTCGCAGAAGAGGGAGCTTTGTCGGAACAATGGCGCGCTCTGAAGGGTACTTCTACGGACACTTATGCTTTCAAAAGGAAATACAGCGCACCTAGAATGTTGCTTTTCCGTTTTGTGCTCGCGTTGAACGAAAGCTTTCACAGGTCCCAATGCTTTTGTGCGAGATAGAAACGCGTTACTCTTTGCTTCAGTATTAAAAAATAAAAGAAACACATTCGTGAGAACTTGGCGCGCAAGACTGTTCTCATAGAAACGTGTAAATCAATGTTTTTTACAGCGGAGCTTATACAGCGCTTTAAAATATCAACCTTTATACCATAATACTTTCAAGTCTTTGTCAAAAATCCAAAAATTTGCTAATTCTCATAACTGAAGCGGTTATTACCAAATTAATTAATACACCAATCCCAAACACAGTAATATTCATACAATTCACTTAACAATAACGTTACACCACACCACCACACAGACAGTGTCGCGTCGAGCTTGCGATTAAATCAATTAAAAATGATTATTTCCCCTAGCAAACAGAGTGGCGGCGGCAGTGGGAAATCGAGTTTCATTAGCAGCAAGCAGACGCGCCTGCGCAACAAGTTTTACGCGGCCGTAAATACACGGCGGTATCGATGAAAATTTAATCGGATTACCAGCGCAGAAGTTCATGCCGCGTGGCGGCCGGCGATAATTTCGAATTATACATTTCCCAGGTAAACTTTGCCAGCGCAGCTGCCGCCACTAATCGCATGAAAATAATAGAACAATTAGAATGCGAATACTGTGCTCGCACATTGATAACGTCATGCGTGTATACTTGTAATGGGAAAATAGTTGGCTGCCAGTTCGTGACGCGTGTGGGCAGAGCTGGTATGACAGGGGATGGAAATGAAACTGGTTTTATAATCTAACGAGGGTAACGTTGATTTGTAGCGCTTTTGGTTAAGTTGTTGATAAACGATTATAGCCCTTTGTTGTTGGATATAATAATAAATATAAAGACTTAATATCTTTTAATAAAGAACAATCTTTTTAAATTGATCATTATTCAAATTATCGCCAACAAGAAATGGTGTGCTTAATTAATGAACTGTGAGACTCAGTACTTTCGAAAAGAACTCAATCACGTCATAGAAACATCCAGTTTCCCCTGCACTCAAACACTGTTCATACCACACGCTTTGCGCCCGAAATCAGAGATCAGAGATTAGGAAGTGGGCGCATTAAAGGGTTAATAAAGTCTCGCGTGTCGGCTGGAATAACGAGAGAATAGCGTGTGAACGCGCGCAAGCGCACGGAATATGTATGCACTAATGAGGCAAACGGTCGCCGAGCAATCGAGCGTCATATCGAACGACAATTAATTACCCGGGCGAGGATTTCGTTTTAGCGGTGCGAAGCGAACGTGACCCGGTAATTAAAAAGCACGCGTACTTCGAAGCGCTTCACGGGCCGAAATGAATTTTAGTTAATGAATTATCTCGTCAGCGGAAAAGACGCTTGCCTGAGGATCTCGAGCGAGCGCGTAATTAACGGAGAAATTTCACCCGGCCCGATTCACTCCCTGTGGACGGTAGTTAATTATAAATCTCCCTCGGCAAAGGTGAGCCTGCCAGATAAGGTATCGAGAAACTTTTCCTCGCTGGTACCGACCGATTGCTACGCTACTCAACCCTTGCTTTCGTTAACCTCTGCCCGCTCTAACTATATCGCAATATTTGTATACCTTTCTTTATTATCCAATGAATTATAACCGTGTTGAAAAGTAAAGCTTTCGAGGCGATTCTTAGTTAATCAAATCAATGCATTCGCTATAAATATTAGAAAATGTACTGAATTGAGACTTCCTTTGCTTCAGAAGTTGGTAAGTCAATTATCCTAGAACCGAGCATGAGTTCAAGTAAAATAAAGTGAATGCAGAAATCTACTTGGTTACTTCCTCTCGGCGCCCCGACTTCAATCCGAATCCTCTCTCCGATTGCAAAGCGAGTGGTATTCATGTCGAAGTAACGCGATTAAGGGAAAAATCCCGTGCGATTTACGGAAATCGGAATCGGCAAGCGACGTAATAGGCACTGGGTAGAGTTCCGGACTGAAAAGCGAGCGAAGCCGCACTCGACGGCGTTTGCGCGGCGATAAAACGCTCTAACACAAGCACGCGCGCAAGTCGAGTACGCTTGTAACGTCTCTCTTCTTCTGTGTCCCTCTGCTTTTTTCCCGTTGGCAAACGCGCCAGCTCGCAGATCATTAATTAGACTCGAGCGAATGAAAAAAAAGTGTGCATGGGACTCGCTGGGATAGTAGGCAATAATTAAGCCGAGCAATTAGCCACTTTTAATAACATCGCTTGAGATTAGCTTCGCTCACTTAAGAGTTCATATACGCCTCCTTGTCACCAACATTTCTTTCATTTCTCCTGGAATCTTTCTTGTCGAATAATGGATAAATATTTATATATTATATTATATATAGAATTCATTGAAAAAACATTCGATAAGCTGATGCGATTATCCGATATTATACAATAACTTTTTCCTGACACGAAATAAAGCAATATTTCTGACGAAATTCGATTAGTCCACCTGCAGAAGCGCGAGGCCCATTTTAGAACACCTGTGAAGAAGTTGTTACGTATTCATTAATTTCTCATGCTGCTGATAGGACAGCGGTATTTATAAATGAGGATTACTCCTTAATAAGACGCCGTCTGCTCATCTATTTGCGGTCAGATTAATGATTCAAAGCTGTTTACGACATCATTCCTAGCACGGCTGAACTTGTTTTCCCTGAATCACCGCAGGCTTTCCTGATGCAATGAAAGATTCATTACAGGCTTCGGCTACCCTGCGGTTTTCCGTCATTAAAACGGTTTAACCGGATCGAGCTGTGGAACAGGACGGATTCATCGATCATCTTAATTGAGGGCTTTTCACGCTTTTGTTGCTCGGCTTTACAACCTTTCTGCAGAAATCTTGTAATCTAATGAGAGAATGGAATCAGTGCTTAACATAATATTACAGCACCGAAGAATCTCTTCTAATTCCTACTGAAAATAGTGATAATTAGTTTGTCTACTTACTCCGGCGAAATATAAACTTCGATCCTGAATATATCTTTCATAATTAATAACTCTAAATTCTCGCAAAAAAAATATTTCATTTACTTTCCAAAAACATATCTCCGCTTCTTGCAAAAATAATTCTATAAAAAAAGGGGAAAAAAGAACTTAGTATTCCGAATTTCGTAAGCGAATGAATATTTAAATATCTGACTTTCCTTATCAACCAGGTTGCGATCTTCGAACGTGGTAATGCATACACTGTTACTTGCGCCGCACAATTTACATCAGCCATTTACCCGCGCAAACAGAGAAGGCGAGGCCGAGCGAGGCGGGAATACGCGAAACTAAATATACGGAAGTAAAGGGTTAATTAGCGATTCGCGAAAGCCCGGCTTTTCTGGCTCGGCGATGACGATAAGGGCCGGCCGCCGTCATATTTCCCCGCGCTCGTATTCCGGCGTGCGTGCGTGCGTGCGTGCGTGCGTGTGTCTGTCCGCGCGTGGGTTCTTGCGGCGTTGTACGCGCGTGTGTGCACGTGTGTGCGGTAGCTCTATAGAACACAGAGAGAGCGTATGCACCGCCGCGAAAGCCCCCATGCATATTCATGAAGGACTCGCGCATATTTACGAGCGACGCTTACAAACCCGGGATATCCCGAGCGGCGAGCGCGCTCTCATTCCCGCTGTAAGAGTTTCGCTCGACTATCGCGAGCCAACCAGCCTGCCACCGAAGCCTGCTGCCGCAAACCCTTTCGTTTCGATATTTTAGTGCGTCCGATCCACACATGTACATACGACCCTCGCAATTCTCTGCACCTGAGAAACGGCCGATCGTATATTCAAGCACTGCGATTAACAGTACAAAAGACACTGATTTCGAGTATTCACTACTGTATAACTTTGAATTCAGAAAGATAAAGATGAATAGTTTGTCGTGTACAATCATTTCATTTTATCGCGATGAATTGAATTTACAAAGAAGTAATTTGGGATTCGTGACTTTTTATACTGTTTTAATATTTTATTGTACTAGTTTTTCTGCAATCCATTGTAATCAGATACGATCATTATTAGTTGAAGCTTCCGGCCTGTTTTGCGATAGCATAGATTCTGAGAGAACGAACACTTAATGAGTCAGGAGTGAGTAACTTGTTTGTCGCGCGACGATCGATCTCGCGTGAGTAATGTGGAACGCACGCGTCAAGCGTGAACTAGCACGGTAATGATTGATGCTAGGCAAGTGTGGTTTACATCTAGTTTGCTTTAATCCAAGCGCCCGTGAAATGTCTCTGTATGCATGTATGGAATGGTGAAGGAGCGAACTGTTTCTCCGTGAAAATACAATTTTTAACAAGATTCTTATGTTTCCCTTGAATTGATTAATTATCAGACGCTTCTATAAAAATAAACTTAAAGGGGTTATTAAATTTATTGATAATCCTTAGGAAAAAAATCTATATTAAGCAATTGGAAGTGGTATTAATTAAATCAGAGTTCCTTGTTTCCCAATTAGTTCCAATCGAATTGTCAGATTGATCGCGACGTCGATTACTATTTTAAAATAGGAGAACACCGTTGGTTTGCAATGCAGAAGAGAGCGGTTTATCGAAAAATCGTTTGCTCGGACCATCGCCAGGTGCAACAAAGTGCATAGCCGATAATCCGCTGGCGCTTAATTGGCGAAGCAACCGAGTTGAAAGAGCTTTCAGAGCCGCTTTGACACAGATCGTTTTATGCGCTGGGGAAGCAGGTTAGGTGAAATCGAGTGAGGTAAAGTTGGGCGAGCGCAGCATCTTGAAAATCAGGTCAATCAAGCGGTAGTTACGATGACTCGGGTCTTCATGCGCTCCTGTCATTGGAACACCATTCAATCATTTGAAAAGTAGATCCACTAATTAACCAAACAATACGAACAATGCAAAACCGAAAATATATCAAATTGTACTCATCAATTATAACTGACAAAAGTAAATGATTTATAAAATCATGGTATTAAAAAAATCTAAAAAAAAACGCTGATTTAAATTACTCGTACAAAAACACTGTTCTCAAAGAAATCCTAAAACAAGTAAGACCTTCAACGCGAATACCAATGCTGAGCCTAGCCACTCTATCAATCCGCATACACCAAGGCATTACGCAAGCAAAGTCATTCAGTCAGAAATAGACGCACGCTATCACTCAAGCGTCCCAACATTCCAGCAGACTCGGGGCAACATTCGTTCAAGACAGCAGACACTGGAGCGTCTGGCGAAGTAAGTCGAGCGAGTTATTCATGGAGTTGAATCGACGGTCGCCGAAAACGAAGGGTGAATATGCCGAAATCAGCGTGCTCGCTCGATGTCTTAACCCAATAGCATCAGCGTGTCCGCGAAGGCACAATTGTTAACTGGCGATCCTGAATAAACATGATTCGTCGTCGCTCACCGGTTCAGGATTGCGTAGCCCGACGCGATGCGGCGCGTCGCGTCGCCTTGCCGAGAGATACCGAGCGTCTTGATCCATATGCATGCAGTGCGCGCCAGAGGACGATGCGTCGCGACGCGCGCGTTGGCCCTATTGCTTCTTTTGTTCTGACTGCGTACGCTTGTCGAGGAAAGGATGTTTGTGTGTGTGTGTGTGTGTGGGTATCGTGGAGTGGTGTGTATGTGTCGAAAGTGAAGAGAGCCCTCGAGCGGATCGCCCGCCGCTTTTATGGATAAATGCCGAATATGGAGGCGACGGCGGACGACGGCAACCACCTTTTTAAGTTAATTCCGTCTGGATGAATCATGTATGAGCCGCTCGAAATAACTCCGGCAATGCGACGAACGCGCCCCGATGGGCGCGGCTTTATGAGAATGTTATGCAATCCCAGCTTTTGTTCAGTGCTTTCCTCCGCGCAAGCTCTCTCGCCGACCGAGGATGTGAGATTAAGCTAATTAGTGGAAAGTGCGTTTAACCTCTCTCGGAACCGACTGATACCTACGTGTGCGGTTAGTCTGTTTTCAAAGCAAGCATTCTTAACAGGATACGCTACATACAGAACCTGCGCAATTAGTGCAATCTTTTCCACTCTGTTTTGCACTTGTTTCTTACCGCTCAAGGATTAAACTTTCTACTCTAGGTTACATCCAAACCCACAAATCAACCGACTGGGTAATTATACATTAGTCAACGTCCTCGTCCTTTTTTTTCTCTCGGATTTCTTTCCTGCCAATGAAAACCTTTACTCGAGACCCCATTAATTACATTCGCGTTAGCTTGTAGTCATCTAATACTGTCAAGTATAATTGGTACCAGGAACAATTAATTGTAATTAAATATGTCAATAAAACCGTAGTTAAAAAAAGGATGAAATCTTTCTTTGAGTCCTGCTTGATGGCTCCGATTAAGTAAAACACGTTACTCGCATCACGATTTTTCTAATAATTATAACTAACAAACGACATCGCATTTTACCAATGAACCTTATCATTTTCCACTCGGTTTGGCATGAGCAATCTATGATTCAATTATTCCTCACCTCTGACGAACACTTCATAACCGCGGGGGATGGGCGGGGTGGGGCCAATGATTTTAAGTGAGCACGATGCATATTTATGCGACCGAGTCTCGGACTTGAAGGGCGAAGAGGACGAGAAGGAGCGAAAGACAAACGGAACAGATTGGTTTCCGGCCTGAGACTGGCAGCTGCCGCTGCACTTCCCCGGGGTTTGTCGCAGGAGGCAGGAAACGCTCGCGCCCGTTAATAACCCAATTAAAATGGACAGGAAACCTGGTACTCTCTCGTAGCTTGACTCGACGCCCGGGCGCCCCGACGACGGCGATGCTACTATTACCAGGCAGCTATTACCTCGAGCACAGGTGTTGCCAGTCTATCGGTGATATACCACGCGCCCTGGGAGCACCTCAGCCTAATAGTCACCGGTGTAATAGTCTGTCAGTAATAATCTGCCGGATGATTGAGCCTTCATGCTCTGAAACCGTTCACTCTGATCCGAATTTCAATGGACTCCTTATAAGCTCATAATACCTCCGTTCACCTTTCCTATACTATCTTTTTTTGCAATTTGTAAATGTTAAATAGCAATTTTTCGATTTCTAATGCTGATGGAAGTGTTTCCGATCCAGTTTTTCTTCGGGCAAATTCTCTCACCTGTAACAGAAAAATAAAAAACATATTTAGTACGATTTCATAAGTTAAAAGATTCTAATAACTTTTAAATTCTAAGTATTATATCAGGAATGAATTCATTCAAACTCAAAATTGATACATCAAATCCCCAAGTACTTCCCAACGCTCGTGTGTTTCTCGTACACATTGCTCGTTTCCGGCTGTCAAACAGAGAGAGAGAGAGAGAGAAAGAGAGCGGTCAACAAAGGGGCTGCCAAAACCCGAGCGTAACCAAGCGGAGCGAAGATTGCGGTGAAGGGCGAGTGCGGAGCCGAAAGAAATGCAAATCAGCTCGGAGCACACACAATCAAGTATGCAGCGAGACTAACAATTTCCCCTATCGATTGCGGTTGATCTTGCCGGCGTGAAATCGGCCGGATCGCAGAGACGGCGGCCACAGGCGTTGACGGCCTCGAGCGGAAAGCAGCTACCATCAACTTCCCTCTCACCTGGCCGCCCCGCCGCTGCCGTCTGCCAAAAAAGTGCTCGCCCCGGATCGCAGATGGAAAGACCCTCGTTTTCGAGGAACGCGCGGTGCAACATTAATTACGCCACTTCCGCTTCTCGACGGTGCACACTCGAGGGTCCGCGCACCGGCGAAGGTGGTCACGGCTGCCGAGTACATTCTCCGAAAGAACAGGGAAAGTGTGCGAATTGGGAAAGATAAATTTGAACTCAACATAAGACAGGTTGAATTATTAATTATATATAATTAGATGATTCTGTATTGAAATAATTTTGCATTAAACAAGAGGGATGTAAGACTTGTAATTACAGTCAGAAACACTGGTAAATAGAGTCTTGGAGATAAATTATATAGCTAGTAAGTCATGACTTTAAAAGAAGTGAAGCAGAGGCGACGATAAAAAGAGGTGAAGTGGCGAGAGGGCATGCATGACACCGGTCGGAGGAATAATTGAATAGGAAGAGGGGCGTCGATGGGACGCGGAAGAAGGAGTAGGTGTCGTGTGCTCGGAAGGGAGGTGTGCGAAAGGGGGTGCCTGGCGGGCAGGAGCTTCGGAAATAAACGAGCCGGTCGCTGCTGGCCAGGAAGAGATCGGCGCCGGCGATAGCATTCGGAAAGTGAAATAAAAAAGGCGCGAGCCTTTGTGCGTGTGTACGACAGAGCAAGTTGTACATATGTACGAGAGAAAGGGAAAGAGAGACAGAGAGACAGAGAGAGAGAGAGAGAAAGAGGGAGGAAGACGGACGAGATCGTAATATCAGGAAAGAAAAATGTAAAACAGTGCCATTTAAATGCGTGTGTGGAAGGAAAAGGGAGTCCCAGGGTCGATTCTCGACGGTGCACACACCAACCTGGTGGAGAAGCGGACGATGGAAGGAGGTTCCCAGTGAACGGACGGACACACGGCACGATCGCGTGAGATTAGGACCCTTTCAAGTGTGACTCATGCCGGCAGAGTAAAGTAAATGAGTGCAACTGCACCGCCACTTCCACTTCTTTTCTTCCACCCCAACCGATCTCTCCTCCTTTTTTCTTCCTCCAATGCCACTTCTCCTTTTCTTCGCACTCGCGCACACCCGTTAACCTCTGTCTTTCTCGGCTCTTTATGTGTGTACCTTCGCTGGTAGCCTCACACCCGGCTGGACTTCCTACGTACTACTTCCGGGCCTCATTCCCTTCGTGCGACCAACTCCGCTTGGATCACGTGTACTTACTTACTTCGTGAGGAGTTATCTCTGCTCACACGAGCACGAATCAAATCGCGTGTCGTCCACTTTCGTGGCTTGCTTTCTTTGCACCGCTTGATTTCACCTGTGAGAGCATTTATCCTTTCCTGGGTAGTACTAAGTTCACTCACTCGATAGAGATCGTTTTTTGTAAGAAAATTGTGGTGAAATTGAGTGGGACTTGGCAGTAATTTCAGGTTGTCAATGAAGATTTTGAAAGAATGTTTTTTATCATTGTGTATAGAAATCTCGTATAGAAATAATGCATAAATGATAATTGGCAAGGGGGGAATGTAATATTTCATGTGACAGGAATTACAGAAGTAATGAATCGACAATTTGTTAGATTAATTCCGGACCTTCGTTGAAAGCTGAATTTAATTCAGACTGACCTTGTTACAATATGTTTGAATTGGAAACACCACTGAAAGAAGGTTCCAATTTGCACTGGATTATTAATCGCGGAAGTTCTGGCGTACTTTAGTAAGGATTACTGAAACAATCTCGCAGGCCAAACTAATCAACGCGAATGCTAATTTGCTCGCGGGATTCGTGATCAATATGAGCAAGCAGTACCCAATCGGCGCCGCGCCGGCTGTTAATTAGCGTAATTAAATCAACCGAGTGCAATGCGTACGACGTGTATGCTATTGTGGCTGCCGGTATTAAACACGGCCTCGTGTTGTCCATGAGTTTGATCTCATGAAAAGTATTCCGACCAATACTAAATATTAATGTATATACACACCACGCCAAATACTTGAAATGTAAAACGTTCTGCCGGATGATACGTGTTAATTATAGCTTTGCAAATTTACAGGAATAACCAATTTGCAGCAAATAATATTGACGAATAATTCAATTTGTCAACTTTTGTATACTAAAAGCACAGTTTATGTTGCTATTAAATTAATATACTTATACTAATAGTTATACTAACTATTGGAACAGAGTAATCAAAGAGACAATACAAATTAAATGATTTATAAGTGGTGAGTGAACTACTTGAAAGACCTGCAAGAAAGACTCGTTAATTCGAATTTTTCGTCTGGTCGTTATAAAAAAACATCATTGTCCTTGACAGGATGCAACTTCAACTAGCAATACTTCAACTTCAATGTTTCTCTCAACGACATTGGGAGTTCGAATTTTTTGTCTGGTTTTTATGAAGAAAAAATCATTGTCCTTGGCAGGGTGCAACTGAATGTCACTCTCGGATATCTGAAGCAGGTAACACAGCCGAGAGAGGACAGCAGACAGTCATCATCGTCGTCTGCCAATACCTGCCGCCTTTTTTTTACACCTTTTCTCCGGGCTTTTATACACTCGGCTACTCGGCCTGCCTCTTCTGCTTCCCTCCGTTGCTTTTTGTCATTTAGTATACAACGGGCACGGCCTTCTCTCTCTCCACGCACAAAAATAGCAGCCGCTTTGTTTCACGGACAGACGACGTGCTCCCGCGACCTTTTTTTCTTTCACGTGTGCCATCGATCCTCTCTTATTTCCCGCCGTTTTACCTTCGCTCGTCACCCCAACCGATCAACATCTACGCCTTGTTCTACTCTGCCGTCTAGTTAATCGTGTTAACACTTGCTTTCAGTTCCAATCACAATTACATACACTGCATTTTGAATATCATAACAGCTTTTTTTCTTCAGTATATGTTAAAACATAATGGTTTCTAATCAATTATTCCGAGTAGAAATTACACGTAACAATATTAGACAACTACGAATTAATATGAGTGCAATTAATAATTGCATGGATAAGACTTTTTATTGGCGAGTGAAAAAAATGCGAGGGAAAAAAAGGGGGAACTGGAGTAGCCTGTTTGCTGTTAATAAGGGAAATTACTGGATGATTCGCCCCACCGTAATTACTCGAGAATTGCATCACAGGGTATACATTACAGCAGACTTTGTAGAAGCAAAGAAGAGTGTTGAGGATCCATAAATCTTATGTGCAATCTAAAATTTTCTTGGAAAGGCTGAGCCCGTAAACGGGCGATGCACTGAAACGATCGTCAATGATCGGAGCATGAACGCGCGCCGACCTTAAAGCGTGCAGCAGCGTTTCGCTATTGCGCGCAAGCGGCTCATGAATAATTCAGCAGTATTTTCAAGCATAATTTGATATCGGCAAATCAGTATGGAATAATTACATTTGCCCATCGCAGCCGGAGCGGAGAGCTTGTATGGGACGACGGCCGATAATCATCGAGTGGTGGGCGGGCTGTTCTAGCGCGATTAACGAGTTCCGTGCGATATTAGCGCTAGCATTCGTAATTAATGTCGCAGATTTTCATTATCCGGATGAAGCGCAATCAGCAGTATTCAAGGAGGGCATCCGATCGATTAAAAAGCTCTCTCGTGGTTGTGGCAAGTGCCGAATACCTGTCTCTGACTTTCCATTTAATTCAAACTGTCACCACCCTTCTCTCCTCCCGAACCCCCATCCCCCCCTTCTGTCTCATTAATATGCGCTCGCCCCTCATTATGCATTGATATCAGCCCCGGTCCGTCTGAACTTTACAGCGGCTACCCGGTTTTATTAGTTCAGTAACTAACTATACGTTAATGGGGGATCAATGAACTCTCGTTTGAACGAGACGAAGTATTCTTCAGATTTCGAATCTGATATTTCGAAATGAGATCAAATATAAGCAATGTTAACCTGTCACATTTGACATTTTAGTACGATACTTAATCCTTTTTTATAAAAAGATGAAAACCGATCAGATCTCTTTTTGATTGAAATGTGTTCAGTAGAATCATGATTCACAATGTTGAATCTTAGATCGGCCGTTGAAAAATCGATCCTTTTGATCCGCTGTCGCATTACCATTAACGGCGGGTCAAATCCGTGCCGAGAGTGTCGGAAGCTCGAGGGCAAAAGCAAGAGGTTTAAATCGAGCGAGTGGGTTTCTCAGGCGAAGCTTCTCGTCTCAGCGGGCACGAAGGAAGCCCTCCTCTTTTCAGGGGGATAATTCGTCTTCGTGGAACGTCGTGGTCGCCGGATAAGATCGACGTGACTGCTTTATCTGCGCTGTCATCCCAGGCGGATCCAGCCAGTCGCGTCACTTTCCAGTAAAACAAAGTGACTCCTGTGCAGTTAGAGAGCGCGAGCGTGCGAGTGAGTGAACCAGCGAAACTTAGGCCTCCCAGTTTTCGCCTTCCTTCCTTTTTCAGCCTTTGCTATTCGTTTCCTCGCTCTTCACGCCGATCCTATTTCTGTTTCTCCCTGTGAACTGGTTATAGAGCAGGATGTCTTTCTAGCACGTACAGCGCATTGGACAAAGTACTTCTGACAAGCCGATATTGCTAGCGGAATACTTCACCTAGTTCATCGACAGCCCCGAAATTGGCAACTCGAGAACTCGAAAGCTCTTGAAAGTGTTCGTCTCTGTCACTCGAATTCCAAATGCAAAAGTTTATCTTCTTCGTTCCTCTAAGGTTAAACCTGGCATCTATTTCAGGACTTTTATCAAACGAGATTACGAATGCATATAAATAAATTAACAGTGTATCAATTGTAAAAAATCGTAGAAAAGTCGTCCCTGAAGAAATGAAAAAACGGCGAATTGCCAATAAGCGCTAATATCAGTCGAAAGGTTAATGAATACTCTAACTATACATATATCGATGGTCTCGTCTCACAATGATGCTTTTTAGCGAGCTGTTTATACACGTGTCTCGAAATTCCAGGGTCCGCGAGGCTTCGCAGGCAATTGAGAGATTTATTTTTACTTCTTCCTTCGGCGAGCGCTGCTGTCTTCCATGTCACTGTGTTACTGAAGGCAGCACAGCGCGCATCGAGAAGCCACTTTGGCGTTGCAGCCACGTCCTCAGGACGAGACGGACTTAAAAATAGAAATGAACGAATTATGAGCACACTGGCTACCCTGCCACTCTCCTTCTCACTCTCTCTTTCTCTCTCTCTTTCTCACTCTCGCGCGCGCGCGCCCTCCCAGTATCATCAATAAATTCGCCCGGACAGCTAATTTACAGCATGCGCACTGAACGAATCAATTCGCCCTTTGATCTAAACTCAAGTCAAAGAGCGAATATCACAGCTGTACATACTACACTCTGCAGTTGCACTTGCGAGAACTTGTGATGGAACTTTTGTTTTAACGATGGCAATCAAAACATACTAAAACGTACCGTGAAGTCCAATTATTAATGCTGAAGTAGTTGAATACTGTTAAAGAAGTTCCTCTTTTATCATTGACATTCAATGTTGAAGTTTATCGAAGAGTCAAACACTGATCAATGGTAATTCCGTGGAGTTTATTTGAAATTGTGCGATTCCTACAATTGAAAGCAAGCAAAGCTATCACATAACGTGCGAATCGTTACATTGAATGACACTCGAGACGATAGAAAGAAGGAGACAATTTTCTAGTATTACAGTGGCGGAGTAAAGTCAGCGAAGGCCTCGCATCGGTTCAACCACCGACCCAGATTCTTTCGCAATCCGAGTGCAGCAGCAGCGGCGCTGTCTGCGAAGCCGATATTAAAATTGCATGTTATTGAGTAAAGCACTAGTAGCTGCTGGCTTATGTAACGTTGGTCCGCCCGACGCCCCGGCGTAATTACGTCCTGCCGGCCATTATCTGTGTCATGGATAAAATGTGCCGCCGAGCGGAAGACCTTTCTGCCTGAGCCGACGCGCGTGAGCGACGCGGCATCTGGAATTACAGCGAGCAGCACAGCTCGATCGGAGGAAAAAGTGTGGAAAAAATCGACGAGACGCAATTCTCTCGTTTGTGTACCGACAGTTTCGTTGCCGATCCTCTTGTTACTGATGTGGATAAAAAAAAAAAAGAGAACAGGATGTTCGATGACGATGGGTGTCAGGATTTCATAAGCGCAATTAGTCCGAGTAATAAACAATTAGTAATCGTTCTTATCGCTCTTATGCGCGCTCGACACTATTTATACTCGGATGTCTGTAACTCTGTGAGCTATCTGTTGGAGGAAAATAATTAAAATGCAGTGTCGCTTGTGAATACATAGCATGTTATTTTTAGAGATGTAACGCGTTGAGATTGTGAACGATGCCTCACTGATTCACCAATCGAGATTTAGTATTTGAAATATTCAAAAGCTTGTAAACTACACTCGAACATCCGAAATTAATACTGATTATTACAGCTGTTTCTCAGAGTACAATTTATTACTAACACTAAAATAAACTCGAGAGACAAACTAAATGACGACACATACATTTGTCAGTGTCGTGTGAAGGTTAGGCGAAAAGGTACTCCCACACTTCGTATTAAAGTTTGACCTTAACATAGGTGAAAGTAGTCCCTTTCTTACAATGTCCTGCTCAGCAAGAAGAAAAGGGTCTATCGGGCATGTATCCAACAAAAAATATAACCATTCCAAACGCAGAAAGTTCCTTTTGCCGAGGCAAAAGGGATGAGGATGAGGTTGAAGGAAGACGAAGTGTGGGAGGTCTGTCACGCGAAGACCAGGGCAAAAAGGGGCCAGCAGTTTCTTTGAAGATGAATCGTTCGGGGACACTTGTCGACTGGAACGTCTTTTCCCGTGGGATTAAAGCTCACCCCACCTCCTACAATTCCCCCAATCCCCAAGTTCCTCGTGATTCCGTCTAAAGAGGGAGGAAAACTCGCCGCGGCTGTGATAATGCCAGCGAGCATCTCGACAATAAATCTTGTTGTATTAAGGTTTCCTTCTGCTTCGACGAGATCTTCTCGGCGACCCTCACTCACGCTTTTGTCTTACTCGTCCTCTTGACTCGCCAAGTCTGTGATTCGACACCTTTGAGTTATTGAGGTCGCCAGATCCTTTCGGATGCTGTGCGTGTTGCGAATTTAAAAGAAGGACTGAAATCTATCGCACGAAATATATGTCTGCCTGATTCAACACTAGTGAATTTGTTCGAATAGCAATGCTAGTATATATAATATAGAAATAATAATTGATAAGGAAATTATATGATAATGAAGTGAGATTGGTAAACTTTATATATGCGATGGATTTCAACGTAAGATATTCTTTAGCGACTTTAAAGGCTTTCTCATTTTTTAAGACTGATTTACAAACCAGAGGCTTCTAGAAACCTCCGAGGAACATCTTCATGGGGCGTTTACGAAGCGAGCGAGCGTATCGGGGAAAGTTTTAAAGGCCGATTTCTTTCCCGCTCAAGGTACCAATTGTTTTAGGACGGGCAAACTTTCCATCTTTGCGGAGCCCTCGGGGTTCACCCTCCGTAACATCCACACAGACCAGACACACACCTTGTGAAACTCTCGTTAAAGGGAGCTCGAAAAAAACATCTCTCAGATTCACCTGGGATGCGAGAAGCTCCCCCAGGTAAATAGAATATAACCGATACGGAATTACTTGTGCTCCGTCAAATATTGTCAGTGCAAATACCCTCGTTGCTCTGCCACTGGGAAACTGCGACTCGATTTTACATCTTGAACTTTGCTCACTTTAACCATCTCAACGCCATTGATTCCTCGCGTTACTTTGTTAAACCCTGGCCAAACAAGACAACCAAGAAGTCGTCGAAGGACTGGAATTGCTTGAAACGACACTTACGAGAATGTATTCCTGGAACAAGATTATTGGTCATCGTGTTTCCCATGCGTGTACTAAAACCGTGTATTGAAACCCTTTGGGAGTATTCGAAAGCAATTACGGCGTCGATATTTACCTGAACGCAAATCACTTTAATACCGGTGTGCCGGATATGTAAATGGACATATTCCAGTGTGTGTTATGATTTCTGATATTACAACTGTCACATATACATATTGCGCCGAATGTTTACAAATATGCATTATCAATGAAATTCGAAATTAGTAAATATCAGAAGCCAAAGTTAATCCCAATATAAACTAACTATAACTCAATGTCTGTAACATACGGAAGAGAGTTTTATTAATTACATTAGAACTTCCGACTTTCTCCTGGTTAATGTTTGCCTTTTCAACCAGGAATAAAACAGACACGCCAAACTGGCGCGTTAATGACCGTTTCAACTGGAATTCTTCTTTCGGAAAATCGTACTTTCAAAAGCAACGAAGGGGAGAGCTGGTTTATCGGGTGGCGTGGCAATTGAAATATTTACATGACACGTAGCGCGCGGGGCATTAGTCGTGGCGGGGCGAATTAATATAGTCAAAAGATAAAGCGGACAGCGTGAATAAACAGCGTCGGCGCCGAGGGACGAACGCCTCTCGGCATGTATAAATGACGAACGGCCAGCGGCTAAATTGCTCTCGTCGGTTAGCGTCGATGCCCGCGCACGCGCGCATCCGATTCCATCCTGCCCGGCTCGCACAAACAGCCGGGCGCGCTAATGTCCTTTGAATTTCAATTAACGGCAGAATTGTTTAATTTCGACTCGGCTCGATCGAGCGACCCTTCCAACGCGCACTTGCCAGCTGCTTTCGACGATATCGCTTTCGCCGCGTAGGTGAGAGAGCGCAATTGAACCAAACGAATTCAGTACCATGTATACGCCACGCATACCGCAGAACTACGCTTGTGTAACGCAACGGCGCGCCACACACATTTCGTTGCTAAAAGTGATGCTCTTGTGAGAGGCTGATAAGCAAAGGAGAACATTTCCGGTGACAGGTTGTATTATCAGATAGATAGGTAAATAAGTAAAGATGGTTATTATATTACACTTTCCTTTTTCCATAATTGATTAGTAACTATTCGCGTATGATATGAAAAGATTTATTATAGCCAATCGTAATCGATCAGGTATCCGGAACACTCGACTATAATTCACGGTGTATCTTGTTGCGTTTTAATTTCATTGTAAATAACATTTCTGCTGAAAGAAACAGCGTACTAAGAAGTATAAATATTCGTTGAACCACCACTCGCCACGCAAGTTGAGCGGTAGGTAACACTACTAAACTACAAGATTCGAGATACCAATAGTTGCAGGTTACTTTCAGGACTATCGCCGCGAGCAATCAGCGACCAATAAACCAAGTCGTTCATGGCTAATTAAACCATTAGATATTCGACAAGAAATTTACCGCGCCTATTAATGTCACTCTAATGTTTCTCGCGCTTGTAAAAGCACTGCCAGTGTAAAATATGCATCCGAGCCAGCTGTTTTTCCGTTTGAAACACGCGGGACTACTTTACGAGAACGATCTCTGAAAAGTCAGATAATTAATGTAGAGGTGCATTAAAAAGCCCCCGGAAAATTCGAGCACTTTGGCGAGCCGCGTGCGAGAAAGAAAGAGAGGGAAAATTCGACTAATAGCTGGGAACGACGATCGCAGCGTAATCGGTGGCTTTCAGCCGAACTACAACATAAATCGAAGAGCAGGCCGAGCAAGAGAAAAATTATCGTCGAACGATACAAGCAACGTGATAGTGCGCGGCCACCATTGTTACACAACACTTTTAATTACGCCCAATGGAATTAATGTACTCGCGATGTGCGACCTGAGTTCCATTCGCGCGAATATGTTGGCCGACACGCGACCAGCTGCCTTCCGCTTTTGCCACCTAATCTCACTCTTCACCCCTTTGCTCCGCCTATCACGAGTCGCACCACGGATTTGAGTGACAAGCTTGTTGTATTGTGCACATTATTTTGTCGAGATAATAACTGGTTTTGAAATTATATACGTCATAAATATTACTATTTGAGGGTGCATTCGGTGCAATAATCTGTGAATTGTTCCCTTAGTAATACATGTTTTGGCGGGGGTTAAATAATACGAATGTAAATCAGTAATTCAACGTCACAAATTTGACGAAGTGATGTAATTATAGATTTATTTGATATTCGATTGATTTATTATTTTAATTGCAAGTACGAATAATTCCTAATGTCTGTAATGTTTGGAACCAAATTTGATTAACCAGACTAAAAGGACAACAGGATCGAATTAAATAATTCAAGTGTACAAAAGGACCTTTACCAGTTCAAGTATCACAGACTTTTTTCGGTGCTAGGAAAATGAAACTGACCCTTCACAGGAAACACGCTTAATCCTGCGATCGCCCAATCTCTCAGGCGGAAACAATTTACGGCAGGGTCCTATCAACGCCCACCGTCGACGTTGATAAGCAACGTCGCCACCAGCGCTGATACAGGAGGGCTGATAATGATGATAACAGTCCCGATAAGAGTCCCGAGCAACGCGTGCATCAAACATTGCAACCGCTAATGCGTCGTGATAATTCACCCCTAGTTTCGCCGGACAAACCCTTGGTGTTGCGCCGGAATTAATTTGCGATGACTCACGCTTTTTGCGTGTGCGTGCACCGAGTGCGTAGCAATTGTAGCAAATTAATTCTTCGAAGTTGCTACGTTGCTGCTGTACTTTGCATTATACGTATAATTGATCATTATCTCGTAATACTAAATTATCATAATAACACGATAGAATATACCAAAGAAATAATAAGAATGTTTGCAATTCAAACATGTAACTCAAATTATCCTCACTCAAACGATACATTTCCTTTCGACATTACTCTTGCTGAGCTTCGACACAACTCTTTCTTAATTGGACCAGGCATCCCTCGAAAAAAAATCTCTCAACTTAATGTTCCAATTAATCGGTAGAGCGATCCCGTGGGAACATTGGAAGTTTATAGTTGAAATTCAATTCCTGACTATCGGAGGTTGCTGCCGCGAGTAGTACGACTCCAATTATCCTCTCCGGCAGGTGAACCCATTATCCTGCCCGGTGGATTTCTCGCGTCGTCGGCGTCTCGGAGTCGAGCCGAGGATCGATTACTGCCACTGCGATCGGGCGTGACGTGAGATAAATCTGCCTCAGCTCGTCGCTAGCCTCACAGTGCCTGTCGTCTCTCACTCTGTCTGGTCTGTGTGCGTGAGTGTATGCGTTAGTCGTTAACGCTGCCGCAAAATACACAACAATAACGAGGCACCGGCTGAAGCGGAGAATGCTCGTTAGCCAACGCGCGCTATTTCGTCGGCTGATCTTAATGATTACTGATGCTGGCAAACGCGTGGAAGGAAGCCCAGGCGTGATCCGCACCGAGCCTGGGTTATTACTCGTTCTGATGAAGAAGCTCTGCGTAGCTCTCCCTGCCGAATAATGGTCGATTCAACGCGTCCTCTAATGCCATTTGCGACCGGAGATGACGACTGCTGACTATGCTAGTAATAATGATGATCCCTACCGGCAGAGCATCTTTACCGTGTAAATGAAACCCATTTACCAGTGGGCGAATAGTAAGGACTCGCGTGGGGAATCTAACGATTAAATTACAGACAAAGACCCTGTTCTCCCGATACACAATAAGTAATTAATCACACGACCTTCTATAATTATTCTATAATTATTTATAATACACCATATTACTAACAAAAGAATCCAATTACAATCCTGTCGTCATTTCCGATATTTAACACGTATAATCATAAAACATTAACTTCGCCAGTCAACCTCAATAGATGCATTAAATCTAGCAAACTCAGTGCGGTAGGGCACACCCAATAAATAGCCGGCAACCGTGGTGATCAGTCTATACAGCTTCCAAGCGAGAAATCGAGCAGCGCGTTGCCCATGTAAACTTGAGACAATAATACCGTTGAGAAATGAGGCTCTCTCAATCAAGCTGGCGAAAGTACGCTCACCCCGAGAAAGTGCCCGAAGGAAACAGCGATCGGCCAAGACAAATGGGCCAGAGTGAAGGAGGACTGAGAAAGCATGTATGTGCGAGAGGGGTGGTCGAAGAGGAGGTGAGGAAGAGGCGGAGGGGCAATAATTTATCGGGTAAAAGGCGATCGCCTTCGGCAGAAGGCGGTAAACGCTGAGCAATAGGTCACGCCTGTCTCAATGAGAAGGCGAAAACACAGAGAGTCGCATCGATGCACACTCCGCTGTCGGCGAAATGGACGCGAGGCACGCTTTAAGGTCCGTTTACATTTACACGCTTTGAATGTTGCCTGGCAGACACGATGAATATTTTTTAACGCATTGTATTTCTCTTGATTACTTTAAGTGATTTATATGATATGTATTTTGAAAAGGTTAATAATTAGACATAATGAAGTTGTTTTAAATTAATGACACATGAGAATTTACTGTGGATTAAGAAATACTTGTCTGCCACGATACGTTCAATGTCTGTAAATGTAAGCGGATCTCTTTGCTGCCTTAGGACTCACTAGGCTCTCTCCACGTATTCCCGTCGTTCCGCCAGGAATTATGCGCCGATCGCATTTCCCTTCAGCCACTTTCCTTCGCCGATGCGCGCACGCGTGTTTACTACGAGCCGGTGATTGGCATAATCATGGCCTCGTAATGCAGCCGTCACTTTCCTCCGGTTGCGCTCAATGATCTAATTGTACGGCTTGCCAGCGGAACTTTTGACCACTTATTTCCTAGCCGCCTTTCATCCTGGGGTTAACGTTTGCGTATCGACTTCCGGATTTCTTTTAGTTGCATAGTATTCCAGGCTATTTACGGTGAATACTAGGCTTGCGATGGAATGAAGTAAAGTGAAGGTACTTGAAGTATCATGCAGCAGAATAAATAATACATATAAGATTTGTTTGAACGTTGTAATTTCTATGATCGTTTTGGATTCGAAAAAATTGGAGGATTGCTCGAGGAACTATCATATCTTCAATAAGCCAGAGTTAATTAAACGTGAGAGCTCTATACACTTGTATTATGCAAATTGCAAATTTTATGACCTACCAAATGACGCGCTACATAATTGAACAACTTTGGATTATGGCACAGGATTCCGTAATTCGTGCGAGAAGCAGGAAACCTATTTGCACGAATCTCCGGGTAGGAATGAGCAATTTGCATAAATAAAAGTTGTATGACTCGTTGATAAACATCCGAAGTCTACTAGCCACTTTGCAACATCATCGTATTAGACAGGATGACTCGCGAAGTTGGAGAAGTTGTCGCTCCAGTTTGATTTGCGTATTTTTCCCAATTATCAAGATTCAATTTGCGGGGCGGGTAGCGTGCGCCGGTTCGGATAAATGCAATTACCGGTAATCGAAACGCGATTGAGAGTGCCGACGGGGCGCCCTCGTGTTCCTGGGAACCATTCACCAGGGATTATAGAATGCTAATCAAATCGGCGTGCTATTGGAAACATAGAGTGGCCACGGATGCCGGTCCATGTGCAAATGGGCCGACCGGCCCTTAATTAGACAGATGCAGATCGAACTTTAATAACGAATAGTGTCCAACGAGAAAATCTGGGAAACCGGTGTTCCTGCTCTGCTTCCGATACCAGTTCTAATTTACTTGCTTCTGATATTTCTCTCGAAACTCACTCGACACGTTTCTCGATTATTAAATGTATCAACTGAAATCTAGATTCTTTCTATCGTATCTATTAACAGTCTACGTCTTTACATTTGAAACACTTAGTTCTTGAGAGATATACTTGGTTCATTTCCAAGCGACGATTATTTCTATTTTGTATAGAAAGTACTGATTGGTAGTTGAAATTCCTGATTTGCCAAGTGGTGGGATTCTTTGAAGTGAAGAAGTCAAGAGGAGTCATTAAAAGGGTTCGTCCAAAAGCGTGCAAAGCCTTCAGAAAGTAAGGAAAGGAAGAAGAAGAAAAAAAAAAAAGAAAAGGTGGAAGTGGAGTGCTTCGAATTCCAATTAAATCTTTTATCAAAGGGCGAAAGAATGCCGCTGTTTTATTGGCAGTGCGGGTAAAGAGGGAGAAAGAAGCGGCCGGCGCGGAGGGATTTGCGAGGGAAGTGAAAAAAAGATAGCAGGAGGCGCTCCTCCACCTGTATACTTAATGATAGTCCGCTCTCCCGTCGTGCCACGGTAGTGGAGGAATGTCGTGCAATTACCAGCCGGTGGCCCTTCCACTGGCCAATGACTTAAGCGGCGTTTAGTGGTTTTCGGTGTCAGCGTGTTGTGTTTCGCATCGCGGCACCGGAAAAAGAAGTCCCCCGAGATATCCATCGTCGAACAACCTACAAATTGCACTGCTCCCCCCAAACCAATTCTCCGATTCATCGATTCTATCCAACCCTTCCGTAAACCCTGCACTATAAAACATACTTTTTGCTAGCAGCTCAATTCGACAGTTCAGATTTGCCCGCAATTACATCTTTAATTCCAAGACGAAAGTATTTAACATTCTTCCTAAAATCTTCTTTCCAAAGTAAACCAACCATTATATCCAACAGAAAGATACTAAAGAATGATCGAAGAAAGAAAAAAAAAACATTCCCTGTTATTTCTCGAATGCAAGATACATTTCCCACGATTTTTCCAGTACAAGCTTTATCCTTCTTTTTGCAAGGATCATTCCAGGAGCATAACATTCCCATGGAGAGTGCAGTATCAGAAGGAGCAGGAACAACACTGTTACGATCCGTAAACGGAAAGCAGTGGTGCTGTCGAGCGCAAGCTCGCGTGAGGAATGCACATGAAACCAAGGGAATACTTAACGAAGAGCTCTCGGATGGACGCACGTCCATCTATTCGTATCCAGCGAGCCAGCAAGAACACGGTGGGACACGTGGACTCAAGGAATAGCGGAAGAACTCCGAGACGAGTGCACAAGTGGTGTATTACCCGTCCGCAAAGAAGCGTGCGCGCGCGCGCCCGGAGCTCTCAGTCAAAGTCAACGACCGGCGAGTGTATGTGTCCGTGTCGGTGCACTGCTAGGATAGTCAGCGTGGGCAGAGACTAATGGGAAGATATATACCGTCGACCGAAGGTGGACGGATAGACGTAGGTATTACCGTCTCCCTGGTATCATCTGGTACATCGCCAGCTATGTCGGCTGATTCAGCGTGGGCCGCCGAAGCTTCAACTCCGGCTTCCATAAAATAGCCTTCGAAGCCACCGTCGGTCGAATATATGTATTTCCATTCCTTTCCCTTCGCCAAGCGTAGGCTTTTCGAGATCTATATTACTACGCTGACGGCTAGTTTAGCCTTAACACTGACAATGAAAAGCATTCCCGGATTACTACCGCTGGAATGATTCTAGTACTGAAAGGAAAAGGGATATTTCATGAGTCGTGAATGGAGAAAATATGAAATGTTAGGTCGATAGTGTTGTTAATCTAATTCGATGTTATGTATCGGTTAGTATGTATAATGTTGGGTTGTATATGGATCGAGTTCATCAGTGGTAACGAGCAATTAATATTCGTAGGTCCTCTGTAATGAAACATAAGAGGTGGAATCGGAGTGGCGAGCAGTCGGCGTCTAGACTATTTGGGTTAATGGATTCATAGACGAGTGCCATTCTAGTTCTTCCATTTCCGATTCTCGTATTCTCGGAAGAGCGCGGAACGCACTTGTCGCTCGGTATGCAAACTGGTATCGCATGGGTACGGCTGGCACGAAACATTACACAGGCTCGCCAGCGGCGTTTCCATGCGTGCGTTCTCTCATTACGCGTTTTCTACGTAGCAAACAGGTTGCATAATGACCATTGTCTCGTTAAGAGCGACACTACTTTGTCCTGCCGATCGAAGCACGCCCGTTGAATGCGAGCTTATCTCTGCGCCGCCTCCCCGGCTGCATTTACGTGCATAGAACACAGAAACAGCAAGCAGCGATTTTTTTTTTTCCCCTTCGCCAGTTGCTACCGTAGCTCGTGACGCCGCGCAAAAGCACACTTGTCATACCAGGGAACATGACATTTGCGCGTATTAACCAGGCCCGCCTTCCAGTCAACCTGCACTGGTTCATGAATAATTTCATTCTATTCAAACGCCTGCCATTTCGAAAAGCGTACTCACGCAAGACGTGACACTGTCGAGATTTTCGGCGTCACAGGGTGAACCAACTTGAATCGAGAAGTTTTCGTGAGAAATGACTGATGAAGCTTCTGTCGAGTATCGTATAAAACTATAATACATACATTTGTCAAACTTGTAATAACGCCGAGCTTTTATTACATAAATTTTGATACTATAAAACTGTACTAAATATTTCTCAAAAAAACCTACATTAAGTACAGGAATAAACTAAAAAACCAAGAACTCAATATATTTAACATAAATTGCCTGCATACGAGCCTTTACCAACTTATTAGCAAAATGCCTGCAACTATTGATTAAATAATATCCTAACTATTAATTTACATTCACGACATAATTCGTCATTAAATCCGCTTCAAAGATTCTGTCGACACACTCGTTCAGGTGTCGCAAACGTGATACCGAAATAAGATAACTGCGGTGCACTCGGGTATGTAATAGCAGGTAAGTAAATAAGCGAAGCAAAGCCAAAGGAGGTCGGATTTAAAACTCGCCGGACTAGCAGCATAATGATTGAAGCTACAACTACGTGTTCTACCATAGTAGACAGAAAGAGAGAGAGGCGGAGAAGGCTCTAACGCTAATGGCGTTAATGCATGCGGTGGTGTAAGCTGCGCTGCTAGTCTACCAAAGTAGTCGAATGTGGGCTGCTGGCGCCGCTGCCGTTCGCGCCGAGTCGCCTTTCAAAGGCAAGGAACTTTTGAAAATTCATCCGACTACTAATATGCCTCCGACAGTACTGAACTACCGCTGAAATATGTCTACCGTCGCCGCCCCGGAAGTGGCGCGTGCTCTTTCCAAAGCAACCAGTATTTTGAGGGCTTTTAGGGTGATGAGCGCGGCCTCCATTAACACCGGGAAAAACTAATCGATTGGTAGTACGAAGTTTTACACGTGGAAGTACGAAATTACAGCTTATGCTATGCTTTCGTGATTACTTGGATAGAAATGAACCGATTGATAATTATTAACTGCCGCGTATGATAAAAAGTATTAAATGAAAGTAATAAAGAGTAATGAATTATATGGTTGCTCTGAATAGTTTTCGCAAGAAAAATCATCCTTTTTAATAAGGACTGTGTTAATAAATGCAATAATTATTTCTAATAATAAATTCAAATAAAGTCTTCCCTCTACATACTGTAAAATGCGCCACTACTGCCATTGAAATCTCATCCAAAACATATATCGTCCACGATCGCTCACCTGAAATCAGAGGAAAAAACACTCATGTTAAAAATCTTATAATCTCGTGAACCAATCTTCTCTGCATCGTACATTAACTGATTGTCGGATATTCCAACTACAGTTGTCAGTCGCTCTGGCAGCTCCAGTGCGTAATGTGGAAACGGTGGGAAATCGTGAAGGCTCGCGCGCGCGCGCATGCTAAAAGCGGAGTACATCCATCCGCGAAGATCTGAGAGGCCGAGGTTCTTGGAGCGCAGCCCGGAGAGCGCGAGACCTCTTATTCATATTCCCTCTGAATGAGATGGAACGCTGTCTGCTAAAATCCGGCTAACCCCTCCCCGCCCGCTTCCCTCCTCCCTCAACCCTTTCTCTTCTCTCCGGAATTCACCGTGTACAGGGTGATGCGTAATGCTTGGAATCAGTAAGTATTTTCTCCCACACTCAATCCGACATATAAATTATTATGTGTAATATAAATGTAATTGTATAAATTAAATGTAATATAAACCTGTATTATAAATGAATATATAATTATATTATACTAGTAATAATATAATTATAGAAATAGTTTATGCAAACGATACAGAAATAACAGGCAGTAATAAGTGTAACGAAATAGTTTTGGGTATAGAATTTATATGTTATAAGCGGGTGACAATATTTGATGATTGCAAAACAAATGCATCACCCTGTATGTGTGCAGTGCGCGTAGCTACTTCCCGAGAGCTTCCTGTTTTTGCGCCCGAGCTTTTCCGCCGGCACGCCCGAGCGAGTTTCCGGAAGTACTTTCGAAGTGGGAAAAATCGGCTTTCTCGCTCGCAATCCTCACTTTTTCTCTCTGGCTTCTCTGTCTGGCTATTCTGTACTTGGCTAGTAATACCCAACTCTTCACCGCGAGTCGCGAAGTTTCGAATTCCGCCTCGACTCGCGTGGAATACGAACCGGAAGAAGTCCGCCGTGCTCGTGGAAAAGCAATTACATCCCAGGAATGGTCGACGGGAAAGACAGTCAGTGGCGATGTTTCTTCTCGGTGAGAAATAAAGTACACGAAGAAAGAACTGGAAGAAAGAAGTCTTGACAGAAGCAGCACCAGTCATGTTTTCTTTTCTTTAACTTTTTGGAGTTAAGCTAACTCGAGTTTATCATGCCATTCTATTTCTTTGAGACTGTAAGTTGCAGGTGTATGATTATTAATGCAGATAATATTATAATATCTGCATACTTTGATGTATCATATATTCAAAACTTACTTTCACTCACTTTAAAATAAAACAATTAAATTCTCCAACTCATTTTAAGAGTAGTACCGGATTCTAGTCGCTTAGTATGAGATTGGTGAGTCAGGCAGCACGAAACTATTTACGCTGTGCAACACTTGTTCGTACAGGTATCAGGTAAGCCGGATAAACGATACTCTGTAGGCCTTCGCGCCAGGAGATCTCGCTGGGATCAACATTCGCCCGTCGACCATCATTCAAGCTTGCACTGCGTGTACTCCCGTAAAGTCGAGGGAGCTTACTATCTCGAGTAGATGTGCAGGCATAAAGTAGATCGCGTCGGGTGGATGTACTGTAATAAAGTAGAGCTCTCTCCGAGGCGTCTGGATGGATTAGACACGATAATCGGCCTCGATAAGCTATTTAATTAACGCAATACGTATCGCGTGTATCGCGTAACGCAATATCTGCCAGCAACTATGTACATGCATAAATACACAGCTACATGCATACTCATAGGAACGATCATGATCGCAACGTGCGAACCACATTCGCTTAGAATGATTTATAAAAATCTTCGAGCATTAACTCACAACACTAAAATCTCTACAAAACGATGCATTAATATAACTCCATCGATCATTAAAATCATATCCAATACTCTAATGGACTGCAATCGTAACATCCAGGAGAGTCAACACGCTACAACTGACTTATTGCATCCGCTTGGAAAGTTCTATCGATTACTCGCTCGAGTCAGATTATCAGTGGAATCCATATTTTTCGTGAAAAAGTGGCGACATAAATTCTCAGGCGTTAGTGCGGCGATGGTTTTATGGATGAACTCGTTCGACTGGAATCGAGGCAGGCTGTTCCTCCTTATCGTCCATGAGATATCGTGTAGCGGGCATTACCATATTATCGTGAGTTCACACCTTGGCCAGGAGCGGTGCACGTCGCCGCTCTGCCGGTAGTCGAAGCCGATGCCAATCGTTAGCGAGCGGCCATTTATAACAGAGAGAGCGCGGGCAATTAAAACAGTGGCAAACTCATGTTAGTGTACGCCGCTCTGTTCGCCCTTAATCGCACTAACCTGACGCGCTTGGTTTCACGCTCGTGTCTATGTGTGCGCGCCAAGATAGATTGCTCGACAGCCGCCACTTCTGATCCAGTCTCCGATTGTCCTGAATCACTACTGCCAACTCCTCAGCCACTAATCCTCTAAGGTAAATAAGCCCAATGAAAAGGATACCTTTTTTCCGATAGTTTGAAACATCGCGAGATAAGTTTGATAATGTTGCTGAGGTGTTTAGTGCATATGTGTTTAGTGTGTGCTAATGTCAATCATAAATCTTTAAATTGTAAATTAATTATAGTACTATAACTTGCTATATCGAGTCTGTGAAATATACTAATTTTACTGCATATCAATTAGTACAATTCTAATTTACAAGTATCAATATCTCTGTCACCCTAAAATAAACTTAATAGCCGACTAAAAAATCAAACGAAAAGAATTCTGATACTCGTTGATATTCATATTTCATAAAACCGTGTTTTCAAGTTCTCCGACTCGAGTTCACACGCACGGTAATCTATATTATCTCGAACAAGGGGTAGCACTTGAGGATAAGAAGTGCAAAAGCAGCGGTAACGGAAAATAAGCGGCACTCCGGCAAAATAAATGAGTCCAATAACTCACTAGTAGGTTAATACACGTGCCGCTGCGTGCCCAGCGAAATGGAGTGCGACGTGTATTAGATATACGCGGGCAATTACAACGTACGGCCTGACAATTTATGACAGCCCAGTTGTTAATCGATATGCTGATACGTCCTACACATCGCCGGAATTGCCGATACCAGCTGAACAGGAGGCGCGTCAGTGTGAGCGCGTGTGCAGTCGCACGCACGTGTTGGAGAAGGAATGCCGGCGAGTAAAAGGCGAATCACCGGACGCAAGCCGCCAATTTCGCAGCGACGTTAATTGGACTGACACCGAAATGAATGACAATCAGGAATCCCGGCCCACTGGCGCGAGACGAACAGCATCGTAGCCAGATGTAAAACTACATATTTAAGGACCACTCGAACATATCATTGACGTGCTTGTTCCATACTGGTTTGATAGGGGATCGCTGTTTCACTGCCGGGTGAAATAGAAAGAAATAAAGTTCTGGTAATAAATTGTGCCGATAACTTGGTATTCGCACTATGCGAACTTCTGCTGCGTCACGGAAGTAGGTAAATAGAGCTTTACAGTGCTTCATCAAAGTGGAAGATAAAGCAATGATTGAAACGCAAACAATGAATCATTGAGTAAACTCTTATCGAATCTACGCAAAAGAGTATAGAACTTGTTATTAATTCAGTCAGTTAACTTGTTATCCTTATCAAGTGCCTCCAGTGTCGATTTAACATATTTAATAAAGTATATAAAAAAAGGAGTATATCTTATCAGAAAAAAGATAAAGGGTTCTCTTAAGCGTATACAAAATTTCATTCAAGGAATTCTAATAAACGTAGTTAGCTACTGGAGATGCCTAATGGATTCGAATGGGAACTTAATCCAATTTCCCTTGAGCGGGCAAAAGTCAGGGAGCACACGTGCGATTAATCTAGCCTCGTTCATTATGTGTTCTGCGGTGCGTCTCGAACTCGAACGGCCGTCGCCGGTGTTCTCCTGGTGACCTCTGCGGTAATCGTGAGTCACCTCGTCTATGGATATAATCTGAGGCGGGATCGGCGGCGTCGAGCGACGAAAATAGCATAGGCACCGTGTGTTATATCGCGCGTGACAGCAGGACGTCGGCGTCGGTGTCGCATAAGCTGCCTTTCTCACTCTCTCTCATTCGCGCTCCCCAACTCGGGCTGTGGGAATTCTAATTAATTCCGGCTCCCCGTACCCGATGACGTCCCTTTGAGCCGGTCACTTTTGGCGATATGGCGAAACAATATTAGTCGATCGCGTGCTAGACTGACACCCGACTACTCGGCGTACGCGTTACTCATTGCACCGTTTGCTGCTTGTTAATTGGGAACCGGTTCTCTCTAGAGCCTGCTTTTCGGTGCCGCGAACACCGCTGACAGTATCTAGTAAATCTAGTCCGTCACCAGGGTGATGGATAAAAAGTCGAAATGTTGCACAAGCACCAGCGCAAGCTAGTAAGCTTCGATTTATTGGCTCAGTGGAAAACAATTTTTCACCGCACGCGATTGAAGTTACACTTGAAATAAACATGTTTTTTTTTTGGTTATTACTCACTTTCGTAAATCGATTATTAAAGATTAGTGGTTGTACAAATGTTGTGCTGTAAGAATCTTGTATTGGTAAAAATGAAATGGTAGTTTATCTTTTACTACCTTAACTGTAAGTTCCGCGATGTATTTTCCTCGATCGTTTGAATAAATTAGATGCCGGGATGTTCGGCTATTTTAATCATATAGGAACTATTTCCTCATGGCGACAAGGCGGCGCAGGTACAATGCAGCCTTGACTGGGCGAGTTACGGTGCTCCCCCGATTATTAATGTCGCCGTTTTATTACGGCATTACATAACACCGGTTTATCTTCGACGGGCAACAAAGGAAGCAGCGACTATCTTAACGGGCCCATTGTTGCCCGAGTAATGGCTTATGAAACAAGTAGCGTAATCCGAAGGCAGGCACACAACGGCATAGCGCATAGCTTTGTTGGTTCTGCTGTCGCTAAAACGCTACAGTAATGAGCTTCCTTACAAATACCTAGTGAAACCTAGTCGCGTTCAATGCCCTTCGAACGTGGATGTCGATTTACAAAATACTACATATATTCACTTCCAGATGCAATGAATTATCTCATCAATAATAAATTTCATTTTTACACAAATATGTCTCGTAATAAATTACTCGAATTTCTTTCAAACTTTACAGTTGAAACTAAAAGTTTTTCCTAAATATTCTGCTATTCTTGATACATCTAATTATTTACACCATAGAACTAATTACAAATTCATCATGAAACAGTATAACTTGGGGGTCTTCTAATTAATGCAAATTATTAATGTATTATCACTGACAAAGCTCCAGGGAGAGAGTAACATTTTATATTGTTAAGATTGACTCTCAATGTCGAACAGGTCCATGCAATCTGCCGGAAGTCCTTGCAACATTCACGAGAGCGCGTTTTACGATGAGAGGCCGCCGGCAAACACAGATCGGCGAAGCAACGGAAACTTTTATAACTGCATCCATCGGCGGCTGTACGTGCGGGAGTTACGATCGATCGCAGGACTCCTGGAGGATATATTGAATTCTCCCTGGTTGCTCGCCGGATACCGTTTAGTTATGCATGTACCTTTTCGTGGTGCGCGAGCCAACGTGGGAATGAATCCTTCCTATGCTTCCAATTGAGAAAGCAGTATCCATAAATTGTGTTATGAGAAAGGTGGCTTCGCTTTTATAAAGCCTGGAAACTTTTGCTCCTTATAAAAGCACGAAGTCTGATATAATAAATTAGTCCTGATCCATAATTCGAGAAGATGGTATAACAAGAACTATATGAATAATAAAAACAATCATTTTTTAACTTTTACTAGTGTACTTTTGTATTTCAATTGCTCAATTATTTAGAAAACGAACTTATGCAAAGAACTAGATTAAAATTAGTTCGTTATGTAAATTATCGATTTATTGTCGATGTATATTCTCGAAGCAATAAAATATACTGAACATATACGAGGCATTAAACGAAATAAGAAATACGATTACTTCATAAAAATTACATCACTCTCAAGACGCTCCAAGGGTGAAAGCCAACAAGCTTGAACTTAACCCCATCAAATGCAAACAAGCGCAGAGTGATATTCATAACAGGACGGCGAGGATCATTGTGACAAATCATCCCAAGAAGAGAGCGCTAGGCGCCCACTGACAAAGGGGACGCCCGCTCCATTTCGTCTCCAGCTGGCGAAGGCTGCGTCGCAAGATCAGGGGAAATTCCGGCGGCAAGCAAAGAGTAACTGGGAGAGAAAAAAGGGTGAAGAAGAAAGTCTCTGTCCGGGTGGCGTCCGCTTCGACTGCCAGAAGAAAGATGAGGCGTGTGGCCGCCGGTGAATAAATGCCGGGATCCAAAGAAGGGGAGTTCGCAGCCGGTGACTATTCGGCTTTTTAACGCGTGTGTCACCGCCACGTGGCTCATTCCGGCTGACCTTGAATAGTCAGCGAGGAAACACGCGCTCCGATGGAGATGTACGCACGAAAGCTGCCGCTGAACAACCTCCTGCCTCCTATGTACAGGGTGTCGCCAGTGTAACTATCACCCCTGCGCGCAATATGAAAATTCGTCGACTCTTATGCGAATTAGTCGTACTTTATTATGAAGTATTTACTGGTGTGTAAATAGAAATAGTCAGAATTAAAAGGTAAATGTCTTTGAATTAATTACATGAAAGTTAAATCTGAAATATTATACTACTATTGATTAACTATTATTATTGATGAAAATACATAAAAGTGGTAGTGAAGCTCTAAATTGATAAACGAAGTACTTTTGCCATTAGTCGAAAAATTATATTTCCCGAGTTTCTGCACCATTTAATTCCACTGGGAGCCTGTATTGTTTTCAGTAATTACATTCTCGCGCTCGGCACATTATTACGAGAGACTAAAATGGGTTGAATGTGAATAGATTGAATTGTATCAGAGCAGCGCCACCGCCCACACCGGTGTATTCAACGTCTGGTACATCATTATCCTGCTGTGTTACTGTGCCAGGACGACTCTCGCTACTACCTGTTACACCCTGTACGCCTCTCTCGAAATGCAAATCGCCAGCTTCCACGAATTCATCGATGCTAATGCTATGATAATGTATGACGAGCCTCTCCAGCCAGTCCGAATAAAGATCGATTAATGCGGACCGGCCGGGTTTACGGATGTACCGGTGGTACACGTATCTGTGCGCTACCTTTTCACAGTAGAAGAGAGCGCGCGCGCGCGCGTGTGGACTCATACATTCGCTGCTAAATCATCGCGAGCCACGACGTGACAAATCTTCGAGCGGGAAAATTATCATGACAATGGACCGCCCAAAATATTGCCGTCCGTCGAGCACGTGCTTTGCTTTCAGTCGCCGGTGTTAAACGTTGACCGCCACTGTGATTTGTTATCACGATACACTCGACTACTGCTCCAATTTCCAAGCATGCTGCACTACCACTCTCATTCAGTGATTAATGTTTGATCCTCGAACGTACTTGAAACTGTCAAGGATTGCTAGTGTAATATTTTTAATACTAACAATTCTGACTTCTTTCTCCCAATTCCAATTTAACCAGTTTTAATCTCTCTTCGTAACAATGGAAATGAATGTCAACTTTATATAAAAGTTTGCATTTCATAACTGATATTATAGAAGGCAGAAAAAATTTCCTCCGATACTTAAAGACTAGGTAAATGGTGTCAATGTGATGCAAATAAATTACTATCGCTAAACGATAGAAAAACAGTAAATGGGGTCATCGATTCTTTCAAGCCGCTTACAAATCTTACCAACGAACTATCAACTAGCTATCTTATATAACACACCGAATTCAAATAGTGTTATCAGTGCAGGAGCAGCGATAATAAACCATACAGGAACTCGGTATCCTTCTGTGCAGGAACACTCGTAAAGTGCGGCTAACCAAAGGACTTATAGCCATTAATCAAGCGAGGCCGGGCGCGCAATACGTGTGTGTCGTCTCTGCGGACCTGCCGAGCAAAAGGAATTGGCAATAGGAGGGGAGGGGAGGGGGGTGGGGTGGTGGTGGAGGGGGCAGGATCCATTGTTGCGGGAATTACCGCTCCTTCTATCTGGCGATGATAAATTCCCGCCGCCGGCAGAGCCGGAAAGCGAGAAGACAGGAGAGGAGAGTCGGCTCGAAATCGGGGGAATAAAAATGTGGGAAACGAATCGGCGCGCCGGGCGAATCAGACCGTGAAGGAGTACGTATGCGTATATGTGAGAGCGGGGAGGATGTACAGCCAGTATGTATGTATGTACTTGCTCGAGTCGGGTATATCTATATGTATGTACTCGCATTGCCGAGCCAGCGAACCAGCACTGCCATCTGATAGACAGTGCGTTGTTGTTCAACTGTCTCGAGGTTAACTCTTTCGTTAGCTTCGTCCCTCCGCTTCTTTTTCTGCGGTTTATTTTTACACAGTACCGTGTTTATTTTTCATCTTTTGTTGAGCTTAGTAAGATTTGTATATGTGGAACTGGTATTTAGGTTAGCCACGAATTTTAGGGGTTTTTTTTGTTCGATGTTAAATATATATGTGTAATATCGAATGTGTGAGTCAACGTGAAATGCCTGTGGCACATTTACGCCACTTTACTGGTAATTCATACCCTTGGCGATTCCACTGTTCTCATGAAAATCCTTGAAATCCTTGACCCGACACGCCCACAGACTTCAATCGACCCTGAACCAACAGTCCTTGGCTTCGCTTATACTGCGACGTTGTTCCATGATCATACAGGTAAATTGATCGAAGTTGGACAATGTCGATTGGCTCTGTACTGAATTCGAATGAGTGGACTTCATAGTTTCGATGTCAGATAATCGGAAATACATTTATGTAACAGTACAAATTCACCCATCATTTCTTCATCCATAATTTATCACTTAAAGATTCTCTGCAGTTCCAAATAAGATGAAATTTTATTTTTGCGGATTTGGTTGTCCCTCAATTTTTAAAGATTTTTTTCGATCGATACAAATGATTTGAGAAGAACATTTGAATGGAGAATTACAGGCGTTGAAACTGGCAGCAGCGGGTCCCACATATAAATTTCGTAAAGGCATGACGCACCGACGTCGTTGAGGCGTCCTCGAGGTAGCACATTTCATCTGGCGCACACACGTGACCTGACAAGAGACTCGGGCGTCTGGAGGTTATGTCGTGCTGTATGGGGGAGAATACGTGCACCCGCAGTGTACCCAGCCACTCTATCCGACACGATAAGCCAGCCGGCGCAGTTTTTGTGGGCGGAAAGTACGACTGTCGAGCGCGCGCACTCATCAACCACTGCGACAAACAACGTGTCCCATCAACGCGAGCCGCCATAAAATTACAGTAAAAACTAATGCAGCCCGGATAAACCGCATACTTAATGCTTGCCAATAAAAATCCCCCAACGAATTGAGCCAAGGCATAAAAATAGGTCGGTGGTTTCGGCTGAGTCGGTTCGATTCGCTAAAGAATGCCGAACGAGCGGGAAGAAAGAATCTCCGGGAACTGCATCGCATGGTGAAAGCGAACCTTCGTATGGTTTGGTACGATTGCGAATTTATACCATCATGAATACATGGATTTAATAAGACAGCTATACGTGAAAGAAGCGCGCAATTAATTCAAGAGGAAGTCGAAATAAATCCTCCGCCAAAGGGGAGAATGTGCCACCTGGATTCTGGTGTGCTGTAATTGAATAAGAATGTATGCTAATTGAAAGTCGATGTGTCGGCCATAAATCTTGACGAAGCGTCATCGTCGTATCCAGAATGATAAATAAATCCTGTAGCCAGAACTGTGCTAAACTCGACAATTATTCCACAGTTTATCAAATCGAGAGTTGTTATTCCAATGAAATATTTATGCGCTCGATGTTTAACTGCTACAAAATGGATCCAGCAAACTCCACTCCAACCTGTATTTGCGATATACCCCAGTATTTATTCTACTCTCACACGCTTTTCCCTCAATTTGCCATCGGTACAATAAAACCTCTTAAAACACAATAGATTCCACTTTTTAAGCACCTCTCCAATTATAATAAATATTACCAAAATTCCTTTTACCAAACTGCCACAATTTAATATGAAACTACAATTCAATCAGCATGAATCCAACGTCATACTCAGGAATTAAAGAACTGCACTCTATAAATTACACAAAGGATCACCGACTACTCATCCGCCCCGGTGATCTTGCGAATCAGTTGGTAGCGGAAATGCATCTTAACACCCATTCACTTTAAGTGGCAGTGGCTGATGATGGCGATGTGCTACAAACGGGGCCCGATAAACATGCCGGGTGTAAAATGTACCTTGGAGAGTCAAGGGTAGCGAGGAGGGCAGACGCCTGATCTACAACTGGTCGATCCGAACTCATTGCGAGAGAAGCGTGATGTGCTTCGCCTTGAAAGATTCGCTGGCCCAGACTCGATGGGCCCTTGGGCCCTTGCTGTGGTGGTGGTGATAGTGGTGGGGGAAAATAGGGGGGAGAAGAATAGTTGGGACTCACTCCCACGCGTGTGGGAGGTACGACTTGCGATCGGCGACAGATCTCCCAAGGCCCATTCGTGTAAGGGCCAGAATTCCCCTTCTCGAAAAAGTGCCTGGCCTCGCAAACGTATCCTTCTCTTTTGCCCGAGAAGAATCGAGTCCACTCGCCGATATAGTACGCTCATTTTGTACATAGTACGTATGTACTCTCTCGCCGCAACCTTCGCCCAACGGAGATAAAGATTTATTGCTCGCACGGCTCGCAGCCATTGTTTCCACTTTTAATTACGCGACCTTGCGCGAGATTAATTAGAGCCGCTCGCCAGGAAGAAAGAGAGAGAGAGAGAGAGAGAGAGAGCGCGCGCTCTTCCTTGGGAAGCGAGGATTTCTATCTGCCGGGAACGCTTAAGAGCTCTGTCCTTGATTCCTGGATTATGTGTCAGGTTTGACTTTTTAATGGGATTAAAGTGATATTAATGGGAGATCGTGACCTGAATGCTGGGATTTGTGCGCTTGGGCATAGCAGTAATACATTTGCGGTTGAAGAATATTTCATTGTACCTACTTCATTATTTACTACTTACTATTATTACATTTACCTGGGATTCTATTAATTATATTAAGAAACTTTAATGAAATCATCGATCATATAAACCCATCCCAGTGACACATTTCATTGAATGCGGAACCAATCATTCATTGCGAAAGTGGAACTCCAGGAAAGGAGTAATTAAAAATAAAAATAGTTCCAACATGCTACAATTATCTGGAACACTCGTTGACAGAGGATTAAGATAGTGTCAAGCCACTGTGCTCTCCTGTTGATGTATCGGCGCAGGTCGCAATCTGACAAAGGAAAAGGGAGCAGAGGGAAGCTCAAGTAACTACACGAGCCGAACATTGCTAAAGGGTGAGTGACGCCGGATACTCATCTGTCGGTGCTTTGAGTTATGACTGCGATGGACTATAATCGTTAATTAAAGGCCACTGTAATCCTATTTGCTTGCCGGGCCCTTTGCCACTGATATCTTTCTTCTCGCACCGACGCAGAACGTTCTCGACATTATTAACCAATGCGATTGGCGCGAGAACATTTCGACAACACTTTAATGATTCTGGTCTGTTTATATTCGTTTCAATAAATCATACTTCAAAGCTTGATTCATCAATATTCTTAAACGATATTAAATAACGATCACCAATTTTTCAATCATAATTCATAATCCCTCAATGTCATAGGCAATTTCGTAATGTTAATAATAATAATTAATCATTGGTATTAGTCAGGAGGATAAAGTGAAGTATTAATGACAATATTTTATATACAAAGCTACTGGAACTCGAATACCAAAGACCATATTATCCCATCGAAAATAAAGCTCGCTTGGTGCGATAGGATAATCAGGAGTAGGATAGAACTAGGTGGACATCCTGTTGGACGAGGAGGTTCGAGAGCGGGCGTACAACACTCACAAGTCCAAGCAAGAAGATACGATCGGCCCTAAGTACCAGGAGATATACGGCCTACGATTGGCATGCATGAAGCGTTACCACTTGCATGTACGTCGTTCCAGGTTTGCTGTCTTCCTTTTTTCCCATCGCTCACATCGCTCGCGTCTCCTCTGTCACGTCGTTCACGTCGAACTTGTACGCTCGTCGAACGCGTTTTTCGTGCTCACCCCCGGTCCGATAAGGGACGGGCATCACAACACGACGCTGACGATAACAGTCTCACTCGTGATCCCTACGTTCGACCCTACCGATATGTATCGATCGATACATATCCTCCAGCATCCGCCTCGCGCAGTTTAGAAACCGAAACTTCTTGGCAAACAGCCATTGTATTATTTTATTGATGCATTGTGATGATTTTTGTTATTGAATAAAGTAATTCGATAATTAATACTATCGGTATTAATGTAATTGCATTAGAAAGAAATGTTTTTTTATTGTAGGTGTGAGAATGCTCATAACATTTTGATGGTCTTTAACGAAGGATTGTTTTACTTAAATTTGTCTCATTAAGCACGCTCGGTTGTTAAAATAAGTCGAAATTTTCTTTCAGGGTATATTTCCAGTAAGTATTTCGAGGAAAGAGTGAACAAAACGTATAATTTGGTCGGCGAAGTCTGCTTGCAGAAATCTCGTTGAAAGAGTTTCCTTAATAAGCTTGCGTCTCTATTAAGCGCGGTTCCTTTAACGAGGCCGAGTTCCGGCTGAAATTAACGTCGCACCTGGCCGAATTAAATTAACGGGGGACGGGCAATGAGGGAGGGAAGGGAAATGGCAAACTTGCGGGAAATAAGAAAATACTTGGACCGTTCACTGTGATATTCTACCGAATTCCAGACTCTCATTAAATTCAAAGCCATAAATCTTTCTATATTACCAATAAATTAAAACTATTTCTCAGAAACAACCCTAATGCTTTTAGCCAAATACTATAAAAATACGTAATAAGTTTTGTTAGTTATTCTTTGAAAGAACTCAAGAACTCGTATACCATAAAGGACGAGAAGATGCCACGTTTATCTCCGTTCATACGAAACTTCTCATAACGACAACCCACCAGAAAATTCCAAGAAAAAAACCACGTGCGATCGTACGACACTTGCTCGGTAACGGAAGACCTCATGTTAGGACCATGAAAAATTTTTATCTCGCCGCGACAGCTCTTTTATGGGTAGTGCAGCGATAAATAGGGATCGGAATACAGACGTATTTGTCAGATTTTACGTTCGACACACACCATGAAAATCGGCTGGTGAGTACTTAAGGGATAAGCCAAATGGTACTGTGGAAGCTGGCGTTTAAGTTAACTGCGTGCAGACACGACGCAAAAGTGCTCCTCCGCGTTAACGCCATCATCAGGCGCGCGCTCGCGCGCTAACAATGTGCGTCTCTGGCAGCGAGCGGAAACAAGGCTGAAACGTCGCATTATGCGACTAACACAATTAGCTATGTCTTGGCTAAGGGGTGCTCGACATTGTTCTGAGTGCGTAATGAGTCAGCGGGAAGTATTAGCTTCTTGGGGGGTTAATGGTTTTCCCTCGGCAGACAAATCCCTCTACAAATCCCCTTGGTTCCCGGGAATTTTGCGCCCGTGCAACCCTAACATTTTACTCTTTAATGTCGCATTAGCATTGATAGTACTATTGTTACGTTCTTTGAGAGAAGTACTATTAAACAATTCAGAAATCTTTTGGATCATCTTAATAATTATTTAATAACTTTGCAATAACAACTTTGAATCAATGTAAGAATAATTGTTTATTCTAAGAATGATAATAAATCGGGTAAGAAAAGGTATTCAATTAATAGGATCTCATCGAGGATAATGTCGAGGACAATCTAAATCTCACAATTGGAGATTCAGCGATTGAAATTAGTATGTATATGATAGTCGAGGAGATGATTGAGCGGGTCATTCGGGCTAAATGAAACCCTAGACGATACCTGCCACATGCAAGCCACCACTGAATGGTCCATTATACTCTAACGGTCGGAACGAGTCTTGGTGCTAGTTCTTTTAATAACTTTTTACGGTACCGAATAAGGCGCGATATTTCAATCAAGCTGCCGGTGTGCCGCGCGCACGTACACACACACACACACACACACACACACATACACACGGCAAGTCAAAGACTTCTGTGCACCTGCTGAAAAAAGGTAGCCTTGGTCCGAATGAGTCCTTTTCTCCGGCCGACGACAGCGGTCTCCGATAATAACGGCGTGTAACAGGTTCTATCGTTTCATCGCAGTATTTACGTTCTATTATTCTTGGCGCAGGCTCGTATATCGGCGGCCCGTTAAATTCCAGGGGCAGAGCCACGAAAGAATGACTGCTGCGCCTCCTGTCGTATACAGTCGGCCGCAGAAGTCTGAAACGATTGATCACACTATTTGCTTTTCGACTTTTGAGACATTATATTTCATAATAACGATTATCCAATTTTATCTATTTTTCACATGTATAGGAAATTGTTAATCAATAAAAAAGAATATCCTAATTCAGTTTTCACTTTTTTAATTGAAATTTTTCCCAATTAATTCGACATTTAAATATAACTATGACGTGCATTATAAATTGTATAGCAAGCTAAAGAAATGGTGGAAGAATGTCAGAAACAGAGTGCAGTGTTCTCGTAGCGGGACGCGTTAATGATAGAATTAATGGAGTATAAGTAGACTTTGGCGAGTGACTGTACTAGTGTGGTAGCGATGCACGTTATAGTGGAGAGGAAAGGCTGGGCTCTCCGGCCGAAGTAATGGGCCATTTATTTTCACTCGTTGACCCCTGCCGCGACTAATGTGTCTCAGCAAGCTTTTTCGCGTCCCTCCGCGTCGCAGCGCGCTACTCTGCGTCGCCGAGCACTTTCTTACAAAAGGTATATGTATCTACACGTCGGAGCGGCTCACTTGCTTTCCCCTGGGTACAAAAGCTCCACGCGAAAGCTCCCTGCGCGACGAGTACCCGGGAAAAAGGGATCCGCCGACTTTGCGCGACTCTTCCTTCCCAATCGGCCCACACCCGATTCAAAGTAAACGAATGAGAAAGCAGAGGAGCGGGGAAAAAAAGTCGAATTAAATCGAGCTCTCTGCATGACTCGTCGTGAGAGAGGCCTTCGTGGATGGCTGGAGAAAGGGATGAAGCTTAGAGTGCTCGGTCACCCGTTCGCAAAAAGTTAGGGTCGTGTATGAAAAAGTGAGGGCCAATATCCAGCGAGCAATTCCCCGCGCTGGAACGTCCTTGTGGTGTTTATTCAATAACTCCTGTGTAACGGATTGACAAGATATGTTGGGTTTGTTTGAAAAAGAGCTGAAATCAAATTTATTAGTCTTCGATTCTTTTTCTTTATTCTTTATCCTTTTATATTTTAGTTTTTAATAACTTTATATTAATATATGCCTGGCAGCGGGTTAGAAAAATTACTGGAGAAAAAGCATGTTCGTAAAGTTTATATTTGATCTTTTTCATTTATGAATATACTTCCCTTCCCTCAGGCGCAACGTCATTAATGCCGGGCAATATAGCTTTTAAAAATGGGAATTTAAAGTAATCGGGTTGATCGCATTATACAAAACTGAAAGATGAGAAAGTTAATGGAAGTTGGCTCTCACTATTCCATTTTACGGTGCCGAACTATGATGCAATATGTGATAGGCGTCTGCCGCAAGCGTAATATCGAGCGTTTACCCACGATTCGCTTGGAAAACGGTGGATTATGGCGCACGGGGCGTCGGGTGGGAAGCGATTTTCCCGGGAAATTCCATCAAGCACGTGGAAGATAAAGCCCCGGGGATCCGCAACTCACTCGGTCGTTGAACGTTGATGCCGTTATCCCCCGAGACTGCACAATTTTACAACAAGCTCCTTACCATCTTGAAAGAATTTCCACCCTCCGTACCGCGCCCCATCCCATCCCCACCTCCGGCCACCCTCGCCACTCATCTCTTTTCCCCCACAGTCCTTTCTCTCTGCGGTCCAGCACCGGGAAAAGATGCGACTGAGCGAACGAGAGAGAATTCAAGGAAACGAGCGACGAAAAAGCTTGCGGAAAACTACCGGGGGGATTGGACACCGGAAAGACCTCTAGCCCCGTCTAGGTGAATTCCCCGAGAAAAAGAAGCCCTCGATGCCAGGGGGGAATAGACCTCCGGAGAAAAAAGAACCGCTCGGGAATATAAAGTCCAACGATCCCGAACAATAAAATTCAACGAATAAGATACTGCAATGTGTTTGGTTTCCGGGCAGATAATGGATATACTTGATAGTATCATTAGATTATTTAGTTAGTTAAAATGCAGTTCTGCTAGATTTTATATGTAATTCTTTTCATTATTTGTTTTCAGCATATAAAAATGACTAAATCGTATTGGTAAGTGTAAACGACAAGAATTGGAAGCCTTTCGATTGTTGGCTTTTGTGTCCTGCGCTTCACTGGTTTGGTATCTACGAGGAAAATCATTTGGCAACTGGAAAGCCGTGGCAGTTGGTCCTGGATAGTAGCCAAATGCACTTAGCGTTCCATCAGGATACCGCACCGGGAAGCTTGACCTCTGCATCAGTGGCTCGCAAACTTTTTTAATCGGCCACCACTTTTGGTGATTCGCGACGATTAACTGAACTACCTGCTCGATCTACTGACACTGATTAACTGTGATCTAACAGCAACTCTGCTGGGAAAAAGTTCCCAGTAAATCTAGTTAACCCCAGAATGACTTTCAGACCCTCGTCTAATAAATTAGAAATTGATTTCATCAGCCCAAGATTAAAGGATCCCCAGGAATTTTAAGCTGCATTCATAGCTAACTAATAAAAACACGATGATGACTCAGTAACTTTAGTTTCATTATCATACTTCATCTAACTATTACCCAAACTTTCTAATTAAAATACTATCTTTCTACAAAGTCATCTTCTCGATTCATATTACATCAACAAAACCCTCTATCGAAGATAAAAATAAAAGACGAAACAGTCATTCAGAGATCCGAGGAGAATAGATGCGTGGAAAAAGTTAGGCGCGGGTGACTGGATAGTATATAGTGGTAGTTAGGTCCAGGGAGACAAGAGACACTAGGAGCGTCATGAGAGAAGAGATAACCCTCGTATTTACCGGAGGAGATACGAGATATCAGGGAACCCCCGCGAGCTCTCTGTCTCTTCTCGGCGAGCGATTCTCCTAGGGCGTAAACAGAAAAACAGAGGAGAGATACCCTCGTAAAAGCGTTGCCCGCTCGTCTCGACTTTCAGGGTAGCTGGGCGAAGAGGAGGCAGCGTGCGAGCAACCGGGCGTATTACCACCTCAGGGACTCCTGGAAGCACTTGTTCCAGGGACAAAAGGGTCGGATAAACACTGGCATGATGCTAGCGCCGATTTTCGTGCCGAGGGAGTCCAGATAAAAGCGATTTATAAAAAGCTTGCCTAGTCTTTCTGTCCTTGATACACATCGTGCGTGCGTGCGTGCGTGCGTGCGTGCGTGTGTGCGTGTGTGCGTGGCGGTTGCTCGCTCGTGTGCTTCTACACCCTTGACTGACACCGCGGGGGATGTTTTGCTACGCGACACGCCTTGTTTATTTGGCCGATTTAGTCGTGTTTGCCGCTGCTGCCGCCGCCGGCACTCGATAGTGAGAAAGCAACGCCAAATATTTACGGCTCACGCGTTCGCTGGCGTGCACTGATTTATCGCGGCGATCAGCCGGAAGTACATACATTCCGCGAGCAATTCGCTTCGAGAGTGGTATTCCATTGCGATTGAACGCCTGGCGCTTGTGGATCTTTCGTTTCAAAGCATTCTAGTTGCAATTAATCCTTGTCTTTTTCTCTCACCTTCTCAACTTAATTATCCCATTTACAGTTCTTTTTATTTTGTACGCGTTTTACCTTTGGCAAGAACAAGTTTATTGGTTTAATTTTTTTCTAAAGGCATCGTGTTTCTCCAGTCAAGCATTGGATACATCATTTACGAAATTTCCAATTTATTCACTACTTCAGACACCTACTTAATTCTCCATCATTCATATTAACTCGAGGCAATCTGTATTTCAGTCACTCTCGCTCGACACCCTATCGCCGGAAATTTAGTAAGTCCATCAAACCGACTGCCGTTGACATCGAGGTCTTTAAACGAATTTCTAAAGAAGAATGATCTATTAAATACGACGGCTTTATTATCGGTCTAGGGGTGGGGAGAGGGTCGGTGGGGGGGAGTCGACATTGTCCGAAGAATGAATAAAACGCCGAGAGTGTTCGGCGGCGGGTAAGTTTGCGCGAGGAGTGCCATCGAGTTTTCCCCGGGTGGCGGAGCCGCTGCTGCCTTTTCACCAATTTGGCTACAATTTAAAAGAGACCGGCTGCTTCTTTTTTACGGGCGATTTATTTAACAGGACTGCTCGCGAGAACGAGCAGACAAGAAGGACCAAGGGACTTTGTTACGGATATTGCCCGGAGCCCCGGGCGCTCGAGTCGAGCGTAAAAACCTTCTCGGATAAAACAGGAGAAAAGAGTGGTAAATGGAACGCGACACTTATAATCTTCTTCCCCCTTTCCTTCTTTCTCCCTCTCTTGCTCTCCCACCCCTTTTCGCTTTCGGTCTTTCTCACCGTTTCTCTTGTCGGCTGGTCCTCTCTACCCGGTCGTGTTCCATCTGCTCATTCTATCGCTCTAAATCACCGGGTTCTGCGCACTCTTCCACCCCCCCATTCCGTCGACCACCCGCAACCCCCAGCCCATCTTCCGCCCGGGTGAAGAGGACGAGGGAGATTGTTTTGTCACCTCTATTTTCTGGACGAGACGAGAATAAAGGAACCGGCTAATAAAGGAAACGAACCCGGTAAAAATGGATTAACAGACTGGCGAGGTTAAGTAATGTTCTCGATGTATCGCTATGTGTCTAGTCGGGAATGAGTTGACTGCTTTTGTGAAGGCAATGTATTTTTCGGTAGACGTAAATGTTACGCAATCGAGAGAATAGACGGAAATGATAAGGAAATTCTTTTGTTTGCTCGACTTACATATTAAATGCGCCTACTCAGTGCTCCGTAGAGAATTGTAAGCAACGTACCTGTAACAAAAGAGAAAAAGATTGTAAGCGATTGTATTTTTATGATTATTAAAGTTTCTTTCACTTGAAAGGCAGAACTAAAGTACTAGCAGAATATGTACGAATATGTAGCTGCACGCGACATTCTCTCTTCATAACACACTATTTTATCAGAAATTTGAATGACGTCTTGCACGTTTTAGACTACGCAAGGTAAGGCCGTCACTCGCATGATTCCGCATTTGCCGACGTCTCAAGCTTCCTAGGAAATTCCTTCGAGCTCTCAGTTGCAGCGAGCGGAGAAACATTTTTGATCAGTTAGACGGAAGTGTTGCTGCCTTCCTGTCTGCAAATTTGTTTTGCCCCGGAAGCGAGCGCGGAGAAAAGAACGTGGAAGTTGCCTCTCCATCTTTCAACCCTACTCTCTCCTTTCCTTCCCTTCCTTCCTTCCTTCTCTTCTGGCAGCAAGCCATTCCACCGGTCATGCCAAAGTGGAAAATCTCTTTTGTAAGCCGCTCCATGTTTCTGCTACGCTCTTGCTCGCTTATTTTAATATTTGAGCTGCTGCTGGCCGAGCTACTGCAAAGCGCCTGAAAGCGCTTCCCAGCTAAAAGGAATACACACATACACTCACAACCTGCAACTGAAATGCGAGTCGAGGGTATTGCGAATCGGCAACTCGATTTGATTAACTTTTCTGCGATCCTTTGCGAAAAAGCAGACATCTCGGCGAATTTCTAGCAAGTCTTATTCGAGTTTACGCGTGAAGGTTACAATGAAAAAATTCGTTATAGTATTCGATATGCAGCGTTTACAAGGGGCGTTTTGCCTATCGTTCGAGAATAAAATCGATAGGCAAGTTCGGGGACATCTCGATCTTTCGAGCCTTTCCGCGACCTCGATTCCATCGACTGTGAATTTCAAACAGATTGTGCTGCCTCATATGCGCGTGCATGATTGTTCTATGTAACTCAGGACTATGCGCGAATTTTTGTATTGTTTCTTTGGAAATCGACGATGTGGAAGGTTGACGCTCGCCTCTTATTTTCATTAGAGAGAAAAATTCAAAATATTTGATAAGTTTTAAAAACTGCCATCATCCCTTTTCGCCCTCAAGAAAACCTTGGAGAAGTTGAATTATTGGTGCATTTTAAATCCACATAATTCCTAACTTTGCAGGATCTCTGTTACTTTGGTTACGCCAATGGATGAAAGGATTCCTGAAGACGAGTTTGGCCAACAATACGCGAGGGAAAAGAGCAGTGGAGAATATTGTCAGTGTGCCGCGAGACTGAAGTAGCGGGCGCCCTTTTCAGAGAGAAGCCAAAAACAGGCTTAGTGAAGGGTTAATAATTCGCCTTGGAATAAAGGTGGTTCTCCCCCATTGGCATGATTGTCTTCGCCGTTAAGCAGACTCTCCGGTAAACATTAATTCCATCTGCGAGACAAACGAACCAACCAGTCACAGAGGACGGTGAGGAGCATCGTCGAGTGTGATTTGGCCAAGGAATATTCTCTGCCTCGACTTTTCTCGAGTGACTTGCCGACTTCTTGGCACCAGGAGGCGAAAGGGAGGGCGCGTCGGGGCCGCTTCGAATCCGAAATACAAGATGCTAATTGCTAAGCGGGGGAGGATGTGTACAGTAGATTGAGTCCGGCTTATCCCCCAGGCTCCGAAGCTTTCCTCTCCGGCGCTGCCGGCATTTTCATTCCCCTCTCGAAACCACTGAATATTCAAGGAGGCAGTGCCTGCCGTGGAAAGAGCGATAAATGCGGCCGAGCGTGTTTCTTCTGTCACGAAGGAAAAGGCTACCACGGCACTCACGTATTCTTCTGTGCTCGAGCGTGCCAACTTTTCGGCTGGAAGTCCTGAATTTGTTGTTGCTACGTGTGCGGGCATATCACATTCCTCGTTAAAAAAAGGCATTTCTTTAGATTTTTATTATATCGATACAATTAGTAACTATATTACTTTTGAAATTTTTAACAATCAATTTGTGACTGGTTTTAAGTCTTTGTACACGTTAGTTGTATTAGTAATGCACATTTGCGTTATGCATTAGCTATGTTATGTACGACTAACTATTTATATCACTAACACTAATAGGAGGATAAGAATCTCATTGAAGTTTAAAAGCTGCTACGCTTGAGAAAGCCGATGTCCAATCAACATTCATTACCTTTTCATTATAACATTTCATTATTACACCTTTGCCCCACAACTTCCCTCGGCGCGCCTGTATGCGTTGCCAAGTGTTATGAATTAGTCGAATAAGTTATCACCGGTGCTAATGCACCGCATCAATTAAAGTGGTCGAATAACAATTAGGAATTGAATTAAATCGAGAGAGCGCTCGAGCTTCAATGGAACGTGGAGTTAGCCAAGTCTAGAATGGCTGGGTCGCTCGAGAAGAGAGAAGGAGCGATTGGATGACGTTGCTTGACTCTTTCTCGTCGCAGCCATGGTGAATAACGGCGCTGCCCTGGCAATTCACTTGGCCGGCTTCCGGCAGCCGATTAATAGACCGATTTCTTCTAATAGTCGCGCGCAGGAGAAAGAGGGCTCTTTCAGGCGCGGGCAGACTTTAATCGACCATTTTTTATCCGCTCAAACACCGATGAAAAAGGGAACACCGCGCTGGTACACTTGCCTCGGACGATGAAGAGGGTTCCGAAGGTATCCAATCGCTGGAAGGCTTTCACTCGCCCCGTCCACTTTTATAAATCCAATTCTAACACACTTTAAGTCTTCTTACGTCTCGTTAGTTACTTGCTTCCGCGCTTCAGAACCGAGCTTGCCATTGGGGTTGCTAAGCGACGATTTTACCTTGCCGTTTTATCTCAACGATTTCTAGATTTCAAGACTTTTATTTCACTTTTCTTTATTATCACGTGCATTCAATTTATTCGCACTTCTGTCGAACGGAGTTCTCAGACTTTTCTTATGAAAAACAGATTGAAATCAAAACATTTGCTTATTAAATATTCTATATCCTCTGAGAATCGGCAGTGGCATGAAAGTAAATCTTCCGAGAACTACTTAAAAATGGCCAAGAGTATAACAACGCAGTCGTCCATTTAAAGCTGGACAAGTTGAAGGTCGGCAGAAAAATAGATGATGAATGATGCGAATAGTATGAAAGTACACGCGGGCATCGGGGCCGTGCTCGGCACAGTGGGCGCGGAAAAATACGAAACACAAGTGAGCCGCACTGGAAGATCATAGGAAGGTGTCTGGCACGGCCAGTTATACTCTCAGCACGAGAACACGCATCTCGTTAACTGAGAACAAGCTCCGAAGAGACTCCGTGCGATCCTCTCCTTACGACCTTCGGAAATGAAGCCTTAAGAGAAGAAGTTAAGGACTCCCAGTGGAAGGTCCCTTCACCAAAGGGCACACAAGTAAAGACAACTTTTCTTAAGGCGACCACTTTAACAAATAACATATTATATTTATGATCATTTAACATTGAAACAACTAGCATCAACTTCTATATTTCGGTATCATATTCGATGTTCATACTAAATAAATTTTCATATATTATATTCATATTTCTTTCTATCAGTAAACATTATTAACACCCTAGAATTTTAATAGAAAATAACAAACAGAAAAAAGTTACACATAGTTAATCTATTTCCAAAATCTATTTACATTCGTTTTTTATACGAAGATGCCTCTTAACGGAGCAAACAACTAAACGTGATGTATAAGAAACGCTCGGCACAATGCGGCAGCAATGGACCGCTTGTTGTGTATCTCGATCAATTTTCGCATAATCGCACTCGATCATGCGCCATCGGGCGTCCCTCACAAATTACCGCTAATAGCTAGTATAACCTGAACAAGGGTTCTCAGCACTCTCTCTCTCTCTCTCTCTCACACTCGCTTCTATAGTGCGTGGGTGATGCGTAGGCGTCGCATTATGCAAGCAAATTGCCCGATAGCTGAAACTACTGCTTCTGGTAATAGCAAGCACATACCACCGGTGCTCGATGAGTCTAACTACTAAAATAACTAGATGGAGGTGCAGACAACGGGGCAGGAAAATTATTGCCTTCGCCTCGAGGAAAGAAAAGAATCCTTCGAGCTTGTCTCTATTAATGTCTTGCTTCACTCGAGTCGCATTAGAAACGCTAAATGTATTTCGCTAATATTTATTATGGCTGTAACTCATTCGGATATCAGTGGGCATTAGCGCTGCCGGGTTCTAATGTGATAATTATGCAGGCCGTGAAATGTCAGTGCTATTGGAGCTTCGCATACACTTGTGGAAATTAATACCTTCCAACTTATGAACTAATGGTCACACATGTTTAATCAGAGAATGTCTTTCTTGCGTTGATAGTGATTTTTGAAAAATTCTGAAAGAGGAGCACAGTAGATGGGTGACAAGAAAAGAGTGTCTCTATGTTACTGGGAAAATTGAATTTGTTTCGCACTTTGTACTTCTTTCAAACGTTCCTGTTTCCTTCCACGAAAGAGGGCGGAAATTGGGGGAACTAGCTATCTGGAAATGGTGGACTTCCGGAAATTTCATCGTGAGTTGATCACATAATGAGTGAGACGATTAGTGCAATTATCAGAAATCAAATTTCCGGTTAGCCGAGAAGTCACGCATTATAGTAGATAAATGCAGCTCATTATAGGTGCACTAGTTTATTGAGCTTCCGGCTCGTTATCATCCTGTTACCCGCACGAACTTTTGTTTCTTATGCCTTCGTGCCACGCCGAACTCTTCCATTCCATCGACCCGCATTTCATTAACTGGAATTTCGCCGCGCACATTGGACACTTGGTTCTCAGATGCTCGTGTAATGATTTGTGAAAGTTTCCTCGTTGCATCACGCGGGAAAGCCTGAGTGTACAGTGGCCTGACGAAATCGTGCCGCACAGAGTACGACGTGTGAAGGCAAAATTATGTTAAGTTGAACTAAACTTCCATTTCTGCTGCATACTGCATTTGTAGAATTGGAAATAGTTAATTAAAAACGTAAAAATGATGGTAAAATAACCTGCGATAATTTTATATAAATTAAATTACAATTTTATTTATTAATTCTAACTAACCAATGAACACCTGCGATATCGACAACTGGAAATCCCGAAGCGCATCAATTTTAGCAGGTGTGCCGGAGGAATCGGGAATCCAAAGGACCGACTGCGGCTCGGACAACACACCCTTCGAAAACCACTAAATTGAGGCGAATCGCATCTGAGACCACAGAGACACAGAGACAAACCAAGTGACGTATGTAGACATCCTCTCCTACCACGGGGATAAATCAAAAGCAATATAGAAGCAACTGAGTAGTTAGGAACTAAAAGGCTAAGCTCATCAAACCGATGAGAAAAAAATAATTCCATTGTGGTTATTATTAAATCAACCCATAACTGTATAATTATGTTACCTTCACAAAGATAAAAACACAGAATAATGGTAAAAAAAACATAAGCTTGTTAAGTCCCTTTTAAAGTCATTGTCTGTTGCATTTGTCTTTTCCACATCCTTCCAAGAGGAGTGTGCAAGCATGAAGAAAGGGCAACACGATCAAACCGAGTGCAGATCATTTCTACGTTGTATGGCTATGCGATTCAAAATGCGATTTCCTCCGAGCGGGAGTGCTGTGCGCGCGACAGTCCTTTAACCGAGTGCGAGAAGCCGAAAGACAAGTAGATAGGGACTGTCATGGGCAGACAGCGGTCACACACGAAGAGATTAGTCGTAAACGCGCCTGTAATCCCGCTGTAAATCCCTGCGCATTCGTCGTAAGTCCATTAACAGCGCCGCAGAAACACACGTGTCCCTCTGGCGAGCACCTCTGCGCCAAGGAATACCATTATCAGGCCGGTAAACAAGTTTCTGCGGCGTGTTGTCTCTTCTTCTCATTTCCTTTAGTTCTTTTTCATCAACACCACCAAATCAAGTTGCCTCGACGGATTTCCAGGTATGACTGGTGCAACACCAAACTTATCTTTCTTGGATCTGGTCACTATTGTTTTGAGGATTTTTTTCTTCAGGCTCAATACTGATACCTTGTATTTCTAAAGAAAGATTTCTGTTCTTTCGTGTGAAATGATAATTTTCTCAATAATCGAATGTAATACATTGATGCAGCGTTAGTTGCTACCTTCGACTAAAATATCGTTATAATTACAACGTTGTACACACACATTTCGTCTACTAAATGCATTAAAGCTAAAACATGAAGGAGGTATCGATCCTTAGTAACAAAGTGGTCTCGACGTTCTGATCGAATTCTCGACAATTCGATTAGAAGCTACGACGGAGAAACTATGATTCAGCAGCCCTCATTTCCAGCGTGGGGAATTCCGAAGTGGTCGTGTCACCAAGTGTTTGCCACGATACCGGTGGACGTTCGAGCTCAAGAGTTCAGTGGTCAAAAGTCACTAGAAGTTGCCGGGAAATAGCCTGGGATTCAATCAACAGGAAAAGTTCGAGAGTCCTGCTGGAACACGAGGGAGAAACATTTCCCAGCTGGTGAGAGAACTGCTTGCAATAAGGATGCCAGCGAGAAAGAGAGAAAGAAAGGTAAAAGTTGGGTTACATGGTTTTCCTGATCGGCCAATCGGCGAACTGGTTGTTGGTAATATCTGAAAGGAGAGCCTGGGGAAGGAAGGACGCGCGCCCGGCAATATCGTGAAGTCCTTCCGACAACTTCATAAGAAGGCACTCGCCGGCCTCTTAAAAAATTCACCGACCGGATGAAAATTCCATCCGATACTTCCGGCTCATCCGATAATCCGCAATCAATGAGCCAACCGGCAACCCACTCGGCGTATCGAGAAACACGACCATTCCACCCGTATCTCTGATTTCCAATTTATTTTCATAGTGTCTAGACTACTATCTCCTGCTAAACTACTTGCTCCTGCTCTGCACGAATTCTATGTGAATCTAGTAACCTTCGATATAGAGAAATTCATAATTCCAAATTCATTACTGCAAATGAGACAACAGTTCTCTGCTCATAATTATCAAAGCATTAATTAAAACTGAAGATACTATACGAAACCTTGTAAAAATAAAACTAGCATGAAAATGTTCAAAGTGCAAAAGATTATTCTATAATACAATCCACAGGTTAAGCAACTCTTCATCACCCTCGCATCTACAAGTCGTGCTTCAAGCAGTGTAAGACACATATTAGTTCAAAGTCTGCGCACATTATCCCAACCCGAGTCGATACATATTAGCTGTTCTACCCTCACAGTATCCCCATCCAATGTGTGTATCCTCGCTCGCCGGATTCCCCGTCATTATTTCGAAGGGAGTAAAGTAAATTGCGGTATAATTGCCGGCGTTATTAAACGTCCCGGTGAAATCGTGGTGAAACCATCCTGGTCTTTGGGGAAGACAGGAGGAGTTTGAGGGTGGAGAGTGAGAAGGCTCGTTCGGTAGAACTGGCGTGGCTCGTTTAAAGTTTCTCTTTCGCTAGCAGGAGAGAAGACGACGACGACGTCGTTGTCGCCTCATCTCGAATGAAGAGTGGAGAATCCTCGTGGAAGGTGTACACACGCTCGCTTGCTCGCTCGCTTGCTTGCTCGGCTTCGCTCGGTTGGCAGGCGAACGATGCAATTACCCGAGTAATGAAGGAACTTTCCTGAGAAGGTTATCTTTCGTCGAGTCACGGCTGCCAGCCGACTCGAAGGGCGCTCCCGTGAAGCCAATGACAAGGGGGCTGCTCCCAAGTTTTACGGCTTATCGCCGCCGACTATCTCACCGCCCGCCGCGATCCTGCCTCTCCTTTGCCACGCTTGTTTTTATCGCCGCCCAGGACACACCAACTCTGTGTCCTGACCACCGTCTGCTTCACCATTTGATTATGAGTCGAGAATTAACCAGAACCTTCCACTCGCCCGATGCAATTTCGATCATGCTCCCAACATTTCAAGCTCATGCTACAACATACATATTTATGTATGTGAATACGATTCTTGAGAAAGTTCCCTGTATGATAATAATAATTATAGTATTTAAAATAATTGGTTGCAAGTGAGTAAAATGATTGGACAGGCAGGTGGAAATGCGAATACGTATTTATATAGAGTGCCTCGGTAGCACTCGTCCTTGCAAATCCAATTGGAATTTAATCATCAGATGCGGTGATAGAATTGGATCGGGCGTATGACGACAAATAACAGTGTAATAAGAATGACATTTAAAGTAATTGGTTGGAATTAAGTAAACTAATTGATTGCAACGATTCTTTGGATATTAGTATTACTGTAAGCGTTGATACCTCTTTAATGGATCAAGATACATTAAAAAGTGTAATTCTTCAAAACCATCCATTTAAATGACACGCGAAATATGAGAAAATCTCAACTGTTTAATTACATTGACTCGGGAAAAGGTTATGTGTGTTTATACAGAATAGGGTTTCGGTGGCACTCGACCTTGCGAATCCAGCCGGAATTTAATCATCTCGGTGATGCAGCGATAGGATTGCATCGGGCGCACTTCGACAAATAACAGTGTAATAAGAACAACTGGAGATAGACTCGTATGTCGCGATGTAATTACAGGCAGTGGCCAAGCGGGATCCAAGCCGTCAAGGTGCATCCCATCGCAGCACGTTTTCACGACGCGTTATCAGATAATTGCGGGGTGAGCTGGATCGGCCATGGCAATGTCCTTACTTCCCATAACACTCGCAGAGGCTTATATCAAACTGACTGCTCGATCTCAAGATCGAAACGCTCGTTCCAGCTGATTAAACCCAGTGAAATAAACGTCCGGCATGAATGAATGTACTTAAGCCGCCATAACGCCATGTAAGCTTGATACCGCGCCTACCTCCATCAGCACGCCACGTGACTGTTAAGTAGATACTCTCTGATTACGAGCGTTTGCTTGCCAATGGCAAACAACCAATCGATTAATCATAACATTTGATTTATGTAGGCGAAAAGCGATATCTCATTGTATCGATCGATTTACATAGTTCCAATAGCAAAAACGTATAATGATAGAGAAATACATTTATATAAAGAGATCCCTGCATTTCGTATTAAGTTTGTATTATATTACAGTCAATATAGATATGTTACATTTGTCAATAACGAGTATTCATTAAAGATAGAGTGTTCGATAGCAATCATGTTTACAGTTTGTTTTATGTCGCTGGTTAAGGGTACGATGCTGACAGGCTATCAAGATAGAAGGAAAAAAGAAGGTTTATGCCGATGAGTGGACTCGAATGATCGTACGGAATTATCGGGATCGAGTAGATGAAATGAAGGCGAATGGCCAGAGAGCGAGAGCCGCCTAATTGACAGAATGTAAACCACGGTGATCGTCGGGTGAGTCGATCCTCCTCTTCGCAAGCGCGCCTTCCTTTAACCGCAATCACCGACGCCTTCGGAAATTCAGCCTGCGACTCCGCTAATTAATACAAACGAGACACTCACGCCGCCCAGATAAACATCTTGACTTATTACCGGTGATTTTTGCGCCTTCGTAAACCACGCGCTTCTGCATCCCTCGCATGTTACTCCTCTAGAAATACATGGCGATCGTTTGTTCATTCGAAGGCAGTTTCTACTGCGAGATTTCAAATAAATGTTTTCCTTTTTCAGATGTGAAAGCGATGATGAAAAACTTACGCTCCAAGCATACAATAAGAAATTTCATGATGAACAGATTCAATTAATTAGTAAATGAAGGATTGGAGTTCTTTTTAATGAAGTTGTATACGTTTTTATAGAAATCTAGGATTAAGTGTAATGGGAATTAAGAATGCAATTAACTTCAACAACGTAATAATAGCGAGTGATAAAAACAGTATGAAATCATTAGTACGAAGCCAAGCACACAACTGACTATTCAAGGCAGAAAACTGCGTGTATGTTCGTCGACAAACGCGGTATAATAGCAGGAAACAAGGGTGGAATAAATGAAGCTAGGCAAACGCAACAATTCGCAATCAAACTCTTTGGGAAGCGACATTACCATAATTACCATTGCGGCGCGTGCGCGCGGTTCTTGGCGTTTTAAAGCGCTTCACATTCATTTGCCTAGAAAGGAATTCATTAAGCGCTCCGACAGCTCGGCGTTACTGCCAGTTTTAGCGCGCGGCGGACAAATCGATACTAATTGATTCGTTTAATCCCTCCTCATCGCTGCATCGCATTCGCATAATCATACGCTCTCACACGCACGCGCTCCCGCGCTTAGTGAAGCGGGAAATAATTATGCCGCGCGAAAGGGGTGCACGTGAATGCACGGCGATAAGCTGCTAACACGAGAATCATGTGAAAAGAACTACACGCGAGCATGGAATTATTTAATGCGAATGCGTTGCGCACACGTTTTTGGTATTTCCAGATTAACAGCTAATTAGCATTGACGCGAACGACTGAACACACGTTCTGTTAAATCCCTAATTGATCGATGGTATTTCCAACCAAGTACGGAAAGTGCGCTGGTATTGGTGAGTGTAAATGACTGCTTGTTCAATGGAGCTGAACCATTCGAGCGTCATTGGTGCCTTTTAATGACTGGCTCTTTTGTCTTCTATGGAGAATCAAAGATGCCTAGATACTGCATTAGTCATTATTCACTTCATTAAAACTTTTGCAAAAATAATATAAAAAAGATACGGAATAGAATAGGCATTATTGTTCAATAGGGTCATTGAACTCAGTTCTGTACTTCCAAGTTCATTTAATGACTGCATTCTTAGCATTCGCCATATTTAATAAAAAAAATCATATGTACGCGGAATTATTGGAGTTCATCGTTAACCCGTTTATTTGCAGGCAAATATTATACTTCCTGCTATAAAAACACAATGAACTCGCATATCGCCGTAGATTAATGTACAAATTAAAAACGGCAAATGGAAAACACATTTGAGCTGGAGGTCATTAAATTTCAGGAAGCCCAAGGTAAATATTATTATTAATGAAATTAAATCGGGAAGGATGGGACAATATGAGCCACGTAAAAGCGTCGAAATATTATTTTTTAATTAAGCGACGTAGCTTCGATCGGATTGTACCACCTTAATTGATCCTGCCAGGCAGCAAAACTGCCGATATGAAGACTGCCGATATTAAATTCATATCGTGATTGCGTTTGCTAGAGTTTTAATATGGAAATACTCTCGATCAGTCAATATCTATCTGACGAAGTATAAAAACTGATGTAGGTGATTGGTATTTATTCATATAACAATGCGAACACCATTCAGCCAGTATAACTTTGTTTCAATTACTACAACATTAATATTGTAAATGACAGAAAAAATATGTGTTCGCACCTCTGGAATATATTTTCAGAAATACCTTGCGTAACGTTTTCAATAAAATATTGGAAAAATAAAGTTTTAACAGCAATTTATTTCAAAGTACTACAGCACAAGCTATAAAAAAAATATTTAAACGCATCAAGCGTAGGTCCGAGGAATAATTGGCAATCAGCGTCGCTTCCCCCGACTGCTTTCCTTAGATTCCTATCATCCGCTCGGGAATCGGCAGAGCCGACTTGATTAATGGCCAAGCGCGAGATGTTGCGTTCCGTTTCATTGGCGATTCCTATTGATCGAAGTTAATTACCAGTTCATGCTCAAGCGGGAAAGGGGGAGAGAATCGGAGTCTGCTGCTTGCAGCTCGGTGCTCGAATTGCGAAAGCCTGGGAGCAATTGAACAATTTAAATTCTTTACATGCCGCGCTGAAAAGATCCGCTCGGCCAGCAGCACCGGGCTCGCTCGCTCGCTCGCACGCTGTAATTTATTCGCGCGTTTCCTTTTTTCACGCGCGCTGCCCTAAGTGCCGCGCGCGATTTAATAACTGGGTGTCCGCGCCTCTAAACGAAAGGCCACTTTCGAAATATTCAAATTAGCCGTTCGTGGAAGCGACACGCCGTGCGGACACACCTACGTACAGAGTCACCTAAAAAGGATCACAGTTGAGTGGCTGCACTTCAGAGGTTCTCTCTCTTCTTCTTCTTCTTCTTTTTTTCTTTATTCATTTGCATACGCTTTGAATTTTAATTGGAACTGGCTTTTTCGGTACTTGTCAACTAATTGTGCATCACGCATCTCTGTCGGAATAAAAAAGCGTTTATCCTTAACCTTATATGCAATGCATTTCGAAATGATATTATACGAACCGGACAAGCGGTAGATTTTTGCATCGGCCTATAAAATATACAGTTACGCGAGTGACGAATATTTTGTACGCATAAACGCGCACCGAAGCGCCCTCGGGCTAATCGCCTGTAGTAGAGCGGTTGGCATGTCCGCAGTTTCTATGATAATCAGATGTATCATCGGGAGCGATCGACATGCGCATTTTTAGCCAGCTAAAATGATATACGCTGATTCGAGCGTACCGGCCAGCGTGAATTAACTGCACAAACATGGCGTACCCTTGTCTGAATTTATGGGAGACCGTAATGTGCTACACGAGGTGTTAGGTAGAAACTGACGCACGCATGTTTTAGGGACAGAGTAGCGGAAAAATATTTTCATAATTCACCACCTTTAATAACGGACCGACTGACAACCGTTTGGCCCAATATTCCGTCAAATTAATATTCCAACACCTTCCGGGAATTCACACCATTCATCAACAACCGCTTTCTAAATTTTACTAATTCACGAAGTAATACCAATTAACTAAAGTAATTGGCCACCCTGTGTTTCGACATTTCAATTGTATTTAATTAATAATAATTTTAAGTACCTGGATTATATTAATATTGCTAATACTGTAAAAGTTATAAACTACCAACAGGAATTGATCGACACAGGCAAATGTAATTCCAATGTAAATTGCACATCAAAAGTCAATTAAATGTACGTTAATTTCCATGGTATTTGCAAGGTCCAAATTAACAAGGCTTCCGCTCACAGTAGAGAGGCGGAAAAATACTTGACCTCGAAACTTAATGGAGAGGCCACACGCTACATGGTGATTCTGACACTGAGAGGATTCCTTAATTCGATTACACCAACGCTACGACCCGTTAGCTGTTAGTCCGAGGCCAGGACCGCCCATGGTGACCAGGGTCTACCATAATATATGATCGCTAGGGAATTATCTAACATGAATGCTTCAATCGAGCCAACAGTCAATTCCTCATTCTGCAAGGATGTTTGAGTTAAAACGCTTCCTCATACCTAGTGTGATTCACCATTGCTTTACTGTTATGACTGTTATTCACAGTTCGTTAGAATTAAAGAATCTGATAATATCAGACATGAGTCAATAATATGAGTCAAATTATCATATTCTAACTAGCTATAGGCTAATTAGAATAATCGTCAAAATTTTAAACTGTAGACTTAAGACTGTTTTAATATCCTAATAGTTAACTTCTAGAAGTTATTGTCAATACCTATTTACCTACAAATAATACTTATTCAACACTTCAAAGGCGAAGAGGCCTTTTGCGTCCAGTGTTAGAATTACCACTCTTTCGAGTACGAATCGTCTTACTACTCTTGCGTACAAGCTTAGGTACATTTCGTGTTGGAATATTGTATTCCGGGAAAGCCTGAGCAATATGTACTCTATTGACAGTAGTTTGTCTTGTTGTGGGTCGAACTTCGATCACCGGTTGTACTTCAGGAAGTACAGGTTCAGAAGACGGTTCCACAACAGGATTCACAGTGTCAAAAGAGGAACTAGGTTTCTCGTAGACTTTCTCTATCAACTTGATCTCAGCTCTGATAAAATCTCGTGCTGATCGTCTAAGCTGTGAATCTGACAAGCAGACTCTTTGCCAGTTTCGCGATACTCGTGCTACGTTCAAAAGAGACTCTGGCTCCAACTTCCGAAGCACGAGCTGCGAAACCTCCAAAGGCAATTCAGCGATGAAGTCGACCTTGGTTGGTTCGTAAAGACCAATAGCACTCAAAAGCGACCTGAAGAACTCCATGTTGATGCTGTTGATGCAAGCTCTGGAATGACAGCACCTCGGAAGACCAGGTTTATATATACCTGATGGTCACAGATCATTGCTTGAAAAATCAACTTTCCGGATCAATGAATCAACCAATCACAGACGAGAAGATAAATTTCAGTTTAAAGACACAGTCAGCAGCTTAACAACTCGAGTTTAAATTCTCGTCGAATAGCATTAGGTCGACGTTACCATAATAAAAGGATGATGGATGGAAAGATATAGCACGGCGTTGAAAGATAGTAGCGAACATTAATTATATCCTCGAGCACGGTCATTCGAATGCCGCACCAGTACAGATATCGACGCGACGTGGCACAATTTATAAACTAAATCTTTCATTTGACAAACGGTATACGAGCGTCATTTCCCGTACGGCATTGTTTAAATTCCAATTGTAACGGGTGTAACTGTAAATACCGCTAGAGAACCCATTCTCCCTGCTCTCTGACCCGAAACACGTCCGATCACGCTCTCATTACTTTGGAGTTACGTTTGCCAACTGATTTCACACAAATATTCTGACCTCTGTCGAAACTTCCATCAGGGACAAGCTGATTCATTAACGGAGATATAAGTCGGTTATAATTAATAGCTGCTGCTTGATTCCTTGATTATTCATCAATTACAGTTTTACTAGTTTTCCACTAGTAAACTGTTAACTGGTACTTTCACCATGTCTGTTTTTATCTGATCATAAAAGACTTAACGAATGCCGCGAACTAATATAAATTGTTAAACTGTATATCGTTAGAACGCTGCCGGTCACGGTGTAAATCATTCAGGGAATTATCGCCGCAAAAGCAACCATTGTATCCAACAACAGAGGCTGAATCATTAAAATACTTTTATTACCCAACCATTCAACAAAACGATCTTTCGTTAATTGAATACTTGGATACTTCCCGTAACATTCGTTTTTATTCCGGTTTTATGGGTGCGTTAACCGTGACCAGGAATTCCGTGTGAGGTCGTACGAACGCCACTTGGGGAAAGGGAAGAATAATTAAACAGTGGCAATTTTACTTCACGGAAAGCGATCGAGCTGCGTAAATATATTCAATGTTATAATACTTGGTAGAATATTCATTTGATATATTATCATAATTACAAAATTTACAAACTGGCAGTCGAAGAAATTTAGTACCGATCAATATTAAAGTTCGCCAAAGCATGAAATCCAGAGAATATTCACAATCCTAGCAACTTCACTCGCTCATTACAAAATCATTTACGGTTGACAGTCTCTTGGTCGAAGTAGAATCCTAGACAAGAGTCCTTCGTCACGGATCCGCTGACAGAGTGATATGCGGTCAATCCCAAGAGGATTCCTAACGAAGTTAGAAGGGACAGTAAGGAGAGTACATACACGAGAGGATTAGAGAAAGAGGTAAGGTTTTCTGGTAAGCGTGGCATTCCGTCGAAAGGCAAGTTGGCACCGGCGACTAGATTGTTCTGCTCGAGCTTACAAGGAGAAAGGAATGAAGTGGACAAGGGGTGGACCGATCCAATTATACCCCCTACAATAGGATTAGCCCTCCAGTCCCGCTCCATCGACCTCCATTCTCGCATCGAGCCACGCCGACAAAAAGCCAGCGAAAAGCCAACCTGACGCGTTTGTGTACGTGCCAGGGAATTTCCAGGGCGACAATGCCCTTATCTATCGTTTCTCCCGATTGAGTGCCATTATGTTCTTGATCTCCTATCACAGCCTTCGTGCCTTTCTCGTGATCGATCGATCACCCGGCCAGCCAGCAAATCAGCACCTTCACCTTTATGGGACGAAACCAACATCTTTCACCAGACAAATTACTTTTTATCAATTGCAATTAGAAGCCTGTATTAACTCGTGTATTATCAAATCTGTTATAAAGAAATTTTGTGTCCCGCGTGAGATTAAACGACATTATACGAAATATAATGTATAATGTATGATGAAATGTAATAGGAAAAATGTTAATATTATTAAAGATGAATAATTTAAAATTAAATTAGAGTTGTAGTGATATTATAAACAATTTATCATCCGCGTATAGTTATTCGTACACGTGTTGAGGGGCAATCCGACGTAACAATCCGAGTAGTTAACATATTAAATGAAGGTGAAGCGAGCACGATCCTCCATTAGGCAGCATAGAAATGGCCATCGATCTTGGGTAGCAGGGTAGATTCACCCGGATCCGGGAGAATAGGTTTCGCCCGGACAATGTGATTGTTGTTGGCAGCATCCCAGCCGGGAGCATATGTTGCTACTAGGGAGAAGGGTGTTTTGTGTCGAACCCAGCACACGCCTGATGGGATTTGCCACTGAGAGCCTGCTAAAGTTACTTCCTATCGAAATGGACCGGTCAACGATCCCCAATATGTTCACCACGAGAAATCACGAAAATGTGAATTTGTTCGCGGTAATTATTTATTTACAGACTATCGGATTACCGAATAATAATCAAGGATACAAAGTCAAGAAAAAAGCAATCTATAATACTTTCTTTATCGTTTAGATTCTGTATATGAATTATTCATTAACCATTCGTTCTTCAATTTAAGTGACGTTTCAAGGTTTCCAATTAGATATCAAAGAAATACACATATCCGTCAATCATTGGTCTGGAGTCTCGGAGCTAAAAGGAGAAGAATGAGAATAATATTGCCAGGCTTATTACCTTGGTAATAACTCTCGGCGGGATAAGAAGCTCGGATTGAATGGGAAGCAATGGGGTCTGTTTTCGAAGTGTGGCTCAGCAAGCGGTACACACATAAACGAATCAATCTCGACGATGAGGGTTCGGGCATCCACTCGAACTGGATTAATATTTTCCGAGGAGAAAGCGAACGAATCGAGTCGAGGATTCGAACGTGAAGAGAGAGTCGATTTCTTCTCGGATGAAGCAGAAGGAGAAAAGGCAGAGGAGCGGAATGACTTTAATCTTCCGACCTGAACCCTGGGAAAGCCCAATATCCATTGGTTTTCGTGCCCTTCAATTCTGTTGTACCTTGTCAATGCAAGCTGTGTGCTATGTAGTGAAAGGGCATCGAGAGAAATCTCTCCGGCAGATGTTCCACTCTTCAAGAGAGCCAGAGATACTCCGAGACAACTGGCAGTCAGTTTGATGTCAGTACACGTGTTTCGACAACTTTCACTGAAGAGTACAGGCATTCTAACAACTACTAATTTCCTACTCATCAGTTAATCAATAAACTGTGATAAATGTACAGCAGAAGAATTGTTAAGAAACTTGTTACATTGAATATGTCAAATAATGAAGATCTTTGACTGTCAGAGCTCTCTATCAGTGGAATTAATTCATTGAGTTTGATTTCCAGATGCTGCAGGGAGTCAAATCGTTTTTGTGCTTCAAGATCATTTAGGTTCAAGGTATGAACAGGGTAAAAGCACGTTGTTGCCTTGGTAGCTGAGGAAGCAGCGGCGCGTCGTAGGCCTGTTATTAAGGTCAATGGGCTTGAAATGTTTCAAGAGTCATGGTCTTTACTTGGAAGGGGTGGCTGAGCACTCTGCATCCTCGTCTCCGGTAAATAACCCACCTTTCCAACGATTGCTCTCCTTCCCGACACCTTCGTCCGTTCTACCTCTTTCTCATTCTACTTCTTCACTTTCCTACTTTTTGCCCTGGCACTTCGTGCTCCGGCGACTGTGCCCCCTCATCGATCTTCGAGCTCGATCGCCCACCGGTAATTACCGGTAATCACGCAAGATCCTTGCGAGAACCACTCGGCAGATGCGCGCTTTTTCCAACCGTGTTACTCAAACTGAACGAGACACTTTCGCTTCTTCATTCATCGTTCGACATTCCTCGTATAATTCGGTTGAAAATGCATCTTGCATTTCTTGTGCATTTCAAGCATTGTGTACTCAATTCGTAGTAAAAATAATCGCAACGTATGATTTTGTTACTCGAGTATTATAAAATGTCATTATTCCAGGCAAGAATGAATCATCATTGTTAATGGAATAATAAATAACATAAAAGAATAAAATCACCAATACATACAAACGGATCCAACAAAAATTGCAGTCACGTATCTTGGCAGGTCTTACCTGTAACAATAAAATAACAACACATTAAATCATGCCAGCACTAAAGATACAATGAATCGCAGACTACTATATTAAAGTATTCATCGTGAAATCACCATTAATTTAATAACATTCGACAAAAAAACTCTCTATTGCCTATGCATCTCATAACGATATCTCATCGCTTCATAAATTTTTACCGCAACTGTTTATATCAAGAATCGCACAGTCACCATGAATTCCTGGAGCGCCAATAAGAAGAGAGTGGTTGCTCAATAATTCACTGCCGGCGTGATTGGCAATAGCAGTGTGGTAGTCGGGAATATACACGTCAGCGGAGTGATAATTAATTTGCTGCAGATTATCGGGAGCGGAGAGCGCAATTGGCTTCGGGCTTGTCTCTACAGACATACACGTACACACATATACACAAACGTAGAGTATGTGTGGCTTCCTACCACCAGCATCAGTAGCTGGAGAGCGCCAGGACACAGCATGCCGTCTCTTGGCACGGTCACTGTCTCGCCAGGGTGCAGATTAATTATTATCGGCGTGGATTATTACTGTTCTCTAATGGATGATGATCCTATAGCGCGTCGCAAAGATAGCCCTTCTCTCTCTCTCTCTCTCTCTCAGTCGCCATGGAACCTGTGTCATCTTTCTCACTCTCGTTCTGCCATCAGGCGACGTTATACTCCTGGTGTGTTATACGAGAATTACTCGCGTAGGGACACGTGTTTCGTATCACCCGCCGAGAGTAATGGCACCTCTGATCTATTGGATTTTATCTCTGTAGAGGAAATTCGTGCGAGCTCCGCTTACCATTATAAGCCATGAAGTTTGTAAAGTGTATTAGGATCTTTGGTTTATTTGTAAAATAATAGGAGAAAGACGGATGTAATCTTCTTATACTCGTGTATGATATATTGTACTAGGATGAAGTAGAAATTGTAGTCTTACGGAATAATAATTAACTAATTCAACAGTCAGAGAAACTACAGAGTGTTAGATAATGTGCGTTAACTTTCTAGGCGAAATCCATCGCACGGATGTGAAATAGAAAGCTAAGAGTGATAATTGCACAATTAAAACAGTACAATGCAAACGACTGAAAAGCATCAGGAAACAAAAGCGTAAAGGTTGGCGCGTAATGGCTTAATACTACAATAAACAAACGTCGGCTTATAATTACTGCACGACCGATAGTTTGTGCACAATGGCTGGCAAACAGAGCTCGGCCAATTTAATTGACTCGAAAAACAGAGCTGCTGGGCGAGCAACAATTTACACAATGAGTGTTTGTCCGCTGGTAGGAAAAAGCAGGCCAATTTTGGGCCAATTGTCCGCGAGAATTGGGTGCGAGCAGACCAGCTATCCCTTCAATGGGAATGGCAGGTTAACGTAACGAGCGAGCCGGGTATGGCAGTCGAGTGCACCGGCAGGTGCCTCATCCAAAAATGCGCTAACGATCCATCGTGCTGCTCCCAAACGATATACAAGCTCGCATCCAAAACTGCCGGCCTCGACTAATGCACAGCCGTTAACGCTGAATTTACGGCTGATTAAGTCTTGGCACGCATCGTAAATTCCAGTCATCAAAAAACGTCCATTTCGCTCGATTACCTATTCTTTATGTTCTTGTCCTGCATCCAACTTTCTTTTGTTATACTTCAATTTTCTAGAATTCGAATTATTTCTTATAATTTGCCTCTTTTTTTAAAGCCAATCGTTAGTGTTTCCAATTTTTATAAAACGTTATTTTTGAATGGTTTCAAATTTAAATCTTGCCATTAATTATTAGATGAAGAATCGACAGAAAGGAAACGATATAACCGATGTCGTAAGAACTGTGGTACTTGTAAAGTACTTTTCGTTTGCCCTGTACACATGGTTGTGAATGCAAGTGCAGAGAGGGTCGATGACGACGCTGACAAAAAAGGGTGAAGCCGCGTGGATATAATAACCCGCGATAATGAAGCCCCACTTACGAACGCGTCGCATTACATGTAACTCGTTCGGAAAGTCACTTTGCATTTTATAACGCCGGATAATTTTCAGCATTATGCTAAATAATAACCGAGCCCGCTTAACGACTCATGAACACGCTTGATAACCTCGCGTTCAATACGAGCATCAGTTAAAGAAAAAGGAGGGTTGCAGTTTAAGATACTTAACGCGAGGGTCTGAATGACGAGGTGAATGGCGAACAGACAGATGCAGGGTCTCAAGGGAAATCGTACAAGGATTGAAAATGACTGAGATTACTGATCTTTGTCGTTATTCTCAGTAATTCGTGATAGGTGATAAACCTTACGAGCATGAAATGATAGTCTTTGCTACCGGGAAAAGAGAGCTTATAAGCTCCGCCGAAGAAAAATCAAGCTATAAAGAGCAAGGCTGTTAAATTTCAAAGAGAAGCAACAAAATCGTGTAATCGCCAATTTAAATAATTTCCGGTTAGACGCGCAATTTTATCAGCGGTGGCAAAAATTGAAAAGGGACTTTTCCCTGTGCGAGAAAGCCTGGTAGGAAGAGGCTTACGCACGACGAAACAATTAAGGAAAGCCCGCTAATGAAGAGAATTGCCGGCGGAGCCGGAGGATCGTTCCGCATGTAACCGAAAGGAAAATAGGATAAAGCGGGCGCTAAATGGACCAATTATACACGGGAACTGCGAGGGTGCGAAAAGTGGACTCCGCCTGTGGAGGGGGCAGCGAACGTTACTATTCCCAGGGGATGAACGTTCCTGGGACAAGATTTTCAGCATGGACCAACGGCCAAGAATTACGAGCCCACAGTCTCTTCGAGCCAGTTTTGCTCCCCGACAAACAGGCCGCCATCCGTACATGCCATGGAATTTCTTCTAGCCAGTCTATGTACGTAACAGGATTGTCAGAGAAACTGTACTATAGAGCCGTTATTTTTTAGAATCGTTAAACTGCAGTTTCAATCGATGTCGTATAATGCTCGGTATTTCTTTCAATTCCACTGAATAGCCAAACGTGTATTGAACATAAAAGTATTCTAATGTATGACCTATTAATTTTAATACATTAGCTAATGTACAGCTAATATAAGTGAATGGCGCTGAGAGTAATGACTGTCAGTAGGAAACTAGCTATAGATTACAATTAATCAAAGAATCTTTTTTTATTATCTCGAGAAAGCAAAGTAATTATCTGTCATTATTGAACTTAATGATTCTACTTAATCATCAAATGTATGAAAAGCTTTTCATGCAAACAATGAATAATGTGAATGGTTGTAAATGTATGTTCCATTTGAGCATTGAACTTCCATTAAAAGGAAACTTCAACTTCGAAGGAAGGTTTAGCATACAGGGTGCATTATTCCTGAAGGAATAAGAGCACTTATGACACTCGATGTACACGGCAGACACCACGAATCCCGTTGGCGCACCCGGCGAAATCCTCTAACTTAACTCGATTAAGCCCTTTGAAGTGCACGTGCATGCAAATGCGGGGACAGTGCGGTCTGCCGAGCTTGTAATTCGCATTTTAATTACCGCGTCTTTCGCCATTCTGGCAAGAGCCCACCCAACCCCGCCACTACATTCTTCATGTTCTGGTATGAACTGTATCACATGTGCGCACAACGCCAGAAGGATTTTCGCATAAAAAGGGCGCGCATTAGCCGAGTACTTTGATGCACTTTCCGTGTAAAGTACAACTCAGCATTAAAGCGAACGACTCCGTGCAACGTTTCACCAGTCAATTTCTCCGCTTGATATTGGGGGTGGAAATTAATGGTACATGCTCATGTTAAGTCAAGTATCAAGAAGATCTCTGATTGGTCGAAGCATTGATCCAGAACAATAATTTAATTCAGTGAAGCATAACTGTTGGGTATATATAAACCTGATCTTCGGAGGAGCTATCATTCCAGAGCTTGCATCAACAGCATCAACATGGAGTTCTTCAGGTCGCTTCTGAGTGCTATTGGTCTCTACGAACCAACCAAGGTCGACTTCATCGCTGAATTGCCTTTAGAGGTTTCGCAGCTCGTGCTTCGGAAGTTGGAGCCAGAGTCTCTTTTGAACGTAGCACGAGTTTCGCGAAACTGGCAAAGAGTCTGCATGTCAGATTCACAGCTTAGACGATCAGCACGAGATTTTATCAGAGCTGAGATGAAGTTGATAGAGAAAGTCTACGAGGAACCTAGTTCCTCTTTTGACACTGTGAATCCTGTTGTGGAACCGTCTTCTGAACCTGTACTTCCTGAAGTACAACCGGTGATCGAAGTTCGACCCACAACAAGACAAACTACTGTCAATAGAGTACATATTGCTCAGGCTTTCCCGGAATACAATATTCCTACAAGGAATGCGCCTAGGCTTGTTCGCAAGAGTAGTAAGACGGCTCGTACTCGAAAGAGTGGTAATCCTAACACTGGACGCAAAAGGCCCCTTCGCCTTTGAAGTGTTGTATAGATATTAATTGTAGGTGTAAAATAAGTAAATTTGGACAATAACTTCTGGAAGTTAGCTTTGTAGTTTAAAATTTGGACGATTATTGTAATTAGCCTATAGCTAGTTTCAATACGATAATTTGACTCATAATATTGACTGATGTCTTATATTATCAGATTATCTTTTAATTTTGACAAACTGCGAATAACAGGAATCTTATTAAATAAGTAATTACTCTAGCAAAATTCGCGTCTAGTAAAATTAGTAAATCACTGAATTTTTCATTTATTATCATTTTCTGCCTCGATTACTTTATACTGGCTTTATTTCCAGATCAACATCAACTTTGTCGTTCCTATTTTTTTTTGTACCACGATTTTTTCGTATGTGCATTGGAGATCGCGTTGGAATAGAGAATAGGCGGGCTGCATGTAAAAGGGCTTGGGAGTACGGCAGCTCTGATCGCCGTGTAACTTTCGTTTAACAGCGGCGTACCGGGCATCCTGACATGGCCTGGGCGTCGTCGATCGCCCGGATGAAAACCAGTTTCGGCCTCTACTGGTTTTCTGTCGATGCCCACTGTACCCCGAAGCCGCAGCTTCACGCACGTGACGTCTCGTCGATACCAAATATCACGAATCATTTCGGAGATTTCGAGCCTGGCTTTTGTTCGAGGAGAACGTCGAGCTAGTTTTATTTCACGCGTTCATTCTTCGCAGTCAATATGAGTGGTTTTGGAGATGAGATCAGCGTTATAATTCTTCCATAGTTTGTCTTGTGCACTAAATATATATTGTGTTATTGTGTATTAATAATATATAATTATATGAAAATGTTTGCGATAAAATGTTTCTAATACTTCTACCGAAATTTTAGAATATTTTCAGAATAGATTCGAAATTCCGTATGTAGTTCTTCGACATATTAATATTAATTATGAACCAGCATTGTTTTACTTAAAATTGCCGACACATCATCGAGGCAAAATGATTTTGCCTCGATAAGATGCAAATTACAATGCAAATGAGGGAAGTCGAGCCAAACACGCCGAGACGATAAAACATTAGGAAACAAAGGGATTGTTGCAGTTCTTGATTGAAGCTTGGTTTTGCTGAGCTCGGTGTGCGCCGAGCCGTGAAGGGTCGATTCGACATCTGCGCCTGGCAGCCGGTTCAAGCAAGCAAAAAGGATTCATTACCCAGGGAATTGATGAGACTCGCGCTTTCTCGAAAGGGAACGAGCCACTCGTGCTCGGTAATAGGATTCCATATTCGTATCGGCACCCACAGCCAACTTTAGTTCTCCTCGAGGCGGACCAACCATTCTTCTAAACCAGGCACATGTATAATTTCGATCGATGAGCTCGAATTAAAAGGTATCCGTGAACACAATATCATTATATCCAGATGAAAACATTAATCGCGATATTATTTTTAACGAATTCACAAATTTACATAGAATTAATTGGAAGCATCAAACAATTCCACATGCAAGGAATTCTCGGCTTAAATCAGATTCAATTCTAAATTCTGTCTTCTACTACCTGCGCGATGACAAAGGATTTACGTTTCTATGAACAGCAGAGCTCTCTTTAACAACCCGACAATCGAGGGTCGAAACAAATTATAATTTATCGCAACGAACAAAAAATAATTGCAATTCAATTCCCCTTGTCATGTGTATGTTGAAATAAAGACTGGGTAATATCCATTTACGAACTCAAAGGGTTCATAATTTATTAAAGCAAGAAAAAAGCAGGAGGCGTCCAGGTTGGTGGGTCGAACAGTGGGCTTCGCTTGAATTCGCTTTTAATTCGTCTACTCGTAGCGCGTTTTCATCCTCCAGCTGCCACGGCAATAAAAACTTAATTCGCGCAGGAATTGCGGAGAAATGAAATTCCACAGCGGCGTTCAATTAATTCGAGAAGAGAGACAGAGAGCGAGAGAGAGAGAGAGAGAAAGAGGGCGAGAAGAGAAGAGAAGAGAGCGGCTGCCGTGATTCGGACAATGCGAATGAGGCTCGAGTTACGAGGAGCGATCCAGGGATGCTCGAATTAAGATTTAATGACGATACGGCGATCCTGGATTTCCGAATGACGGTGCTGCTCTCTCCGGAGAGTCAGCCGGCAAGCTGCACTCCCTCACTCACAAATAAGAGAACTCTTGAGGTCCGCTCTATTATGTTAGAGTGCAATTAGGAAACCCTCTCAGAAAATGGGAACCATTCCCAGACGGCAGTCTTATGATTCTGGCATTAAGTGCTTTTTACCTTAACCATACTTGCCACGGACATAGCATCGAATGAATGCCTCTCGTCCACCTATTCCTCTTACTGACAAATTGCTCTTACCACCCGACAACGATTATCTCCCTGATTAATACCAGGCTTGACGATTTGATTACAATCGCACACCTTCTTCCCTTTCAGGCCACAATCTTGAAAAACATTAAAAACCAACTTTTCTATCAGACTCATACTCCCAAACAACCTTACAAATATTTCAATAAACAATTAACAGAAATAACTAACCAATAACCCCAGATTCTATTATCCAAAAACTATCAAAGATTCATGGTGCGCAACTAATGCAAACAGATTAAAAAACACTATGTGAAATTCAATGACTAAAACAGTTAGAGTTTATCACAGTGGGGAATCGTGCGAGGTTAATTGACGAAAGTCGAGCAAGCCGGGGGAATCTGTGAAAATAGGCGAATTATGCTCTAATGGGACCGTTAGGCTCTCTGAATTCACATGAGCCGTTGGGGTCACGTGTCGTGATCTCGGTGAGAGGTGAAAGGGCCACAGGAGGCTTCATCGTATAGCTCTATTAGAAGCACGCGATTATCGGGCCTCTCTCTCTCTCTCTGACGTGTTCTTTGTCTGACGACGAGAGAGCAAAGGAGATCGTACGTATGCTCGGGAATTAGGCCGAGGAGATCGCCGGGTATGTTGTCGGACGGGTTATCTTACAAATGTTCGCTCGAAAACCTGCCCGCTTAGGTTACAAACGTGTTTTCTGTAACGCCCGTGGGCCACGAATTCTTGCCTCACACGGCGGCGGCGGCGGCGGCGGCGCCCCATCTCTCTTGGTTCGCTCTTCGCCGCTCAACCGCTCGAAATTCACTGCCTCCTATTAACCTTTTGTGCTCCGGAGAGCGGCGATCGTACTCGCAGTTCACTTCAATTTCTATTGCCATTGATCCGGACAGTGTTGCTTCATTAATTCGAGAGTGCTATCTTTCTGTGTATGAGATTTGCTTGATATAGAAAGTTAATGATGCATTCGATATACTTTATTATGTGAGAGTCAATTAAGATGTTCATTAAGGTATACAAGATTAATTATGCAATCAAAATGATATATACTCTTGTAAAAACATTAATTGATGGAGCTGACGTAATCAAACTGGTATTACATAGTATCGAAAGTAAGAACAGGGATTTTTAATAGTTTTGTTAATCCACACACCCCTTTTTTCCAACCTACTCTATGATTGGTAGAATTACTAATCCGGAACGTTAATTTTCCGCAATGAAACATGACCACTGGGTATATATAAACCTGATCTTCGGAGGAGCTATCATTCCAGAGCTTACATCGACAGCATCAACATGGAGTTCTTCAGGTCGCTTCTGAGTGCTATTGGTCTCTACGAACCAACCAAGGTCGACTTCATCGCTGAATTGCCTTTGGAGGTTTCGCAGCTCGTGCTTCGGAAGTTGGAGCCAGAGTCTCTTTTGAACGTAGCACGAGTATCGCGAAACTGGCAAAGAGTCTGCCTGTCAGATTCACAGCTGAGACGATCAGCACGAGATTTTATCAGAGCTGAGATGAAGTTGATAGAGAAAGTCTACGACGAACCTAGTTCCTCTTTTGACACTGTGAATCCTGTTGTGGAACCGTCTTCCGAGCCTGTACTTCTTGAAGTACAACCGGTGATCGAAGTTCGACCCACAACAAGACAAACTACTGTCAATAGAGTACATATTGCTCAGGCTTTCCCGGAATATAATATTCCAACACGGAATGCACCTAAGCTTGTACGCAAGAGTAGTAAGACGATTCGTACTCGAAAGAGTGGTAATTCTAACACTGGACGCAAAAGGCCCCTTCGCCTTTGAAGTGTTAAAATATAAATATTATTTGTAAGTGTAGTGAATAGTTTTTGACAATGAACTTTGTTCTTTAGATAATTATAATTGTTGACTACTATCTTTTGGATAGTACAGAATTATGACCAAAATTTGTATTCAAATTTGGAACATTTAATTAGTAGTATTTCATACTTGTCGAATTAGTTCCTTCATAAAATTGCTTTGTATAGAATTTCCCTTTTTCATGAAACAAGAGTCCCTGTGTCGGTGAATGTACACACCCACATGCGCGTGGCGTATTCTTTGAGCACAAAATAATTACTTTCGAGAGTTCGCCCAAATAGACTTCAAATGAGAAGCGTACAATACAGTGCGATGCATACAGTGCTGTTTCGCGCGTGTGTGCTTGAAAACTCGTACTTTTTGCCCACGGGGCACCGGTTGAATCTCGAAGGTGCGCGTAGAAGTACCAAGTGCTGCCCTTCTTTCTGAGTAATTAAAAAGCTTCGTGACCCAGCTGCAGCGTTTTGGTAAAAATAGGTACATAGTCCCGCAATAATATTTCTTGCAGGTATTCCATATTCGCAGGCGTTCTTTTCAATTCAGACTTTGTACTTCTTTATTCGAAAAGAGAGATATAACAGAATAAATGACACGAACAATTCAAGTATAATTGAAAGCGTTCATTTGTTTATTAGCAGAAATCTTAATTTTGAAGCGTTTCCGACTGACTTTATGAGATTTCCTTAAGAATTACAATTCTTGAAATTTTTAGTAAAAACACTAAAAGTCTTACTGCAATGAATGGAAAGTTTGGATTACATCATTTAATTATTCGATAGGAAATGTATAGTAATTCTTTAGACAAACTTATCGAGGCTCGTTCAAAGCATCTCCTACGTATCCTCTTAGTAACGTAAACAATGCCCATTTACTAACATATACACACGTAACTTTCAAGCGGACGTATACTGCTGGCCGTAAAAGTCACCGATAAACGCAGAGGAACCTGTAAATCCTCAGGTACGCGCACTGAGATGCGTGTGTATTCGACTTTATGTACGAGCACTGTCACAGACATCTTGTTTTACTGGCCGAACAAAGCATCGGGAGAAGAGGCTTGAGCAAGCCAATCGTTTATTAGATCTCCCTGAGAAGACACGGAGCTCGTACGTTGACTCCTCTCCAACAGTAAAAAGCTAGTGTCACATACTTCTCTAAACAGGTTGTAAATACCAAAGAATACTCAGCCACACCCACACTTAGACGATAACACATAGTTATTGTTAGTCTCTGTGCTTGGCATCGCACTTTATTTCACCTAGCATACTTCGACTGGCATTATTGACTAGAATAACTACTGCCATTACCGCGGCTTCCAACTATTCGCTTGCTATGAAAATGATATAATAGCACGAAATTTGAAAGATGTTATAGCGACTTTAATGAGCGATCGTTGTAAAAGGTTTTTATCGATTGCTCAAAAAGTACTGTTTTAATGACTAATATTTCTATCACGTGTGATGCTGACAATATTAATAGCGATACGTCTAGACATAATATTCCTATTTAATTATTAAAAGTCTTTAGCTGAATAAAATTCAAGATACAAAGAACTGAAAACGATACTACCGATAGGCATGGCAAAAATCATTGCCCCACAGATACGTACAAAGTCGCATTAATTACTTTTACCAGAATAGTACCAGCACGTTAGTGATGCGTGCGTTGCGGAGAACGCGGCGTGACGCCTTACTCGGTGCGCGTAGCAGTAAATAAAATCTTTGTTCGGTTAAGTGGCGTTCCACTATGCAGTGACAGTGCAGCAAGGTCGTTTGTCAGGGAATTGTCGGCTGGCAATCGCACACACGTGCATACGCCGGCCCAGATTTCGTGGTTGAAAGGTGCACGCACACGCATACATCCAGCGAGACGCACGTATAGAACGATGGAGCGCGCTCATGCGGACGGATAAAGTAATCTCGAGGGAGAGGAGCGCAAAGGAGATCGCAGATAAAAGTATAAAGTGCATTAATTTCTCGCGCGCAGCCCATTAACTCTTTCCGCGGCGCGGGCGCGTTTATCAAGAGAAAGCGTCGGCGTCGGCGTCGCCGGCGATGTAAAATGTCCTCTGCGCGCCGGCGGCCCCGCAATCGCCGCCAGGGAGTTACGGTGTCACGAGTCACGGGAGGATACCACTTAGCGCGTGACACATTATTCCCCATGCTTCGCGCGCCCTCAGATTTAATCGGGCTCCATTTTATGGCTAGGAAATGCGTCAGAGGCTGCTGCCGTAGCAGCCAGCGATAGATTCGAATATACGAAGATAACCACTTTTTGTTGGGATAAATTGTAATGCATTGCTATACCCGAAGTTTCTCATATGCATGTTACAGGTTGATGTGGTAGAATTAGTGAATAAAACACTTTTGTTGTATTCACTGCTGCCTGTGTTACTGTTTCCGCAAACTCATAGATGACGAATGGTAGTCTTCATATTTTTAATATTCATATATTTAATATTGATATATTATAGATTACCGGCATTAAGCCTAGTTAATTATAATCCTTAATCCTCGAAATGCATCGTTAATGGAAATTAAGTAATTCATCGCTGGACTCCATAATGGAAACAGAACTTTTATTGGTGTATATTATTAACCATTGGCAAGAACGCTTGGGCATAAAATAATGGAGAGACACAATTATTAGATATAAATACCTGAAAAGGCAGTTGCTTTTACGCAAGCATTATCGGCAATTTCATTAGCCGTTGCTTCTGTTTGGAAGCTAGTTATTAGTACTATTGTAAGCTACATTACTGTAGGGTAATGGCAGCTGATAACGTATAATTACCTACTAGTATACTCCCACTAGATAGGCCTGAACTAGACAGATAATAGCATAGTGCGGGGTGGTTATACGTGGAAATCCTCGATGGGAAGTGCTTAATTAAAATTAATTTGTAGACGGCAAAGCATCGATTATTGATAATCAAAATGGGGGTATCGAAATATTATCTACATGTCCATTTGACATTCTCATTAGTACACGTAAGCATGTGTAAAAATAGAACTGTTATTCAGTAGGAACAGAAAAACTCTACACTTTGACTGGTAATAATTATTGATCATGACAGAATATTATATCTTTCACAAATGTGTATTTGAACGATGCAGTATTTTAATTTCGTTCCCTTTCAATTCAAGTGACTTTCAGTTAATCTCCGGAGCACCGTCTCCCATAATGACCCTTACTTCGCAAGTAAAAGGAACTCCTCGATTCGAGAACAGAGCGATTGATGTAAATGCTGTTATTCGACGCGGCAGCGAGGGCGGACGCCCGGTAAGGAAAGCGTGGAATTGAGATTAACTGGTATCGTGCACCATGACCTGAATTCGGAACCCGAGGGGAACGAACGAAACAGGGCCGCGATTAAAACCTTCGCTTCAATGTCATCGACGGGCGGAGCAGCGTTGATGATGCGAGCGTCGCATTAATTACCTCTGAGTCGAGTATCATCTTACAACCATTAAGATTATATATTTATTTATAGGAACGTTCTTCCGCGCTACAGGCGTTGCTGTTATTTGCTATCGATATCTGGTAGCAGAAATTCATTGGAATATTCATTGAATAGTGTGTCCAAGAAATTCCATATGGATTCAACTAGAAATTGTGAAATTCCGATTGAATTCTCAACCACATATTATGTACATACATATAACACCATAGACGAGAAGCAGCCAACGTCTCATGGTACTAGACTGCGTCCCGGCAGTCGATTTTATCGACGCTCAAATCGTTCCAGATTACTGTTATTCCGCTATCGCGCGGAGCTATGCGCCCTGCCAGCTTCAGAGACTGCTGTACTAGCCTCTCTGCAATGGACTGCTCGTTTCTGATAATAAATTTATATGTTGTACTATAGCCACGTGGAAATAGCTCCTTGTTAGAGGTCGTTCTGACTGTTCGAATCGGTCTTAAATAGTGAATCCGGGTGCATTGCTCTATTGTGTTCGTCAGAACTCCTTTCAGGAAAGCTATTCATAAGAAATTTACTATACATAGAAATCATTAGTACTCGCAAGAAAAAGTTTCAATGAATTATTGATAAAAACTGTTTCCATTGGAAAGATATCATACGATCTTTCTATAAAAACGAAACTGAATTGAAAAATAATTAACACAACATTACATTACATCCCATCGAGTTTTCTAACTCCAAGTATAATAACGAGGATGCCAAATCATTAGTAAAAATACCATCGAGCAGACCATAGAAAACACGTCGGTACACTGCCAGCGAGCATAGCCGGGAAAAACAGAAGTTTCGCAGGGAAAAGTAGCGCGCGCGTATCATTACTCGGTGCACCAGGAGCGACTAGCAAGCAGTGCTGGCAATCACAATCGAGAGAGAAAGAAAAAAAAAGGAGGAAGAGGAAGAGAGACAGAAAGAGAAACGGAACGTCGGCGTCCTGCTAATCCATCGCGCGCCCGGTGGAAAGCTGCGCGCAAAGCGAGCGCTCGTAAATTTCTTTCCGAGTGCGGTGACCGGTGTCGGCTCGACGCCGACGGATAAACGCCGGAATGCGGAAGCGGCGCGCGGTGGCGCAGCACAGCAGCAACGCGCTTCGCCGAATGCCGCAGTGAAATCGGCATGAAAACCGCAAGGATTTTATTTGACGCCAAAGAGGGTAGGAGGAGCGGGGAAGAAAGAAGATCGGCGCGCACACGCTCTCCTTTCGGGCGCCTCTTTCCCTGCGGTTCTCCGCTGGCGGATAAGCGCTCGAGCGTACCCGTCTGGTCACTTTCAATTACGGGACCAACTGGCCTGATCCCCCGTCGCGCAAAACCGCGCCGCCACCGACAGATGTCTGCGTATCGATATGTGTATTGTATGCTCGGTAATCGTTGTCTTTGCTCGAAAAGAATCATTTCTACGATGATCGTATTACTCACTGATTATCATGTTCATTGAGCATTGTTTTGATGAAACTAGACAAATAATTCCAACGATGCTGAATACTTTGGCGTTCGATTCAATTAATACTTAAATAAGGAATCATTTAAACAAATCGTGTATAATGATAGAATGTAATATTCTATACCAATAAAATAGAGAGAATGAAATACACAACAATGAATTAAACATTCCTAGCTCCCGCAATAGAATCACCATAGTTAAAGGTTATAGCTGTAACATACTATGAACATTTGCAACATATTGCATCCATTATCTCCAACCCACAACAGCCGTTACGGGATTCTACAGGTCCTACAAGGTTCTACAGGATTCCCAACACCAGTTGAGGGTTAAACACAGTAGAATCCCGGAGATCGCCAGCGGGCGTGCATCCACTGCACTCGCGTGCTGTGCATTATCATCCCGATAGCAGTGGGGGAGGGTCGGCGGCGTTGGCATTGTTCATTCAGCAGAGAGCAACGACGCCAGGCGTCCGTCCCCTCGGCCGCCGTCGTTCCGGCTCGGCTATAATAAATGCACGCTTGCAATCCGCGTTTACTAATAGCGCGAGAGTGCCGCTGGCCTATTTTCCGGCCACTTTTCTGCCGTTTCGTTCGCTAGTGTCGCACGCTTCTCCTCGCAATGTGTATGAGTATGTGTGTATGTGTATGTGTGTGTGTGTGGCGTGCGCGAAAGGCCAAGCTTTTGTTCGCGACCCTCGCGAAGCCGAGCTCCATCAGCTCGACTCCAATTTGCCCGATTGGAGCCGCACGAACTCATGGCTCAACAGTTACTCTCTCTCAATCTCTCTCTCTTGCTCGCTCTCTCGCTCTCCTTTCTCTTTCTATTTTCGTCTCCGCATACTTTTGCCTCGCCGTTCCACGAGATCGAGATCATTCGTGCACTCGTTCCTCGTTTTGCATGCCTGTTTTCATTGCCGATTTGATAGCGGAGTTTAGTCGTTCTAGGAATTGTAGTATGATTGCTGGAGGATTAATTATTAATCTGTTATATCTTATAGCTTTTTTCTGTTTGTTTCTTTTATATTGTAATGCAAGAGTGTGAAGAAATTGAGTTTGCTTGTCGTAGATTTTTTCAGGGTTTTTTTTTTCTCGCGCGAAAGAAGAGCAAATGAATATCCTGACGGTGGCAATTCGATGATGAATTCGTACTTGACGGCACACTAAGTGGAGCAAGCCAGCCACCTTAGTGTTTATCCCGAAGCTTAGGGCGGCAAGTTTGTTTGCGGCGTAAATTAGTGTTTGCCTCGGCGGGCGCGCGCGCGCGCGCTTCTCTCTCCTTTGTCGCATAATTGTGTTTACTGTCAGGCCAGCGCTAATTTCCTGGCTCGACTGGGCGCCCTTCGCCACGACTCTGCGGTGTTGGCTGCGGTCGATCGAGGTCGCCAAGAATCCTGGATTTACCTGCGCCTCCTCTCCTCTCCTCCATTCCCCTGTTTATGTGCGAGATCTGAGGCGGCTCTCTGCGGCCGGGCTCACCTGGCGTGACTCCGCTCCTCAGATTATCGGAAACCGATTCGCGGGAACGACCGACTCTACCATCGGTTCTCTCCCAATTTTAGGTTACCAGTCTTACACCCACTTGTCAGTCTATTATTCCGTCGAAACGCATTTGAAGAATTAAACATGGATTTATATTTGAATAATAATACGACATTTATTTTCTATAATTTAATAAGTCATTTGTCAGGTTTAGTAATTATTAGATTCGTATTGTAGCTCAATATTTTTAAATGAATAACTATTCGTCATTGCATTAATTCGTTCAGTATCCCAAAAGTACATGTAAAATTCCAACCAATCTCCAGAAAAGTATACAAACTACAACAGTAGAATAGGAGATCTCGTAAATTGAAAGTAGGCTCACAATAAATAAGACAAGTCAGACGATTGACCAAGAGATTTGTCGAAAGCGGGGACTAACAGAAGCTAGTGTGTAGCGAGATAAAGAGAGAGAGAGACGAAGGGCTGGTCGAAGGTTGGTAATCGGTGGCAGGCGCGAGCGATGCATCGCGTGGAAGACCATGAAGTGCCGTGAGCGCGCGCGACCGCAATGCATTCGGCCTGTGTGTGCACCGGCAGCAATCACAATGCCACAAATGCCGAGCTCTCTCTCTCTTTCTCTCGCTCGCTCTCTCTAGGAATGCGCCCGTTAGGTTCACCCGAGGCCAATAACCCAGCCTAAGTCTAAACTTATTTAGAACAGCCGCCCACTACCGATAGATTCGACCGATCACAATGCCGCTAACTGCTCCATCTGGCAGTCGTTCTCAGGCTCCCACTAACTTGCGGCCAACCACCAATCCCTTCGCACCTATGATTGGTTACAGTTGTATTTGAGAAGGAAGAATGTATGGAGTCATGTAAAACCGTAATATTTTTGTTTCAACTACTTTTTACTTTTTTAAAAGTTCTGCGGTTTCAATACTAAAAGACGAAATATTAAATGATATTCTTCCTAGATAATGTTTTTGAGTCACTAAATTAGCATTATGACATTCCACTTTTTTTACCAGCGGTTTTTACGATTGACCAGGTTTAATGCAAGGTTGAATAATGATACCATTCTTTACAGTATTAAGAGGAACTGGTGCAGGAAATTGAATCTGTCGATGGGATGTGTGTTCTTCCAGGCATCTCACGGATGGCTAAACAAGTTGCCCAACCTTCGAGAAGAAAAGGATCTACGTAATAGTTATACAGGAGTAAGTAAAAGACTAACACGAGCGACTTCAATTACAGTGCAAGTTAATTCAATATCCACGTTGAATGGGCGTGCATGGAAACGAGCATTTAGATTAGCCGATAGTGGACGGCAAATACTCGAGCATACCAGCAATAATATATCCTCTTACGGTCTTTCTCATTTTCTAGATTGCTTCTAATCACATTGATTTCCAAGCTTTTCCACGTAACAGACTTTCTCGCATGCGAGTGGGATGTGTCTTTCGAGGTTCGACGAGTGATTTCGCCCATAATGACATCGCTTCCGGCTGAGAAGTATTGGCGGGTCGTTGATCGCTTACTTCCTGTAGCGGCTGCATTCCTGCCTAGATCTAGCTCTCCTTTCGCCGGCGAAGCATGCCTTGCCCTCGCTGTTATTAGCGGCATTGCTAATAAATAAGCCAGCGTACTCGCAACGGTACAAATCCACATTCTGTTCCGGTTCTGATTCAGGTTTAGGGGAAACATTTGGAGAAATGCATTTTTATATTATCCAGACTTCCGAAGGAATCTTAATTATTCGAAAGACGCAAATTTTCATTGTGTACTTTGTTGTACATGCATACATGGAACAATGCATGGGTCGTAAAGTTTATCTTTAGCACAGGTGTAAGAAATGAAAGGAGACCAGGGAACATATTGCATGTTAATTAGACGGTGAATGTTAAAACGCTAAAAGTAATCGCTCTGTTGACTTTGGAATAGTTAAATTAACTGATTTCCATTCTGTCCGTAACTTTGAAAGCACTGTTCGAACTTGCATTCTCTTTAAAAAGAACAAGCATCCGGAATGTTTGAAAAATATCTTCAAAGGCTGACAATTAACCATTATTCAGGTTTGCTGTCTTGCATTCCGACAGATAGCGATTGTCGAGTCTCTCGGCTGCCAGGCGGAATCTAGATTTTCGTTTACTTGGTACAACTGGCACGTAGAAATGCCATTTCACAAGCCGCTCATTCTGATCCTCTGATATTTTATGTCCCCGGATCACCGGCTACTTCGCTCAAGAGCTCAGCTCCCTCGCCGTTTTTATCCTTTTTGAGTGAAAATTCTACTTCCTTGTCAAAGTCTACTTCTAGCAATATTGAATTATATTAGTTCTCGTATTACAGACTTTACTCGCCTAAATTTACAACCATTACTATTTAACAACGCTCGTAAATAACATGAAATTTCTAACCCTATCAATTTCAAACAATTATCAATACCGTTTACCAACTATAATTGAAGAAAAACATATTATTTGCACAGTAATAATTCTCGGTAATAACAAGATAATTGTAGCTCAACAACTAATATTACCATAATACATTTTTAATCTCGAAGAGCAGTTTATCTGGTCACTGGGAGTGCGAAGCGAGATTTGAATTTTAAACACTGCGTGTCCAGCGTGCCGGCGCACGTAGCAAGTTGTTCTCGTAAAGCGGGTAATTCGCGAGTAATCTTTCGCTCTGCATGGAAATCACGCGAAACGGGAGATAGCCAATAGCTGATACACGCCAGGGAAACTCGATATCCTGTCTGTTAAACAGGACCTTAACTGTGTTACCAGTCCTCGGGCGACTATGAGCCGCCGTGCGCGCTATCTGCATACATACACATAATGCCTTCGGATACAGTAATTCGATACAACCAGTTACTAGTTCTACCAGCCCGCGCATAGTGTATGTGTTTATCAGAAAATGCTTAGTCTTGTTATCCGAAGCACCATTTCCAAGTATTTTCCTGACACTTGTTCGAAGCTTCTACATTGTTTATATGATTTATGAAATAGGTCCGTTCTTTTTCTAGCATTGTTTAAATGACTCTAATTAAATGTAGTTTTCGATCTTCCATAATGTCATTGATACTTTTTACTCTGTTAATTAATTGTTTTTACAGTTGTACTGTTTTAATAACAAATCAAGTTTCCGCATTTACAATCACGAGATTATCCCTCGAGCATTTTTAAAAATCAATAACTAAAACATTAATTGAATCGAGTGAAGTTGAAATACACGTCTAATTGTACATCAGTGGCAATTAACGTGCCAACAACACTTGTCGCGGGTAAGAAAAATCGTGCGAGAATCTTGAAAAGAACTGGTATCGCATTAATATCCGATCGAGCAAGTAAGGTTGAGAGCTAAATACGTCGAGGGAATGCAGAGCGGCAGGATGTTGAGGATGCATCGGCATGAGAAAGGAGGATAGCGGAAGGTTAGTGAAGAGAGGCTGTTGGCCGGCAAGCAGGCAAGCAGGCAAGCGAGTATAGAAGCAGAGAGAAAGAGAGGGCGCTCGCGCAGGACAATATTATCGCGCGATACGATCTGAGATGCCTTGGCTAGGCCTCTTAGGCATGTCACATTGCAAACAGTGGACAATGAGGCTATTGTTGCCGCATAATGGCCGTCCGCGACCTTAAGGCTCGTTTCCACTATAACATTTCACCGAACAAAATCTTGAACATCTTATGCTTCTCTATAGGAAAAAATCATTGCCCATATCGCATTACCGTCTCCGATCCTTGCGAAGAGGCTATCGGCTCGGCGTTAAGTGGAATGTATAGCAAATTTTGTTCGGAAACTACTTTACGGACCGATCACTCAGTTGGCGATTTTTCCTCATTGTATCGAAGGAAACGGAAGAAAGCCCAATAGCAACTCGATAGAAACTACCGTGCATAGGGTTGAATTTATATGTGTAACCTTTTTTTTCCTATAGAGAAGCATAGGATGTTCGGTGTTTTGTTCGGCGAAATGTTGTGGAAACGGGCCTTTACGTGGCCTCTTCCTCCACCTTCTTCTCCACTTGGCTCAGCCTCCAGCCGTAGCTCTCACGAGAGGGCACCTCTCCGGTCCTCGGCCGCATTTAAATCCGCCCTGCTTTCTTTACCCGCCAAGCAAACATCGTCCGCCAATACGTGCCAAATGAGACTCTCGCTCTACCTCTTTCTCCTTTACCCCTCCGCTGCCACCGTTTCTCCCTCACCCTCGCACCAGTAATCGGTGAAATCCTTGTAAGAATATGCCACATCTTTCAATTCCCATTCTCTTTCACAGTCTGTCTACAGTTTTGCGCGCTCTCTGCCAGTCCGATCACGATTTTCGTATCAACTGACTTTCACCAATCAGGAAGTACGCCTTACTTTGTAAGTTACGGGACATTTGTAATCGGCGAGTAAGAAATTACATGGTGCGAGAAATATCAGGAATAATAGGTTGCAACTGATAATTAATGTTGGTTGACGGTGTAATTGAGGCAGTGTTTGTGGGTGACTAGTTTGACCTATTACGAAATTAGTCATGAAATTAGTACCACTTACAATTCTGGTGTAGGAAGGTTTGAACACATTAAAAATCATTATGAAGCTGTTTCTCAATTTAATCGTGAGTACAGATTTCCAAACACGATCGATTGATAATCAATAGCAATTCGAAAGCTCAGTTACTGGTAAGGCGGACTTTATTGACTATAAGGGATATGTGGCGCATTCCAGTCAATATCTATCGTCGGCTGAGCTCGGTGCTCCGCAAACCGGTTACAAAGGGATCGTTTTATTGTCGAAACGATGCCGCCCTCGCTATCATAATAACCGAAGAACGAACTGGCGCGCTAAAGTAATAGCGAACGGGAGTGAGCAAGAGCAGGACGCGTTTCTCTAGGTATGTGTGTACTGGCGCGGCAGAGTACAAAGCGTAGTTGTGAGAGGCCCCTTGAAATTCCACGCTGATGCCTGTCAGTCACTCTTAATTTACGGCTATAGCGAACGCACGCTGCACTCGCCGGACCCAGGTGCGCCTGCGCCTATCAAGCTGTACCACACTGTCACGATTCCCTTCAGACAAAAACGAACCCGATCATTTAGGAGCCAACGTTACATCGACCCCACTTCACCATGACCCACGTGGACTTTTGATCGACCCATTGTGAAATCACATGAACAATACTGTGATTACAACTGTCATTTTCCCACGGAAATGGTAGAAACAGTGCTACAGTATTATTTATTATAAATTCATAGATGCAACTTGTAAATGGTAAACAATTTTTTAAACGAGATATTATCCGATGAGTTTTTTGAAGTAGTTAATTGAAATGAAAATATTAGAAATGAAATAATAATACAGAAAGATCGTGTCATCGACTTGTATGGTCTTTTAGTCCTTGAAATCAGTAGGTAAGTTCTACCAGCCACATTCTTCCTGGCAGTCCCATTCCACTTAACAGTACTATGAACCTGACCTCCGCAACAGAGATGTGCAACAGCTTGCTCGTAGGGTATTCATACGCAAACAATACACATATCCAGCTGCGTGGTATTCTTATGGAGGACATTCCGTAGGATAGCGCGAGCAATGCTGTGTCTCCGATTATAGTATGGATAGCAATACATCAGTGATACATTGTAAGAAGCAACGACAGAATTCCTTGCTTCACTGAATATACTTTCGTATATGCAAATTGTAATAAAACAATATTATTATAAGTAGCTATTATTTTAATAAACGCTTAGACGTACGATGGAAATCGTCCTTAAACATTATTAAACTTCAAAGTTTACCCTCCGATATAAAATAATTAATTAGTGCATTTCATGTATAGTACCAGGAATGTATATGAAATGATTGCGATTCTAGTATCAAACAAACTCGATCAATAGAGGAATTCAGTGGTTAGGAGGAAACCGGACAGCGAAGCTGTCGCTGACATTTACCAAGTTCACGGCCGACTACGTGCGGGGGCGCTGCTTAATAATTTACGATCATTAATTCCCCGACGATTGTGCGCACGCGATATTCCCCGGTGCAGTGTATCCCGGGCGAACGTGCTCTAGATAGTGAGCTGGATATCTCGAGCTATCCGCTTTCCAGCGCGCTCTCTGCCCGGTAATTGCAGACGCGCGGCACACTTATGTCTCGACCACCCTTGGATCGGACGGCTGACTGGAACGTCTAATTTTCCAGTTAGCTAACCCATGCAAACTTCGACGTACCGCTTCTGCACGGCGGCGGCGCATCCTCGCTGCCCCCGTCGCTTGATCCCGATGATTCGAATGCCAGTATGATCCCGCGAACTCTAATCATGCTTTAATGTGAGTTTCGAAGCTGCTGTACTAATACGAACTTTCCCTTGTCGAAAGGCTTGTAGAATCATGATTTATTATAGCAGAGATAGAGTCGAATAGGAATCATGGAATTATAGTACATAATAAACCTATTGACAATGATTAAACAAGCCAGCAATATGAAAGTACACATTGAAATACTTAACCTTTCTATTTTTCATCCTTGACGAGTATAATTAAATTTATATATATACACATTCTAATCACTATCCATTCAATTTAATTCACCAATACCCACACATGACTCAACATTATCTCACCAATATTCAACAAACTTTTACATCGCATTAAATGCCTGGTAAAAAGAAAAGATTTCGAAGCATAATAGCCGATTAGAATGCAAGGGCGTCGGAAGCAAAGCGAGGCAACAAAGCCGAGGCTAGCAAGGCGGCAGAGGGTGCTCATTGGAGTGGGAGTCGCGGTTACACTGCAGTTTAATCGAATTCACGGGCGCATTAGCAACGAGGCATCATCGAGAGGGGCTTGTGCCATGTTGCGAAGGTAAACCATACATGCTCTTTCTTGTCTGGCGTTACCGAGATGTTCGGGCGAGGGGGCAGCCCGCCGCACCAGCAACCCTCCCTTTCGAAAGGCTTCGTAGGGGCATTACTCTAGTAAGCCTGACTTGCCAAGGCAGATCCCGTAGGTTACAGTTAATTGGCTTCGACGCATTCACCCGCGGCAACGTGCACCTCTCTCTAGTCCCGGTGCACTGCAGCGGATGGATGCACAAGTCCTGCCCAACCACTCGTCACCCTTCATGGGACACCGGACAGCAGTGCTCCTCAACCCTCCCTAAGCTATCGATGACTTATTTACGTAAACAAATACTTCCGGCCAGAAATCTTTAATGAAGATATTCTTATAATGTAATTGTAATATCTGGGAATTTTTTTAGGTAGTTTTTTGGGTGTTTTTAGTAGTGGTAGATAAAGGAGGGTATTGGGTTGTGGGTTGTTTGAGCACCGATTTTGTATAGGGAGTAAGATAATTCATGGACTAGTCGAGCGTTCGGTGAAAAGATATAATTGCGATTGGAAGTATTCGGTTGGCTTTTGCCGAAAGTCGAAAGAGTATGTTTGGTTTGTGATGAGTAAGGGTTAATCGAAGTAGTGAGTAGGGTGAAATATAGAAATTAGATATAGTGAGTAATTTTAAGTATGGGAATGAGAATTTCAAAGACAGACATGGATGAAGCGAACTAACTGCCTTTGAACATCTGACACCAATAAATTTCAGAGTCCAATAGTGTTCCCATCGTCAGATCAAAGAGAGAGCCGTGTTCGTTCGCAGCCGAGCAAACAAACGTAACTGGAGCTAAGCTGCAGACATGTTTGGACCGACGAAGAGATATTTTAGAGCGTGCCATTCACTTTATGCGACTCTAAAGTTATATCTGGAAGGCCAGAATCGCCGAGGCACAGAACGTATCTTCATTTCTGACACGTTCCTCCCATTGCAAGGTACCATCAACCGGCACTGAGTAGACCGTCAAAAACTTGGAGAATAACTTACGTGCATTAAGCGTTGAAATAATGACGCCAGTATAAATGAAGGATTGTAAAACCACGGTTTATGACACTCCTAATTACATTGGCGTGGCAGGGAAAATGTCCTCGGAAATTGGTGCTTACCTGAAACAAGAAGGAAAAATTCATTAACTCTCATGGAATCCTGTAACTCTGCACTTTCTTGAACAATGACACTTTGACATTATTAAAGGAATCTCTTTAAACTTAAACGCAGAGAAAGACCGAGCACCCAATGACTTTGCGCTGATGTTCCAAAGGCTTGACAATCTAACAAGCGCTTGTTAATTATCTCTCAGCCATTTAACAAGCTGATAGGTTAATTTCCCCGACACACGTCTATTCCCAGCGGCGTATAACCATGTTAGCTTGCTTCATTGTTGCACTAAGAAACGCTTGTCATCGTTCATCCCCCTTTTAAGCTCTTTGCACAGAAGCCCCAGGCGAGAATGGAAGCTGATAATACAGGTCATTACCAAAAACTTAAAAGAAGAATCTATCAAAAATTCTTTCGAATTGTGTTACATTTCATAAGTAACATCATAGTTAAACGTTTTAATAATACAAATCATTACGAAAAACTAGGAAGAAAAATCTATCCTAGATTAATTCGAAATGTACATTTGATAAGTAATACGATAGTTGAGCAAGTCAAACCTATGGTTTCAATATCTCAGTGTCGTATTACGTTCCTAACCCTATAAGAATCATTTTCCCGCAATGCAATCCAGGGGGACTCGAAGCACGCAAATATCACAAACGGGCACAACCGCCTGTTTCAGGGATACAATATTGCTTTTTTACTGTTATTACTAGCGGGTGAGGCTGCATGAATTCGAGCACGCAAAACAGCACGCTTTTCCACGTCTCCCCGTTGCCATTACGACGTTCTACACTGCTGCACAGGAAGAGGTTCACCGCCCTGGCTCGAATTGCCAGGCACTCCTCTCGCTAGCTCGAGGATGATTTTCAATGAAACACTTAGCGTTACGAGCCCACTGCTACTACCTTTACGGGTTCTTTCACCAAAGCTACGACGCCAGTAACACTAATCGCCAAGAGCAGCTTACGGTAATGTCGGCCGCTTGAATTAGCTCGAGAAACGAAATCTTAAAAGGTGGATTTGAAAGCACTAAAGTTCACCTACACATTTTCTCTCATCGAGTATATTTCGTTCTGTAAATTGTCGTTTCCCGCAACGATGATTGATAGCTAATTGCTCGAGCAATTATACCAGTGCAGAGATGAAGAGTGATTGTTCTGTGACGGCTTTTCAATCGGACAGACTCGAACTGTCAAAAAATGATTGTCCGATCAACTCTATTTTGAAATACCAAAACGAATTTCTCCGAAGCAGCATTGGTAAAATCATGTGAAATAATCCTCAACTTTTTCCCAGGCTACATTTATACATAAGAAGATCTTATCAATTCTCTGACAAGTTTTCAATCGGACAGACTTCAACTGTGCAAAAACGATTGTTCTATCAACTATTCTGAAACACTACAACAAGATTCTCCCATGTAGACTTAGCAAAGGCAGATGAAAAAATCCATAACTTTTCCCAGAACAGGCTCGTACATAAGAAAATCTTATTGGGTTAGCAATCATTCCTGTCGCGTCAGAATCACTCGCAGCATGTGTGCAATAAGCTGGTAACACACAGAAAGAGAGATAGAGAGAAAGAGAGAAAAAGAGTGGCGAAGGGGAAGCGGGGGTGTGTTACGTCGGGCGTTCTCGGGCGTCGTTTCAATGGGAATAACATTTATCCAGGATAAAAGGGTAAGAGCGGGCGCGAGCCTTTCAAGATGAATAAGTGGCTGCGGCAGTTGGCGCGCTCGGGCGGGCAAAGAGAGAGTAAGAGAGAGAGAAAGAGAGAGAAAGAGAGGCGCGTTGTGTGTTGTGTATTGATCACCTGAAGAGAAACTGGGTTAACATGGCCCGTCTATCCTCTCCTCGATCCTCTTATATGCCACCGCGCGCTGCCCGTTTATGTACTCGGCAATCCGGCCATCTCTCACCAATCCCGAGCTCTGCAACTCGGAATCGAAGCCACACACATATACACACGTACTTGTACAAACTACGAGTCGAAAGAGAAAGAGAGAGAGAGAAAGATACGTGTAAGACTGAATGCCGCACCGACGACTGCGCTTTCGACATCTTCGATTAAAGCAATTGAGAGATTGAACCTAACAATTTCCTTGTTATCCTCTTGAGACCCCCCTTAATGGACTCGCCCACTGTTCTTAGGCATTCTTGCCAAAAGGTAATTGCGAACGTTTCGTTTGATCTATCGCTCGGAGTACCTCTCTTGCGCAAGCCTCCATTGGTCGGCTATACGATCTGCCATTGATTTTATTTATGGCTGGGAATATTTACTGCCAACTGTAATCAAATGTGATATTTAAATTTGCGCACGCTATCTGCTATAGTGAAATGTATGGATATTGGTGTGTACAAAGTAAAAGTTAGGGCAAGATTGTGTAGGATTCGATGCGTCACGAAAGCGGTAGTTGATCGATGTTTTCCTTAAACGTTTCTTAGAAAGTAATAATCCTTTATTGATCGTTCCGCATGTTGAACATCGAACATCATAATCCTTAGTACTTGAATCATCATTTATGTACAATGCGAATAGAACTGATATAGAAGAACATAAGTAAAAAAAAAAAAGAGAGAAATTATACTTTGTCTAAAATGTATACAAAGTTGTATTATTTATTTAAAGGCACAGCACATCTGTCTCCATGGACCATGAAAACGAGGATATCATAAATTGGGACGAGATAATCGGATGGGTCACGATCATCGGGAATCGCCAGAGATGCTTCATAAAGCTGGCTGGCAGGAAATACTTATGAATTCGCTGGCAGGAGATTCCAGGGGCCCTTAAAGTATCATTATGTGCCGACAGTTTGCCAGGATCATAATAAAGAGCGAGCGAAGCGGCCCGCAGAGAGTTACGAGGGGACGTATAACGGCGGGTACGTAAATTCGCATTACCCGAGGATCTCTTGCCATTGCGCGCGAAATTGGCCCGCCGTGAAAGCACGCACCCGCCACCCCGACTGACAGACATACACCAAATCCCCGGCGAACGCGGTAATAACTGGCAAGCACGATCGCCCAGATAACGGTAATGATTGTCGCGTTAAATTGGAACATGCTGAATCTCCGACACCACAAACTGATAACGAAGAACAGCTCGGAATTTATTTGGGTTAAATGTTACTCGGAATTTTATTGGCTCGTTTGTCACAAGTCGTAGGAAACAGTTTAAATGGGAAAGAGTAACGATCAGCATCAATTTAATGATTTTTTACTTTATATTTTGAGATATTTGCTTTTAACATTTTTAATTGTAATGTATATTTTCTTCGTATTATACACTTTCTAGGTTTTAGACATCTGGCTTTCGTACTTAACAGCTATAGAAGATTCGTCTTACTTTCTTACAAAGGTGCATTGTTAAAATCTAGGACAGTACAGTGTGCTAGCAAGTGGATTTAGTATCTATCATGTGTCAGTGTGTTTGAATACCTATTAATTATCACCGCGTCTGATTTCACGCGTTCCAGTTATATCAATAATTCCGACGTGTGCAAATGTTAGAAGAAGTATGCTTCATTTGCTGAGGCTGGGAAACTGGGAAGGTGCAGGAATGCGTCATCACTAACGCGAGTGCTAATTAAATGCGCCACGGAATTAAAGAGCTGCCGGGACTAGTCGGAATTAGAAGCAAACTGTCGATCGCGTCACGGTAAATAATGGTGGAATCGAAAAGGTCGTGCGGCCGAGGTGCGCCGACTTGGAATGCAAATAAGAAAAATTTCCATGTCGAAAGGAGCGCGGTTAAGCGCGCAAGTACCAATTAGGGAATCGCGCGAACTTAAATAGAACCGAGCAATAAAGCCAAGTTTCCATCGCGCCGCCAGTAGAAAACTGATCGGACTGTCGCTCGGGATTCGATATCTCGTAACCTTCCCTTTGCGTTATGCAAATCAATCCTTTTGCACTATTCAATTCTGAAAATATCCTAAAATTCATCTTCAAAAGTCAAAGTCTCTTTATTACCAAAGAAAGATAAATCCTTAACTTTTCCATTCATGTTACATTGAAATTTGTCTCTCGAACTTAATTACGAAATCAATACTTACTGGTCTGGAAAAGTATTCATTTAAAAATCAGAAGGATAGAAATGAAATATACAAGTGGTTGTCCAATAAAATTTGTCTTATCGATGCCATCGGTGGGAGGCGCGGAAATAGAGGCAAGTGGTCTAATTTGCAATCGAGTTACCCCGATAGCATCGACCGGGGGAATTAATGCCGTCGAGAGGAGCGAGCTGATCCAGTTTAAAATTCATTATCCCTCGATAAAGCTTCAAACCATTATTTCATTTGCGCGTGGATTAACCAGCGCACTCACCTGGGCAAATACACTGATCGATGAGATTACGAGAGCGCATTCCGGAATCTGATAAATTAGCGATACCAGCACGCTCCCGTTCAACCACCCTCTTCATTCTCTGTATTTCCATCACAGGATATCTCCCTTTCTCTCTCTCTCTCTCTCTCTGCCATAAATCCGTTCTCGCCTCACCTGACTAGTACACGTTCGGCGATAACTGTCAGTCTGCCTGTTAGTTAAAGGATAACTGGGATCCACAGTGATTACTGCGCCCATGTGACCACCATTTTCGACAGGATGTATGGACATTGTCGAAAGTCATGCTTAACTCAACTGGACAGCTTGCGACTGAATTAATCCTCCAGCAAATATTAGCAATTATTCTTTCCGTAGGAGGAAAATCGTAATCGAAACAACTTCATAGTTTAACTTTGCTTCATAAATGTGAAGTCCATGTATCGCGCAAAGATTAATAATATTAATGACTTTACTTAGAAGCAACCTGTGTTGCTATTAAGCAAAATATAACTGCTGACAATACCTTGATATATTGCTGACAGTGCCACGCAGTGAGTTAATACTGTATATAAATCAATATCAAATAATTGCGTGAGTTCCTTTACACCTTGAGAACTATTTGGCACCGATAAATCATCACCGGCTCATTAGAGAGGCGACATAATCTGTGCGGTAAATAGCCGAGGAAAGGCGGCAAGCTCTGCAGACGGGCGGGGGTGAGTCGGTCATTTATCCCGCTGGAGAATCCGACACCTCCGAAAATAGCCGGAAGCGTCTAGTCAGCAAAAAAGTGTGCCGGCGCTCGGCACAGGAAGACTGGCTAAAGCGAGGAAGCATATCCCTGAAAGCGGCGGTTTGCGGGCTTATAGCTGGGGGTTGGCTGGCTCTTTGGTTAGGGGCGGAAGAACGAGAGGGTGACTCCGTCGCGAGGAGTTATTGATTCCCTCGGCTTGGCCCGAGAGCCCGAGAAGAAGAAGAAGAGACAAGAGGGAGAGAGAGTCAGAGAGAAGGTTGAAAGAGGGGTGGGCGAGTTGCCACGAGTTCATTGCTGCTGCCCTCGGTCAAAATCTCTGTTTCTCTGCCTCGAGCTCATCTCGCTTCGCTGCATGAGCATCGTTTAAAAGACTGTCCGTAATAAACACGAGAAACAGACTCTTCGTACTGTTTTAAAACCGTTTCAAATATTTAGTATTTCCTTGTCTGTACTATTTCGTTATGTAATGCTTACTTCTAGATTAAATGTAAAATCCATTTCAATCAACAATGACCTGGATTTTGATCTTTAATACTAATTTTTGTTTTCATATAAGTAAGACGATAGATAATAAATACAAATATAAATAATGCCTTTCAATTATCGTCGGCAAAGACAATCTCATCCCAAACGGTCCTGTAAAAAACATGCCACCAGTAATTCAAAACAAATACTCTTCGGAACGATCCTGATACAATAAGAGGGCCAGAAATTCCCTGCGGTCCAAGGGTGAGCAAAGGAGAACTCTGGAAAGAGCAGTGAAATCAAGATGCGGCAACAAACCAGGCGGAAAGTCAGCTAGAACGACGGTGAGAGGAGTGAAAAAAGAAGAAGGTAAGAAGAGAAAGAAAAACTATTTGGCCGTGGAGGTAGACGTGATTGGCACTGGAGTGCTCGCGCGTTCAAGGGGGCACGATCGGATGAAATTAAGCCGAGCGGCGTTGGCTGAAGCGATGCTGATGGCTAGAAGCGGCGAGCATGTCGCAGCGAGAAGGAAGAACGTGCCGCAATTTCAGAGCCCTTTACCCTTTTATGAATTCAAGAACTAGCCCGTCGGGAGAGCAAGCAACCGGCTGCTCGGGGCTGCTGCGCGCTAGGATGGTTAGTTGAATGGCTCGCTAGTGCGGTTACGCGGAAGCTGAGTCAAGCGCGATCGGAATTACGCTCGTTCCCGCCGACCGCACGATAAGGGCGCACTCGAATGGGAATTCCTGATACCTTCGGGGCTCTCGACTCCTGCACTTCGAGCACCGCTTTTGACGCCGATGAACAACTTGCGATATACGCTGAATAGTAAGTGATAACGAAAACTATCAATTCCTTCGCGAATTATAAAAACATACAAATCATTATAAAGAGTGTATGAATGAAGATTCCTAACAGCTTAAAATATTAATGAATAACTCGTAATGGTAGTAAATCACTGATTAATTAATGGTTGCAAATAACTTATAACCAAGAAACATCAACAAAATGACCTTCATAGTTATAAATTGTCATAATAGCATACAGAAGCACTATCTGCCAGACCTGTCTCCACAACTGTCGTCGGCAAAATCCATGGCACTTGGAATGTTAAGAGATTCCTGGCAAAGGAACATACACGTTCTACATGGCAAGGGGAATCCTTGGTAAGTTCAAGGAGATGCTGATCATTCGTGTTTCCTTTGTCTGATGTGCGCCGTCGCTTTCCACTGCTTTCCTTCTTCCCAGCCGGTTTGCTTCGCTCATGGCTTAGACGCTCCGCCGGTAAAAGAGGCCGGAAATGCGGCTGCGACGGTAAGAAGAAAAGGGGTTTGAGGGGGTGAAAAGGGGGGGGGGGGTGGGTGGTTTGAGACTGCGCTGCACGAAGCGCAGTTCCTTTGCTCGCTCACTTCACTCTTCCTCGCCTGTTTTCGTATTCTGGCGAATCGATCCCGAAAACCCCTCACACCACCCCTCCTCTTCTTCTTCTTCTTCTTCTTCTTCGCCTATCCCTCGCCCCTCGGGCAACGAAGGATGCAACCGTTTACTCCCGCGGGAGTACCCTTCCCACCAAAGCACCCGAAATCCCGACTCTTTCCACCCCAAGCCAAGGAATGTTAGCACGGAAACTGCGTCGTTCCGATCCTTCCTTGCGGCGTAGATACTGCGCAACCCCTCGTTAAAGACTGTGCCCTCCAACAGGACACAAGGACGCCTGAGCGAAGCCCCTTTGAGTAGAGTATGCTTCCTGCCGACTGCTGCTGCGTAACAAACTTCGACCTCCAAAAAGTTTTCTATGGCTTTTCTCCGACGTTTCGTGCTACGCAGGATTCTAAAGTATTTATTGTTGAGTATGTTGATTTGTGAAATAAAGTATTACAGTGTTGTTGGATATTTTGAAAGGAATGTATAATGATAGATGATGTGTTTCATAGAAAATACAGAGTTCTATTTTCGTTTGATATTGTTTCTCGTGTTATATTATTGAAACATGTCACACATACTTATAACTTTGATCTCCATACTCTTTTGTAGTATGATATAATTAGCTAATGTACTGCTTGTAATCCGAACGAGTGGAACAGTATTACGTCGGATAATCCCTCTGCAAAAGCTACATTTGAAAATCAAGCGTTATTATCTCTGTCGCTAATGACAAGATACATAATGCAAAGGGTGAAAAAAGGAAAGTTCGATACTAGAGCGCAAATGTACTTAGCACTACGAACTGAAAAATCGACTGTTGGAAGTTATCAACACATGTCTTACAAGAACACGAAAGAAGACAAGAGACAGCACTTGTGACGGACAAGTTACGCGCGAGCATGGACAACAAGACTTAATCAGGTTTTCTAATTCCGTTTTTCTCTTGCGGCGTTTATATATTTAGTAAATATTATTCCGCACGCATTCCTATGCAAAAGCGGCGAGGAGTGCTCGTCCTCCTCGCACGGTACGTGACTCATTTCGTTCAAGGCGAAATGCTAATGAGCGCAAAAGGAGTAGCAGCTCTCTTCTCGCCGGTTTCAAGCAGCCACACACTCACACGTAGACGCGCATACACATATACAAAGAGACATAGAGAAGGCAGTCGGGGCGGCGGCGGTGGCAGCAGCGCTAGTTACCGCGATGATGTATCGCTGATTAAGATGCACTCGGCCGATATGCGCGCCGGAGAATATTAAAAGCAAGGCTAGCGGACAAGCGAGCAGACGAACTTGTTCTGCCGGTCGAGCCAGTAGCGCCGGTAGTAATTCGACTACTAGCTTATACAGCTGCTTTCAAAACTCCTCGGCTTCTCTCAATCATTATCGTAAAAACCGTTTACTTTCCCTAGTCTCACTTCCTGCCATTAAATAATCCTTTCTCCATATTTGCAATACTATTTCTTAAATCCCTCCAAGAAATACCGAGCGGTTAATAAAACTATTGTATAATCGTTGCACAATACATACAATTTTATATCGCGAAAGTTCCGAGTAAACTTTCATCAGTGCGATGAGAAAATATGATAAATGTAGAGTAAATAATGAAAAGAGATAAAAGCGGCGAAATTAATTAATTAGGTTTATCGTAATTTCTTGAGTGGTTCGAATACTTTTGTGACCAACTGTATTGTATACAGGCGTAGTTACATACGTACGTGTACTCATGTACTGTATGCAAGCTGACAGGAATTATCCTGGCTGTAAGGTTGAAAGGGAGGAAGAGACAGGAGCTGTTTTGCATCTCGTTACGGTCTGGCAGATTAGGAGGCTAATGTTGACTTACAGCCGAAAGCCACGGTAACGTTTTGTTCCCCGAAACGTAGACACGACCAGCTAAGAGGGAGCAAGAACAGGTTGCCCAGGAAGATATACAGACTTTCGCCTTCCTGTTCTCCGTTTACATAGTGTCTCGCCTTTGGATATGCCCTGAAGCCATTAGTTTTCGAGCACTCTGATTAATTCGGGAAACCAAATGAGAAAATCGACGGTAATACTGACACGATTATTGAAATTGGTCCCGATGACTCGTAACCCGTCGTGATGATTGGTTGTCATGATTAAACTGTGTTTGAACTCCATATGAATTAGTATTTCATTGTTTGTCACACTGGTAATTAATATGTATTACCTAATGGTATTAATATGTACAGAGGCTGATAATTCGATATTCGGAACATTGTACGGGTGTTTATAATTGAGAAATTAAAACTCTTTATCATGCTTAATGTTCAAGTATGAATACAAGTATATATAGCAGAACCAAAAGTAATTGTCACACTTGTCAGAAATCGTTAGACATATTCTTTAGATATTAAAAAGTATCGTACAAGCAAAAATAAGTCGTATTTCTGGCTTGTGTGTAGGAGAATCCAATAGAGTCATTTACTCGACCAACAAAAAGCGAGAGCATGGAAGTGTTTGACCATTGATGGATCGTGGAAAACTGTTAGCTTTATCCGATATCCGCAGAACTTAAGGTTTATCGAGGAGTTTGCCTTTGAGTTCCTGCCCTCGCGTTGCTACCCTTCAACCGAAGGGAGATAAGCTCGCCCCTGTTCACAAGCCACCCTTGGCGAAGGGGAGCGATCGCTCACGAGATTTCCATCGTGCGATGCTCTCCTCTATCAAGTCTAATGTAATATCTTGCGCCCAGGAGAAGCACGCACACGTACTACAGCAATTTTTCCAAGCACGAGCCACCTTGCCCTTTCTTCCCCCACCACTATCCCGGTGTGCATCGACACGTCGTGGCAGGAATTTCAATTGGCCCATTTTGACCTTCAGACTCACGAATCTTTTCCCTTGCGTTGCCAAACAGGCTCTGCAGCACTGCGCGCCTGCAAATGGACTGCGAAATTCCCCATAGAGTATTTGGGGATCGTGATACCCTTTGCATACTGCAAAGATGCCTGCTTTCCGAGAAGTGTACATCTAAAATGTTTGAATTCGGATTTAAGTGGTGAGTTATTTTTAAATTTATTGTGAAGATTAATTCCAGGTTGAAATTGATTATGAAGATGTGTATAAAAAGAAAGTGGTTCTTTAAAATTGAATTAATAATACTGAGCAAATTGTTTTAAATTTATTTCAAATTGTTAGGCATGAGTATATCAATTATTTATGTGTCTGTATAGATGTTTAACTTATTCCGACATTGCTAATTTACTGCCTTTTTAATTGGTATCTCACTCGACAAATTAATTATTTTCTCTTAATACTCGGGGACGTACAGTATATCAAAAAAAGCAGAGCCCGCAACTTTCAGCGGCCCAATTAAGTCGGCAACACTCCGTTTTTTAATTAACGCCATTACATTTCCTATCATCATCGCCAAATGAAAGCAGACGTAATTAAGAGTGAAGATCTCCGCGGCGCGATATTCCTCCTCGATCCATGTAATATTCTGGGTGGCTGGCTCTCCTTAACGTGAGGGTGGCCACTCAATTTTTAAGCAGGCGTGGACCTCTCTTACCTTCTCCCTCTTCTCCATAAAAAAAAAAGACTCAGCGGCGGTCGACGGGGATAATTGGCGTCCGGAGGAAAGCTCGACACATTGAACAATTAACTTCGATCAATTCGAGACTGTCAAGCGCAATAAAGCAGCCGATTATTTTCCCACGGGAGAACTCCAATTTCAGGGCCAATGAGCAGCCTTATCAAGAACCGCCTCGAGAGTGGCCGCAGGGAGGAACTCGCCGAAAGAAAATCTAATTTACGAGAAAACGAGAAAATAAGGTGGAAGAATCGAGGAGAGGGAAAAGGGAAAAAAATGAGAAGGTCGGAATGTACAAATGAGGGTAATCGAGCGTTCAAATATTATCATTTTTAATGGACGCCTTCTCCCGGCGGCGCTCGGAAGATTCAGGGAAATTAATCCTCGAGCAATTCCGGCCAATAAAGTCGGAAGGTGGACTAAAAACAGAAGGGGGGGCGCCCGAGTGGCCTCCTCCGCCTTTGAGCTCCTTTCCCCTGTTTATTTCAGCTTTTCACCCCGACGGGAAGCACCTTCGTTCCACTTCTTCGTCGTGGTGTATCCGGACTGCAGGGGAGCTGCGACGGGAGATATAAGGGAGGGGAGGGGAGCTGCCATCTTCCCTGTGGAGATACGCCACTAACCCTAATACTATTACCAGCCAGCCTCACTCCGCCGCTCCCCTGCGAGGGGGGGAACGTCGCAGAGCAGGCAGGAATCTGCGCACCGGATCCCGAGTGCCCTCGAATCCAGCAACAACAATTTGCAGGTTTCTCTCACCCCAAACCAGAGCTGACTCGCCCCGGGGAATAGCGATGGGAACTTTAGAACGACCAGCCATCTAAGTGAATACATAACACAATGCCAGCGCCAGAGCGAAAGGAGCTTTGCTAGGCCTCTTCGGCTTCATTTTGCTAATCCCCGCAGGATCAGACGGTTTTTCCTCTCCCAACCAGAGCGAGAGAGAGAGAGAGAGGGAGAGAGAGTGCCCGCTGGATTCCGGGTGATCGTTTGCGGTGAGCACTCCTCTGACCGAAATGTAATCACGCTAAAGTACTCCTAATTGTTATGGCTGCTCGTTACGGTCGTTCTATGCGCCGGAATGGAGAAAGTTCGGGAGATCGGGAATGATTTTAAATTCCCCATCTGCGAAAGTAGCCGGCAATTGAAAATATAGTAGAAAGTGTAACCGAGTAATAAGATAGAATTCTTTAAAGTATCATATAGTAATTGGAATAGTTCGCTACTCCGATGACGGTATTTTATAAAATAACACTATCTTCCGTATAAGGTTTTAAAGTCTAACAGCTGCCAATATCCATGAGCGTCGAGAAATATCGAATTTCCTTATTACTCTGTAAAACTGTTCAAATAATATATCATTGACTGAGAGATACATGTACATAATTGAGCCAACTTATAACCTCCCATGCGCAGAGATGAGATCCATCCGATTAAATCCCGAAAGAGTGAGCCGCGCCAAGGAGGATCATTTGAGAACAATCGGAAGTTTAATGCCAAGACACCTCTTGGCCATTACCGATCTTATAAGACCTTATAGCAACATAATAGCGCATAATACCAGGCCGCGAAGCGCCTGCACCGGCGGACAATCAATTTCGATTGGGGCGCAATTACTACGCGATATTCAGTTACGGGCGATGTTATCGGGACCAATACACGCGGATTAATACCAGCGCCGAGGCGCGTTAAGAGCCAAGAGGGCAAGAAGCCACTCACAATGGCGAGAGCATAACTCCGAGCGTTTTATTCGTTTCAGCAGGTGAAAAACGTTTAAAAGTTCAGGAGGTATCGGCTCATAAATTGCAGCGAGAAAAATCCTCACTCCTGCGAGCGAGAGAGAAAGAGAGAGAGAGAGAGAGAGAGAGAGAGATCGTCCGTTGGTGCGAGAGAAACGGGAAGAGACAGAGACAAAGAGAGAGGGAAAGAGTCTCGAACGCGGCTTTTGATCCTGAACAGGCGGGAACCAGTAGAACGAGTATCTCGAGAATCGATACGAGCGAGAAGAAGCAATGGAGCGGAGCCGTGAGTGAAAAGGGGTGGAGATGAAAGAAAGGAGAGAAAGGGAGAGGTGGGATGGGGGGACCAGAGAGCGAGACGAGGCACCGACAGTTCGAGAAGGAGCGGAGGATAATTGCGTTAAATAATCGACCGTGGCTCGCAAGAGCAAGCCGGATAAACCCCACCACCCCACCCGCCACCTTCTCTATGGGGTGTCTGGAAAAAATGAGACTAATTTGCAAGATCCGACTTGGATAATATTTAACGAGAGATAATATTGAGTAATTTTAAAATATGACATTGCTATGATTAAAATACAGTACTTATTGAAAATTAATTTTACACTTAAAGCGTTTAAAACGATTTGACAGATATTAGATACATTAATTGATTCAATGGAGTAGATTTACCTAAGAACTCAACATCGTATTTTCTATAAGGAGCGGCAAGGTGAAAAACAAGAAGTTGTTTGAAAACCCGTGATTTCATTTCTCTGGCGCAAAAAAAGAGTTAACTCGAATGAGGAGACACCCAGTGTAGATCGTTACATAGTGAGGGTGGGGAGTTCGGGGTACATACAGATTGTACATAAGAGGGTCTACCTAAAACAGATCTAACACGAAGACAATGAGGGTGGCAAGGGGGGGTTGGCGGGTTCCCTCCATTGTGCTTTGTTAATTAAAGGCCCTCGCAATTACGGCCGGCGCGCAACTGTTTCTTTCACTGCTCGTAAGGCGCCTATTGCTACCACCCTGTTCGCCCAGCCACCCCCGCCCGGCCCCATCTCACTCTGCTTCTCTTCACACTGTGTTGCACCCCTTTGTTTCACTTATTCGAGCGAGCAAACCCGTGAAAAGCCGTGGCTCGATCCTCATCGCATCGAGAACTCGCGCCTGGCCAAGATCACTTTTTCAATTGGTGATCAGGCGCCAATGGAACCTCCAGAATGGGAATCGGAGAAACACTGCTGAATGGAATCCAAAGACTACAACGTCGGCGCAGGAATCCAGACGGAATCGAGCAATCCTCCAATTGATTACGAAGACATACAAATGATATCGGAGATTGTTATCGAATATGCTTTCTTTGAATTCGATATTGTTAATATACGCATAAATATGCGAGTCAATATTAATACCACATTGACTAAGAAAACACAAAGTTTCTCCAATTAATATGTTAAACCCTTAAACACACAGGTCAATGAACTTTCCCTAAATCTAGGTACAAAGATCAGATTACTGACCAGTCTACCTTATCCCAAACGATAGTTGGTATGGTCCGAAAGCCATAGAACGTCAAACCCCGAAGGAACAACAAACAGATAGGCGGCAACAATATCAAAGGGATATTGGATTGCGAACGGCCTGCTTGAAAGGGCCTGCGGTAGGTTCAATCGAGGGCCTCGCACTCGAAGGGCGCTTTCAGAACAGACCGAACCCTCCCTCTTGTTTTTCAAGGCCGAGGATCATGCTGGTGCGAGAAGAGGGTGGGCGTCAAAGATACGTCCAAGGATTCAGGATGGATGGGCGCCCGACAGAGAAATAGCGAAACAGGTGAGAGACAGATAGCAGAGGGTGGTTTTGGGGTGGTTGACCGGGAGAAATGGGGGATGGGGATGAATTTGCACGCAATCTTACTCACGGCTAGGGAGGCTCTAGGGGATGAAGATAAGACACGAAGCGCCACGTAGGTGGCTGCCGACTGATTTGCATAGAGAAGAACCGTCCACGGATAGAGAAGCGAGCTGACTACTCACCCAGCAGGTATGTGTATGTGTCTGCCTGTCTATCTGTGCATTTGTGCGTGCCTGGTTGAACAGGCGTGTATGCATTTCACGGGCGCGCGCGAAATCAGCATTATGGAAAGCAGACGCGCCAATCTGCGGCGCCTTGTATTGTACGTAAATTCGTCTGCACACCTGGTTGGCGTTCTGTGCGGCCAAGTTAATTACTAGATTGCGAGTGTTTGCGTGGATGCTGTCAGTATCGAGCTGAGAATTAACATTGAAAATTTATGAGATACGTTTAATACGGTTAAGTCTCGCGTGCACGCTCACGACTGAGATTGTTGATTGTAACGGAATTATTCACTTTTATTTAATAACACTTTGTAGATTAGTGGAATTTAGTGTAAACAGTCGAAAAACGATGCACTGGAGAGTTTGTACATAGACGAAACGTCTACAAATCGTGTATTACAGCGAACTCTGCGGTTTTTCAAAATCTAGCTTTGTTTGGACCGAGCAAACATTCGCAGTCTGCTGTTTGCCAATTTTTATAAGAGTGCGCATTCTTGAAATTGAAATATTACGCATGCATTCAGCTTTTATTTTACCAGCTTAAATCCCTGATCAACACGAACGCAACATGTTGATACGAATTACGAATATTGTGTTCACAATCCTGAAAAGCGAAAGAAACTCTGTTATTCCATGCAAAATCCTTTGTTTTACATTCTTGTAATCATCTGAATGAGGTTTTAATTAAATTGATCAAGAAACTAAAATTGTTAAGGATTTAAAGAAACATGCACAAAGTAACGCTTTCCAAATTCTATAAATTCTACTTAATTCATGTGTGCTCGAATAAAATTGACATAAATAATTTCCAGTATTTGCATACTATCTCTTAGAGAAATACATACATATGTCACCATTTCAAGGGAGCAAGGAACTCGTACTTTTTATAATCGCATTAGAGGGGAATCAGCGATTCGCGTGTCTGCCTGGTGGATTAATTCTGTGCATTAGAGCGAAGCTTCTCTCTAATGAGGATGCGAGCACATAGGTCCAAGTAGACACGTACACGCTCACGGCACCTACTTTGCGCACTGGTGTGGGTGGTAGGAAGATTAGTTTGCATGCGAAATGATTGCATTGTGCGCCGCTGCAAGTGACCCGGTTTCGTTAATCATGCTGCGGACAATGAGATCGCGTACGACCGAGTGTAACAGAGCACACATACGCTCGCACGTGCATATGTGTAGGGGCGCCCGTGTCGAAGCAAGTATGTGTCGAATTCACTGTCTCTATCTTTAGAGTGCGTCAGTGCGCGCCAAACTAATTGCAAGGAATTCGCCTATCGCACTTCTACTCTTTCACATATGACAGTGTAAATTTAGAGGGCATCGCATCTCATTGCTTGTATATTTTGGTCGAAAAGAATATCGAGAAATCGATTTATTTCATTTAATACAATAAGATAGCTTAACACAGAATAATGAAATTTATTTTCGGAAGAGAGAAAATTCAGCAACTAAGATCAACATTTTAAACCCAATTCCATGTACTGGAATCCACACAGCAAGCCCAATGTGGTAATAAACAGCATTTAATCCACCCTTTGAGATCTGTCTTTGTAATCCTTTCACGCGGCAAACTGCGATTGCGAATTTCGCAGGCGAGTAATTTGGCGGTTCGACTGGCGTCCAGCGTGAAATAGGGAATTTCGCGGACGACCTAGCGAAACATAGGGAGCATGTCGACTTGGTGAGGAATCGCCGGTTGATCCGCGCGCAAGCCGTGTCAGCTGGATGCTGCGGGAGAGAGGAATGATGCGCAGAGGAGACAGACACACGAGAGGACGCCAAGGTAAAAGGGGCTCGAAAAATCCGTTCCCACGGGATCGTTTGTCTGGTAGACAGCGCCGGAGACATTTTCAAAAGCGCGTTTGACGCGCAACAATGCCGCGAGCGAGAGAGACGGCCGGTGTCAGTGTCGGGGAGGAAACGGTAGATAGAACGAGTAAAGCGAGAAAGAGGGAAAGAGAGACGAAGAGATGAAGAGCCGGAGCGGAGAGACAAGTCGAGTTCGAGTTGGGTTTTCGTCGCGCCGGCGACCCTCCAACCCCCTGCGTCTGCTATTCTCACTCACTCTCTCTGTCTTTCTCTCTCTCTCTTGCTCTGTTTCTCTTCTCACAGACCTTTTTTCTGTCCACTCCATCTCTCCTTTTCTAACAGCAGAGCTGCCACACTGGAGACACTTGCACTCGTGGCTCGCTTTTCATGCACGACATCATTGAAAAACTTTTGCTGCTCCCCTGCGACCAACCTCGACTACTCTCCACGTTTACAACTCTTTCCCTCTGTCTCTTATTCTCTCTTTCTCTCCCGCCACTCTTTGCGCCCCCTGGGAAGGTCAACCGCAACCACCGCGACACTGGATTTCTACCACTTTGCGCACTCGACATCCCTGGTGATTAACACCGGCGAGTTTGAATTAAGCTTCCTGTCTAATGGCCTTCCGAACTTATGCTCTCTCACACCAACGTTTCAGTGATGTTCGAGATCAGTGCGTCCCTAATGACTAAAGTAATAATTATATTCTGTAGTTTAATTGATCGATATACAATAAAGAACTCTTAGAATTCTACAGGTAAAATCTATTATTTGTTACTGTACTCTTTACAGGTAATTACTCAGTTATCAGAACTCACATAAAAGAAGTTAAACTGTCTCGAATTGACCACACACCAATTACAGACTACAGACTAAACAAACGTTATTCGCGACAAAAAAAAAAACATTGGTATTCCAGGTGTAAAAACGCCCTGCCTTTGACAGGTTAGAGTAGAAAAGGATATATCGAGAAAGAGAAGGGAGAGGGTGCGAACAGGCGGAAGTGTAAATCGGAAGAGTTCAGGGAAAGGTGGAATGTCGGATGTACGTGAGAAGGGGGTGCAGACAAGGTAGAGTGAGCAGTGAGGTGTGCGGAAAAAAGCAGAGGCAAAGCTATGTGGAACTGGGGAGGAAGGCTGGTTGTAGGGCGGAAGAAAAGGGTGGAAGGAAGAGGCGTCGACATTGTTGCCCTTGTTGGCGCCAGGCACCCTCCGACGGCCGCGAACCGTGTGTGGTGGAACACACGGATAGGTGGGTGCGCATAATGGAAATACGTCACGCGAGGTGAGGACAGGGCGATTCTACCCTTTGCTCTTTGCCACTGCGCCAGCAGAAGCGACGGCGATGGCTCTACTACTCTAACATCGGGGATCGCCGTCTCTCCTCGTGGTCGAGTGGATACCCACTGCGAGCCGGTGATCCATAAACTGCCAAGAGAAAGAGACTCGTCTCCAACGCCAGTGAATCCTTTTCCACATGCTTTCCCGCTCAGAGAATCTCCCTCGCTCTTTTATGCTCACTGTCAAAGAGACTTGTACAATGGGAGTTTCCTTCACCAATTGTCCGATAACACACTTGCGCCTCACTGTGTGAAAAGGTGGACCGGAAATGTGATTGGTCTAGCTGGTTAATTATATCTTCTCTGGGTTTAGTGATTCTTGGGGGGTTGCACTTCGGTTGAAGAACATAGTGAATGAGATTCTTTACTTATATGTTTAATGTTACCTGTTATTTACATTACAGGCAATGTAATTTATAAATATTACAGTCCACTCAAATGAATATTATTTGTATTCCTGTTATACATCGCAATTCCATTAGTCCATACGTACTTATTTATGATAAGGATCATGAAAGAGATACGAGGCGATGATTTTCCGAGACGTAATAAATTATATCACGTTTTACCGAGGGTGACAGCAGGAAATCTATTGTTTTGAATGAGGCGTGGGTTCGATTACACCTCCAGAGAGAAGCGCACAAGGGGAAATTGACGGAGGCCGAGCTTTTCCCTAGTTTCTGTCTACGAATGGAAGAAGCGACGACGAGCCTGTCGTCGCGTGTGCAAAATGTCAATCTCTCTCTTTCCTTCTTTCTTTGCTTTTCTTGCGTGCCAACGCCGCTGTGTTTAATAGTTGCGCAAGTCACGATCGTAAACCAGGATCCTACAAATGCAGCCTGTGCTTGTCGTGGAAAGCATGTATGCGTGTGCGAGTGCGCGCGCGAGGAGATAAAATCCACCGCGATCCGTCGCTCCGCTCTTTCTGCAATTGAGCTTTCTCCGCGCGTAGGTGACAGTTAAATCACTCTGTGGTCTGGGAAAGTGATTTCCGGGCTGCGACACCTTTTTAGGTAGCTTAGGCAGTTCAGGCGTTTATGGCTTTAGAGATCGTCTGGCGACACGATTATCCTCGTCCCGCGGCAGACGCTTGGCTCACTCTTTACTTTCGTAACAGGCACACGCGTTCTGTCATTCTCCTGTGTCAATTAGTGACGCCTGATGTATAAATCAGGAGACGCGGAGAGTTCACAAGTTCAATTGACTGTCGCTCGATGTATAAATAAAACGGAATCGAGATGTGTGCCGCATGCAAATGCGATGTTATCTAATTCAAGTATACGCCGGACTTCCAAAGAGAGCGAAATTCACCGAAGAGATAAGTATTGGTATTTCGGAGAATGTCTTAATACATATAATTGCCTTTGACATATTAATAAGGGAAATCGAACCTGCCGCTAAACTAATATGTATAACCAAATGCTCGATCGGAAATATGCAAACGATAGTAATAAAACCAGTTCTTTCTTAGCGGACGTGTCAAACGCTACCATAAACTAAAACATACTACTACACGTGTGGCAGGAAAGTGAAAAAGGCTGAGTAGAAATGACGCCACGATTTCGACGAGCACAGAAATTCATCTTCGTCCAACGCGTTACGAAATTCCAAAATAAACTCGGGAGAGTTTGATGCTCCCACTCTCTTTCCCACATTCTGACTCTTCGAGCGAGTGGGAATTTTCGACGGGCACGTCGTAGCCAGTATGAGAGTGTGGTAGTGGTGGAAGCACGAGGGAGGAGGGAACGACAGCTTACGAAAGTTTCGTCGACGTGCTTTTACGTGAGCGTGGAAATATGAAAAGCCTGCCTCTGGTTTTAACGACCAGCTGCGAAACCATAGGGGCAAGCCTCACCGGAAAAGCCCGATAAGAATAATGAAACTGAAAATAATTTGGGAGTGAAATGCGATGTTGGCTGACAGGTGTTGGATTATCGGAAGAACTGTTTGGGTTTGTGCTTTCTGTTTTATGTTCCTGTTGTTTCGCAGTGCGCATTAAATGTACACCTTTTAACGTTACTGATATTATTGCGGAAATTGATACGGAGGCAATCAGTAACTACCGAATGTTGGAAATTGCGGGTAGTGATTGTTTTTCTGGCTCTTTCCGCGGGTGGTATTAATCGATAATTGTTTAAATAATAAAGTTTATAAACGAAAATAAATTAGTTTTGAATCAGTTAAACATTTTTAATGAGCAGGACTTAATTATATTTGTTCTTGAGCATTTTGTTTATTGATATTGACTTTGAAGCAAACCTTAAGGCAAGTGTTTTCTGGTCGAGGTAATGGAACGGAGATTTTTAGCAGTTAGTTAAATCGAGTTAATCGCTTTAACGATTCCGCACGACTTCAAAGAGCCGAGACGTAACTTTCTGGCCCACTTTCTGAGTGCGCTTCTAACAGCACTCCATAAAGTGGGATAACGTCTGTGTACAGTGCACCCAGAGACGCATGATCGCTTTAACGGCGTGCTTTCTAATTCTGGTCAATTGCGTCAGGTCTCAAAATTATTGGGAAGTGCAGTCATAAACGTTGGATATGCAAACTCAGTTAGGATCCACTCGGTAGATGCTCTAAATAATATTCTACTAAATCATTGGAACACTCCAAATAGCATATTGCATGAACAACAGAACAAAAATATACCTATACATAAATTTGCAGAAAATCGAGATAGTTAGTCACTACATCTATGTATTTCAAAGAAATCCTATATTTCCAAGAACTTGCGTGCGAACTATGATTTCGCAAGCAATTCATTCCGATAGCAGCTATTGAAACAACATCGGTCATGCCATAAATGCGATGTGGGTTTCACGGAAACCTTTAAAGCGTTACGAGCGAGGCAAAATATAGTTTTCATCGAGAAGTGAGTCAGATCAGAGTTAAAGCAACGTTGCCAGCGACATGTAGTATGTGTGTCTGTGTGTTGGTGGCCTGACATTTCGCTACACGGCGAATGCAAGAATCGAGCTGCGGTAACTACTGTATTTCGACTGCGCAGTATTCCGATAAATTGGATTCCAACGTATTAAGGGGAGGCGCAGCCGGTGTGCAGTATATCTCTGGCTTCCCGCTTTGCAATGCGCGTTTCCACGTTTAAGCTTCGACGGGAGAGCGTGCAATTACTCGACGAGTGTGCTTCATACTCTCGAGCATATCGATACCATCCACTGGGCCGTATAGCTCTCCATACAAACCCACCACCCCTCGCCCAACTGTTATAACATGGGAAAAGACTTCGTAACTTAAATATAGGAACGAATAAAACATACGCAGCACGTATGACTTTGGGGAAATTGAGCTTCGATATCAGTTCCGAAGACTTCCAACAAGAAATATCGCCAAATTTAATGCACTCTCGTACACATTCTCCTTTTGGAATATTTAACGCTTACCAATTTACTTTTGATGTGATAAATGGTTGGGCTGAAATCGAAAGTGTTCGATTATGTAAATTTTGAAAGTTAACTACCTTTGTTTCTGTTTTTCGGATGTATTATTCATTGGTCCGAATACATTTTGTAATATAATGCCCGGTAAATAAAGGGAATATGAATTTCAAGGGTAAACGAGTTTCGAAATTCTCTGAGTGGCGCATATGATATACAGGATCACCGTTTCCTTCGAAGCGATCTCGGTGAAATCACGGCACAGAGAAAGCTGCAGTCCGCTCGCTAGTTTATTGCCGGGACATAACAGGCACCTGGCTACTCTCCGGAAGAAGTGACGCCAAACTTCTGCATCTCGCTGACCTCCGGCTATTGTCTTTTTACAGGCTGTAAATTTGATTGCAGTCTGTCGGAAACATTTCGCAATACAGGCTGACTCAAAAGTATATCATCGCAAAAATGTTATTTTCCTATCACGACTATCCGGAAACTGCTAATTTATTAGAGTTTGTTAAATACAATGAATTAACATTTATATTATTATGATTATTCAAGCAATCTACGCCTATAAAAAAAGAGACTTATAAATTAAACAGAATCTGTCGATCACTTTTGATGAGTTTTCAACTAATTAGGCATAAAAGGTGATTAAATCGAACTGTTCGACATACACCAAAAATTCGTCAGCCTATAGGAATGCTCTGAAGACGATAGCTGGATAAGTCTCGGCGCGAGATCGAAAGCGAGGACCTTTCCGATCGTAAAGAACCGCTCCCCGCGTTTTTAGTCGGCAATTATCTTTACGATAGAAACGTGATGGCTGTCGGCCATCCTGTTATCTTGATATCTCTGTCGCTCGCGCTCCACCGACTAATTCCACAGGGCCGAGGCCGATCGTTAGCTAAGAATAAAACTAATTAGCTGATAAATGGCTCGATAATAGGCAATACTAAATCTCACGGCTGCGAGATAACGCTCCTTTAATTCGGTGCTTCCATTAAGTGAAGCAATGGAAACCTTATCGGATCGCCGGGTTTACTTTAGACGTTTATAAATAATTGCTTACGTAGAGTTTATCGTGTATTAGAATCCGACGAACACCAAGCGTAAATTAGATCGTTTGGTTTACTGTGGCAACGCGCTCCTGCACACGATTTTATTGTTCATCGACACCCCTTTGCTAACGCTTCGATAAGCACAGTGTGAATCTTACAATGTTTCATCATGAATTATACATTCTTCGTACTAATTAAGATAGCTATTTTATTTTTAACTACTATTTAAAATCTATAAAAAGCTAGTCATTAAAAAGAACAAATGATTCATGATGCTTGCATCAAGAAAATTCAAGAATACAGAAAATATTTGTTGACGGCCTTCAAAACAGATAAAAAGGAAAATGTAACGAGAGGCCAAGTGACGCACGATCCTGTTATTATTAGTGCGCGTGGCAGCGTGAGTATTTCGAGAGCGGATTTGAAAGAGAAAGTAGGCTACCGGTGAAGGGACTGGAAGGTCGGCTTTTCAATAAGGAAACGAAGGTGGGCCCTAAACGAATCAGTCAGGCCCAAAGGCCCCAAGAACCTTCGGCCTCGAATTTCGAAATGCAGCGGAAAAAGGTAACACTCGCCTAATTGGAAACTCGAAAAGTCCATAGACACTTTTTCGGCCCACGGGGTTTCCTCCCCGGACTTTATTCAGGCTTTCCACTTCTCTTTAACAGAACGAAAGCAGAGGGCGTCGGTGGCAGAGCGATTCACGCTATAGTCAAGAAGAGGATTTAAAAAGGGATTTTGAAGCAGCAATGCGCGCCGCTACGTAAGTGGCTATTCACTTTGCAGGTGAATTGACTCGCACACAGCTGAGACGAATTGTGCTCGGCGGTACCGGAGCTCGACAGGGCTTCCGCTTCAAGGAGCAACTCCTTTATGGCCGGCGTAAACTTCGGCTTTTACATCGCTCTAAGTATCGCATTGCCACGTACACTCGACATTACGGCCATGTTATTAGGGAGTGCAGCGCATGGATTGCTGGCGCGCCACCGATATGTAATTAAGATAGCAGCTCGTCAAGGAGTAAGATAAGTGCGGCTACTCGTAAACTATAATCCATATTGTTTGAGAGAGAACCGATGTGCGCCTCTGCCAAGTAAGTCTCTCCGCCACAGTCAACGCGAAGCCTCCGGCGAATCTCTTGATACAGCATGATTTCACTTCGATTGTAATTAAATCCCTCCCTGATAGTAATTGAAAGCTGGTAATTATAAAACAGAGAGAGTCTTGAAATAAGAAGAGTCGAACGGATATGAAATCCTGATATTCCTTTTGACTAGAATAAAACCTCGATGAGAACTTCCGTTATAATAAAATGTTTATCTTGGACAATCATTCGATACGATTGAGCATATTTTGCATTTATATTTATCAATAGGATTAATGTTTCATATATCGTTATTTCGACTACTTAACGATCATTCCAAAATATAACACAGAGATTCCACTGCGAGAGACTTCCACATAGAAACGAATTGATTAATTGACATAAAGGGTTGTCGAGTTCTCTTTATCTTACTTTACTTATCACCGAAAGCAATCTGCTGGACTTGACGTGTGTTCATCTGGACATGCTCGATCTTTAACTTGGCTGACCCGTAACAATTAAGCAATGCGGAGAATCGGCTTGAAGCTGACAGTAGAAGGAGGCGTGGAGGAGTAGGGGGGTACGAAGTGCGTCTGGAGCAATTCACTTCTACGTTGCCGGGTGTCCATTCAGCGCCGACAAACCGTTTAATTAAGTGACAATCCGGCCAAGTGAATCGAAGGGAGTTGCGGCAATACTCTCTCTCCCTCTCTCTCTCACTCGTCGCAACCACCGCTCCCAAGTTCCCTCCGGCTCGGATATCCCGTAGGATCCGATTAATATCCGCTCGATTCCGAATGGAATATTTAAAAAGGATTAGTGCGCTCTCGAGGAGGAGGGTGTTCCGGGGCGTGGGTGGATGGGCGCCGGTAGTCAGAGAGATATTTCCCGCAAATCGAATGAACGTGAGAGCCAAATGAAGCGATATTGAAAGGCGATATCGTCGCTCTCTCACTCTCTCTTGCTCCTCTGTCTTTCTCTCTTGTCCCTCGTTCGCTCGCCCGACGACGCACAAATTCAATAACGAGCACGGCAATAGAACGAAACGGGAGATAGAGTCGAGCGGCCAACTCGGAGGAGGCGGAGAGATAACTATGGGGCGACTGCGCCACCATTCAATTCGAGCGAGACAAACACACGTACACACAGGATGCACCTTCCTCCATCCAATAACACAAGGTAGATTCTCCGCCAGGAACGGATTCAATTGCAACGCCGGCGCGAGGAATTCGCCGGGTCTCGTGTAAATTTCCAATTGGCCACTTTGTGCGCTACGTTAATGACTCACCGAATACCCGCTGACTTGGCGAGTGAAATCGAAATTCGGCGAGGTGAGGTCGACGATGTATCGATCAATGAAAATGAGTGGCTTAATATACTGTGGTTGTAGTTATACGTTCGATAAGAGGTAATCGCAAGCTGACCACACAAAGAACGAAATGAGTGGGTAATAAGTTTTATAATTGAATGATTTCGTAAGATCATTTCACAATGCCAGTAAAATGAATTTCATTCAATGAAGTAAACGAGAAAGGAATTTTAAGCAGTAATAAAAACATGTCCAATGTTATTTTACATCGCGAATATCTACAGTTAGATTTTACGTAACACAGAGACGCAATTACAATTCCATTAGTGAATTTGTACTGAAAAAAATATCCGGGTATACGAAATGTCGAATATTCCCGGGCACGAATGGAGAAATGAAAATCTGCGTGCATTATACTAACACGCGAGCCAATTAAAAAAGATTCGTAACCATATATTATTAAATCCCTATGCGATATACTATCCCACGTAGCGTGGACCACCCAGTGCATTGTAATATCAACTAATTAGTTAAGTAGTTGCACGACCAGTTATGCAACTTTGTTTGCCCGCGGGAAAGTTACTGGCTGCTGATGAGGCAGCCAGGAAAGCTACGCTCGATTGGCGAGAGCGAAGCAATATGCACGGGTTGTAACGACCTTTCATTGCAAGACAAGAAGCGTAGAAAGTACGGGTTTTTGCGGTGCCGCTCGTGCAATCTATAATCGTGGCTGCTCGAAAGCCGATCTCAATTAAGGAAGTCTCTCTCAAATGGTTGCATTGATAAACCGCGTGAGATGATCGCGTGATATTACCTTTATAATTGCCGGGAAATGAATCAGGATAAACTGTTTTTCAATCGTTAACCAACTCAACTTTATTACAATCTTAAACAAAAAGTCCTTTCAATAAATTTCAAACCTATCTCTATAAATAGCATCAAGCAACAACATAAACTAAAATCATACATTATTCATCAAAGAAATACCAGAATTATCCTGCGCGAATAATACAAAGGCATTAACGCAGCCACATTAATTTCTCTTATTATCAAAGCGACAGTGCGACGGGAATAAAAAAAAAAGAAAAAGAAGTGGCCGACATCATTGCTTCTATTGGTCGGGCGTCAGAGTTACGCGGTGTGTGCGCGTCGCATTCAATCAGGGCTATCATTTTCCAGGGAACAATAAGTAACAGCGTCGGCACACATGCTCCCGGCGCTCTTCCGGGAAAAAGAGTAGCGCGCAGTCTGCTGTGGAAGAGGCAACTGGCGAGAGTGTGCTGCTGCTGGTGCTGCTGCTGGTTGCGTCCCTGGCGCGCGGGGATCACTATGGTATCGAACATTCGTTCGTCGTTTTGTTTGCCTTGAGGAAGGCATTGGTGCGCGCTCTTTCTCCTTCTGCACCACGCACTCACAGCTCGTCTCTTCTCTCTTTCGTTCTCTCCTTCATTCTCACTACCTTCTGCCTCGTCTCTTTCTCTTTCTCGCACATGCTACGTTGCATCGTCGTCCTACCAACAATGCTTCGCGTCTATCGGCCGGTTTATCCGGCGATCGATCCGCACCGCTCGCTTCGGGGCCCAGATAGAGCGGCAGAAACCGATAGAGATAGAACGACGCCCTCCGCATGAAATTGAGAGAGAGAGAGAGAAAGAGAGAAAGAGAGAGAGGGAAAAAGCTTGCGGAGAAAATATCGCGAGCGATCTGAGCGTCGTTGCATTGCTGCCGGCAGCCACCGGCAACGGCAACTGCCACGGGCTCTCGCTATTACCGATGATATCGAGGAAACTCGAAAGAGAGTGCATGCACTCTCCCCGGGCGGAGCGAGAGCGTGCGAACGTACACTCGCTCGGCACTCGAGTATATCCGATCACTCTCTGCCACCCCCGTTCGCCCAGCATTGCTCGTTTGATTCAGCAGTTTCGCCTTGATATTAGTTTCCAATAATCCTTTGTGTTTCCTCGATAATGATTTAGCTCGAATCTAGTTCCGCCGTTGTAATTTAGAGGCGTAGTTTTTTAGAACTGTAATGGATAATATGCTGAATGATATTTTATTGTTGGAGATACTTTTAAGAGATTGGTGTGATTCTGTATTATAGGAATAAATATTGTATTGGTACTTTTAAATAATGACGGAATCAACTATTGTATTACTCTACTATTTAATAAGCAATAATTATTATATATCAATGAAATCCAATGAAAGCAGAACTCGAATGAAAAACAAAAATATTGGCTTGGCTGTTTTCTCCCAATAGTCAAGTAGACCCGTCAGATTTGCGGAGCTTTGTATGCCAAACGATCGATCGGTATGCATACCTTCATTAATCCGTGCAACAAATCACACGAATTGCATTGCGTTCCCCTCTTTCTCCCTTTTCAGCATCCTTCTCTCACACACACAGACAGATGCACACTCTCGTTCCTATGCTGACTTTATTGGCGGGTCGAGAGATATCTGCGGCAGTGTCAGGCCGAAACGAATGATAGTCGGCCGAATGGAAATTGATAATGAAGCGGGAAACGAAGCGCCAGGCTGGTCATTTCACGATGCAACCGCCATTCGAGCATTCTCGCGGGCGGATCGAGTTACGCCGAATTAGAAGTGCTGGTTGGCTGGTTGGCTGCACTGTTTTCATTAGTCCCTGATAGAGCTGGCAGCCGCGGGAGATGGCGCGCGCGCACGATTCACTGGTAATTGGCTGGCCGAGCTTTATTTGAGAAACGAATGGGCCTTTTAATTGGAAATACTGGAAGCTGGATGAATCGACGAATTATTATTGCTACTACCTACTGGTTTAGTTATTATTCTCGATTAAGAATGATAATGCTACTGGATAATTAGTAATGTTAACTGTTTTAGTATTAAATTAATCGGTATTGAATGTTACGACGAAATATTCAACTGTTATTAATTGTGCGGAACATTATTGATTCGATGAGGAGTTTTAACTGGATTTCATTTAAAGTTACGATTTCCAGATTCTGATAACACTCGAAGTCGATTGGCCACTGGAAGTACAGGGATTGTGCATCGGTAATAGAAATTACGTTGGTCGTGAGATAGATAGTGCTGTTTAAAGCAGTTACCGCTACCAGAGAACATACGTACTATCAAATACTACCGAGTGCGATATCGCAGCATTAAACGCCGTTGGTGGCGCTATTACTGTTATCGCACACATCACTTTGCCAAGCTATGGAAAAGGCAAACAAGCACTGGTAACCAGCGAGCACGCAGTAATCAATACAATAGCGTTGCACCTGCCAATACAGTTTCTCAATCCTGCTAATATCAAAAGGAAAATCTGAAACTGCTAATGGATATTTGCCTTGTCTAATGCATCAATGACTTGAAACGTAGTCACTCTTTTCATAGGAATAGTACTGCAACAATTGTGAATGACGCAACAACTTTGCCAGCTTTGATGAAGAAAAACGTGTATTTTTTTTTTACACCTCATTAGTTATTAGTGAGTATAAAAAAAGGGTGGATCGAATTCTCGAGATTCCAGGATGATTTGCGTAAATCGACAATTATTAAATGCTACCTCTGTAATTTGATAATCCAGCAATAACATAATGCTTAATAGACAAAAGTTTATACAAGCAGAGTTGCGTGTACTCCAATCAATACCTTAATGATCCAATACTCCTTAACCAAATGAAATGTAAATGCAACATCGAACGTGCAGTCAAATACACAGGGCGTATCAGTAATATGGCATCGCATTACCGCATTATTACTGTTTATTAAACATTGCCAGCCAGGTGAAACGCAACGCCGAGCACAAAATTATTCCAGGCGTACTCGAGGCTCTCGGAATCAACAATTTACGATTCCAGAGCGGTGAACAATCGTTTCTCGGACAATGGACCGTGCGATATCCGCTAGCAGCTGGCATATCTTTCCAGATAGCTCGTCGACGGCTTGAAATCTGGTCCATTTCCGTTCCGTGAGTTCGTGACTCATGCGACATGATTTTCCCCTTTTTATTTCGAGCCGGCTAAACGAGACGGTAAGCAGTATGTGTCGCCGACGACTATGTTGCCACTATCCTGTGCACACGTACACCAACTTTCTCCTTCGGAACGAATCATTAGCTTTCACTCATACACCGCGCGCGTTCTCCCAGTTTCCAGCTGGCAGCCGCTTATTAGAGAGGCAAATTCTTCGCCGCTCCAACACCGTGACTGACACGCCGATCTTTTCGATAGCGATCCCTTCGATATTCCTTAATGGGAAGCCAGCTTGACTCTCTATAAATCAATTTTTCCTTTACAAAGAGCGTTGCGTAACACAGGGGTAGTCATTATTGCTAATGGATCCGATTTCAGGCTCAACAATACAGACACCGATTGAAAGAGTGAAAGAAAACTTTGAAAAAAATCTGCACAAAGACGAGAATAACGATTGGTCGATACCAAGTATATTTCTTTATTAATTAATTTTATGCTTGTTAAATCATATTATACAGATCAAAAGAGATTTACTATGTTCCATTTATAGACTATCATACTTTTTATAGCCAATCATTACTCGATTGAATACTGCTTTATTCACTTACGTAGCAAATGTAAATTAGCTAATTATGTAATAATAAATATCGAAATGAGGAAGAATCAGTTTAAAAGCCGACACTTGGAAAGTAATCGAACCGACATCAAACGAGGTGAAAGAAACTTCTCGAAAGTTAAACTGTACAATCAGCGAACGACCGTAGCTCGCAATTGGCGGCGAGTGATTCGACTCTTTCTGGAGAAAGACACCTGACATCTCCATTGGAAAGGAGCTTTAACACGGAAACGGAGGCCAGTTCTCCACGGGGCGATAATGACGGATAGAGAAGCGAGTGCACTGTACACTACTGCCATGAGTAGGCAGTAATAGGCAAGGTGGGTGAGCACCATAACTGTCAACTACGATAAATCATCGGGACAATCGCAAGAGAAACCCGTTCTCGTACAAAGTATTCATTCCCGGCCCTAAAGCTGGCAGAAGATACTTTTAACAGATAAACTTTTATCGATTGATTGTAATAATTCTGTAATAATATTCTATGAATTTCATGCTACAAATAACCTTCTTTAAGATTGGATTTATACTACTACAGAAAATAATTACTCTTTTATATGAACCTCTATGTACAAAAATTGTATTATCAAATATTATACCACGCATATGTTATTCACACAAGAGGAAACATTGTTAATAATTGCTCTCAAGTTTCAACCGATGGAATAGAAAATATTACTATGTCGATTTACTGGAATTCAAATAATTCAAATAATCCAAACGTGACTTAACCTTAAGATACTTGAGGCATGAACAGATCGTTTGTTTGGTACGACGATCGCTGTGACGTGCAGGCAACTTTATCACCGTCTTTATTGCCGATCGTAAGACATCGAGGATTCGACGGCGAACGCGCCCGATAAGTAACATATCGCTCGGCGGGAACGCGAGCGCTCTCTCTCACATGGACACACACACACAGCCACACACAGACACACGTGTGCGATCGCCCTCGTCGGTTTGTGGGAAAGTCAGCCGGCGAGCGTCGCAGGAAATTGTAATTCACAGCAATCGATACACGGATGAGGGGAGCGAGCGAGCGAGTGAGCGATGCTAGAGCGCGCCGGTAATCTCGACTGTCGGCGAATTATTTTAATGGCCGGCCGCGCGCGCTGCACTTCGTGCCGATTGGCGATCTTTCGGCGAAATCAACAGGCGCAGCTCCCTATTGATTGGAAACAATGGCGCTTGTGGGAAAGCGAATTGCCAGCTTGATCCCGGAAGAAATAGAGGAATAGCATTGTAGCTGTATACGTTAATTTCACAGTGTTGCCGATTCCAAATAATCTGATTGAGATTTATGTAACTCTTATTGAAGAATAGGCTGTTTTGTGTATTCATCAATTCGAATGCTAGACTTGGGAGTACTATTAAAAGTTCGACCCTCCAATATATAAGACGTAATTAATATCAATGATAAATGATATTGATTTCTAACTTACATACATCGGCATTTACCAGCCTTGCCTTACAAGGCGTAGCCCCAAAAACTTTCATCCAAGAAATCCATCTCACCTGTAATCAAAAGATAATTACGTTAGAAACAATGATAATAAAAATCTCAAGAATGTCAAATATTCAATAGGGAGCAATAAATGAACACTAAAATAACTACGACTAACAGCTAAGTCATACGAGTACGAAGCGTTCAGTGATCCTCCGGTTTTAGCGTCGAACTGGCAAGCAGGCAGAATCTGAATCGTGGATTGGCTGGTTAGATTGATGGAATCGCGCGAGCGAAGGCTCAAGGGAGCAGTGAGCAGTCTTGATTCATCAGATCGGACCGTTTCAAGAGAGAAGAAGAGAGAAGGAGGACTCGAGAATAGCGGCTGACTGTTTGCAAGTGTGCCCTCGCCATTCGCAAGAGCGGTGCTGCATGCGCGCCAGTCGCCCGGCAAGCACCAATAACATCGGGTTAATGATGTTTGGTTGACGGATTTATGAGGCCAGTGCATGCCCGCTGCGGCTAAAAGGAGTCATTGCACCGGCGCGTTCTGCCTTCTGAAAGACACGACATCGCCCTGCTATCCACCACGATCCCTATCTCGAAATCCTACCTTTTTCATTCCTCTGAATGCGCCACTGCCAACGAGTAAATAAGATTGATGCTCGCGAGCGCGAGCGCGCTCGCGCGATTGATAAGGGAGAAAATGTGTGCCGCTCGCTGCCGCAGAAATTACTGGCATGCCATGAGGGACGGATTTATTAAGGGAGTGTTAATTGCTCTGTATCTTTGATTGAGACTCCTCTTCATCAGAGGATGTACTTATAAATGTGCTTTAGCAAAAACAGATGGAGACTTTAAAGGATTCAATATATTATCACGTTTATCCAATCTTTTAATTACTAATTAGCAACTGATAAAATATATTAACAATTCTAGTAATATCAATCCTTTCAAATAGTCTCACTGTATATTCATTATTTACCAGTATTAACTAATGAACAAATTTCAGAAGAGCCAAAGCTTTTGAAGAAAGAAGGTCATTCTCAATGAGAGCATAAAGTTACTCCAAGCATTTTTCAGGAAACAAGCAGCTTGGCTGTGCTGCGTTCATAGGTGGTATGCTCCGGTGCCGGTGATCCATATCCTCCAGCACGACAGTAAATTTCCAGCCGGTAATGCTCCTACGCCACGTCAAATCCACTCTTCGTGAAAGTAAGTGCATACACACGTACACAGAGCCACACACAGAGAGAAAGAGGTATGTGTGACACTGCAAGTTCATATGGGAGCGCAGCCGACAGGACGTGGGCGCGCGCGCGCTCGCGCGGTGAGTTACAACGCTCTCTTTATAAGACGGGCAATCGCTCGTCGTCTTCTAACCGGGAATATCTAATATCCAGGGTGAAACGGGCGCCTCTTCTCTGCGTTCTAGCAGTGCATCGTGTTGCGTCATCGACGATGCGACGCGACGAGATTGCGCATCGCCCGATAACTGCATTGATGCCAGTGCTTAGAAAATTATGCAAGTGTAGAAAAAGTGGATTGAAAATATAGTAGATTTTTAATTGTGGAATCGCGAAGGTAATTTAGTTGATTCTATTGAAAATAATTCCGATGTAATTAATTAGGTTTTATAACAGGTACGTAAGAAAAGACAGTTTTAATTCATGTAACAATGTTATTGTTCAAAATGCATTGTCTTGCAAATCGCAAAAATCTGCATTATGCCTGGCAACACCAGGATTACATAGTGCAAATACGTACTCTACACATGAACTTGGTGTGAGTGAAACAACGTAGGAATCGCGAAGTACGTGGAAAATTGCAGGCTCCTTTCCCGCTGCTTTCCATCGCGTTAAGAGAGACCGATGGAAGGGAAAGAAGAGAGAGAGGAGGCTGAGGGGAACAATGAGAGGGCTTATCGCGTCGGTGTTCTCGGCGAAAGCGGTGCTCTAATCTTATTCTGCCAATCGCGCCGCCGCCGTCGACGAGGGGATCCTCTGCAGGACGACGATAAACAGACTCGGAACGGAAATCGCCGACCTCGTTAGCATAACTTCTTCTGCACGTCGTCCTCGCACGCTTTCCCCGATCGCAGCGGTTACTTCCCTTCTCCCTTCTCATACATAAGGGTATACCTGCTCTGATTCGCAAGAGACCTCTCTTTGTTCCCTCATTGTTCGCGTTACGCTTGAAAGTGGGGTCGAAATGGGGTAGAAAGATCGAAGGAAGAGAGAAAACCATTCGCAAGAAACAATGTTGGTGAAACGTATTAGATGCACAGAGTATTATCGGTCGTTTATAGTTATATGGAATTTTTGGAGACAAACTAAAATCTTGAAAAGCTTGAGAAGATCACACAAGCATTATGTAAATCGACACGAAATCGATATTAAACGTATTGGCATCGAAGAGTGTATTATATTTTCAATATGCTCCTTCGGCTGTTTCGTAAAAAGGCGAAGGTATAATGAAAGGAGGCAAGAAAATCAATATAGCAGGGCAAGCATCCGATAGCAATAACCAATTTCCCGTGAAACTCATTATATCAAGCCGATCCTGGTGCCCCTTCTAATCAGAGCACATCAATGCTACCATTCCCGATCGGTAATGCCATTATGCAACAAGGCTACAAGCCCATTCGCCGTAACAACCCTTATTAGCCTTCCATCGGTGCAAGAACAAAGAGGCCAATGCAAGTAATTGAAACGAGATAGCGTAATGACCGAGAGCACGATGATACATCTCCCGTTGCCAATAAACTGGAGTCGCAAAAATTAGATTGCGTGATTGTTACAACTGACATTAAATTGGCACGCCTATTTTAGTCCCTGCGGATACACGTTAATTATGGACGAATTGTCAATTATACTTTAGATCGGATAAACTATATTTATAATATTCTAATTTCAAGTTTTAGAATATCTGTATTAACAGACATTGTGATTGAAATAATATTTAGCATTTACAATTTAATTAATGTCCTCCTTGTTTCACTCATCATTTACGATACTAATCATTAATAAGATAATTGAGAGAAGATTGGCAGTGAGTTCACCGCAGCTGTAATCTCGACACCCACTGTGTCTGAGCTATAAGGCAGCTATACTACTTGCGGCCAAACAAGTGTCGTATCTCTCGCAAAGCACAGCTTCACTTTATCCGTGTCGGAATATCTTGCAGGCTGAGAACGGAAGTGTGAGCATACGCATAAAGGATAACACACTGAGTAGGTTGCAAGTATGCACAGCGTCAATTTCAAGCCTCGATTGGAATTCGGGGATCGATAGGATCGATGACATCTGGCTGGCCTGTCATGTTAGCTATTCCAAATATTCGTGTTTGCCATAGTTATGCGAAATATCTTCATTAATCGTTCCCTTTCCAACTTTTTTGGATCAACAAAAATCTTTTTTCAATGAAACTTAATTATTATGTATGAAATTCTCGATATCAACAAATAATATTTCCTTAATTGTTAGTGTAAGTTTTTACAAATTCTTTGAGTTAGTTTGAAGTTTAGACACCAATTTCGGATTACATGCGCTGCTCCACTTCTAGTGAGTAAATACTTGCGTCTACCGGGATAAGACTGTTAGCACTGAGGTAGTCTGGTACACGTGTACCACTCGACCAGTATCAACAGGGACAAGTGTATACGAAAACAAAGCAGCTTAGCGAGAGCACCATTCTACTACAACTATCCGTATACCTCAAACTAGACAATGTTCACAATAAAATATAAATCTTAAGATTCAACTATTTTACTGTATGTATAACTAACAAATGTATATCTGTAACGGAAGTGAATGAAGGAATTTTCTGTCAAACAATGTTGATCTGCAAAAAAGAAGCATATAATGTTCGCAAGCGAATTAAACTGCATTACGAAGGCACTTCAACCTTTTTCACTGTCATTTAACGAGGTTTCTGCTAATACTACTATATTTAACTTTATCGCTGTAATAAACTTAATTCCATTGAGATAAAACAAGTATATTTCCCGCAGGATGCTGAGAGTGGAGTGAAAAAAAGATGGACAAAAAGTGTCTGGGAGCCTTCGGCCCAAGGATGATTCACTTCAAGGCGAGCAAATTGCCCAGTGCTTCGCGTTCATTTCTCGATGATAGCATCGGGTAATGATCGCAGACTTTTTTGCGCCACCTCTCCTTCGATCACTTCGTGTTCACCTTGGCAATGAGATTGATCCACTGAGACGACGCCCGGATTAATTTATACCACGGCGACTTATCGACTGGATATACTTTAAGCACGGCTCAAGGTATCTTGATAGCCTCATGTTCCGAACTAATGACTTCGATCGCATGCACGAACTCCCAATGGCTAAAAAAGCACTTAACCCCGCAATTTTTCCACAAGATCGACCGGATCGATTCCTCGCACGGGCGTAAACAAGGTTTATGGAGCATATGTGGTTCGTACCTATCGTACTGATAGACACATCGATATTAACTCGAAGTCTATGGTCGTATAAACATGTTATTACCAGAGGGTATCTGACAAAAATATGTACTCATATTTATCAAACGTGCCTATTCTTGTCATGTCTTAATTAAGTACTACATGAATATGAACTATCAAATAGTTGCTCTCTCGTTTCTGGCATGCGAAGTTAATTCATATCAATTGCCATTGTAATTACGATAGAACTTGCTCTTATTATTATATATCATTATTGCATTATTCAGATATTCCAAACGTCGCAATAACAACTCACTCATTCCTAACAAATGATAACGTTACAAGGCAGTACACTGTCAAATCATAATTAGTATTCCGCATGCAAGCCATCAATAAACGTCACATTGACAAGAGAAACATTAAACTATCAGGGAAACACAGAACCTTCACCGGGCAAGGAGAATCAGCTGTTTGGCTGATATTTAGGAGGCTCGAATATCACAATGAGTGTTTAGGGAGTAACGTGCGCCATAGTCAGCCATAATGAGCAAAGTATATCAACGCTGGCTAATAAAGTGTTGAGCTTGGTGAAGCGTTCGGGGGAATTGAGCGGCGGGCATTTCCACCGACAATAATGGAGATGGAGTGTGCGCGCCGGGTGCATTACGAGTTGACGCTTGATCCGGGCGACGTGCCGGCCACGACATTGCCCACGTGCTATGAATAGTTGGAGCCAAGTTAGTGCTGATTATCCGCGCAGCGCACCCGCTCCACTCGCAGCGAGCGAGCAGATGCTCATTCTGCTTGCTGTTCAAATTTTCCGATCGCACCGGCCGTCCACCTCTAATATTAGAATCGAGCACATTCCAATTGCCCACTTTCGTTGGCCATGTGTCATCCACCTTTGATCCCCTCTTTGATCCAATGGAAGGGCTTCATTGATTTATAAATGAGTTAACTCTTGTTCCTTCGTAATTTGCAAATCAGATTAATGTAATAAATTGGAGTTCGTGTATTCTTGGATTCTCCTTTTTAAATAAGGGGTATTAACACCAGATATTCTTTTATTGATGAGAAATTGATCTTCCTTCATAAAACATTCTTACTTCATTTAACGAGTTCGAGGGATTCTCGTAAAACAGTAGAATTATACTTATGTAGATGTACTACGGAATCGATGTGGAAAGCGAGCGAGAAGGTTGGCTTAGCGCGTATTTACACGGACGGACGTCGGCCGGCTCGCGTGAAATAATCAAAGAGCTATCGGATTGCCGGGGAAAAAGAAGGTCGCAATGATTTATGGAGCCCGAGGTGACTCGCGTTACACGAGTTACCGCGGCACAATATGACGAACAATGGATCACGACGCTATCGAATCTGGGTCAAGGAGAAGCCGGGATGGGAACTGTCGAGGTGATTGCGCGCTCCCAAACGTTTGGCATTGCTCGCATTGATCAGCCGACAACAACCAAGAGGTAGCCAGTCGACTTACGATACAACACGAGCTTCTCCAATTGGCCGCACACGCCACTCTTTCGCGCCCTTCTGTCACTAGCTTGTTAAATAAAAAGTTCGACACACTTAAGTGAGCAATGCTCACAGTAATTATTGAAGCAATTAACTTCCTGACAGCTGTCAAGGCAAGTCATTCTCGAACAGTGCTGTATGTTGCAACTAGATTCCACAGTAATTTTCTGTCCTATATCTAAAGAGATTTTTTCCTATAAGTGCATTGACAAAGGATATTAAAACATTAAATATTTAAATCATTACATACAAAAACAGACATAGAATCATTCACTTTCCTCGAGTAAACTTTTCCCCACCACTAAACAATGTAACTGCAACTGAAAAGAAAGTCTAGAAACTCAAGACAATGTAGCACTACAATCTTAACAACGCATTCTTCGCTACTTCAACCAGCCATAGTTAAATCCCTCGAACAACAACAAGTAAAAAGGCAGGAAAAAGAAAAGGAAAATTGCTCTAAGCCCTCGAGCGTCTCTTGAACTCAGAAGCGCAGTAAACAGAACCGTGAAAGAAGGTTGGCGCCAAGTTGCGCTAATGGAAAGCGCGTAGAGGAGCTTCGGAAGGTGGAACGAAAATTAACGATGCGAAGGAGTTAGCTGGCCAGGTTGGAAGGTGCGTGCGCTAGGGAAAACTTGAAGGAGGATAGGCGAGGGAGGTTGGGAGTGCCAAGAATAGAGAAAGAGAGTCAAAGAGAGTTAAAGAGAGCGAATGAGAGGAGAGGGCAAGCATGCGAGGGGTGACTCTAATTACAAACGGGAGCTTACACCGCTGCGCCCAGTTATGCGATCGCTCCTCTCCGCTCTCATTAACAATTGCCCCGTACAAGGAGAGTTAATGCACGCTATGATCACGGTTATAATTAGTGTCGAGCGGCCAAGCACAGACAGAAAGCACTCCCTCGCTCTATCTTCCTCTCCTCGCCGAGAGCTATGAAACTTCGCTCAGAGGGTTGTGTGTGTGGGTGTGTGTGTACTATGTACACCAAGGAGAGACGAAGAGAGGCTTTCTCTCTGACTGGCTTCAACCGGGACTCTCCGGGATAATGAGTTTACGAGAGCAACGGAGCACTGGGCCTCCTCTCTCTATGAGCTTCTCCCTTCCATCCTCTCTCTCTTTCCTTTCTCCTCCTCTCCTGCGAGCTGAAAGCTCTTGCCGTAAGCTCTCCCGATCAGCTAGTCTTCCGGCCCCTTAGCCTTGCGTCAAGGACGATAATTAATGTCGCTCGCCGATCTTCGACGATCCAATTGGGAAATTGGCAAGGTGACACGCAGCACTGCTGACACTTGGCTGGACTTTTATCGACGATTACGAAGTCTAACAGGCTCTTCAAGTGACACTCGCCGAGGGAGAAATAATTGTTATGGAATGAAGAAATTGGGAGTGTTTGAATTATTGAATAAATTCTTGTGTAATCTAGTATTAATAGAGATTCTTTTTATAAGATTTGTTTCAAAGGTTATTGCTAAATGGATTAAAGGAATATTTAGTATTTCTCTGTAATAAATTGGTAATCGGTGATAACACGTATTCCAACTACATTTTACAGGTGACTTCCTATTACAGATATGAATGTATTCCGCAAATCCGCTTGGTGCCAGCACACATACTCCATTATGAAGTTCGCATCCGCCACTGATTAATCATACTTTGATGTCGATCCACTCGTCACATCAAACGGCTTTACGCGTCTAATGACGTCCGTGCAGAGAGCGGCCGTACCGCGTAATTGCCGCGCCAGTTTCGCCGCAATTATGCGAATACCTAATTAATGAGAATCCCGCAAACGGCAGTGCGAGCATACACAACACACGCCCACACACTAGTCGGTGTTTATCATTGCGACCTTGGCTCTTACCAAGGCGAGTCACGTGTGCGTCAGATAGTGGCGAAGCAGGGTAGCAGATAACACATTCCACTCCCTCAACTTCCGGCAGAGCTCTACCGCCGGATCTCATTACACTGTACAACTATCCAAAAGGTTAATTCGCCCAGCCACCGCTACCTCTCTTTCTGCATCTGTCGCTCTTCCTGCATCAGCTCCTGTCGGGATATGGACGAAAAGAGCCCAGGATAGAAAGCCGGTGACGGAGAAGCGGAGAAGGGGGTGGGTGGGCGTGGAGGAGAAAGGTGGAGCGTTGAGGATTGGCGGTGTTATTGTTCTTCAAAACAATTTAAACTTTAATTACTTCGGTGAACTGCAGAAACGGGCGTTGCGACAGTTTCACTGTTTGCCATCGTAAAATTAATTGGCTTCCCCCATCCACCTTTACTGGCGGAGAGGAGCTCGTTGCTTCGACACTGGGCTTCAAACTCTCTTCCACTCTCTCTCTCTCTCTCTCTCTCTGTTTCTCTTCGGTTACTCCTCGCTCGGCTTTTCAGTCAACTTAGCTCGTTCGCCACCCACTCACCCCATCCGCTGCCCTCCCCCAAACCCCTCCTAACCAATCTCCCATAGCCCTTCTCCTCTCTTCATCGTTTCATCCGAGCGCTCTCCTTTGTAGCCGTGGACCGAGTTGCTGCACCATCCGCGCACCGTCCAGGGAAATGGGAAAGCGCGGGGGGGGAAAGCCGGCTCGCACGGGATAGATGCGGATAATTAAGTATGGAGTTCCGGTCAAAATATCCCTGCGGATGGGATGAAGCCGCTCTCCGTGGATAATTAAATGGGAGAGAAAGAAGATTGTTCTAAACAGAATGTTTGCAAGTTGGTAGGACAAATCTGTTGGGTGTTATGTTTGTTTTGTTTTTTTACTTTGAATGAGTTTGTTGGGTTTTGATGAGAATTTCTATTAGTAGTTTACTGTTATGATTTAATGAGCTTGATTCATAATTGGTAAAAATATGCGTTGTTTAATACTATACTGTATAGTTGCATTTTGTCATATTTGTATTATGATTGATTTGTGCAGGATTTGTACGAACGTTATTAATATTATGGAATATTGGCGCACTACAGTGTGTAGTATACAAATTATGTAAAATAGAAATGTAGTACTCTCGGGAGTTGCAACTAGCTCTGAATTCGATCTGCTCTATTCCGTGGTATATCTGGAAGTTCGGGGATTCTGCGAGCAGTGCCTGGAGGATACGAGAGATTTCATAAAAGCGGCAAGGAGAAACGGAGCGAGGAAAGTGGGGAAAACAAAAGCGGGGAATGCAGCGCGGTGCTCACAAAGAGAGAAACGGAAAAACGGGAAAGAGCCATATACGAGAGCCACGCCCGGGGAAATAAAATTCGTGTGCTCGAAGCATTCGCCGTTCTCGCATTCCACTCTCTGCACGCTCTGGGCTTCGTCTCTTTCCGAGCATTTCCCGGCCGCTCACCGCCGATTTATCGAGTTCATTTTTCAATATCGCTTCAAAGTCTATTGCACGTTATTTGCTCCGCACAGCCAACCCTCCGTATTGAAGGTAATACACGAATTCGAGTTAATGAAACCACGGCTCTACTATTTGTCTAACGGAACCTTAACTTCTCTCCTAGTATTTTAATCACAGACGTACAAAATTATATTACCTATGTGAAATTTTCCCTTCGATCCTATGATTCTTATTTCTGCCTTTTGTACAACTGTTATAATACCAAATTAACCTCCTGATTGAATAATACGAACAATTTAAATAGAATTCTTTAATTCAGCCTTCTTCATTAACATTCTATTCTTTCCCATCCACATCCTTCCGATGAATGAACTTCGCAGGGAAGTCAATGTCACGATGAGGAAGTGCAAACAAAAGGTAAAAGAGTTAGAAAAAAGTGTGTGCTTTGCCATTACGGTATGTTGCAGGTGTGAGTGTATATTAATGCAGCATACTTCTGATTGGTGGAAGAGTAAGGTGGCTGGATGGATGGGGAGTGGGAGCCAGGTTACTTGAGAGTTCGGGCTGGAGACAAGCGCAGTCGTAATGCCAACATAGTCTGCCGATGCTCGTGGAAAGGCTGCTGACTCAGGCGGCACCACCACCGTACGGCCGGGATACGGTGTGCATCGATCGTTACCAGCTCGCTGCTGCACCTTCGCCTTACTCCACCTTTCACCCTCTCCCCCGCCGAACACAGAGCACACTACACTTCCGACATCTTGGAAACATTTTATTTGTATGTACCATACAAAATGGGAATACGATTTAAATAATGATTGAAAGAAATTGATAGTTCGTTATTAGGATTTTGTTGTTCGATAGAAACCCTTATAATATGAACTTGTACATCTGTTATAATGAGTGCCTAATTTGTAAAAATTGTAAAAATAGTATTTAGTGAGTATTTTCAGGTCAAAAATTGACAAGATCCTACTTATTATATTTTAACACAATTTCAATCAAAATTACAGTTTTTCACCGTTGCAATTGTGAATCTTGTACTTTGACACCTTACAATCTCCTAACTTAATTAATTCATGAAATTAAAACCACTGACAATAAAGACATTTAAAATATTTGTATACGTTAAAGTAAATTTCTCTTCGCACTTCAACAGAGACATTTCGTAAAGTCTCCTTGGCTCTCTCCTCTCTCCGGCTCTCTGACCCTCTCTCCATGTGTACTCAGCTATGTCTACTCGTGTGATTAGATGGAGGAATGTGTTCGCTCGTGGTTCTCCGCGCGCATATTTACACCTCAGTTGGCCCAAGTGCTTCCATAAGCCGCACGATAACACTCGTGTCACTGTTCCTCGAGCAGCGCGAATGCGGATAGAGAGTGGCATAGTCAGCATTTCCAGCATGTGTCATTGTGTCTGTGTGTCTGTGTAGTCAGGTTTTTGCACGATGCAGCTGCCTGCTGACGTGATTCACCCCGTCGTAGATGCCACTATAAACAATGACTTGCTAAATTCGTAGTAATCCCTAACGGGATAGGAAATAAAACTAGCAAATTGCTACTAGAATTGATGTCATTCGAATGGACTCTGTCATTTTTATTTAAATTTAGAATTGATAGCTCATTTACTAATAGATTAGGAATAATTAGAAGTAAACAAGTCTTATAATGATAGTCAGATTATTTTTATTAAGTATGATATAACACTGATACTGTTATAATTTTATTGCTTAATTGCTAATGATGAATGTCAAAACTGCTGTAAATAACAAGCTGCTACTTTGAGGAATTTTACCAGGCAAGAAATTGAAGTAGAGCACTTGTTTTATTAAAAAAAAATTAATGACGTGTTAAAATATTTGGAGCACAATTCTCTCTAATAGGGCAACATCGAGTGTGGCGTGGAGCGTGAGGAGAGAGAGAGAGGCAAGGGCATTGTAATTGACGAGCCAAGAGAGTGGCCTAATTTGCTAAATTGAAAGAATTAAAGCCCGACTGCAAAAATTAGAGGTGAATTGCGGGTGAGCGGGACTCGGGGAATTCTGTTTTGGTAGCGATCGCGCTGACAAAGAAACCGTATTGCCGGTGAGTAGAAAGTTACGAGTGCGGCCTGAGTGAAATTATGCCGCACTCCGAAACAATCGTGTTATAGTCCCTTCCCTTTTAACTCGTTCCAGGAAACTCATTTGCAATATCAGCATGCCCTCGACAGTTCTCCAGTATCGTTGAAACCGACTCGATACTTGTACTTCCCGCATAATACAAACTGAAAGGACAGGATTACAATATGTGAGACTTTTCGATTTGCACTAAATTAAATTTAGTAAATTCAACGAAATCTAAAACGTCGTATTTAGAAGCAAAACTTATTTGCGATACTTCAATTTTTAATTCTCTAACAATAAACTAAAAGATTATTTATTTTTAATCTCTGAAAATTCATATATACCATTTCGAGTTTCTCAAAATTCTCACTCGATACTACAAGTCACGGTACACGTAAGCTGTTACATATATTTGCGGATAACGAGGGCGTTTATTTATTTCGAGAGCCGACGCCTTGCACTTGCGAGAAGAAGGAAAAGTGCGCTATCGCTAAGCGCGAGCGCGCTCACGTCAGATAAGTAAAACGGATCGTTTATGCCGCCGCCGGTACACGTTGATTAGTGCCTCTGAGTCACGCTTCGAGGATTAGCCGCGCAAAATAAAAAGGTAGGTGGGGCAAATAAGAATAGGCAGATAAGACCAGCCATCTATTTTATCTGCTGAGCCAAGATAAGGACCGTCACAGACTGCAAACCGGTCCGGCCAGCTAATGGATACTAAGCGCGACCGTTCAGATCTTCAACGATAATTACCAATCACACCAGTCGAATTTACTCCGCATCGAGTATACAACTTATAGTTTTATTCGACTGCAACAGGTTGGCCAACGTCGTGCGATCAAATATTTAGATAAATCTGTCAGGAAGTAGGCAACTATTTAGCACGCTCGTTGACGTGTTAATTATCATAATTAGAACTACTAATTTCTTTAAATAATCTACTCCAGATTCCTTTTTGTAGGAAACTAAAAATAATTTTAAAGTGGCTTTTATTGGGACTGTATTTCAAATTTACTTAATATTAACCACCATTCTTGTAGTCGAAATAATTAAACTGATTAGATATGTGTAGAAGCTAATGATGATAGGAATGAAGTATTAACGCACAGGGGTTGAGAGAGTGCTCATAGGATGAGTGAATGGGAAACGCGTGGTAGAGGTTGGAGCTAATACCGAGGTCAATCAGGCTCTCGGTGAACTATACTATAGCGTGCTCTCGTGGAATCATCGGGCTTCGCAACATTGCCGAAGTCACTCCGCCAATTAAGCCAACTTCTGCAGCAGCTAGCAGGCCGATTGATCTCGTCTAGAAGTTGCTGATTTTCGATGGACGGCTCACCGTACTGTTATCGGCACAGATCGATAGATTCCATAAGCGCATCCGAAACCACCGAGGAGCATCGTCCCTTTCTGTTAACTACACTATCGCTCGAGTTCTAATTACTCCGGAAAACAGTAGTTTTAATTGAATCTGAGGTATTGGACGCATCGGCTATCGAAGCCGAAATAAATGGATCGCTCGTTTATCGACTGGGAATAGTTTTGCGATTAGAACAAATTGGAAGCTCGAACTAAATGGAAGTTCTCTAGTCAGATAAATGGCTACCATCGGCTCACGCTATAAATCTCGTAACAAATTTGCCTTACAACTTTTACTAATAAATAATATAATTGAAGTTTTATATGTATAACAAAGAACTGTATTGCAATCCAAAAACAGTAAAACTAATAATAGAGTATCAAATTTCAATTGAAAGATGAACTAGTGCAGGTTATCAACTACTGAAAAGTTAACTACACTATCAGTGAAGACTTACCGATATAAAAACAGGTGTGAAGAGGAAGTATTTTGATTTATCGGGCAATAGGAATCTACTATTCTGCTATCCGTTACGCAAGTGAAAGCAATTGGATGGGAAATTGTCCAGCGAGTGCAAACTATGCGCAATAAATCTCGCTAAAGTTTGATAAATGGACGAATCGACAGTTCGCCAAATGTTTGTTGAGAGAAAGAGTAGAATGTGGCGATGGAGACTCGAATATCGTAAATATTTGAATTCAGCAATATTGAGCAACACACTCTGTGATCGATATCTGAAATGTGCGGCTGCATATCTATTCTCATTTTCTGAAATAAAACATATTATTTTCATATACTAATACAAGCTTTTCCTCGGTTATCGGGAAAAATGGCAAATACTGAAAAGTCATAAATAGATCTTCCACATCCAATCTTCATGAACATGAATAATAGGTCGCTCCTTTTTATAGGCAAGCAAAAAAGACAGTTGTCACGTTGCCGTGACAAAACGTGGTTTACCAGCTAGTTTTAATTACGCGCATCAACCTTGACGGATCAACGCAATAATTTAATGATCGAATTTAGTCGTTGATTATATGAAGAACTGCTTATCGATCAACATTAGCATCCCTATTTAAATTGAATGGCTCTTTGTGGCTAATGTAAACATTCGCTGCACATTGGAAAATGAAGCTTCTGATATGCGAATGTACACAATATTTTATATCAACGAGACATCTGCTATTTAATCAATTTTTGGTACGTTGATTCATATACTTACTAATTAAGCGCGTATTTAATCACTGTGACTCTCGAAAATAGCAATCTTAATTAAAATCTCTGCTCATATTAGATATTATATCGGATTATAATATTTCAATATAATTGCGCATTCAAATTTCATGGTAGCATTGTTTACTGCAATAAATAGAAGTAAATTGTCATTCCAATAAGTACAGTAAATAATTGAAGTAATAACTGGAGTACGCAAAAGTCGGCAGCACCTTTGCACGCGCAATGTGTACGATATCACTTACTAAAAAAATCCTGGCTGCCCCGTCGTCTAAAAGGGAAATAATGCGCGGTCGCATGAACGCATTAAGAGTTAATGAAGCGTCGCGAGAACGACATACAAGAGCACTCGCTCGCAAAAAAATATTAGAGCTACAAAGGACTTCTGGCAAAGGGCTTTTGTGTCGCGCCCTTGACTCCGGATCAATAACACGCTTAATCATCAAGTCTTTTGAACGCCGATCCGACGGCATGTGAACCATTAAGGAGCAGCCCCCCTTCTGCGCCGATTAAACAATTCGCCTAACACCCAGTGTTCGACAAACACGTGTTTCCCGTGGAACTCCGTGTACTAAAAATTCTAAATAACAAAAAGAACTTTAGTATTTAAGATTTATTTCATCGCACGCTACAAGATAGTTCCTTATATATAAGAAAGACACCCTTTTATCAACTCATACACTCTATGCGTTTCATTGGATGATGTAATCATTTAGGGAGGAAAACTGTGAAAGTGAAACATTCGTAAAAGATGAAGAAAGTGTTATACAAAAATTAAAGCCGTCAGATTTCTTCTCTCCTCTGTCGCAGCGTGAGTTCCTCTGGTTTCGCGAGAAGTTTGAAGGACCACAGAGCCGCCGGGGTCAAAGGAAAAGGGAGTCGATCTCTCTGTTGCCCCATGCGGCGTTCAAACAATGGCCCCGATTTCAAACGAAACCCCAGATAGACTGACGATATGAACGCGAGTGATTTAACGGCAGGTTAAGCATTATTCAGCAGCAGCGCGTTTGCTGTTCGTAAGTTCGTATGCGCTCACTCGCAATTTCCACTGCGCAGCACTCGTTTGTTCGCTGACCGCTTGCGGGCATACTCGGCCGAATGGCATCGCACGAGGCGGCACCAGGGCGTCGCGACGCGCGTTCAAAGTGGCCTTATCCCCCATCAAACAACTCGCACGAAACCCCTGTTGCGCAATATTGCACTCCTCATTGTCGAGCGAATGCCCTCCTCCTAACTAGAAAGTCATGCGTGTCAGTTAAATGTGTCTCAAATGCTTTTACTATTTGAGAAGAAAATCAATGCATCGATATTTTAAAAACTGTTTTATTATTAGATAAAATTGAGCATTAGTATTTGATCCGATGCGTTATTAATACGTGTAAATAGACCTTGATACTCGAGTAATTGAGTAGATCAACCTTTTGGAAGGCATTCGTATGCGTTCTGAATAATGCATTTAATCAACAATAAACCGCGTGTAATACGCCCATTGCTAAGCTTAACGCGCTTATGTCTTGCACGTGCAAACCATTCTAATATCATTCCCCTAAAAGTGTTAGCACTGTGACTTAAAATTTCCTATTCTTCTAAATCTCAATATTTCGACATTTTCAATTCCAACTGGATAAGAATAAACGAGCATGAGAAAACTTTTGCAGAGAATAACCCACGTAATCGAAAAGAAGAAAACCGCAAGCTCATAACCAGATTAGTCACTGCGGTATCATCCTTCATTAGATGAACCTCATCAACGTAAATGCAGTGCTGTCACATTATACTCAGTGGTCTCACGATCGGATTAAAGGGCATAAAAGGGGTGCCGAAGTCAGCCACGAGGCCGAGGATTATTTATCCTGGATTTCGAGTGGATTAACGTCGCTTCAATCCGGCGGAGTCCTGGTGGCGCGCGAGGGTTGTATGCCTTTTAGTAGTCCTACAAAGAAATCCCTCTCACTCCTACACATTCATACAAAGTGTACGTGCGCAGTCTATCTCGACAGTAGCGGGTAACTCTGGAAGTGGAATACCAAAGCCGAGCTCGAAAAACACTCGTACTTCTCCCACTCTCTATCTCTCTTTCGCTCTCCCGTTCGCTCGCTCGCCGGCTGCATTCTCTGTTTACGGCCTGTTAACTGCGTGCGACCGTCTCGAGTTACATCAATAAACACGTACACGGGATATGCGCGCGCACGTGCACCGCCGCGAGTGCAACCGCGACAATGCGGGAGGAGCGCAAACTGCGACGGGATGACAACGCCACGAATTATTTCCCGTTGTTGTCGAGTACCCGAGTACTCGCGCAACGGCTCAAATGTACGCTCGATCTACTTGACTGTAATCGTAGTGAAAGAGAACAAACAGGTTTTCGCTTGGAAAATTCACTAATCAATTGGGGTAATTACCTGTGACTGTGATAAATGTTTTCAGGAATTGGAGCGTTTATTTAATGTTAGATAAATTAGAGCGAATGTCTATTAAAATTGGTAATACTTAGAAACATGTAAATTAGGGATTTATTTGTAGGTTTAATGGACCGCTAACGATTGCTAAAAATGATCAAAGTTTATTAGGCAGCGTTGAAAATCGAGCATCGTGAGGACAAAGTTGGCTGACTGTAGCAATTTGCTCGAGAAAATGAGACTTCACTGAGAACAGGTTTACCGTCTCAGGAATTACTTTGGTGCTCGAAAAGACCTCCCACGAGTCGGAAGAAGCCGAATGGCATTACTGGCGGCGTCTAAGATCGATAACAAGTTGCTAATAATAAAGCGCATGTGCACCGAAGTGCATTAACATAATCGTCGATGCGTAGAAGAGCGTCGGGCGTCGCGCGTCGATCTTTCCAGCCTCCCCATGCGCGCCCTCCTGCGCTTTTTAACCTGCGCGCACAACACGGCAACCACACGTTGTTCCCGGCGCTGCCGGCGACCAACACAACGCCCACCAACACACACCTTCGCCCAAGCTACTTAATTGGATTTCGCTCTCCGCAACATACTAATGATCGCTTTCCATGCAGCACGTATTCGAATCGCTCCACCTAGCCTTTGCGCATCACCCAGCATCCGTGAAACATGTGAAACGAGTCTGAAATTAGTGCGAGTCTAATACGATTTCGATATTGTTCTTATAGAAGTTTAATATGATATTTTTATACTTGAAAATGGCACTTGTATAAATTAGTTCGAATTGAAGGTAATTTGTTTAGTTAACAATTTGTAAAATTCGATTTTAATGGAATTCTGATCAACATCAGTATTATTATTATTATATATATTATATTTCGCATTTGTATTACAAATGGCTGGCTAAATCGATGTGATCTAATTCCTGCAAAATAAATGATACCTTCGCGGAACTATCCATTATGCTTGGGCTGGTCTGAAGTGACGGAGGAAGCGGAGTAAGCTTTCCACGGCTTAATCACGAGTGATGCACTTGCGGCAAATTGAATTTGCCGCAGTAGCAATTACCGGCATGAAACAAGCGCAATCCGGCGTGAGTGCACGGGTGACATTACCGGCGGCCAATCGACCCCCAACTGCACTGTGTGCTCAGCGAATCCCATACATTTTTAAACGAAATACACACCTGCCCTCCAGTCTACACCTCGAGCGTACATCGTAATGCATAGTTTACAGCTTTATCCAGCATGAAATGTATGGAAACTCCGCTTAAACGTACGTACTTTACATTCCTTTTTTCATAAATTTACATATTGAAGATCGATTTAAAGGGCATTATTGGCATACTCATTATGGTACTCATACGTTGCAAATCCTTCGAGAATATGGTTTGTACAAGTAAATTACCACTTGAGAATGAGAATAAAATGCCATTGGCAGAATACAATTTGTAACTTAATATCTTCGAGAATAAAGAAAAAGTCATAACACCAAAAAGTTTTTATATATTTACAAGAAATATATGTTCATAATGAATCAAGTCTTAATAAGTTGCGTCGCATTTTAATAAATGAGATCTTCCATCACCGGGTGGTACAGTCATGGATCTTCCGGTGCGCGTTGCAAAAAATAATTGTGAAACACAGTGTTACGTCGCGCGTAAATGCGAGCCGCCATGCAGCGACGGAACGCAACACCCGCGGACAGTTTGCGAGATCAGGTAAAAACGTGTGCGCGCATTTATTTACGGCTGGGGAGAAAAAAAGCGGCCGCCGCTTGCTTTCGGGTTATAATAGCGTTTTAAAAAGGGGGCTCGCGCGCGCTTTGCCTAAATGGATCTGACATTTTGTAATTAAAAGCGAGCGTCATCCAGTGCGCGATGCACAGCTTGAAGGCCGGAGAGAGCGCGCGCGAGAGAGATAGAGAGATAGAGAGAGAGAAAAAGGGAGAGGGAGAGAATGGGTAGAAAACGAGTATTATTAATTTAAGCAGAGAAACGAGGCCGTAAAGGGCTGTGTCAGCGGCAGACGTAACTCTTAATTATCGTTTATTTCTGCGAGGCAAGAAAGGCGAGCTATTGTGAAAACAAGTCGGTAAATAAGCGGCGGACAAGGCGAAGCACCTGGAAGAAAATCGAATGTGAGAGTCCCTGCAATGCCAGTTTGCGCGACGACAGTCGACTATGTGTTCTCACTTGAAATGACATTTTCCTTTTGCTTCGCTGCTAATGGCAATTCCATCGCAAACATTTTATTACTCACACAGTAAACTCCAAAACTAAACTATACACTGTTATACTAAAATCATTGTATTAATTATAATTTCATGTAACAATTATGTCGTAAACCATCACAAACATTGCAAAGGATTACAAAACCCAATCCATACTGTATACGAGTGAACTCGACGCATCGTAGAGTTCAGTCGATTCGTCAATGTTCTGTTAGCGGTATTCAACCGTTAAACAGCCGTATCCCGTTGGATTTGAACGCCAGTTTTTGCTGGTGAGCCTGATGGCGTAAAAGCGGCGGCCGATGATAATTCACAATATGTGCACCATCGGACTTCACCCAAACTCCATTTACGAAAATTCGTGCAGTACGCGCGCGCGCTCGCGGCCATTGCAAATAAACCCTGCGAATTTTCGTGCTTCCAGCAACCCTGCCCCTCCGCCGCCCCGGCCGCCACCATCGGTCGAAGTGAAGCGAGTGGATGAACGAGGGTGCAAAAAAATCGCCGGCAGAAAAAGTGTATTATTTTTAATTAAAAAAGGGCCCTGCGCTTTTCAGCGCTTGGACGGGAAGTGCACGGCAGGGTGAGCGAGATATTCGGCGGATTCAATGGCCGCCCGAAAGGGGAGGAGATGCTGAGGGATGTGAGTTTGCTGCTGCGATGGATTCTACGATTGCACATGAATGCACTTTGATGGAATGCGCCCTCGATCCTACCGATGTACACGGTGGCTATGAGGAAATCAACATACTGCCTCATTTTGAATACATCCTGCTATCGAGAACAATGATCCTTAATCTAGGATTGGAGTTTCTTTTAATTCTATATTTTTGTTAACCTTTTGCAAAAGATGTTACTGTTGTTGTAAATAACATTCAAAACGGATTGCAGTAAGTATTTAATTCAAGAATTACATTTGCAAGTCACTTGTGAATTCACAATTAAATGAAGTTTTTCATTGTAATTTTCTGTAAATGAGCGTATTCAGAGTACGAGTTGATCTGTGTTAATCAAACTACAAAATACTTCTATAATCGCAACAGTAGTACAATTTGTCGGACACCCTGTACAGGGGCGCGCATGTTCACAGCACCAGGGAATACCGAGTTCAAAAACGGGAAAAGTCAACGTGCACTTTAACTTGAACGGGGCTTCAGGGAAGCTTGCAAGCAGAGCGGGCCACACTCGCCGTTGTGAGAAGACTAGCGCATGTAGAAGCGGAACCCGGTGCTAAGCCCGTATGAATTCGTGCCGGGTGCACAAAATCCAACTCGGTGCTGCTGGCTGAAACTGCGAAATTCTCTTTCTACCGACGCGACTCCTGAACACGGGAAACACTCTCGAATATTTCCAGCAAATGTTTTGCCCTCTCAATGCCTGCGATTTAATGTTTCCCCGCACTCGAATTCGAGCTCGTTTCATTCGCGTGCTCCGGTTCCTCGGTCCACTGATTTTCTACCACTTCACTTCTTAGAGGATTAAGATTTTAACGGACTTTAGGTGTCCTGCATGGCACAAATTATAGAAGAGCGTGCCAGAAAGTGGAGAATTTGATTTACTCGAATAAGACTAACTAACCCAATGTGTTTTAGATTAAGCTAATCTTACTGACAAGAACGATAAAAGTGTAACTGTAAAGTTCCTTTAATGAACTTCTTATCTCGAAAGCAGGTGCCTGCTGTGTTATTAGGATTAAGATAGTATAAACTTCTTACTAAGTCATCGTTAAGTATATTTGCTCACGGAGGTATAAAAGGGGGTTCTGCCACAATACCACGTTGCCCCTAAAACCCTAAAGCGCGGCTAAAGATTTTCAAAGCCCCGAAAGTGCTCGGCTCTGATTGGGAGGATATTACACGAGCGGAAGTCAAAGCCCTTTGACTTTAATAAGTAACTGTTACCGGCCTGTAAATCTTGTCAAGCTTGATTTGCATCTTAACGTAGCATCAGTTGGGGGAATCGTTATATTAATCCAACCCATTCTCTAACACTAGCACCTCATAATTATTAAAGCCAGGCTTCATATACAAACATATCACGGGTGTAATTAAAATTATTATAAATAAATACCAGCTCCCCATCAAAATTCATCGACCTATCCTACCCACGCAAATATACATTATTTAATTCAGTAATCAAAGGCAGGAAAAGCTCATAAGCCTGTTTTGCACCGAAATAAATTCTCTGCCTGTGCCAGTGGTAAATTCCGAGAAATATCCAATACCCTTTGACTGTTTGGCTTAAACTGGAAGTTCTATAGGTTGGAAATCGGTTTCATCAGATACTAGTATAGAAAGCATACAGACGCGTGCACGTGGACACAGGAACGATTCGGGCGACCTTGCACCCTTCGCCATCGACAAAGCCGATCTCCCTATTGATTACGGGAGGCGCGCACGCACTTGCCAATTTATCCGCAGGCTGAAAACAACAGGCGTAACGGTGTGACAGGTTTGGGAAGAGAACGAGCGAGGGAGAAAGAGAGAGAGAGAGAAAGAGTGAGTGAGCGTACGTGACACAATGGGATAGCAGGAAACCCCGATTTCATGCAATCAATGAGCACCAGCGACGAAGTGAGGAGAACGGCCTGGCCGGCTGCGGATTAATCCCCGGCTTTACGGCAGATTTTTTGTTCGACTTCCCATATCCTCTGTGTGCCCGTCGTTGCACTGCCACTGCTGCTGCTCATTTCTCCTTCCCACCTATATAGTCCTTCTACTCCACTTCCGGCCGGCAGTGTTCGATCCAGCCTATACTCCCTCTAACCCCGACGGGATATTCTCAGGCCCGCTCTCACACCTCATGTGCCTTCTGTCGCCCTTTCAGCCCTTTCCCCCTTCCGACAATGCCACCCTCGCACTTCCACGGGTTCTGGTCTAGCTAGGACGATAGAATGGATTTTGTCAGATGAATGACTTTGTCGATCAAGTGTTTCTAATCCTTTCATATCACGTAGTTTGTGATTATCTTTGATAATACCTTTGACTATTCTGTGTTGATTGAATTAGTTGTATTGACGATATCGATTGGATAAATATAACAATGTGATTGACAAGTTTAATAGAATTGGAGAGACTAGATTTAGACAAGAAAAGCATGCCTCGATCAACGAATCACCTAAATGATCATTCAATAGAATATTAACTAGAATATACGATTTGCTGTAGTTTGTGGAAATCACGAACTCCAATAGTCGGATGTTTATGTAAATGGCTGGCATTGGGCGCAAAATTTACTCCCGACACCGCGTTCCCATCTCGCAACACACAATTTCCCGGCGCATTTCAGTGATGCAGATTTATGCTGCGGCTGTGGTGGAGTCTGGTCTGCCTCAATATCGCTTTAAAAGTGTTTTCCACGGAGCGGCTCGCGCGGAACGAGGAAGTTCCGGCCGCTCGAAAATGTTTGGCACCGTCGAAACTTCGGGAAAACTGGCACCGACAGAGTGCAGAGAGGGAGGAACGGGGATGGTTGAGGGGGGTGGAAAAAACTCGATAGAGAGAGGCGAGCGGTGTGAGAAGTTGGTAGTCTCGCGAGGGGGCAGAACGACAAGAAAAGGCAGCGTGCACAGACAAAGTTGCGCATAGTTATGTTCCGGTTATTAAATAACGTGACCGCTCCCTCCGCAAAGCCCACAGTGCACTTTTAGTAAATAGCGGCCAAGCTGTATGGTGAATAGAGTCGTAAATAAAATTGCATTCGGTGAAGAACTCGAGGAAGTTTTACCATTTGCATTGAGGGCGATTAACCTTTTCCTTCGTTCTATCGAGTAAAAGTGAGAAAAGTGGATTAACTCGAAGTAACTGTGCAAACAGTATTATTTATTCTTTCTTTTTTAAACTCACTGTATAATACAGGTTCAACAAGGTGAAAAGTATGACGCCACTTGTCAAACGAAATTTAGTGCTATTTTAGTATAACTTGGCGAAATTTATTCACTGAAATAAATACTCTGCTGTTTTTAAGTTCGAGGGAACTCTATCGCATAGGTTAATCAGTTGTTTTCACATCAATTTTTTTCCCCAAATGACTTATTACTAGTTTACAATGCTTATTGCAGTTTAAGTCCCAGGAAAACTCGAACTTTCTCACACGCTACTTCCCTTTAAGAGTGTACCAGGAAAAGTTTAGCCAGTACATTTCAATATCTCTTCTGGCAAGAAGTACAAGGGGCCAGTTGCGCGACTTATCTGATTGCCACGTGAGTTTGCAATTGAGCGTTTTATTCCGTGCGCCGCGGCGCGCTCGACTTGCCGGCTCGCACGCCACGGTGACGTAAGGAGCTCCTTTTCCGCGAAAACAAATTAAAGAGATTGTCATCGGAGCGCTCGGATTAAACGTGGCACTGGAAAACCAACGCGATGCATTCTACTTTATGTAACTGAGATTCAAATCCGCGCCGACTGCCTGCGATGAATGAAAGAAATTGTACCTACACAATAATGAATAAAACACCAAGCAAAACGCCCGATAATATTCACAATAAATAGACATTCAAACTTTCAGCATTATACATTCTATATCCTTTTATTGTTCCCTAATCTTTCTATTATTAATCTATTCATTCATTGTCATACCAAACAAATCTTTCATTCGTAACAACCGATTATCGAATATTAAAAGCATCAAATCTTTACAATTCATCGAGGTAACTCAGCAAATTTATAAAACGGTACCTAGTAATTCATAGGCAATCGATATTCCAATCACATAATACCGTCAGCGTAGTATCGTTATTACGTCAGATTACAGTGGTGGTAACGGCATAGTCTGCAGGCAGTAGTTTATACTATGAAGAATAGCGCTCGTCGCCCGTCTAAAATTAATCCCGGAGTGCATACAGTGGTGCGTACTCGCGCACACTCACACACACACACAGTGAGAGAGAGTGAGAGAAGAGCAGCGGAGGGCAAACGTAGTTAGGCGCGATGATAATCGGCAACACGAACGGAGAGTTATTCGTGGTTGGAGAATATTAATTTCCGGGGAGGGCGCCGCCGCCGCCACCGCCGCCGCCGCCGCGCCGCTCGAATTAATCCGTGCGGCCCGGCGGACCCGGCGCCGCGCACCGAGAGCCTCCCATCGACACGCAATGTCCAATCAATATTTTCGGCCACCAATACTTCCAGCTCATCAACGAGCCTCCACCCGGCAAACAGACTGGCTGACCAGCGAGACTGCTGCTGATGCATCCTGCATTTTTCCAAATGCCTAACAAAGCCAGCCAGTACGATATCAATCGTTTGCGAAGGTGGTAACAAGTGAATTATAACAAGATTTAAATTGGTAGGTTCTTAAAAATGAGTAACTGTGATGGCTGTTGTTGAAGAATCGTGAAATAGATGACTAAGAAATATAAAATTACTTTTATTGTTATTATCGTGTGTATATATAAATATATAAAGCAAGAAGTGCTTTTATGTACACATATTGTTTAAATAATGAAAGAAAATTGAAATTGTAAATAATTGAACTGTTTGCAGAAGCCTTGTGGTTTGAAGTTTAATAGGTTGACTGAAATAATATCAATCCGCTCTGCGCCAGCCTGCTGAACTGATCATGCACGTAACAGCGTGAAAATAGATTCGTCAGCGGAGCGGTGGGCATTAGCTCGCGCAATGAGAGAAAACGAGCGTGTCATTAGGTCGAAAGCCGAAATGGAATGAGACGCAGAAGCGATCAGCATCAGCGAGAGCGAGCACCGAGTCAAAGAGGCGAGCTCGAGCATCCGTTCAATCAATGCGAATTGCATTTCACGTGGGCGGCCTCGTTATCAGCAGATATTACCTTTGCGCCCACGCATTTAATTTAGTGGGTAGCGCTCGCTAGCTCGCCCTTCGGCATGCAATAATAATGCTCGCATGACGCTCGTAATTACTGTCGATCGATCGCCAACACCGCTAACCAGTCAAGATGAAATCGGAAGTGCGCGCGCTTCTGGCAACACGAAAAGCCGCCGGGACCAACCCCGGACCACCGCTGCTGCTTCAAAAAGCCCGGACCACTCTGGCTCCATGCTAACGTTTATTTACTCGCCAGTTTACTCTCGCGCCCGTGCTGTTTTAATTATGAAACCCGAACGATTTGCCTATCAACTATTCAACACTCGTACACAAGCTTTATCCTATCTTTATTACCGTGACTGCCTTTTATGGTGGATGAGAATCTAATTGAAATCGACATCTTCTACAGGTTCCAACACAGACGAACTCTACAACTACATACTTTATAAAATCTGTACCGATCACTTTGTGTATCTTGCAATTCCTCGTCAACCCCTGGTTAGACAGAACCCCTTGAAAATCGTCATTCATCACACACCACTTACGCGGTAGATTAAAGTGTCATAATATCGAGTTGGTCGTTCGTTGCAATCGCATCACCAATTTATCTCGAGCGCCCTTCAAGTCTGCGAGTATAACTAGCAGACAGATAAGAACGGGGAAGAAGGAAGAACTTGTCGACACAATCCACACCTAGGCGAGTCACGGCAAGGCAGATGTGATTTTTTGCCGGTTGTTTAACGAGCTCGCTTATCGCTCGAGTGTTAACAATGTATCTATGTTTAATCAGAATGAGACGTCGGCGGCGCTCGGCACAGCTCGTTGAGACGCGATCATTCGGCACAAGGAATACAGCCAGGTGCGTATTTCCGATGCTATCGGCCTCGGGTGAACAAGGCCCCAGGCGCCGTGTATAGTGCGTACAATCAGCTTGGCTATAAATTACTGTAACGCGCGCGCGCGCGCGCGCACTCACGTCTGTGCTCGCTCTGTTCGCCAGTGAATCTCCACTGAGCAAAAAGATATACGAGCGCGCCCTAAGAACTCGCCGCTCGTCGTCCCCGCATTGGAAAAGCATAAGCCGATTAACCCTTTGGTATGTTCGCTCACGTACATTCGCAGGGAATGATCATAGTCAGCTAGAAAGGCGCAGTGTCCACTTTTAGATGAGTTCTTTTACGTTTACTCTGTTTAAACGATTTTTTGAAATGTAATTTCCTTTTAGCTAGTTTTTTTAAATAGAAATTCTGGATTATGTTTTTCAAGTATTGTGACTTGTGTTTGTATGATTGGTGTACGCTTTGAGTCTAGAAATAATAATATTAGGTATTCGTCTCGCTTATTTGCAATAGCTGAGTGCGGAACATATGGATTAGGAGTAAGTTTAATTCAGGGAAAGACTGGTCCACCTAAATCAAGGGATGTGCAGTGTTAGTGAATGCTAGCTCACGAGCTGTTTGGCAACGAGTCAAAGTACAGCACTGCAATCAGAGGAAATTGTCCATCAACAAACATATTCAATATGCTTCCAGTCAGAATGTAACAATGTAAGGCATGAATATTACAAAGAGTATATCAATGGCATCACTACCGGAAGAAAGTTATTTATAAAGCATTTGGTAGGTTCTGCTGCATTGAACATTTCCATACGAACACTAATGCCGGCAATTAGATATGCATATGAAGCATAGGATCGCGTGCTCGCAATATGCAAATTTAATCAAGAAATCCAACGGCATACATCGCATTTACACTTTAATTAAGGAAAAATGAAACTAAGAAATACACTTTGTTAGTTCCTTCTTGCCGCTTTATATGGACACATTGTCTCAAGGCAATAAACGTTTACTCCGTTTTCTATTGTGTATTCGATTCCATCGGCATCCATTATTTTCCTGCATACCCCTTGCCGCGGCTTTTAATTAGGAAGCAGACTTCTGAGACTCGGATCAGTTAGTGTTAAGTCTATTTTATTGTATCCGCTTTGTAAAATCAGCATGGCGCGAACGGAATTGTTTTGCCCGATTCATCTGGCAAGGCGGCCGGGCTATGTAAACGGCAGCGATGGAACCTTTTGTACGAGAGTAATGGGAAAACGAGAGAAAGTCCCGAGCGGATTGCGTCCCCTCGTCACAGAATTCGGAGCAGAGTGTAAGACGGGATTTATAATTAAATAGGAATGGGGCTCGAGAATCCGCCCGCTCGCTTACTCGTTCCTTCGTTTCGTTTGGTTGATCGATGCCAACGGCGCCGCGGAGTTTCTGAACAAGTGAAAACTATAATTAGCCCATTACTCAATACAGAATGCGTCGAAAGTGATCCAAGGCCTTGACGAAAATAGGGTGGGCCAGCTTCGAACGATGCCTCATCCAAGCGAAGTTCCGATTGAACCGGCGGATAGCGTCGAAATTAATCTTGCCAAATTCATCCCAGCCGCCCCCTTACTAGAGCAAGTAATTTTACACACTGATACAAATACATGTGTGTACACATAACTACACCGTACTGGTGGCGACTGCACGTAGATTACCGCAGCGACCAATTCCGCTGGCTTGCAATTAAACTTTAATCTCTATCAATTACGGCAATTGTCCACGATCCGACTCATTTGCGATGATTCTTCTCGCATGTTTCACTACCGAATCGAATGGATGAACGTTCAATATTACTGAGTTTACTCTGAAACCCCGTCGCTCGGTTCATAATCAGCTTTGGCCATTTACGTTTCGCACATATTGGTGTGAAATTGAATGGGTACTAATTCGTAACATATAATTATATTGCGGAGTACATCAATTAAAATATAAGTTAATGGTAGAAAGAATTCTCGAATGCGTACTTTGCAGAACGTGTATACAAATAAATCTTTAGTAAAGTTTACAATAAATCTCGTACATCGTCATACGTACTCCAATTCAGTAAAAAGATACGATAAATTAAATGGGACTGGTCCTAAAAAAAGCCCTCAGTATTAATAAACCGGCCAGAGTCAGAGTAGTCTGAATTGAGTTCCGTCCGGCTTCGCTTGTAACGGCGATGCTCGCACGGCTTGCAGATTGTACTGAAATTGCGAGTCGCGGGAATTTCCATCGGCAGGTCGAGCCAACCTCTGCCAGAATTCCCCTATTCCCAAGGAGGGGTTGCCCCAACTAGAGATGAAGGAGAAGGGATGGGACACAGAAGAATATTGGTTTTCAGAGAGAGATTACAGAGAGAGAGAAAGAAAGGAAATAGGGAAGAGATAGAGGCACTGGCGTCCACGGCGAATAATATGCTCGACACACCGCTGTTTCTGGTTTCCCCGCAGCCCCATTTATGGGCTCGCCCTTCTAGAGCGTCCTCCTTCTCCCCCAAGAGAGGAGAGAGAGATAGATAGCCGACTTTCGACTCAGACCTTCCCGAGGCATAGCACGGTAACCGATGTACCCTAGCACGTGTGCCCCTTCTGCTAGATTGACCCTGGCCGCGATTATTCTCTGCTCATCATTGGGCGCGATCCGCCGAACCACCACGGACAAACACGAATGAAACTTCGATTTCTTATTCGAGAAAGGAACATTACTAAAAGTTTACACAGGAAAAATCAAATCTGCCGCGCCTTTTTTTCCTGAACACATCCCAAGAGTTACTCTGCACACCACACAGGATGGATGAAAAGGAAAAGAAGAGAATACTACTTTTGCACAGCACGAGACTCGAACACGCGATCGTCGATTTCGTAAGCGGAGACCTTACCCGTTACGCTACCGACGTTACAAGAATTTCGGAGTAAACCGGGCCACAAAAGGGAGTCCTTCGGACGCGCCGTGTTCACGAATAATTCAGCATGATTTACTCACTATTAAATAGCGTCTAGAGAAACTACGGGCGTCTGAACGATTTACAGACGAGCATTCGAAAATTCCTTCTGGCAAATTGTCAACCGGCGTGAAGATAATTTTGTACCGTTCAGCGGCACTCGAAATTATGATAAATAGTACTATTCAATGCGTCGTCTTGCGAGTATTTCTGCGGGGAATGCAGTATATTAATAGCATGAAAGCGAAGTAATATAGGACATTTAATTACGGATATATGTATTTAATCCTGCATAATGATGATATTAACATAATGTTACACTGTTCAATGCGAGATGTTCCTCTCATTTGAAAAACTAAATGTACGGCATTGGTTAACAGCGATTCTTCATTGTAATAAATCATACTTTAAACGGGCAGCTTTATCGAGATCGATTCGTTACACAATTCAGCACTTCAGACCGCTGCTGGCATGTCTCAATATTCGGAAACCTCAAAAGCACTCGGAGCATCGTTACCAGCATGACTGTTACTTGCACAGCAATCTACTGTCATTATCGGCATGCAATACATTATTAGAGGTGCTGTTATTACATAAAGTGCCGCATTCCTACCGCGTTGTATGTTCATAAGGTATAGCTCGCACCCACATCGGAAATAATTTAAACAGACGACAGTCTTATGTAAATCCTGAGTGTCATCCGCTATGCTAATTTAAGTTTTTTCTTCTAATCACTCCACGCTTCGAGGTGAGCCGGATAAAAAAGAGGATATGATTAATGAGAAAAGCGTATAATAAACTAATTCCAAGGTATGTGCTACTATTAATATAAATTCACGAGTGCCTTTCAACGACTTTCCAAAATATGTTGAAATCTTGTGCAAACATTGGCAGAATCGAAACCTATCTTTTACAAGATAGTTTGGCTTCGAAACTATTCACACGCTGTTTACGTTCTTATTCGGGTCTAATTTAAAATCTGTTGCAACGCGCAGTGGCAGATTCCTATTATATTTCTCGCCACAAGTCAGTACCTCTGACTGAAACATTCTCGAATGTTCGAGCGAGTAATTTCGATTTCAATGAAGCCACAGGACCCATTCGTTGCGCCAATCGCGCTTCTTTCCGCCTGGCAGCCATTAGAGTCGGTTGCACGTGCTTCGGAGCAATTCTGCGAAGAGGTAAAGGCCATAGCGGGCAGCAGAAAACGCTCACTGCTCCCAAGTGCCCGAGAGCCAGAGAATTCCAGTTGGATTCTTAGCGGCAATTAGTAGGTAACATTGTGGAAAAGCCGGGTCACCGCGACATAAGGAAACACCGGGAGCAGAACCCTATCAGTGTGCCACTTGCGTAACTGCGTAACTACGCAAGTGCACAGACACACAGAGCCGTTTACCGGGAGGCAACGGGTACGCGGCAGCGGAATTAACAGCTTTGCCACGCAACGATGCACCTGCATAGCGATTTTCGTGACGTACCGGCGATTTGGCGTGTTTAGCAAACGACTTGACGAGTCATTAAACAGAGAACACTGGCAATTAATTATCACGTTTGCGTAATCGCCGCTCGTCGCCCCGGTGGAGAGCGGCGGTTGCGCAACTATCGCTCATTCTCTCCTTCGCCATCTCGCTGCGCTCCCGTTCTTCGGGCTATTTCCACCGAATAGCCTGGACTCCTTCCTGACATCATGCTCCGTCTCCCTCAACAGAATGATTTGAATCTTGCTATCAAGTTGGCTAATAATATTTGTCGAAACGTAAGTAACAGGAATAATATCCGGTCGCTTGCAATACTAATTCACTCAGGCTAATGATCACTAGAATGATTGATTCTTTTTTCAGATTTAATTATTCATTCTTTATAGATGGGACAGCAAGATTCCATTTGGCTTCAAAGCCTTTGTATTCGAGAAGAATACATTACCGGAGGTACTAATGTGAGATAGGAATAGACTTGTTTCGTTTTCTAATATATGTAAATGGAGGTGCTTAGTATTTATATATGACACATCCGTCGCTACTTGCCTACGTATACCACCTACTTCAGGATGTTTTTACCAATAATTATAGACGGTCACATGTGACTATTGCACCATGTTATTCATCGCAATAAACAAAGAAGAAAATATCTTTTTCTCAACTAAACACAGCACAATAATGTTCAATTAAATATATTTAACTCTATAACGAAAATTGCATTTAAAACCTTTAAATACCTAAACAGCAAATGTGATTCTATTTGTGTCTCTGATGCTCTGTAACGAAAATGTTTCGTTATTCAATGAAACCGGCATTACCCTTGCAGATTACCCACATGCGTCGCAGTAAGCCCACATAAACGTTCACCGGGTATCGCCTTGAAAAGGGTAAAATACGATGGCAAACGTGTCATTTTCATGATACGCGTGCACACGGAAAGTGTTGATTTTATGAAGTACGAACAAGCAGTTTCGTAAGGAAAATTGGCGCGTACACTATAATTACTGGCAACACGATATCCGGTGCACATATTTAAATGGCAGTCGTCGCAGTGTGAAAGTGGTCTAGCTACGACAAGCATTGAAAACAAACGAAGTCAAACAAGGAAACTCTGTCTCAACGAATACAAATGAGTTCAGGCAATCACCATAAAATGCGCAATCGCCTTTAAAGTGTTACACCCGGTAATAAGTCGCCACCGACGTAATCGACAATACAATGAATGCATTCTAACTCTTTCATAATTAACCCCTTTTATTGTAGGAAATAAATTGCAGTTGAGACGCTGGTTAATCGAGCCACCTTTCAATATTCGTATATTGCTTGTAAATGCATTACGACATTGAAGTCGATAAAACTTGAAATATGACCGATAAATATTAATATACCACTGTTATAATTTCAGCCAATCTACCATAAATTAATCTTACATCTGACAGTTTATAAAAGAACACTAAGTTGCTTACGTTTAATTCTCAGCAGTAGGTGTGCCTGTCAAGTTAAATAAAACGTGAAATTAATCTGTGTACAATAGTTTGAAAATATCAATGCTTGAAACGTTGTGTAAACGCAGATAAAAGGTGAAAATCATTATTGGTATTAATACTCCACCGACTGGTCGAGGGTGAATACGACAGCATACTCAGCCGCCGATATTTTTGTACAAAAAGAGTACGCGACAATTTCCAACGGGACCTAACTTTAATTGAGTTCCCGTGAAAATTTCATTTGCACCGCTTTCAGAGCCAAGTGCCCAATTAACCCAACTTGTAACGATGCAATATTTTCGGGATTATTTTGCGATGCACAGCCAATCACCGAATACCTACACATCAGTTCACTATAATGCGATGCATCGAAACATGCGCCAAAGTGCACGTCGAACCTGCACATACATCATACATAGAGGAGAGTATGCAGCATACAATCATCCTACATGTTTAGATCGATATTACAAGCACCCTCGCGTGGTTAATTAGCCAGGCTCGTTCGTAATAGTATTATGCAACTATGCATCGAGATTAGCCGACGGTAGCCACTTCGCTCGCTCTATGCATATCTGATGTGTGCTGCTAAATAATTAGGTCTCTATTTTGGAGATCCCCTTGCACTGCGCAGCCCACGTAAGGGAACGAACCTGATAAACATGCGTGCTGTCGCCTGGTATGCATAACGCGCTTGCATACGCTTTCCTGAATCCTAAATGATCCTAATATTCGAGGCCCCATATGCCTTGGTGTAATCTGGTTTGTCGACGACAATCCTGCACGATTTAATGAGTTTGGATTGGGGTTTCGTCGTTGGCAATTCTCGGGTTTCTATCTATGTAAACGTTGTGCTTCGACATTCATCTTTCACTCAACTTTATGGGAATTTGAACATCATATTACTTGGAAATTTAGTAATCAATCTACCATATATATAATTAATAAAGCAATAAATGTAATATCAATATAGTAATAGCACTCTATTGTAGAATGAGTACTAAAGAAGTTAGATTAACATTACATTAACATCAATTATCACTGCGCCAGTGGAGTACGCGAGTTTCAAATGCGCAGCACCGTCGCGTAACGGAACAATTCCGTAATACCGAGCACATCGGAACTCCATTTCCATCCACCACCTCCGCCGAGGATTCCGTGTGGCAAGGGGCAGGAATATTTCCCAGAAAGTTATAGTTATAACTGCACTCCATAGCGATGGAATACGGGGAAAGCGAGGGGGTAGACAGGAAGAACAGGAGAGAAAGGACGATTGTATCGTACAAGGCGACAGCACTCAGGGATACTGCGAGTCTCGTGGAACTGGAGACCGCCAATGGGATTATCCTTTACCCCAGGCACAATTAGAGATTTCATTGTGCCACTTAGCAGTGGCAGTGCGCGCGCGTCCTACCAACGCGGGCTCGAGCGTGTGTATTCTAATGAATATTCAAAATACTCGGTGCCCGCGCGCTACCGAGATAATTGCGATTCCACGTATTCCTCAGCGATGTTCTCTCCTCGCGCAGATTGCGACGCCGCCGATCGCGCTAATTTGAATAGATTTACATTAAAAATAAACACTCTCTGCCACCTTCTCCCACCAACCCCGATGTTCTATAGGAAAGCAAAAATTCTCCAGTGATATAAAGAAAGACCCGCTCGAGGGAGAGAGAGAGAAAGAAAGAGAGAGAGGGGGGGGGATTTGAAATGTGCCATTTGAAATAAGGAAAATGCAAATTGTAGACTTAATAAATGTATAAGGTGCATGGAAATCCGTATGCTAATATATCTAAAGAAGCGGGCCAATTGCAACCTTAGATGTTCAACCCCTCGGAGGATGGGCGGCAGATGCTCCCCTAAATACCAGGCATTAGCTTGGTAATGGAGACGAGATTCCCTTGTAAGAGGCAGAGATGACCTCCAGGAAACTCGTGATATAGGAGATCCCGAAGAGGGTCGGGAATTTAGTCTTCCGTTTTCTCATTCTGTGGCTACAGTAGACAGACCTTCGCACGATTTATAAGAAGTACTGAACGCCCTCTAATAATGGGATTGCCGGAAGACATAGCGCATGTACAATACCCACTAACGCCAATGTCACTTTGACACATAAAGAAATATAACAGTGAATAATTATGTTCCTAATTATTAAATATTGCTTGAACTATTTCGAATTTCCCGGTTTGATTCTTTCGATTATTATCATTATTGTATTATACTTTGACTCCTCCATTGAAATCTGTACTCTTCTTAACTCCCCCAAATAAGGCAAGACTGATCCCACTCGGCGCGAATGAAATACCAGGCAGTATCAGTTAATTACATGGAAGAATTAGTCACGGTGGGCACGCTCGGGCGAAGAACGCATTCTTCAGTATTAACGATCAGGATTAGCCTCGTTTCACGCAGCTTTACGCACGATCAGCGCGCCGACTGATTTTCCACGGTGCGGCTAATCGGTGTGGCTTCATCCAACGAGGAGGAAGGCAAGCATACACGCATAGAAGGGCCTCGGGTAAGGTCAGCTGTACGAACAGCGAACACAAGTTCCGTCCAACCAGAGGGTTTGCCAGCGGGCAGCAGTGTGCTCTCGGGGCAAGAGAGCGGACGAAGAGAGACAAGGGGGCCCGTAGTGGGTATTATAAATCAAGTGGAGGTCCGTAAAGGGAACGTCGCCGGTGTGGCGAAGCCGAAAGAAGAAGGAAGAGACGGCCGAGGAGGAAGAAACTTGCGAGGGAGGGTGGAGGGTAGTGGCAGAGTGAGCATAGGTATAGAAGAGGGCAGAGCCAAAAGGAAGAGGCACCAAGGAAGAAGAGGAGGAGGGGTATCAAGGGGGGCGACGAGAGCGTGGCCGTACATCACTGCTGGTATTTACGGCGTACCATCGTAAATCAATGATCGCACGAACAGCGCGGCTTCAACGAAATTCCTTCTTCCCTTCCTATACATACATGCTCCCCTTCCTTCCGCCCGGCCATTCCACCGCTTCCTGTACACACACGGAACAACCCGATCTGTGAGAATCTGTCTCCTCCTGGAGCAATGGTGCTGTGGGACGCGCGCGCCAGATCCTTCGGGAGGAATCCCTGATGGAATCCGCACCATCCGCGCGCGCCAGATATCGATGATTTACTCCGATACTGATGCCGGACACTCTTTATTTGTCACCGTGGAATCCCACCGGGTGACGGAATCCCCTCGGTGATTCCGATATTTCGTCGTACGAGAAACATCGGTCTCGTAATGTATCGGGTTTTAGTACGGCAATGCATCGATTGCCGTCGCATTTGAATTCCAATTCGACACTCGGCCGAGCGTAACTATCTATAAAATTAGACTTATTCGATGATGGGTATTTTACGAGAACTAAAAAATCGAAGGATCGAATTAAAAGTATTTACTAGTTACGAAATACTTCCATGAAAAAATGGTCTGTTTCCGGAGTAGAGAACCAATAACTTTTGAGAACCATCCGACCTAGGAAGCAGACTTTCAGACTATCCGGCGGTACGAGGCTTGGAGCAATAAAAATTTACTTCCCATGCTTACCCAGCAAGCATATGGTAAACAGATTGAACTCGGGCATAGCCCGACATTCCCGGCAAGTAAAATAAAAAAGGGACGAGCGCGGGTGTGAGAGCGAAAGAGAAAGAGGAAAAGAGCAGTGACCATTCAGCCGGGTTGATTCGGCTGTAGGAGGCGACGGTAGATTGGAGGGCAGGGTCAGTCAGAGCCAGCGGAGTCAGTCTTGCAAGCTGTCGAGCATTGTTTGTCGGGGGGGCCTTTAAACGTCATTTAAACTGGCGAGTCTCGCCAGCAGCGCCCGGAAAGGATCGCTTTAACGAGGCTCGGCACAAGAGACGAGGAGCAGGTCAAACCTCTCACAGGACGGCTCGCACGGTTACGCCACGAGGCGTTGCCTTTTGCGCTTCACAGGTCTTCCAAGAGGAATATCAGCCTGCTCGAACGGCTCCCTCGCTTCTTTCGTGCACACAAAAGGGAGCGGCGCCGCGCAGCTCGCAGCTGATCCCGCATGATCCGTGTAAAATCACATTACGCCATCGCCCAGGCTTTCTTCTGGTGGTCCTGCAGTCCCTCTCTCCCCCGGGAGGAAGGGAGAGAGAGCCCGGAGAGAGGGAGAGGAAGCACGATGAAAGTAGAATCCTCTTCACCTTGATTTCCCTTCAGATCCGATCTCACGTCACTTTGGGGGCGCTCCATGTAAAGATCCCAAGCGCTACGCTTTACGGGGAATCAGACGTGGCTTATCCGAGACATACTTCCGAGTTCCCCGGTGCATATTTACCCTCCGACACTAGGAGAGTTTGCGGTGTTGATGATATGTATGAAGAACGCCTCGATGTTTGCTTATATTAGTACAAATATATATTTTATGTACGATGACTGAATGTGTCTCGATCAATCAACCTGTCCAAAAATCAGTATACCAAATTATGTTGTTAACTGACTAATTTGTCAAACAGCTGACAATTAGAGAACGACGGCTTTTCTGGTGCTGACAAATTATGCAGTCGCGTGGACTGGTTGTGAATTTCGTGCTTAATCTTGAAAGCGGCCAAGGCGGATTTCGCAGTCTCGTTCTATTTTTACAGTTTCCGCGCGGCTAAGTGAGAATCGATGCAATAACGAGTTCCATAAGAAGCGGCAGATTTTCCTGCGGGCAACTTGGCGTACTCGGTCGATTCGGGGAATGAGTACGAGTCAAAGCGCATGAGTTTTGCGGCGGCTAACAGAGGGTAGTAGCAGCAGCGGGCAAGGAGAGTGGACAAGATATTCACTTAGAAGGCAGGCAAAAGGAAAAAGGGAACGGTGACGCAGCGGCGTGCACGTATACAACCTTGCGTCCCGGCAAAAGATAGCCGTAAAAAGGCACAGCGAGAGAGATGAAAGTGACCCTCGAACGGAGTTTGAAAAGAGCCATAAAAGTACAATGAGGGGTTAGAAGGAAGAAGTCTTCGCTTTTCCACGTGTTGTTGCATGGGGGCTGCGACCTCTAACAGAGGAGTCGTCTCCTAGCCCCCGGAAAATTCGTGTTTTTTACTCGAACCTCCGACACAACTACAAAGAACAGCAGACAAGACACCGCTTTCATGTCTCCCGAAGCAAAGGAAGTATGTTTTTGCTGGGTGGTCCCGCCACTTACTCTTTAATATCAAGTGATACTCTTAATTAGGAATGAGGGCGAAGGGACGATTTATGTTACACTCTCGTTATTTCTACAAGCATAATCCTGCTTAATGTATTGCGAAGGCGATTATTTATACAACTGCCCAATAAATTCACTAATAGAATTCTGGGATTAAGTATTAAGGATATATGTAAGTAATTGAGTAATCTGAAATATCTTCCTTCGGCTAATATAATATCTGCACACCAAATTACGATTCTGCAACGTAAATCCCAGTGCAGTAAATATAATTTGATTTCGCCCAACGAATAATTACCTTCAATTCGCAAACCGGATTCGGAGTGAATAGCCGCGTGATATCCGATAATTTTCCCCGTCAAAGCTATAAAAATTAATGCAGGGTCATTACAGACCGGTTAAAATAGTACGTCCCCTCCAGTATGAGCAGAATAAGACCGATTTAATTGCCGCATTACTCGCACGAGCGAGCGGGCAAGCGGAAATCTATATACAGAAGAGCGCAGTCCCGCCTTTCCATTCCAATTTACTAGCCGCTTCGCTAATCTTATTTGCTCGAACTGGACGCAGTTTAGTTCCATTAGCGAAATTAAAGTTCCAGCAGGAGCGTTTAATGCTGGATCGATGGGTGGAAGGCCTGCTAAACTGGCGACTCGAATTGGCAAATTCAATTCCGCATAATGCGCCACTAAGACACGAGTATCCTGCGCGGAGCCGGGAATTCTTCGGGCGACGCTAAACGCGCCACTAGTGGTGCTTTTGCAACGACGTTTCACGGCGATCGATTCATTCGGCTCAAAGTGATTCGCGGAAATAATATCCGCATACCGCATGATGCGAGAATGAAAGGAAATCCAACAGAAACCGGCGCAAACTCGACCGAAGCCGCCGACGTTCTCGTACGAGAAATCGTAATGCGTCGAAGAACGTAATTCCCGTGCGATTAGTTGGAAAGAAATACCGGTGCATTTATACTATTAGGCGCGCAACATGTATACTCAGTAAATTGCCGTTAGCTACGAACCTGCCTACCGATCGATCCATCTGCTACACGATGATGAAGCGAGATTAACTCATTAAGTGCATAACTTACTGCTTAGATACGAATCTACGGTTACACCGGCTCTGCCGCGAGAATTATAATGATTTTGTTGAGAGCGGCGTAATCCGATCCGATAGCTCGAGCAGTGTTCAATACGACTTCGGTGGCTCTCGAACAACGAGAACAAGTGAAACGCGTATCTAACTAATTCCAAACTATTTACTTATTCACAGCGATTGACGCAACGTTTTAATCGCCGGTGTACAGTGTTTCCTGTATTTATCGGCAGCAAATATCGAGCGAGTACGCAGGTCCGTCGTAAAACGGGGGCGTCAGTAGAACGTAGTAAACTGGAAAGTGAAAGTCATTGCTCACCTGATATAAATGATGACCCCGTTCGTGCATATCCTTTTCCATCCACGTGGCACTGTAATCGCCGGCTGCTGCTGCTGCTGCTGTTGCTGTTGCGTGACCACTGCACCACCGTTCATCGCGAGCACTACATTCTGTTGCATGGCGTTGCTATTATTGTTATTGGAGTTGTTGACGCGCGGCACTTGCGTATGTCGCGCAGCCTGCTGCGCGCACGAACCACCGCCGGCACCGGCACCGGCACCGTTAACGCCAGCACCGCTGCTTCCGACGCCGACGCCGCCACCGCCGGCAGGGTTAACCGGCGGGCCGCTCGTTAAGCCCTCGTGCGCCGGTTGACTCTGACTCTCGGGGCTGCTCAAGCTGCTGTACGCGGAGGACTCGCCGGCGTCGGAGCGCACCGAGTCACAGCTCCCGGCACCACCGACACCCACCACGACTATTCCACTGCTACTGCCACCACCGACAACCACACCACTGACACCGACGTTCGACACGGACGACGACGACGAGCAAGAGGATGAGGCGGAGGACAACGAAGATGTCGATGAGAGTGAGGAACCGGCTTGATTATCGTAAACGTCCTGCTGGTGTTGCTGCTGCTGCCGGCTCTTATCGTCCATGCCGACACTCTGCTCGATACCCTCACCCACGAACACACTCCCAGCACTCTGCGACGGATCACCCGTCGGCTGCTGATTCACGTATGCGACGCAGCCGTCGTCGCCAGGGACACCTACCGCGCCGCTGGCACCGCTGTATCCGTCAGTCAATCTGGCCGACTGATAGCCATCGGCGTGCATCCTCGATGGAAACAATTTGCCAGAAGTGAGCACTTCCCCACGTATCTCCAGACTCTTATGCTCCTCGCTGTCAAGGGGACTGTGGCCAGCCGGATTCTTGGTATCTCGGGACGAAGCTACGCATTGCATCGCCGGCGAGTTAATCGGGTTCGCCGGTTGGACGTGGGTAGACTGTCCGTAGAGTAGACCATTATTCGCCACGATGGTGCCGTAGTCCTCGTCATCCTCGGCCGCTCCGATCAGCGAGGTCCGGGAGTTCCTGGTGGGGTCGCCGTCTGCGTACTCGAGGGGCTTTAAACGGCAACAGCTGTTGCCGGTCGGTCTGAGAGTGTCGTTGCTGCAGTATACGGCGGTTTTGGCGGGAAAGCTCGCCGACGGCGCCGCCGGCGGCACCTGCGCCGGCAGGATGCCTGCATACGTCGCCTGCTGCGGCGACTGATAGCTGACCGCGGTAGCAGCAGCAGCGGCCGCGGCGGCGGCATTCTGACCGACCGCCGTGGCGTACGCGAAATTCTCCCCCGATACGTAAACTAGCACGCTATTCTGCTGGAGTGGCTGCCCCTGGTGAGGATGATGCTGCTGCTGCTGCACCTGCTGTGGCTGTTGCTGCTGCTGCGGCTGAGCCGCCTGCTGGTGCAGCTGCTGTTGCTGGTGCTGCTGTTGCGCCTGCTGTTGCTGATGACGGTGAGCGTGATTCGGGGGAGCAGGGAGCGTGGACGCCTGCTCAGGCTTGCCGGCCATGGTCCAAGTCCAGGTCCAGCAGCGCTGCAGGGAACCCCGACACCGACATCACTGGAATGCACGTAGCTCCCTTACGCCGAGGTACCACCGGCTTCTGCAGCATCATTCGCCAACGGCACCGCTAATCACGCGCCAGGCACCGCCGTCGACCACCGCGATCGCTCGTTCTTCCTCGATGTACGTCCTGGCCACGCACGCTCCAATGTATTTCTGGTCTTCTTGCAGCTGTCGCACCCGGTCTCGCTCCACGACATCCTCGCCCTCGCCACGCAGGGCATCCCGAAAAAGGACCCTTTCTCGATGCTGGCACGCTCCTTATTCTTATTCCTCGATCGAACCCACTCGATTCTCACACACTCTACACACTGAGCTCTGCACCACGATAACTTCCTTCTCCGTGGACGATCCTCGAAATGTTGATCTTGCAACTTATTCGGCTAGAACAGAGCAATGCCGGTGAGATAGGTAGATCAGTGACTGCAGTAGGTATTCCGAGAATGCCAGTGGAATCTGCCTGAGATTGATCTCGCAGGTCAGAGAACCCTCAATTCGCATGCACGCAGCTATGAATGGAGTAGAGGTTTAATGGCCCCGGCCGTTAAATGGGTTTTTCGAGCTTTCGCCAGTCACCCTCTTCATCTCGCGGCGACCGGGCTCACAGTGTGCGCGCATTCAGTACTGCGAAATTTACAGATTGGCACTCGCGCGGCGTGGGCGCATTCAGCGACAGCAATCGCTTATTGCGTCGGATCGATAAACTATAATAGCCCGGTGGAATTGCGTATTCGTGTGGCCAGTAGTACGTACGGGAGAGCAAGGTCAAAGCGCTCCCTTGAAATCCTGATAATCCGTGTGTGCGTCGCGGCGCACCGTATCTCCGCGGGCAATCGGGCGCTGTTTATTAGGAAATTACGCTTGGACACTCGACGAGCAAGGTCGCACCACGCGCTACTCCAAACGCCGAAGCACTCGTTTTTCAAGGGACACGAAATCGTAGAGAAAACTCATGTACCGGGCTAACCTTGCCGCCCGAGTACACTCGTGGAGTCGTAACGCGTGCTCCTAACACGCCTCGCCCGTGACGTTGTAAATACGTGATCACGAAATGGAGCTCAGCACGTAAAAAAGCGGCTTCTTCACTGAGACGAGAGCATTGGAAGGTCGGGGATCCCTAGTGGCGAGGAATGATTAAATGCGTCGAGGAATATGAGGACGACGGCGACGAGCAAGTGAGCGGAATGGTCGCGGTGTCATTGCCACGGTCTCTCGTCGACTTGTTCACGGTCGCAGAGTTCCGATCGCTCTCGAGCTGTTAATGCTAGGCGCACTCCTGAACACACGCACGTATCGTCGCGCACTGTATTATGTCATCGCGGCTCACTGTCACCGGGCAGGAGAGAAGCCAGCCTACTCCGAAGCGAGGCTCCCCGATGTCGTTCACACACTGGATGGCAGTCAGGCCATTTCCCTGGACACTGGATATACTCGCGAGATATAGAAACGCACGCGTGATATCTCACCGATGCAGGAGAAGCGGTTGTATTTGCGCTCGATCGGTAATGGCGCGAACGCGCACTCGGTTATACAAAAAAGCACTTTTCCACGGGCGTAACGATTCGCGTTAAATCGCACGGACGGACGAACGTCGTGTTATGACGCTGTGTCATCGTCACAGCGGCAGCGGCGGCAGCAGCACCACCACCACTGGCCTCCACCACCACCACCACTAGCTATTGCCACCACTACCACCGGCACCGCGGTTACGAACCTCGGGTTAAGTTAACTAACCCTCTTCTCTCTGGCGAACACCTGCGCGCGGGCCGCGCTCTCCTCGTTTTCACTGAACCTCACTTCTTGATATCGCGTGGAAACGCTTCAGAGCTCATTATTACCCGGCTGCCGTGGCGAACGCCTCTGCCACTGCTTGGCCTGCGTCGACCTCTCGCTCGCTCGCGCGATCACTTTCCCCACGGGTATGCCGACTCCGCGCAGCCCACCGCACCAAATTCCATTCTGCGGATACGCTCTGCCTACTCTGTTTTCGCGTAACTGATATTGGAAAAATATGGCTCCCTCCGCATACCCAGAAACCTTTGCGGCATCCCGACCGCTGGCCTCTCGGACACGCTCTTTCTAGTTGCGTCGTGAAAACATTGGCACTGTCAGCGCCGATAATGTCGCCACCGCTTGGTTACTTTTGGTACTTCTGAGGCGCGTCAACATCGTTGCGTTCTTTGCTTATTACCGCCAAATTTGATTAGATAGATATTCTACACATCGACTCTTATTCGAAAGAAATTGAGTTCCATATTGATAGTTGATGCAGAACTTATCTATGCTGATAGTGAAAAATTTTGAGTTTGATTGAAACAGGAAGTAAATGAGGCAAGAATCAAAAGCATGTGTGGTTCATTGTCAGGTGGATAATACTGCAATAAACATTTCTGATTTGAAGGAATTAAAGGGGTAGGCAATATAATGTTGTAAGATTTTTTAATATACTTTCACCGACTACAGAAATTTCTCATATAAAAAAATCAAGAGTAACGGCTGACATCAACCAGCACGGAACTAAGAAACCTAAATCGGAGAAGCTCAAAATGCTCACACCAAAAGGATCAGAGGTCAGCCTCACAAAAAGAAAACTGGTACATATCTCTCTTTTGTTCTCAATTTATAGAATTGTTCCAATTTATTCCGAATGCATGAAAGAAGTACTAATCAATCACCGATTCTTCTATAATAAATAAGATTACAAGAAATATGCGTCTATGTAAATTTGCTATAGTATTTGCGGACGAATATACGACCCTCTATGCTGTAATTGTGAATGTATCGAAGGCATGTTTAATTTAAAACAATGCACGAACCTTACGACCATCTAAACGAATATTCGTTTATGCACGATACTTAGTTCCCTGTTAGAAATTGGATGAATGAACGGAACAAAGGGGATAGATACACTTATTTTAAAGCACATACGCAGCCAGCTTCTAACAAATGTTAGTACATAGAAGTTAAATTTTCCGAAACTAATTGTACTTTTTACCTGCCACGCAAAAGTATTGCGTAATGAGGATCTTACTCTCTCAGCATATAAGTATCAATCTGGTCAGATGGGGTACTGGAACGTGTCTTACAATGGATACAAGTCATCCTTACGAATACGCGCATTCGTCCATACACTCAGGAACCTGTTTATTCTCCATCATTATTTGCTTTTCCTTCATGTTTTATTATCAATGAACGTAAATTTTAAATAGTTTCCGTCAATATCGTCATACGCCAGCATTACAAAAGCCACGGGAAAAATTAAATACTATGTATATGGAATAGCGCCCCATTTGTAAAAGAAGCTTAAAGATCCTCATTGTGGACTCTTCAACGAAAATGTGCTCGGTGGTCTTACACAATGTGTTCATTTGTTTCCTATTAACTTTCTTTTAATTCCGTGAAAGACAGTCGCTCTGCAAATAGTTACTATCAGTTCAAAGAACTTGAAGGAATCGCGTAGATAAGACGTTGACTATTCTCAGAGCAGTTGTATGACACTATCTCTGATAGTCAGTTTAAAAAGAAACTGATTTCCTAGAATGCCAAATGTCGAGCACTTCATTTCGGTGCTACTCGATGATATTAATTATGGTTTGCATTCTCTACTAAGACGACATTACGACATTAGATCGTCGAGAAAGCTCGTTATCGCTCATCGCTTCCTTTAATGATAAGTACATCTGTTGTGTTCAATACTCCTCTACAGCAAGCAGTAAAGTAATCCAGTTACTAGGTTCACCAGAATTTAGTGTATTCCGGGTGGAGCGAGAGGCATTGCCGAGGTTATCGACAACTTCGTCAACACAAAGTCGTGTGACCTTTCCGATGGTAGTATGATTGGGGAATTCCTTTGTTGCAGTTGACACAGTCGTGCGCGCGTATCCGAATATTGATCGATCAAGTTCTCTTATTGATCTTCAAAGAACTTTCCTAAATGTCCGCACAAGTCGTTCTTTTGTTAACACATGTGATCCAGAATCGAGCGAATGGGACAGTTTAAAATGAAAGAATGGCCATATTTATTGTGGGGTTAGCATGATTGAATTAATGCGTGGAACATTGGACTCGCGAGGGGCCGCCTTCATCCTCATCGTACGCTTGTCGGTGATCCTTTCGCCTTTGTTCCTGCTCTGGATCCAACTCGATCAACAGACATTCTTCGGCTCCACTTGGAATTATGACTTCTTCCCTCGCTGGCAGGCATTGTTCGAGGTTCGGGATGACGGCGGGGTCGATGGATTTAGGGAAATTCACTACGAACTGAATGATTAGTCTGCCATGTGTGAAGGGGTCCTTGTAAATGGGCATTCCTTCATTCAGAATGCACTTGAGGTCACCATGCTTCGTAACTGTTCCCGGAAGAGATGTTATCACTAAATCTCTGCCATCGAGTGTGCGAATTACTTTCTGGAATCCACAAAGTGCCTCCACTAATTCGAGCTGCATTCTCATTATGAGATCGTGCCGCGAACGTCTGAAATACATAATAATTAATATAGATACTCCCAATCGCGTAAAAGTTAAATTCGCTCCACTATTGCCGCAATACGCACTTGAAAACAAGATGCTCTTTTTCTTCAAGCACGATGACAATGTCTCCAGGTTGCAGTTCTGGCTCCTGATCGCCCTCACCACTGAAAACGATCTTCTGTCCATCTTCCATACCTGGGTCGACGTGAACTTCCAAAATTTTCCTGTCCCTCACTGTTTTCCTGCCATTACACTGCTTGCAGCGATCGCGAGCGCTGATGCGTTCACCCTGACCTTTGCAGTCTGGGCACACAGTCTGCATATGTTGCAGCATTCCAGGTCCCAATTGATGAATTTGTACTTGCATGCCAGATCCATGACACGAAGAGCATTGTTCTACTGAACCTTTCTTGCCTCCGATACCTAACATATATACCAATCAGACAAACGCTTCTTTTTGGGAAGGAAAAGGTATTTAGCACCAATCAGTTTCAATATGTACCGTCGCATTTGTCACAAATAACATTCTTCTGCAAGGCTAGTTTGCGAACAGTTCCTTTGTATAGCTCCTCCAAGGAAACAGACAACTGATGTATGACATCTTGACCCTTGCGTTCCTTTCTCCGTCCACCTGCGCGTCCAGTGAAACCTCCACCAAAGAACATATCAAAAATGTCCATGGGCGATGAAAAGCCTCCATTGCCCATGCCACCTTCCTTCAAGGCTTGCTCACCACCCTGATCGTAAATGCGCTTCTTCTCAGGGTTTGATAAGACTTCGTATGCTTGGGAGATTTGTTTAAACTGCAAGAACAATGGTGCGATTAATAAGTTAGTCAGCTGCCATCACACACACGTAAACATGATACCATAATAGCATTACTTACCCTTTCCCCTTCATTGGGATTTTTATCAGGGTGATACTTAAGAGCAAGTTTCCTATATGCCTTTTTCAGGTCTTCTTGTGTGCAGCCTGGCTTAACACCGAGTAGATCGTAGAATGTAGTTTCCTTGACCATTTTTGCAACGGTCTAACTCTTGCAAGTGATATGAAGTTTGATGTGATAAGCTACAACTGCTCCTGTTGACGATAAAGAAGAACTAATAATAAAAATATTCCATGAATGGAACGATAAAACACTTTGCCTCACAGCTATATACAATAGGAATATATGCGTCAGCAATTTATATAATGAGCCGTACTATAGAGACAGTATATACAGCTTTATTACTCTCTCATTGTATCTGCTAAATATGCCTGACATTCTTGCATTGTTAACATATACATATCAGTGACAAGCAGTCATTTCCAACAGTATTAGTACTCAACTATATGTATAACTCATTTTTGCATCTACGAATAAAATGAGCATAAAGGAACGAAAAGTGTTTTGTGTGTCACATTATAGTAACCACAAGTTTTTGAAGACTCATTTTTATCTGTTTTAACCAGACATTCCTCCATTCACGTGAAAGCGATATTATAATCACGAACAATGCGTTCCGAGAACAGTTTTTTGGACTAATAACACATATAAATCGTCACGAACACAGTATCAGTGATGCATTGCATATTCGACGAAGACGTCGGCGTCGCAGCAATAGGAGTTAATCAGATGCCGCTGATTATGCAATTTAAAATTCATTGTGCAATCGCGTTTACGCACAAGTACGGACAAGAAGTTGACAAACGTAATAGAAGCCGCACACCTGATCTCCCTTGCACGACCTATGCAAGTGTTTAAGCAATCGCAATCGATAGTGTCAAAACACAAACGGAAGCTGCACCTTTGACCGAAAAGGCCGCGGGGGCAGGACGAGCGGATGGGCGAGCTTTGCCCAGTACGACCTTGAACCTCAAAGATTTCTAATTTTGATGCTGGTTCGATGGAGCTATCACTGAAATACGCATTCGCGGATGCATCCGGAAATTCGTTACCCATGCGCGTTTCCTAAACAGCCTCCCACCAATAGGGGGAAATGCTCGGGTCGGGAAAATATCCCGAGTGATCGATGGGACTCCCGGGGACGAGCGTTCCTGCCAACAGTCACAGGAGACAGCAGGCGTTTCCAAAACAATGATTGAAAAATCTAGCTGCTTGGAACACCCATGTGGACAAGATCGTTTCAAAATGGCGACAGTATGATTCCGCAAGGCGAATGAAATAAAGTTGACGAACGCGGAAGAGGAAATTAAAACGTGGGTTTCGGTGTTCGCAGCAACGCCGCATTCGCCCTGCTGCGAACAAAGAACAGCACGCTTTCTAAAACCTTCCTCTTTACAAGACGCGTCTGCATATACGCAAAATCAACGTACTTGAATTCTGCAGCGAAAGTGCCAGACGAATATTCCGCTAGCAGTTTCGAAAGCGACTAGATGGAATTGCTAGCGATAATGCGAGAAATGAAAGCCAGGGTTACAAACGTAGTCCAATCTAACACGGCTGAAGTGACAGACACTCGGCGACTCTAGCGGCCGCAGTAATAATTGACACTACAGCCTACGAGAAGATCCACCATTTTTCGAGACAGAACGCGAGTCATGGTCAGGCGTTCAGTGAGAGACAGAGACACGTTCTAGGACGACAAAGCACGTCGAGACGTGTTTCGCAATGTGATCGACTTGCCTGGCCCATACAGCAGGGTATCACGCAACTCGCAAGTGATCCCACTGTAACGCTAGAAGCCCGTTAGAAAATATCGCACTGGAGACGGCCGCTGCTTCCTCGGCGCTTTTCCGTCCTACTCTGGCCCGAGTACCGCTGTCGGCTGCCTCTTGCTCGAGTACACCCGATGGCGGTCTGATCCGTCCGAGGAAAAATTCACGAGTTCGCAATCGATCGTGCAATTCGACGGGACGACGAGCTCCGGGCAATCGCACGTTTGCCCAGCCACCGGATTGATCGGGCAGTAGAGAAAAAGCTCTCGTTCTCAGTGGGTACTCACCTGTGCCAGCAGAAAGAGAGCCGCTTGTGATAAAATGTCCGCGTGCCCTGGACACTCGCCCCGCTCCGCGTAATAGTATTTAACGAACTGTTGTAACCGCGTAGAACTCCCACCAATATTACTGCTCGTGTCCGTTCTCGAAACTTCCTAGGACAGTAATGGACGGAGGGCTGCTGCGAACCAATCAACTGCGTGGAACAACTTGATCTCAGCGCTTCGTCCGATTACCGGAGCTCGTGAAAACTCGCAAGACTTGGCGTGCACTGCTTCCCGTCGATAAGGTAGTGTCAAGGCCACGAAGAATATGATATGGAATGAGAACTTTGATCAATAGGAAAAGACACTAGGGTGGAATAAGGTGGTGAGATTCAATCTACAAAATTAGCAGCTGCACCAAGCAAATTTATTATGAAATTCGGTTGAACAAAAGGGGTTGGGCTTGCGATTTCAAATTTATATATTACTTTTGACGAAATGTTACATCAGCTAATGAAATTGTGATGTGGAGGATATGTCAGAGGACATTTGGAAATACACTATTTCGAATAACAAATAGAGTTTCGTGATTTATTTAGCAAGATAATCATATTAATGATATTGGAGCCGCACCTTCAGTTAAGGTCTAAATAGATATTATATAGCTGTGCTGGTATAGAAACTACTGTATGCACAAAACAGTATTATTATAGACACCGCGGAACTAAAGAAAGCTACAGAGAATATAATTATAAGCAACGTTTAAGTTCTTCTGACGTACACAATATGTTATACTGCATGATGTGTGGCTTCACCGTTTCCTTTTTAGTGCAGTGATGCTACATCATATATTCTTCCTACATATGCGAACTTTGCTTTCAGCCCCAATGCCATCTAATAGAGATTACTTACTATAATGTCATGCTTAAATATATTCCTTGATACGTAACTAGCGGTTTCCATATATGTGTTTTGTATACGCCGCGTCGACGTAAGTTTCCATATTCCCAAAATCCCTAGGGTACATTCAACATTTTTAATGTATTCCTTTTATTCATCTTAACATTACTACAGCATAAAAGGTAATCGGTCTTACGATAATTAATAACACACAATGATTGGGGTTGAAACATATTTAATAAGGAAGTGAACAATATTTTATCGACAACGGGAAAGGATGTTGGGACATTATAGAGAAGTTGGTGCCACAGTTCACCGAAGAAAGCGCTGCGCGCTTCCGCGTATGTCTTTTTCCAAGTGCAACGTTAATCGGGCAAAATGGTATGTATTTTGTATCCCGAAACTGTTGATTAATCGTTGAAGGGAAGTCACAAGATTTGATAAAAAATTGACGAGCAATGTCCCATTGTGCATCCTCGATAAATATGACTCGAAAAAATCTCCGTTATTACAATAAAATCTTACACAAAATTCAAATAGCCAGCCCCCTGTGCAGGACATGGATACATGCCAATACAAAGTACCGCTAAAACAATTTTACACGATCAGAGGAACAATGCAATGACAACAAACATTACCCGCGGTGCAATAATTATTACTGTGCATTTTAATTCGACTGGTTACAATGAAACTAAATGAAAGGAAATATAACCTAAGTGAATGGTGTTGTGGTTTCTATTGCAGACGGAAGGCACAGTAACAATCCGGACCAGGAAGTTTATGAGCAATCGGCTGCTATGCCGAAAACAAATGGTAAGTGTTATTGTTAAAATTGTATTCTTGAGTAGAGTGCAAAAAGCTGACGACGGTATTCATATGTTGTGTTTATGTGTTGCAGGTCGTAGATGTCTACCATCCCGGCCACTCGTCGGTTCGTAAGACCGAGATCCGGGATAAACTCGCTAAAATGTACAAAGTTATGCCCGATGTTGTATTTGTGTTTGGTTTCCAAACCAACTTCGGTGGCGGCAAATCCACAGGCTTTGCTCTGGTATACGACACACTGGATTTCGCCAAGAAATTCGAGCCCAAATACAGGTTAGCAAGGCACGGCCTCTATGAGAAACAGAAGCAGACCAGGAAACAGCGTAAGGAGCGCAAGAACAGAATGAAGAAGGTCAGAGGTACAAAGAAGAGTAAAGTTGGTGCAGCGTCTAAGAAGGTAAGCCTACAACATTTTACACAATGATTTATAACTTGCTGGTTACTACTGGAATATTACGTGGATGCTGTAGATATAAGTGGCTGTAAATGGAGGACAATTATTTCTCAAATTGGCTGTTTATCAAACATTGCAGCAGATGCATGGATAATTAATTTTAGAACATGCGGTGATGGGCTTCATAATCTGGTGTCTACGTTTGTCTAATTGGTGTTTTTACGTTCAAAATTTAATTTGGGACTACAACTGCGTTTAATATGTGCTGGCGTAATCTGTTGGATGGATTCATTATCCTACTTTTTATATTACATGTTGATGCTGCTACTGCTGTGATTCATATCATACTGTGTTTATAGATTGAACATTTTTGAGTTACTAAGATAACAGATAGGATCAGTTTATATGATTTCTATTATATTTATTCTGCATGCCATGGTGGTTTATACTTTTATTCATATTCTAGGGAAGGAAGTAGGCAAATGTTCGTCATTTGTACTACAAGCCTGAAGAGGGAACATAATTATGATACATATACATGGTCAGCATGCAAATTTCTAAGTTTTTGCTTGCTTTGCGTGGTTGACCATTTCCTTCTCCTTCGTAGATTTTTTTTATAGGTTCTCCTTATACCGTTTGATTTTTGTATATTTCCAGTATCCCAAAGTAGTTACTTAGTTTAATGGACATACATCAGTTATGTATTATTTATTTTTTAGTTATGTTTGTAGTTATTTGTGTTTGATAATTATTCCCCCTTCAAACCATCCTTTACACAAAAATGTCTAACAGAAACCATTTCTTACATACACATATTTTCAGAAATATAAAAAGGTTGATTTTTAGGATTGACTTGGTTCAATTTGCATGCCATCAACTAAAGTAGATTGCTCAGTACTACTTGGCTTAGCTAGCCTGCAGTCAAATGCTTGTATCAGCTTTGTTCACATTGCTTTTGGTATTTCCATAGCATGGTGTTTGAGTTTGTCCAGGATCACGTGAGGAACACTTGATTAACTGTATCGATTTTTTTCTATTACAGTAAATCCATAAGTCATGAAGAAGACCACGTTTCGTTCACCATCGGCGTACATCTTTTACAGTTTTATTACGTAAAAATGATAATTATTATCACTTTTTTCGGAATAAACGTGTATTCTTCCTGATTAAAGCAGTGATTATTTACTTCCCATCCCCGAATTTTACAACTTTCATCAAGCGGCTTTGACTGTATATTATTACTCCTGTTATTGTTTTAGGAAATGTATTTTATTAGATTTACAATTAGGCCTTTTGAAATGAAAGATAGTTCAAGTTGTTTTCTTGAAAGTGTGGATGACAACTAATGTTATCTTTATTATCTAACAGCCTTAACAAAAATAAATAGCTTAAATTGATTTATGGGTAAAATCTTCTTAGAGTCAGTTATGTAACAATAACATGTACAACGTAAATAATTATTTCCTGTTGACTTGATGATTCATGCCGCTTATCAAACTACGACACTGGAGCAATTGAAGATCCTTAATTATAAGCAGGATTGTTATTTCAGAAATAGGGGGTAGGTTTAAAAAAGTCAAAACACAAAGGATAAATTTACTACAAGTGCCACTCATAATTTCGGTAAATTTATAATGATACTGTAGATTAAACATGCCAGAGACTTTTTACAGATAATAGATTTATAAACATTTGTTGTCAAGAATCGCTACATGAATATTTCAACCGATGCTGGCGGTAGGAGTTCGTTGCCAAGCTCGTTATCTTCTACACGCTTTCGTGTAGTAGTTGGGAGTTCCATAGTGGGAGAAGTGAACGCCATCTGCGTGTCAACTTGCGATGTGGACTGCGTCACCGCACTCGGTATTGATGCACTGGTGGGTAACTGCGACAACACTGGCAACGTCATTAGTGGTGTTCCTATAGCTTTGTCATGTTGCGCATTATCTAGTGTGGTAGTTGTATCCATTATCGTCGTGCTTTGACCCTGGAGCGTGAACGCAGGGTACATGGGGTAGATCCCCCAATCACTTCCATCATTCTCATCGTACTGATTGGGATTTCTTTGGGTTTTTCGAATGAAGTACCAGTCACCCACTTGGAACCCCCAATCGAAGACAGGATCCAAGGTGAGAGTGGCTATAAAATTGCAATACATGTTATTTAACGTTGTCCCTAAGTAATGGTAATCAAGAAGATGAATAGTATAGAAACTCTTATTTTGTTTATAACAAGGGGGGGGGGTCAAGGTCACTTAGGAATCATGACGAATATTAGGTACCCAGGGACCCCAGGGCCCCGACTATGTCAGAATTCAGTCTAAAGTAATCTTCCTACGTTTAATCAACGCTATTACTCAAATTCGTTGATTACTTTTTGTTTAAGCATTTAAATGTGTTAATAAGTATGGAAAAATATGAGATCAATATCCAAATTCTGCGACTCGGCTGGTCGAATTGGGAGGAGGTCCCTAGGGGGTCTAGGTCCAAGCCGGAATGAGAGTTGAAATTGGCATTTCATATCCTTAGCACATTGTATATGAATTGATGCAAAGTACGAAAAATTTGTTCATTGAGCATGAGAGGCACAAAACACATCAAAAGCAGGAATGGAATTGTTCTAGGTTGAAAATTGCTGAAGAATTGTATTTAGGACCTGGACCCCTAAACTTTGAAACAATTAGCTTCAAGGTCGCAGTAACTAAACCTAAAGCTAGTTTACTTACAAAAGTCTATAGGAATCATTCCATCTTGTTTGAACCGTTGACGCAACTCTACCAGATCCAAACCCAATGTATCGTCCGACGTAGGAAGAGTGCTTGGGTCTATCCCCAAGAGTCTGTTGATGATCCGGTTCTTTGTGTTGCGGATCCAATCACCCATTCTGTGAAAGAACTGGGGATTTGGGCGGCCATTTGATTGGAAGGCACTATCCTCTATAAGAAATCAATTCGATTTATATAAATGTTGTTGATGGCCCTAGGAGCAGGATATCTTCCAAGCGTTGTGTTAGGTGATGGTCGAAATATGTTGTCTGGCCTAAATTCAGTCAGAATAAAACACTTCCCTCTTCTTTTATTAGACCTTTGTTATGGGTAGGTATTAATGTTTGACTTCTATGTAAACGGAAGTAGTTTTTCATTCGGACAGACCCCAGAACATACCGTAGGTCTTACGGCGTAGGACATACTGGGGTCGGTCGGTACGACACTCGATTCCTTTGTGGATAAACTGTGATTTTGAGAGTCTAGGTTTCAGTTTTCATCACCAAGCACTATCTAATTCAGTTAAGAATACTAGATTGTAAGACACACCGCCTTTGTTGTAAATGCCAATGGACGTTGCAGTCCCATAGGTGACAAGCAGCAAGAGGAGAATTGGGTAGCGCATCTTCAGTTCACTATTGTACTGCAGGCAATAATATTCGAGTCCGCTTATATATTCCTGGTACCGGAAATACATAATGCTTCGTTAGTCCAGTAATTTTATCGTAAATCTAGTTACTGCATTATATTTCTATGGCACGTATATGATCGTCATGGATCTAGGTGTAGCGATTGTAGACCTCTAATGAGATTAGGTCATTCCCGGGTTGCGACATCATTTTTGTAAATCGTTTTTTTCCATCACGTATAGTAGGTAGCGTTTGCTCTGAACATTTCCATGCAGTCCATGAAGAAAAATATCTTTCTGACCCGTTGGATTTGGTAGAACATCCAACCAACCGTTCAGGGTACCTACGTGTGTTCCACGACTGGGTGCG